>JAUMIR010000004.1:223137500-224337500 GCA_030847615.1 Gambelia wislizenii
CCCTCTACCGGCTCAAAGCTGGTGCCTCCTTCGTTTTATTTCTTCCCTCCCGATATTCATCCATCCATCCATCCATCCATTCATCCATCCATCCGACCCATTTTTCTCCTCTTCCACTTCTCTTTACTGATGGTGGTACAGAAAGACCTGTAGTTCTCCCCTCCCCTTTTCTCTTCCTTTGCTCCCCTGCTGATCTCCTTTGGCCAAAGTCCCCCTCCCGCGCCTCACCACCCCCCAACTGTGAAGCCTCCGCCTCCCCGCTCCCTTTTACAAGCCCCCTCGCCCGACAGTCTCCAGCTCGAAGATGGGCCAAGTCGAGTCCCCTGGCGAAGAACTTTGCCTTCTGGAGCAGGGATAGCTGGCTGGCTCCTGCAAGGGGGGAGGTTGCGTGGGGGAGGGAAAAGCCATGAGGAACCAGGTGGGTCGAGAATACCCTGATCTCGAGGGTGCCCCAGCCCCTGGGAAGCGCTTACCTCACATTCCTCATACTTGATATTATCCGTCAGTTTCCAAAGCATTTTCATGGATTGGCGTGGCGAGAGACAAGCGAGAGAGGGGGAAAGGAAGAGAGGAAAAGAGAGAGAAAGAGAGAAAGAAAGAGAGAGAGAGAGAGAGAGGAGGCTGTGATGCCCTGCCCTGCCTGCCTGCCTTGCGCTCTCCTCTGGCATGCAGAGCGCGCCTGCTGGTGTGCTTGAGAAGAGGAGGAGGAGGAGGAGGGGAAGAAGAAGAGGAGGAGGAGGAGGCGATCTGCCGTGCCCGCTCGGAGATCTCCCTCTAATGGTCGAAACTTTCCCCCCTCTTTTTTTCCTAAGCCAGTCTTTTACCAACGCGGCCGCCTCGCCTCATTAGCATAGCAACCGCAGCCCAGTTGCGCCGCCCGCGCAACAACCTGGACGCGCGCAGTCAGGGACGCAGGTAGCCCGGAAGGCGCTGGCTGGCTGGCTCGTTTGCTGGCGCTCCCTCTTTTTTAAACGACAAGAAGGTGGCCCCCTCAGGCGACATGGAGGGGGGAAGATTAGGAAAGGAGGGGGAGTTGGCTTGTTTTCCTAGTGTTTTCATTTTCAAAAGCACGCTTTCTGCCATCCTCTCTGCGGATTCTCTTCCTTCTTCCTTCGCACACACACCATGCCCGCGCAGAGGCAATTGTTGCTCCACTCCCAATCAATAGGAAAACTCGCACTGGTTGCAAGCGGATGCAAGAGCCGACCTGTCTTTAGATACATTTACTCAAAAGCAGTGTTGGGCGCAAGGAGACTGCTTTGTATAGTAAATCGCTAAGCCCTAGTTGGCCCAGTTTTACTCAAAAGTAACCCCTCACTGAGTTCAACGGAAAGGTTCACTTTTAAGCCAATCTATATAGGACTGCAGTCTCTAAAAAGGACAGTTCCCCTGTTTAAGGACCCTGCCTTGCTGAATAGTCCTCTTTTCCTAATCCCCTCCCCACTTTTTATCACTTTGCAATAATGAGGCCTATTATCGCCCAAAATCGTGAGTCCGAATGTTAAAGCATCGATTCCTTTTAGAGGAAGAACACACCAAATCCCATGCGCTTCTTGGTGTTCGGAGAGGAATGAATCCCTGGAGACAGCTGAGAATGTTTTCATTTTTATTGAATGGCTTTTTTGTTGGTCTGAGTCATTGTGGCTGAAGGATGCGCGAGCAGGGAGAACTAGTTCTGCCCCAAGAATTCCCTACAGGCTGAGATCCTGTGCACAATTGCTGGGTAGAAAACAAAGGAACCCCAGGGAAACTTTAGGATGGTGGGGCTGCTCAGCTCGGGAGAGTTTTGGGCTGCAATCCTAACCAAATCCTAAGCCTTTTTGATCCTGAAAGGAATTCCATTAGAGGCAACACGATTTACTTCATTTAAACGGCAGGGGACTTAGTACTGGTGCCAGTGCGGACACATGGCAGGAATGGAGGATATTTTGTTATTTATATTGAGCAGATTGCAGCAGAGCCCCAGTGCTTCATGACCTTCTGGTACAAAACAGGACACAAAACATGCAGGATGCTCCAGTAAAGTTATAAAGCAGAACTTACGTTTATTATGGCAGGGAACACATCTTAGATAGGAAAAATAGATAGAAAAGTGTTATCTAACTTGGATGGAGGAGTCCCTAGAGCTGACTCCCATGAATGGACGTAAGGCATCTGGAGGCAGAACTGCCGTATGTCTCTGGCTTCTAGCTTCTGAGAAAAAGAGTTGTAAAACACTAAAACTTCTTGCAGCAAAGGGGAGGAAGTGACCTCTGCATGCAAGCAGGAAGTAAACACATATCAAGGACACACACACAGAGATATAAAGAAGCATTGCTGTTTCTTCACTTCCAAGAAGGAAATTCAGACTTAAACCTAGGTGCGGAGCTCATCATCCTATGGCTAGAGCGACATACTCTTCTCATCAGGTGGAGGCCCCTTCAACACTGGGGATTAAGAAACAGGGCTTTTTGAGGTCGAATGGCACAGCATGCTTGATGGTTTGAGCCTCAGTTCTTTTCTGACACCAGGGCTATCCCAGTGACATGTTTGTATGGAACTTACTTCCACCGAAGGTGAGGTACACTTTTAATTGTGCCTCTGACCCTAAGGAGGGCCGAGTCTTTTTCTCTCCAGCTCTCTATTTCTCCCCAAATTTCCATGGGCTCAGTCCTTTCTTTACTTGGCACAGTAAGGTTTCTTCAAAACCTTTAATTCGGTTTCTTTGTCTTTTTGTCTTTTTCATTTTTTTTTTTTTTTGCACTGGTTGACCAGTGTCATCATTACCCCTAGCAGTACTATTACTATGATCAGAATCCGAGTTCGTTTCTGATTGCTCAGATGGGACCAGGCACAATCTTCCCCTTCAAAATTAGGGAGAGGAACAAACAGGTCGGTCGCAGACATGTCTTCTCGGAAGTAAACCCCACGGAATTCGGGCGAGCGGGTATGGGATCGCTCCCAAACAATCTCGGCGCTTAGGATCAAGAAGCCACTAAGAAGCATGCCAGCCAAGCGGACGGGCTAATTCTTTGGAGGGATCGAGGAATCGTGGCCTTTGGGTGATTGGAGGCCCGTTAAGGATCCCCATAAGTGGCTCTTGGTAAATGCGCGTGGAAGCCAGGCTTCAGCGTGGACCCAGCCGGCCGCGAAGGCTCCTAAAGTTGAACCACAGCGAGATCTACAGGTCCGAGAAGGCAGAGGCATCCTCTGCTCAGCGATATTTCAAGGCAGCCTAGGAGGCCAGGAAGCTGGTATGCTTCGGTGTCCTCTCATAAACCGACCCGAGCCAATTCAAGAGGAGGATACTGGATTGAGACCCACTGGGGAGCTGACTTGCCGCCGACTCAGATTTGCTCCGCCTTAAGTAGCTTGTAGATCGAGTAAAAAAAATGACAAATTCAGGAAGTCACGGCAAGGCCGAAGCCTGCGGATGACCAAGAAACTGCCACCACTTTTGAAAGTTTTTTCCCAATTTTTGAGGGACAAACGTCTGGCACCACCCACCCACCCCCATCGCCTACTTTTTGTCTTTCAAAACTCCCTGGGGAAAGCAATGGCTTGCCCCCCACCCCTTATCCTGGCAATGGGGCCGTGGCGCCAAGTCCGAGAGCGCGCCGCGAAGGGAGAGCTCAGCCCCGCTGGGGACGCAGCAGCCCCTCGCCAGGTTGGTCTCTGTGGCCTTCAGCGCCCCGGTGGCAGGCAGTGGGGAGGGAGGCAGGAGGAGGGAGGACTCCAGGCGCGCCCCATGCCTCCCGGCGGCCATTGCGCCATGTGGGGCTCCTGGCCTCTCCCGCGAGTGGAAGACCCCTGCCACCCCGACTTGCTACCCGTCTCGCCTCCTTGCTAGGCTCGGCGAAGGGAAAGGTGACCGCTCTCCCTGCAGGCTAGGAATCGTCCTGCCTGTGGGTGGAGTGAGTGGCCAGGGTGGGTGGAAATTTTGCAGAAGTTCCCTTGGCCTAGGAATCCTCCAGGACGGAGAACCTGGGCTGAGACAAATGTGTGTGTGTGTGAGAGAGAGAGAGTTGCAGGCTGACTTCCCAGGAGAGCCAGAAAACTTTCCTGAGGAAGGAGACCTGAGCAGGCTGGTCCTCCAACCTAACTCGAAAAGGCCACATAAACACACAAACACACGTCCCTTGTCACATACGATATCTGTAGCTGCAGGGTACAACACAGATATCATGCTATCACGTGTGTGGATGTGTGCCTACCGCATATAACATGAGCATAGACCATCCATCACATATCTAAGTGCAGTATATAACAGATATATTGTGTCTGCCTTCAAGTGGTCTGTTGACTTATGGCGACCCCGTGAATTTCATAGAATTTTCTTAAGCAAGGATATATGAGCACATGTAAATATCTATATATCACATGTGTGTGTCATATACCAACAATGTTTAACATGAGCATATACCATACAGATTATTTAGCTATTTATTTATTGAATGTATACCCTCCCTTTCTGCCTGGGTGGGATCCAAACTGGCTATCCTATATATCTCTATAGGTGAGCATATATACAGATATATTTGTCACCCGTGCATATCATATATTTATAGCTATAGGTTGCCCTCCATACATAGTGATATATATCACATGTGTATATCATCTGTGTACATATACAGTATATAAAATGTACTGTATGCATACCATACATCATACATGCACTGTATACACACTTAGAGCTACTTATATAATGCACATATATTCACAACCATATATCACATATAGCTATCATATAGCTATAGACTGCACTATATACAGTATGCAGATAGCATATTAGATATCACATGTGCATATTATAGATCTCTATATGAGCAGATACACAGAGATATATACAGTATCAGACACTATATGCCATGTGCATCTATACATCTGCACATGCACTCGAGGACCTCTCTCTCTCAACCAAACACTATTTTCCCCTGGCAGTCTCCTCCCTAGAAGCCTACAGTCCAGTTCGCAGATGTAACAGCGAAAACTTTCTCCAGGCCGCTCGTTCTGCTCTAGTCCGAATTTCGACACCACGACTTCCGTGTAAGAGGGGTTGGGAATATGGCCAGGACCTGTAAGTAACGTGCGGATTCTTAACTAGTCATAGGGGAATCCCTTTGCTTCTAAGGCAGGGCAATACTTGAATGTTTCCGACTTATGGCGACCCTAAGGCGATCCTATCACAGGGTTTTCTTGAAAAGATTTATCCAGAGGGGAGTTGCCTTTGCCTTCGTCTGAGGCTGAGAGAGTGTGACTTGCCCAAGGTCACCCAGTGGGTTTCCATGGCCGAGCGGGGACTGGAACCCTGATCTCCAGAGTCTTAGCCCAGATCCCCCCCCTCTCTGCTCCGCCACAGCAGAGCCCAGGTACCTTTTATGATGCCCTCCTTAGTTTTTAGGCCATGGAGTACGGTTGGGTAAAATGGGGGTGCGTTAGTGGTGGGGCTTATGGATTTTGCTAAAGGCTTCCCCACCACAAACACATCATAACTCAAGTGCTGCGTGGTTAGGCTCAGCTCGCCATACGTGTTTACAATCCTACCTCATTGCTTAAGCTCAGCCTCTTTATTTCAACATGCACAAACACACTCGAAATGAGCAAATCTTCTTTTAATTCACTCTGACTCGGATCCAGAAACTTTTACAAGGCCATCCTATGGGTATCCGCTGCTAAGCCTTTCCACGGAGTTTCAGTAGGACTCCTGAACAACAGCGGGTCAGTCTGCCTGGAATTGCTGCCTTGAAACGTGGCCTTCTGGTCTGCTTTCTTTTCCTTACCGCTTCCTTACCGCTGGGCTCCAGTCAACCCAATGGTAACCTTGTCTTTCTGGATGGCCCCCAATGATCCCGCAAAATTTAAAAGGTTTAAAGTGCTAGAATCTGTGTGTGGGGAGGCGGTAGGCTGGTTTAGCTCTGCTCCCAATAAAACTCTTCTGCTAAAGCCTGATTTAACTCTGCTACTGAGATTACACAATCTCAAATATTTTAAATTTTCAACAAAAGTCTGGTAAAAGTTTTCAGTCCCAAGCGAAACTTTCCCATAGAAATCAGGGGATCCCCCCCATCCCCTAAGGGTCCTGCCCAGTAATGCTTTGAAGTTTCAAAAACAAAAGCGACCATCAACGTGGAAAGGCCCAACGTTTGAAGTTAACACTGTCTTGGGTGCATTTAGCTCCAAAAACGGAAAAGCAAAAAAAAGTCTCGCAACCATGTATATAAAGCCCAGTTGCTGTTTTTCGCTGCTTGTGAAGAAAAAAAGCAACTCCGTATATTGGTAGAGAGAGGGGGTTAGGGCTGAAAAGGAGAGAGAAACTGAGAAAGTGAATCTTGCAGCCGGCGCGCAATGGGCAACAGGTTGAATTGGAACCGAGGCTGGAAGCGTGAGCAGCTCTGCAGCGAAGGCTGAACTTGGGGGCTTGGAGCCCTGGGCCTGACCGCCAGGGGCCCAGGCAGGCGACCACCCAGAGAGCTTGTGGCCAGGCGTCCACCTGGGCCACCCTCCAGGACTGTGGTTAGTCACCACCGCCGGCCTGCCTGCTTTCTTTCCTCTTTCATAAACCAACAAAAACCTGCCTATTAAAGATTAAGGTGTTCAATGTCCTTCCTTCCTTCCTTCCTTCCTTCCTTCCTTCCTTCCTTCCTTCCTTCCTTTCCATATATTCACAGAGGCACCTATCTACACTACAAGTACATACATACAACGCCCAAATAGAGAAAGGCCTTTCCTACAAGAGCCTGGAATCCTGGAAGCGGCGCTCCCTTGCAAAAGGGAAGGCAGGCAGGCCGCGGCCAACTTGTCAAGCCCAGAGCTGACGCGAAAGGAGCCTTGGCAGTCCGCACGCAACACCGCAGACTTCTGGAGTCTTCAGGGAAGGGGGCCACCTCCGGTGAGGTCCTTTCTTTTAAACCTGACCTCCCGAGACCCCGGTTCTCCTTCTCGCTTTTTTACCCAGTTTGTTGGGGGCAATTAGCGAACACATTGTAAACCACTTAGGGAGTGCTTTGCACTGATAAGCGGTATAGAAATATCAACGCTCTTGCTCTTGCAAGAGAAGTGAGACATTGGCTCCGGCCTTTTCCAAGTCTCCCCTGCCAAGCCCCGAGGGAGAACTCTATGATGACAAATCGCCTACAGCGCGAACCGCCTCCTTTCGCCGACTTGATGAGTAAAAAGAAAGGAACCAACGCAGATCAATGGCGGCAGCGACTCCGGCTCTGTTTCTTTCCAGAAAAAAAGCCCCGGAGGCAAGCGAATTGAGAAGAAAAGCAGCAGCTCCGAACTCCACGGCTCCCTTGTGAGGTAGGCGGCGGGCCTCCCGTCCGAGAGTCCCGCCTCGGCTACACCTGTGGAATGGTGGCCTAAGAGGCTCTCCCTGACTGCCGTCGCTTGAACCGCTCGCCTTCCCTCCTCGGGGCGATGCCCTGGGGGAAGCCACAAGCCGAGTGGCAGGGCGTGTTTGCGTGCCCCTGTAAAAACGCACACACTGGGCCGGATCGCTTTCCCCCTTCCCAAGTCTTACATTTCCAGTCCACAAAAAAAGCGGCGGGGGGGGGGGATGAAAGAGAGAGGAATCCAGGAGGGGTGGGGAGAGGGAGGGAAGAGGAGGCCAAGGAGTATTACCTGCCAGTCGCCCATTTTTGCCAGGAGGGACATGGTGGCTGCGGGCTGCCTCTGGCCAGGCCCCTGCTGCCGGTCATGGAATGCGCGATCCGCCCGCCGATCTCTCCGGGCCAAGCCCTTCTGCCTACCTGCCGGAGGAAGGGCTCACCTGGTCATTAAGAGCAGGGCGCTACCTGTCCCGCGCCTGCGCACTGGCCCAGGAATGCATTGGGGCCAGCGCTCCGCTCCAGAGAGCTCGGCGCCCTGTCTCTCGGTGGATGATGGATTTATTTACACGGCCAGGAGCCGCTCGGGAGGCGCGGGCTTTCTTCCCTCCCTCTCCCCTTGCCTCTCCCCCTCCGTCACCGGCCTCCCGCGGGTCTCTGGGGGAGCCAGCCAGCCAGCCAGTTGGAGCGGATCAACCCGGCCGCGAGCCAGAGGAGCCGTGGGGGTGTTCCCTTGTCCCCCTTCCCGCACCCCCAACACCCCTCCGTTCTCTTCTATTGTTTGGCTTCGTGGCAGAAGGAGAGAGACCGGGAGGGCCGCCAGACCGGTGCGGGAGGGCCGGCGTGGAAGCCGAACGACGACCCAGGAGATGGAGCCAGGCTGCCAGGGAGCGCCCCTCTCCCGCTGCCCGGTCCGCTCCGGCAACGCCCGCACCAGCCGAGGGCGCGGGACGGAAGGGGCGCGGAGCAGCAGCCAGGCCCAGCCAGCCGGGAAGGGAGGTTCTGCGGCAGGAAAAATCGGGGGGGCTGCGGCTGGCCGGGGTCTCGCTGCGACCACCGCCCATAAGGCGAGGACCTGCCCCTGCCGTCGGTTTGACTTCGATGCTGCTCAGATCCCGTCGGTTGGAGCGGGGAGTGGTCGAGGTGGTGCTGCTAACTTCTTTTCCCTTCGTCGTCAGAAATCCTTTGCCTCGGCTATTGACAGAGACGGTTGAGGCCCCGGGTGCTGCGGCTCCGTGCGCTTCAGTCCGGCCTGGGTGTGTATTTGTGTGTGCAGGATCTCTCTCTCTCGTGCTCGGTTTTTTCTGCCCCAGTGCTGGGTTTTCCAAGGCGCTCAAGTCCCGTTGGGATGGTGGTGGTGGTGGGGGGGTGGGATTCGGTCGCCGTCCCCGCCGCAGCTTAGACTCAGCTTGAGCTATCTAAAAATAGGTCGACAGACCCTCAGCCGACGGGCCATTGCCAGCTCTCCCTTCAAAAAGAAACGGGAACTCCTGGAAAGGCTTTAATAGCGTTGCTACGTTATAAACGACGTTGACAAAGCAAGCCGAGGAGCGAGGCACGGGATAACGGGGCAGCGGGGAAGTGGCCGGGAGACCGCGGGTCCCTGTTGTAGCCGGGACTCTTCGGCCACACCGGGGGCTGGGGGAAACCTGCAGGCTTGAAGAAGGGGTAAGGGGAGCGGCTCAAGCGGCTCAGGGATCGCGTTGTCAAAGGCTGGTTTAACCTTGTGCGGGTAGGAATCGGTGACTGAGGAACAGTTAAAAGCCATATAGGTATGGATGATTCAGTTGTGGACATAGATATAAAGATACTAGCAGGCGGGGCGTTGGAATTTTACTCCCGTGTCGGGATGTGCGAGTTCCGATCTTCAAAGATTAATCCCGGAAGGGATGAAAGGCGTCGCGGGAGGAACCGTGGCCGACGGCCTCCTTGGCTTTCAGTGGTTTTTCTATCCAGATCTTAATCTTGGCCTTTTATGGAAAAGTACCATTGAGACTGAGCTTGGGAAGTTCTGACCTTAAGTTCTTTTCAAAGTTCTTAAGGACTTCTCAAATTCTTGAGTTTATATATATATATTCCTGAAATTTTCCTCATTATTATTATTATTATTATTATTTTGTGTGTGCTCATTGTTTTGAAAGGCTTGACTGCCACACTCCTTGGGAGCTCCTCCTGCGGAGTTTGGGGAGCGCGTTCCGAGCGCTGGAACGGCGCTGCTACCCCCATGTAGACGGTGCGTGTGAAGAGGGAAGGCACGAGGACGCCAGACGCTGGTCAGTTCTAAGGGTCCGTTCAGTTCTCCGGCTCGCTTCAGTTACCTTTCCCAGACCTGGCGACACGTTGAGGCAGGTCTTCAGCCGGCTAGGCGCATGCGTTGGAAAGCCAAGACGACTTTCTCCAAAGTAATCCCTTTCCCACTCTCGCAATAGGATTTCACTTGTGAGACCAGTGTCGTCTCGGAATCTGAGCTTCTGTAAAGTACCTGGGCGGGGGGTGGTGATGGAGTTTTTCACTTGAGAATTGTGGAAACTCAGTCTTTGGTGAGGTTAAGCAGCAAGAGCGAGGAGAGAAAAAGAGATTCGAATTTAAAGCCGGACACAACCTCTTTCGCTCCCTGGATGAGTTCTGTTAAATCCAGCTGTTGCGTTTTCGACTTCTGGTGGCCCGTTCACACTACACTATTATAGCGCTATGTTCTAGTTTAACTGTCATAGGCAACGTGCTATGGAATCCTGGGATTTGCAGTGTAGGGAAGGGCATTTAAAATTCTCAGCCAGAGGGCTCTAGTGCCTCACCAGTCTACAAATCCCAGGAATCAAATTGATGTCTCCAGGACATTTAAAGTGGAATCATAGAGCTATAACTGTGCAGCGCCAGGTTTCCTGATGCCAGGAAGATGTTTCGTGCCTTCCTTTATGGACACGCGTAGCCTAGAGCCACAAAGCCCTATAGGCCACGGATCGCCTCTTTGATCCGAAACACCTTTCTCGGAGGCAAACCTCTTCCATAGGACCGCGAGGGGAGGGACCAGTGCTCGTCTCTCCGAGCGAAAAAAGAAGCCAAGAGACCTGTAGCACCTGAAAGACTTCCAAGTTTGATGCGCATAAGCGCTGGTGAGCTCCAGCTGCCTCGGGAGTCAACTCATGCCCAACAAATTGTTTGTCTTTCGGGCGCCACCAGCAAGACTCCTGGTTGCTCTAGAAGAAGACGCGAATCAGTTGGAAGCCGCCAATCCGAATGCCTTCGGCTTCGGGATCCGTCCCTTCGTCTAATGAGTGGGGCCCGTCGGCTTTGCCTGAGTTGCTGGTAGATCGAGCGGCGGGGCAGTCTCAACACCCAAATTTCGGGGTGAGGGAGGGCCCCAATTCTGGTGAAGAGATGTCGATGGGCCCTAGAGACTTGGGCACAGGAGCCAGCATTAGGCAGGAGGAATTGGTCTGAGATGCCTGGCTTGGTGCTTCTGCTTGGAAAGCCATCCACCCCGTCCCTCTTTCACACACGGTTTCTGCAAATACCTTGAGAACTTGGGGATGGGGTGGCCTCAACTCGCGAGAACCAAACTGCTGCAAGGGCGCAGCCTTCCCTGAAGGGCAGGAGTTCATCCTGGGAGGGCTGAATGGTCTCTCCCTAACTTTGCAGGGGGGAAGGAAACGACGGCGCTCCAGGAACCAGAGGAAGCGGGCTCAGCTGGGTTTTTGAAAGATAAGCCCATTCCCATCCTGCTGGTGGTGGGGCCTGGCTGGGAGCTCCCCGGAACAGGGGGGCTCGAAGTCAGCCAGGCCGTGGCCCAGGACGCTCCTTGGCTTTGCGAGCCAAAGACCTGAAACCTCGACGGGGTAATCCTAGATGCAGAGCTTGGGCAAAGTTATTTCTTTCCTATGTGGACTGCTAGAACCACCACCACGCCTGCCCATCCCGGCCAGCCGAACTGTAGCTGGCTAAGGGAGGAAATCGCTATCTGGTAGGCCCCACAAGCGCATCGATTCCGTTAGAACTCCAGCAGGAGGTATGTCGCGAAGGTTGCGGCCTCAAGTTGTGAAAAGTGAACGCCCCTCGCACTCAGTTCGCCTTCCTTCTGCAAGCACAAGTTACCTCCTAGCTACCGCATTTATGTACAAGTTAAAGGCCAAATCCACACTACACAAATAATCCAGTTTGAAACTGGATTATTTGCCACAGCTCCTTCCTGTGGAATCCTGGGATTTGTAGTTTTACAAGGTCTTTAGCCATCTCTGCCAAGAGTGCTGGTGCCTCGCCAAACTACAGATCCCAAGATTCCATAGGAAGGAGCCATGGCAAATAATCCAGTTTGAAACTGGATTATTTGTGTAGCATAGTATTCTCTTTTCAAAGCCACTTGCTGTGGTCCGAGCTCTCCACAGAACTAGGTTATGAGTCGTAGGCAACAACATATGCCTAATTTTCCGGTAAAATCAAGATAGAAAATGGAGGAACCCTGTTGGGGTGCTTGAGCATAAAAATTATATATTTATTAAAGATTCCAAGGAGCAAGCCCTTTGGAAATATCTTCTTGAGAAAAATAAAGCTTTTACTGTAGAGCAGAGTTAGCAAAGGAAAGATGAGACAGACTCAATTAGTTAAGTACTGTAAATCAGTCATTAGCACTGCTTAACAAAAGAAAGACAAAACAGCTTTTCTTTTTAAAAAGATACTTTAAGCATTTACTAATAGCTTTTGCAATCTACATATTTGTCAGTGAATTCAGGTAAGATAAGGTAAACAAGGCTGGATCTCCCTTAATTTTGCTTGCAGTAGCATCCGTATTTCTTTGTTTTTCAGAAAAGGTGAATGCAGGTTAGTGAGAGCATGGCTCCCATCTTCATGTCTGCAGAGTTAGGGGGTGGGGTGTCTCCTGTGAGACTTCTCTCAGAAGAGAGAACAAAGAGCAATACAACATTTAAATCATGAGGTCATATGATGGATGACTCAATAGGCCATCCCATATCATATAGCTTGCAGGAGCAGAGCTACTTAGCCAAGACTACAACATTACTAAGGTAGTTTGAGGAGAAGGGGAGGAACGTAAGCATGCATAGGAGTTCCCTAATCTTAGCAAGTGGGGGAGGGGTGCAGAAAGAATGCTATATCTCCAACAATTATTCTCATTCTTCTGGATCACCGTGGATAATTCTAATTTCTTCTCATAGTTTCTGGAAACTGACCTTTTGATGAAGTTTAGTTAAAATATCTGCAATCATTTCTTCCGTGTTGCAGTATTGAAGTTGAACAAGTAGATTTTGACACATTTCTCTCACCTTTTTAGAAGGCAATGTCAATATTCTTCTTAAGTGGCTTGTCGCTCTGAGAAAACTTGATACAGCTCTAATTATCTTGCATCAAAATGGTTGGCTTGGGTTCTGTTATCCCAAAATCCAGAAGTAAATTCTGCAGCCATTTTATTTCATCACAAGCTGTTTTCTCTGAGGCACACTCTGCACCTGTGGAACTATCAGCTACTGTACTCTGTTTCTTACTTGTCCAGCTTATGGCTCCTCCTCCTCCTCCTCCATAAAACACGATGTTCCTGCTAGTTGACTTCCTGTCCAGCAAATCCATGGCCCAGTCAGAATCTGCATAGGTGATTCAGTTGTGGCTGGTCACACGCTGGCAACATCAGTTTGAAGTCTGCAGTTCCTTTTAAGTATCTGGCAGCTCTTTTCACTGCAATAAACTCTTTGACAGTAGGAGGGTTAACCATTCTGCATAAGATGTCAACAGCATTTGCAACATCAGGCCTTGTGAAATTAGCTGTGTGCAGAAGTTTTCCAACTGCAGTTCTGTACTTTTCACCATCTCTTAATTGTTCAGATGTCTCATTGTTCCTCAAGAAATCTACTTCCATTGAAGTTGGTGCTTCTTTAGCATCTTTTAAGCCAAGACAGTCAAGAAGGTCTGTTATCTTTTGCTTTTGATTAAGGAAGAAGTTTCCATCACTGCTTCTTTCAATTTGTATTCCAAGATAGTGAGATGTCTCCTAAATTTTTGATAAACAATCTCTCTTGAGATTCTGGACTGTCTCTTTACTATCTGCTTTGTCTTGACAGCACAGGATCAAATAATTAACATAACTTACATTTTAAGTCCATTTATTATTTCTGAATCTCTTGAAGACACATTTGTCAACAGTGCCTGGAGTAAATCTTTCTTTGTTAAGGAGCTGATTTAGTTTTTCATTCCATTGTTTTGCAGCCTGTTTAAGCCCATAGGTATTTTTATCATGTTTGCATACTAGATACTCTTTCCCAGCAACTTTGAATCCTGGAGGCCGCTCCATGTACAGCTCTTCATCTAGGTTTCCATAGAGAAATACAGTCTTTATATCTAGATGTTGTACATACATTTTCTTGGAAGCTGCAACTGCCAGTAAGGTTCTAATAGTTGTATGTGTGGCTACTGGGGAGAAGGTTTCATGGTAATCTTCCCCATATTGCTGATTGTAACTTTTAGCTACAAGTCTGGCTTTGTATCTTTCAATTTCCCCTTCTGCATTTTGCTTTGTTGTAAAGACCCATCTACAACCAATTGCCTTCTTGTCTTTGGCAACTCTGTCAAAGTCCATATCTTCTTTTTCTATATAAATTGCATCTCCTCAGTAGCTACTTGCACCCATTTCTCAGAATCTGGAATTCCCTTGATCTTTTGCCCATCAGAGGGTTGCAGAAGATTTCTCCTGTGGCTAGATAAGACAACCTCAAAGAAGGCACTCCGCTGTTATTCCTTCCAGATCGTCTCACCTGGACCTGAGACGTGAGCTATGCCCCTGGCTCTCCATCTGGTTCCTCATCTGCAGAGAAGTCCTGTGCTGGGATCGCCCCTTCTGGATACAAAGCACTTGCAGGAGGATGGAAGAACTCCACAAGCTGTTGCTGCTGGTGGGAATCTCATTCCACTGCAAACACATCTGAATAGAAATCTTTGTTTGGATTAGTCTTAGACTGAGGTCTTTCATCAACATAAACAGCATTTGTTATTTTCAATGTGTGTCTTTTTGGGTTCAAGATTTTGTAAGTACCTTTAGCATAACTAATAAAAATTCCCTCTTCACTTCTACAGTCTAATTTGTCTCTTTTCTGTTTGGGAATGTAAGTACAGTTGCCCCTCCTGTGGCCGCTTCTGGGAGGGGAGAGAAGGAGGCTGGAGGGATGGGAGAGGTGGGGAGGGGGCCTTCTGAGGCCCCCTCACCACCTTAGGAGGCCAGGTGGGGGTTGGAAGAGGGGGCAAGGGGGCCTTGGGAGGCCCCGTGAAGGCCTAGGGAGGGAGTGGGGAGGGCTGGGGAGGTGGCCACGGGGCCACTGGAGACCTGAACCATTATCAGTCCTTAGATTTTTGGGCTTGTAACCAAATTTATTAGACACATAATTAAAGTACTCTTGGAACTTTTCAAAAGCTTGACTTTTGTCCTTCAAGAGATAAGTATGAGTATGTTTGCTGAAATCATCAGTACTGGTCATAAAGTAGAGATTTCCTCCCACCGACTTCTGACTAAATGGCCCAAATAAATCTGAATGTAGCAAGTCAAGAGGGGCTGATGTGAATGTCTTGTCGCCTTAACTTTTAAACATTCCACACATTTGTCATCGACAAACAATTTTTAAAATAAAAATCTTTTGCAAGCTTTTGATTAGGCAATTTCTTAATACCTTCAACACTTTGGTGTGCAAATCTCTTGTGCCATAAATTTAAACAGTTTTTGTGATTACATTGAGTGGCAACATTTGCATATGAATCACTAATCTCAATATAGTAGATACTATAATCCTTCAAAGTTCCTTTAAAAATTAAACTTTTGCCATGGACACCATAACAAGAGTTCCTTTTGAAAATTATTCTGTTATTCTTTGCTGTGGTGGTTTTAACACTATAAAGAGATGCTTTCGAATCTGGGACAAAGTATGTGTCAACATTTTTTAATATTTCTGTTTTATCAGATTCAAGCTTGGCCTCTAAAACCACAGTCCCTTTTCTTTTTGCCCTAGCTGTTTTACTATTTGCTAAATATACAGGAAAATCCATATTTTAACTAAAATCAAACTCCTGAAAATATTTCTTTTGATTGAAATAGTGACTTGTGGCACTGCTATCAATTACTATGGCATTATTATATTGATTTCCAGAAATTTGCACCATTTTCTCATTAGTCAAACCAATATTAAAATTTCCCAATGATCCCTGTTTAAAGTTAAAATTGCCTCTCTGAGTTCTTTAAGCATCCATCTGGCCTTTGAACATTTGTCTCAGCAGATCTCCCCTGCTGTACTTGTGGCTGTTTTGCCATTGAAGTGTTAATTTCTTCCCTATTTGGCTTGGAAGTGGAAGATTGTTTGATATGTGGCGTTTTATTAGCCAGATTATCCTGTTGCTGAGGCTGAGAATTTCTTGATTCAAAACTATTATTTTGCATCATGTCTTGCCTATGATGAAATTCCCATACTTGAACAATTGCCTCTTGCCGTGTTAAATCATTCTTTAATTGCAAGGTATTTATTGTGGGATTATAAAATTTTGGTAAGGTTGCCAAAAAATTCCCAGTTGTATGGGTTTTGGAATCTGTTCTCCAGGACATTTCAAATCAGCCAAAGTGGCTCTAAAGTCATTAATATGCTCATTCAAATATTTGGGACTTGATAATTTCATATTAACCAACTTCATTATTAGGGCAACCTGGTTCCCCAAACTGGAGGAATCATAAAGAGTTTTCAAAGTTTCCCAGGCTTCTTTAGCTGTTCTCAGTCCTTTAATTTCACAAACTATTCCAGTATCTACAGCCAAAATTATGTAAACCAAGACTCTTTGGTCACCTCTATCAAATTCATTTTGTCCTCTGTCAGGCTGGGCAGGGCCGGTTTAAGGAATTTTGGGCCCCCCTGCAATGCTTTACTTTGGGGCCCCCATATGTTTATATCAGATCAATGTAACCTAACCTATTCACCGTACAGGATGTTCAGATTATAGTAGGACCCCTGTATCCATGTGTTCATTATCCATGGGACACAAAACAGCACACCTACCATAGAGTCTTCCTAGAAAATGTGTCTTCCCTAGACCTTTTCTAGCCCTCCAAGGCAACTCTATGGTATTTTAAACCAGAAGTCCCCTCATTTTCAATGGCGTTCACTATTATTCATGGTTTTCAAAATCCACACCCCCCCAAAACCAATCTCCAGTGGATAAGAGGGGCCTACTATATTACATAATTTGCCACTACTAATTTAGTTTAAAAACTATATTATAGGCACTAACATAATATTTTTTGTTTATTAGCAATTAATGTAATGGTGTAGATTTCCTAAAAAAATAAATAAAGAGTAGACTACAAGCTAAACATGAGTTAGCAGTGTGATGCAGCAGCAAAAAATGCCAATGCGATTCTAGGCTGCATTAATTAGGAGTAGTGTCTAGATCAAGGGAAGTAATAGTATCACTCCATTCTGCTTTGGTCAGACCTCACCTGGAATACCGTTTCCAATTCTGGGCACAACAATTCAAGAAAGATACTGAGAAGGATGGTGCGAGGTCTGGAAGCCATTACGCCCTATGAGGAATGGCTTAGGGAGCTGGGTATGCTTAGCCTGGAGAAGAGAAGGTTGAGAGGGGACATGATAGCCATGTTTAAGTATTTGAAGGGATGTCATACTGAGGAGCAAGCTTGTTTTCTGCTGCTCCAGAGACAAGGACATGGAGCAATCAACTCAGACTACAGGAAAAAAGAATCCACCTAAACATTAGGAAGAACTTCCTGACAGTAAGAGCTGTTTGGAAGTGGAATGCACTGCCTTGGAGTGTGGTGGAGTCTCCTTCTCTGGGTTTTTTAAAACATAGGTTGGATGGCCATCTGTCAGGAATGGTTGGATTGTGTGTTCCTGCAGGGCAGAAGCCGATCGGATGGGATCGCTGTTGGGGTCCCTTCCAGCCCTGATTCTATGATTCTAGGCTGCATTTAGAGCCTGGGAAAGTTACTCTTGGATTACACCTCCCAGAATCCTCCTGCCAGCACCCTTCTCAGGGTCTGGTTGCATTGTTCCTTTTCCAGCATTCTTTAGCCCAGTGGTTCTTAACTTGGGGTCCGCAATGTCCTCACAGGGGGTCCACAAAGGCTTGAAGACTGCTTGGCCCACCTCCTCCCTGTAGTGGAGTAGTCATGTGACAGGAACCAAGGCAAAGGCTGGCTGGCTTGGCCTGTACATTGCCATTCATTCCACTCCAGCCACAAACTTGCAGGAAGAAGCAAGAGTGTCTCTGAGGGAAAGTTTAATGGATGGTGTAATTGTTTTGTTGTTGTTGTTAGCTATTATTATTAGGGTTTTAAATCTTGAGTTAAGTCTTGGGGCAACAAAAGATATTTAAAGGGGGTCCCTGGTAAAGAAAAGGTTAAGAACCACTGCTCTAGGCCAATGCCTCTCACATAACACTAATGGGATACTGGTGTTTTAGTGACAACAATAAAACCTTTGTTCCCAGTAATATTACTCCAAATTTTAATTTATATTCTTTACAATATAAATTAGAGTGTTGTAGAAGAGCTAGAGTGTTGTAGAAGTTTCAGCATTGCTCTATGACTGTGGAGACCAGGGTTTGAATCCTTACTCAGCCATGAATACCCACTGGCTGACCTTGGGCAAGTCACACTCTCTCAGCCTCAAAGGAAGTCAAAGGCAGACCCCCTTTGAAGAAACCTTCCCTAGAAAACCCCATGGTAGGTTGGCCTTACTCAGAAATGACTTGAAGGCACATGGGCAAACACACACAAATTTCTTTTGCAGGCTGAACTCAGTTGGCAGCAAGGGGAGGAAGCTGAAGAAGACCAAGGGGAAAAGGGAGGGGAGAGGAACTAAGACATGTTAAAAGCAGCTGGAAAGATGGGCTGGAGGGGATCTATGTGCAAGGAAGGAAAGGAAAGGAAAGGAAAGGAAAGGAAAGGAAAGGAGTCCTTTCTGAGGGAGACAACCCTCAAATTCCCTGTCTCTCTCTCTCTCACACACACACTTACCCTCTCTGACGTGCCTCTCCCTCCAGCTTCTGCCATGGAGGGCTGCTGTTTCTTTCTCTTTCTCTTTCTCTTTAGTTTTTGGAGATTTTCAGACAACACTGTTATAGTGTTACTATTCCACTTTATTTGCTATGGCTGCCTCCTCTTGACTCCTGGGATTTGCAGTTTAGGGAGGGGCATTTACAACTCTCAGCCAGAGAGATCTTAGGCCTCACTAAACTACAAACCCCAGAATTCCACAGGAGGAAGCCAGAGAAGTTAAAGTGGAATAGTAACATTATAGCAGTGTACTCTGAAAATCTCCTTGGAGAGGCTGTTTTGTTTGTTTTTTTAAAAAAAGCCAGCAGGAGGTTTTTGGAAGAGGAAGGTAAGAGGGGGCTCCTCCTGGCTGTCTCCTTCGTCAGATTAAGGAGGCCAACACAGGGCCCTCTCTTGATCTCGGGGCCCCCTCTTGACCTCAGGGCCCCCTGCCAATGCTGACTTGGCAGACAGGTTAAACTGGCCCTGAGGCTGGGCAGGTCTGGCATCTTGTACTATATGAAACAATTCCATACCTTTGAGATATGTTTCAAAAGAAAAAGACCATTGCTTGTAGTTTGCTCCATTTAATTTCGAAGACTCAGTATGGAGCTGAGGCCAGGATTAGCTTCAGCCATGATTGTTTAATTGTTCCAGTTGGGCTGAAGACAGAGGCAAGTGGTAGCTGAGTGATCAGATAAAAAGTACTTTACACAATAAAAATAAGTTGAGTCTTTAAATAGTCTCTAGCTAGGCCCACAACCCAGTTTGTTGGGGTGTATGAGCATAAAATTTAAAAATTTATTAAACATTTCAGGGAGCAAGCGCTTTGGAAATATCTTCTTGAGAAAAATAACGCTTTTACTGTAGAGCAGAGTTAGCAAAGGAAAGATGAGACAGACTCAATTAGTTAAGTACTGTAAATCAGGCATTAGCACTGTTCAACAAAAGAAAGACAAAACAACTTTTCTTTTTAAAAAGATACTTAAGCATTTACTAATAGCCCTTGCAATCTGTCTTCAACTAACTAAAGGACTTCAAGGTAGTGAACTCACCCAATCCAGTGAATTCAGGTAAGATAAGGTAAACAAGGCTGGATTTCCCTAAGTTTTACTTGCAGTAGTATCCATATTTCTTTGTTCTTCAGAAAAGGTGAATGCGGGTAAATGAGAGCATGGCTCCTATCTTCATGTCTGCAGAGTTAGGTGTGTATGTCTCGCATGAAACTTCTCTCAGAAGAGAGAGAACAAAGAGCAATAAAATATTTAAATAATGAGGTAATGTGATGGATGACTCAATAGGCCACCCCATATCATATAGCTTGCAGGAGCAGAGCTACTTAGCCAAGACTACAACATTACTAAGGTAGTTTGAGGAGAAGGGGAGGAACTTAAGCATGCATAGGAGTTCCCTAATCTTAGCAAGTGGGGGAGGGGTGCAGGAAGAATGCTATATCTCCAACACATTCCAGTTGTTAATTACTTGGAAAAGTTTCTTTGTTGGACTACAATTCCCTGCAAACCCCATGCTGGCCATGCTGGAGTATTCTGGGAACGATAGTCCAAAAGGTAACTTCTCAACCTCGGACAGTGGCTGTAGTTTCACTTTATTAGTTTTTCCTAACCTCTTTTCATGTTCATTCTTATTTAAAGAGGGAAACTGGATGGATTTACTTGGAAAAAAATGTTTCAGTTAGTAGTCGATATGGTGGTGGTTGTCCTATTTGTGCCATAGGACCAAACACTTTATTTAATTATGGTTACACTGGTTTGGCCCTCTAGAGGGTGCTGCAATATGAGAGGAATAGCCTGGAAGGCTTCAAAGTATCAAAATGGTCAATACCATATCCTGAGGTGGGAGCGTATACCTAGGACTGCATAGCAGGCACCCTAGAGTCCACAGCAGGATAGAGTAACTATTTTGCATTACAGGTCCCAAACCCTCCCCATGCTGGCTGGGGAGATTCTAGGAGCTGTTGTCCAAAGTAACTTTCGTAATCTCTGTCTTACACCTAGAACTGTGTTCTAGTATTTCTGCTGGCAGCTAAATGAGAAAAGGCTCTTAAAATCCCTTTAATGGAAGATGGTGCTTTCTCCATCATTGGGATCCATCACAAATTAACTGTTGGGACTTTTGGTATATATCAGTAAAGTAGAAGAGCAAAATAAACACACATTCAACTGAAGGTTTTCTATTGAGATCAACAACTAAGCCAATGTGCCACACACCCCTTTTATACAGTCTAGCAAATAATAAAACAAACTTCAGTCTTCTTTAAACCGTATAATAAGCAGTTTACTTACAGTAATACCTTGTGCATGGAGATACACAGGTACATTGATCTTAGGATATGCAAGCAGTGAAGTAAAATATAGTTCTACATGCTGTAAGTTACAGGAGCTCTAGTAAGTGCTGTCTTAAAAGATAAAAGAAATGAGAAAAGTTGAGCAGAGAAGCATCCTTGTGGCTTCTCTCTCAGAGAACAAACAGACTTGTGCTCAGACAAAGAGATAAAAAGAACTTGCCTATGTGATTAGGAAGATGGGTCATAAAACTCTAGCAAACAGGAAGCTTAGTCATAAACACTCTTTACATGCACTTTAACTCTTTAAGTACCATGTCCCCATGCATGCTAGGTTGCCATATTCCAATATTAACCCCAACGCAATGTGGACTAGGGAAAAAAATGACAGTGTATTTCACTGCAACCCATGACACTTGTGGCAGTGGTGGCACTAGGGGGGGGTGCAGAGTTGCCGAATTGCACTGGATGGATACCGTCAGAGGGAGGGGTGACACCGGCCTTAGTAACACCACAGATTTGTGGTTTAAGATCTGCTGAAATTCCATCCAGATCAAAGCTCCATCCAGTCCAGACACATCTTCTGACATTCAAGCAGAGGTTGGATGAGTTGCTTTTCCTGACTACAATTGCCAGGGGCCATGCTGGCTGGTGGATACTAGGAACTGTAGTCAAACTAACTTTCCCATACATCACGTTTAAACTACAATCCTAAACTCGTTTCCTAGGCAGTCCCACTGAACTGATGTTCTCATTGTTCATCACCTAAACTTGGGGCTTAAGTTAATCTTGCTCTGCTTCACTTTATGAGGTCAAAATCTAAATGTAAATCAAAATGTTATAGTGAAGTAGAACTGTTCCCTTCCCTTGCTCTCTGCACCATTTCTAAAATTTGTCACACCTCCATTATTTGTCAGGCCACTTTTCCTAATTTTAATTGGATCTTATTGAGGAAGTACATTTGGGGAAAGGGATATAAAGCAGTGTTATGGTGGTCCATAGACCAGGTAAGATCTGCATGGTGTAGTCATTTGAGCATTGGACTAGGATTCTGGGAGACCAGGGTCCAAACCCCTGCTCTACCATGGAAACCCGCTGGGATACCTTGTGCTAGTCACACTCTCTCAGCCTCAGAGGAAGGCAATGACAAGTTTATGAAAAGATCTTATCAAGTATATTTTAGTTGAAGTCAGCTTGAAGGCACATAACAACAACAGCGGATCTTAATTCAAGCATTTTTAGAACCATCTATTCAATATCTGAATATGCTAATATGCTTACTTTTTAATTTTAGGTTGACTGTGTGTGTATGTGCCTTCAAGTCACCTGTCAACCCATGGTGATCCCATGAATTTCATAGGGTTTTCTTAGGCAAGGGAAACTCAGCGGTGGTTTTGCCAGTTCATTCCTCTGAAATATAGCGTATAGCACCTGGTCTTCACTGGTGATTTCCCATCTAAGTACCAAGCAGGACTGACCCTGCTTAGACTGCATCTGCACTGCAGAAACACTCCAGTTTGATACTACTTTCACGGCCATGGCTCAGTGCTACAGAATTCTGGGATTTGCAGTTTTTGTGAAATATTTACCCTTCTCTGTCAGAGAGCTCTGGTGCCACAACAAACTACAAATCTCAGGATTCCATAGCATTGAGGCATGGCAGTTAAAGCTGTGTCAAACTGGGTTATTTCTGCAGTGCAGATGCAGCTTCAGCTTCCAAGATCAGATGGGATCTGACTATAGTTTTTTAAAAAATCAGATCTTAACCCCTTCTGAACAATCACAACTCCCTCTGAACAAATCTTGCCAAGAAAACCAGGATAGGTTCCTGTCAGGGTTGCCATAGGTCAGAAACAACTTGGAGGCACTGGTGCCAGTCCACAAGTTATTGGCTGCAGGTCCAAGGTGATTTTCCAGGAAAGAAAGAAACAGCTGCAGTCAATGGGCAGAAATATGGTTCCAGGCCCTGCACCGTGGAATGGGGTGGGTGGGGAATACTGCCAACCTTCTGCCACATCAGACACCCTTAAAAGTGTTGAGTATTTAAAAAGTTTGAGATTGGTTATCTAAGTAAGCAGAGCAAAAATGTGCTTTAGCAGAAGGAGTTTATATTGAGACTCAGTCAAGCCAACCACCAGATTGCTCCTCCCCACACAGTCTAGCTAACAACATTAAACAAACATAGTCTTCTTTAAAGTATATAAAAAGTAATTTACTTACAGAATATCTTGTGTATGGAAATACACAGGTACTTCATCTTGAGATACGCAAACAGAGAAGTATAAACAAGAATTCTACATACTTATCTGCTAAGTCTGCCCACGAGGGCTTCTTCTAGGGAAAAAGGGGGACAGAAAATCTCCAATATGAACTGGTGCTCAAACAAAGAGATCAAAGGATTTTAGTATGTGCAGCAGGAAGAACAAAGGATAATAAAACTAACAAACAGAAAGTTTAGTCATAAACATTCCTTACATGCACTTTTAACTATTTAACTGCTGTGCCCCAACACAGGGTTGTAATACCCAACACCCCTTCTCAACCTGGCATGCACTCTTGAAGCCCCATCTTGACTTTCAGGTTCTCGAAGCAATATCTGGGTAGTGGCTTGGTCAAGATATCAACTGTCATCTCATTTGTGGGACAGTAGATAATCTTGATCACACCTTCTTTCAACATGTCACGAACATTGTGATATCTGGTTCTAATATGCTTGTTGCATGGCATTTATCTTCTTCTCTTGAGATAGCCTAATGCAACTCTAATTATCTTCAGAAAATAGAACTGATTTCTGCTCAGTTATTCCAAAATCAATCAACAATTTATCAAGCCATAACATTTGTCTACATGCCTACGATGCAGATATATACTCCGATTCAGTAAAAGAGAGTGCTACAACCTCTTGCTCATGGCTGGCACAAGAGATAGGCCCATTTCCATACAAAAATAAGTAACCACTGGTATCTGCACTATGTCCAGACCAGTCAGCATCTGTGTAGCAAAAAAGGCTCGGATCATTACTAGCTGGTAGCTTCAATTGAAAGTCCATAGTGCCCCTTAAGTATCTAGCAACTCTTTTTACTGCAGTTTAATCCTTCTTGGTTGGTGCACTAGCTTTTCTGCTAATAATTCCTACACCATAAGCTATATCAGGTCTAGTGTTGGTGGCTACGTACAGAAGGTTTTCTATTGCTATTCTGTACATTGTGTTGTTTGGTAGAGGTTCACTTTCCTCATCATTTTAATAAAGTCTGTCACCATGGATGTTGCCACATTATATGCATCTTGCATTCCAAGAGTTTCTAAAAGTTCAACAATTTTCTGTCTTTGACTTGGTAGGAAAAAACCCCCATCTTCTTCTCTTTGAATCCATATGCCTAAGTAGTGTGTAGCATTTCCTAATTCTTTCAATTCAACTTCTTTGTTCAGATTGTATACAATCTTTATGTACAGTTGTCCCTTTGCATTTGCAGCTTTGACACTCGCGGTTTTGATTATTCACGGTTTTCCCTCACCCACTGCCTGTCTCCTGGGCAGGGCCGGTTTAAGGAATTTGGGGGCCCCCCGCAACGCATTATTTTGTGGGCCCCATATGTTTATTTCTGGTCAATCTAACCTAACCTATTGACAGTATGGGATGTTCAGATTATTACTAATAATGTTTACGCAGAAGGAGGGTTACAAAGCCCCCCCAATGATGGGCCCTCCTGTGGTTTGCAGGGGCTGTGGGGCCTGTAAACTGGCCCTGACCGGTGGGCACAGGTGGTGGAGTGAGGGAGGGAGGGAGGCAGGCAGGCAGGCAGGCAGGCAGGCAGGCACCGGCAGCGGCCCTATGGCCACTAGGGCCACAAGCAGCAGCAGCAGGGGGCAGGCAAGGCGCTGGCAGGAGGGGCTGCCCAGTACCCTCTACTCTCGGCAGCGTCAAAAGGAAAGTGGGGGAGGGGCTGCCTGGGTCCCAAACTGGAGGACCTGCAGAGGAGGGAAGGGCCAGGGCTGGACGGGAGAGCCAGGAAGTGGTGGCATCCTTCCTCCCCCCACCATTTCTGGAAGGTGCCAAGTCTTTCTGCCGCTGGGCCTCCTGCTCTCTCTCCCCCCTCCAGAGGCAACTCCAAGGCAGGCCTTGGGCACGGGGCTGCGTCAGAGTGCCAGACAGTGGGAGTAGCTGTGGATGGGTCACCTGGCCCAGGCCCTCCGCTGCTACGTGCTGGCCGTGAAGGAACCCTGCCTCGTTGCCCCCAAAGTGGGGCACCAAAGTCTGAACTCCCGTGGGCCCAGAGCCAATGCTGCTTCCCGGGCTCTGCAACTCACCATGGCTGGGTCCCCCTTGGCAGGCCTCCCTGGTGCCTCCGCCTCTGCCTGGCTGGCTGGGCACTCCAGGGTGCTGCTGCAGCTGCTGCGAAGGCTGAGGAGGGGGAGGCAGTAGCCGCCGCGCCATGCAGGGAGCTGTGTCCAGAGGCAGCGGCTGGGAAGCAGCAACAGCAGGGCGGGTGGCTGGGCAGGCCTGCGGGGCTGGAGGGGCAGCTCCAGGGGTGGGTGAGGCCGGCTGGCCTGTGGCCCCCCTGTGGGTGGGGCCCCCCGCCAATGTGGATTTGGTGGTAATGGTTAAACCGGCCCTGCTCCTGGGTCTTCCCTTCTCTTCACAAAGGGAATGAAGAGCCAGGAAAGCACAGGGGTGAGGCAAAACTTCTTAAAACCTCTCCTATGCTGAGCTTTAGCTGCCTTTTCAGGGAGGGCGAAAGCCAAGCAGAAAGCCGGGTTGAGAAAGAAAGGAGAGCCAGGGAAGCCTAGGGAGTGAGGGAAAATCTCTCAAACCACTCCTCTGCTGCGCTTTAGCTGCTTTTTCAGGGAGGGCGAAAGCCAAACAGACAGCCAGTTTGAGAGAGAAAGGAAAGCCAGGGAAGCCTAGGGAGTGAGGGATTTTCAGGGAGGGCGAAAGCCAAACAGACAGCCAGTTTGAGAGAGAAATCTGTCTATTTGGCTTTCGCCCTCCCTGAAAAGGCAGCCAAAGCTCAGCAGAGGAGCAGTTTGAGAGATTTTCCCTCACTCCCTAGGCTTCCCTGGCTCTCCTTTCTCTCTCAAACCGGCTGTCTGCTTGGCTTTGCCCTCCCTGAAAAGGCAGCTAAAGCTCAGCAGAGGAGCGGTTTTAAGAAGTTTTGCCTCACCCCCATGTTTTCCTGGCTCTTCGTTCCCTTTGAGAGAGAAAGGAGAGCCAGGGAAGCCTAGGGAGTGAGAGAAAATCTCTTAAACTGCTCCTCTGCTGAGCTTTGGCTGCCTTTTCAGGGAGGGCAAAAGCCCAGCAGACAGCCAGTTTGAGATATTTTCCCTCACTCCCTGGGCTTCCCTGGATCTTCACAAAGGCAAGGAAAAGACAGGAAAGGGTGGTGGCGGTGAGGCAAAACCTCCTTAAACCAGGGAGGGCGAAAGCCCAGCAGATAGCTGATAGCCGGTTTGAGAGATTTTCCCTCATTCCCTGGGCTGATTGTTATTCGTGGTTTTTTTCACATTTGCGGGGGTCTGGCGGCCGTAACCCCTGCAAATGTGAAGGGACAACTGTAATCTTCATCTCTCTGAGCAGCTATGATCAAGTCATCAACATAAGTCAAGATAAAAGTTGAATGTCCATCTTTGGTTCTGGTGTATAGGCATGGGTCTGCTTCTCCTTGTTTGAAGCATAAACCTTTCATTATTTTGTCTAGTTTCTCATTCCATACTCTAGCTGCTTTTGCATCAACATATCTCACACTCATCTGTTTAGAAACAGCCAAACTTAGAAGTACTCTTATGGTGCTAGGTTTTACTACTTGAGCTGCCTCATCTGCAGGCATCTGCTCAGTTTCTTCTATTGGTTCTTTGGGTAACATTGATTTTGCCAGGTAGGTTAGGTGGTACACCTTTGTTGGATCACAGTGAGTATCTGGGAACCTGTTTTGGAGTCTGGTCTGCCTCTGCAGTATCTTCCAGTCCAGTCACCAGATCATCTCCATCTCCATCTGCATCTGCACCTGCACCCCCTTCTGATGGTGTACTTCTCCCTGTTTCTGGTTCATCCCTTGCATCATCCATCTCATGCATATCTACTGCTATGAGAGGTTCAAATTCTGGTTCCAGGAATTCAGATATAGCATCCTCTTCTTCCAAGAGGTCCAGTGCAATATCGTTTTGCTCTGGAAAGTCTATCACAGTTCCTCTTTTGTCCATTCTGCTGGATTCATCAAAATAAACTATATGTCTAGCAGTGACCTCACCAGTCTTTAAGTTCATCACTCTATAACCTTTGCTTGAAGCTTCATAGCCAATCAAGATAGTCTGTTCTGATCTGGCATCTAGCTTGCATCTCTTTTGCTTAGGAATGTAAGCAAATGCTTCCAGATGTTCTGGTGTGTTTCATGTCTGGCACTCTGCCATTCCACATCTGAAATGATGTTTGTGTAGTGCCTTTGGATGGCAATCTGTTCTGGAGATATGTAGCAGTCATAAAGGCATCACCCCATAGTCTGCTGGGTAGGTGAGCTTCAGCCAACATGCATTTTGTCATCTTCAGGAGAGATCTGAGCATCCTCTCAGCTGTTCCATTCTGTTGTGGTGTGTAAGCAATAGTAGTCATGTGTTGTATGCCAAGCTCTTCCAAGAAAGCTTGTGTGTGATTTGAGAGGTACCCACCTCCATTGTCAGTAAAAATGGCCTTTGGGAATCTCTTAAACTTGTTTCTCACCATGGCAATGTACTTTTGAAACATCTCATGGGTTTGACTCTTCTCTTTCGTTGTGGTAAAATTTGAGGTCCCAGGGTGTTAGGCCTTTTGAGGAAACGTCTTAAAAGTTAAAACTGTCAGGAATTAACTTTATTGTACTAGAGCAGGAGTGGGACTCAGAGGTACAGTGCTTTGACCCAGCTGGGAGAACAAAGAGACAGGCAAGCTTCTTGTTAAAGAAACAACATAAGCTTTACTAATGGCTTTTAAATCTACATATGCATTGGAGAGTTGACATTCTAACTAACTAATTGTTAGGGTGCATGAGATTAAAAATTTAAAATTTATTAAAGATTCCAGGGAGCAAGCCCCTTGGCAATATATTCTTCAAAATTAAAACTTCTAGTATAGCAGAGTTAGCAGAGACAGAAACGGGACAGACTCAATTAGTAAAGTACTATAAAGCACTCAGTCATTAACACCACTTAAACAAAAGACAAACAATTTCTTTAAAAGAAAATTTAGGCATTTATTCATAGCTCTTGCAATCTACATATTCATGGGAAGCTAACATCCTAACTGACTAAAAGGATTTAGGGTAGAACTCACCCATTTAGTGAGATCAGGAATGGTAAGGCAAAGCTGGGCAGGACATCCCTACGTCTTAATGCAGGCAGTGTCCAACTTTCTTCTTCAGCATGAGTGAACGCAAGTGTGTGTGAGTGAGAGCATGTGCATCTCTCTGTGTATCTGTGTGAGAGGACAAAGAGTCATAAAAATTTTTTAAATCGTGAGGTCAGAAGACTCGGGTCAGATGATGAATGACACAATGGTCATTCCATTTGGCTTGGCTGAGTCAGAGCTACTAGCCCAGCCCACTAAAGATAGGATAAGGATAAAAGGGAGGATCTCTTTGACATGCAGGGAAGACCCTAACACCTTTCTAAGACTTGCTTAACTCTATTAGACAGCAAGTTGTGGGTGTGTTTGCAGGAAGAATGCTATATCTCCAACTGTCCCCTTCTTATTCTTCTGGACCCATGTCAAGAATTCTTATTCCTTCTCATAGTTTCTGGAAACTCCTTCGGTAAAGGTTTAGTGAGGATATCAGCAATCATCTCTTCAGTGTTGCAGTACTTCAGCTGAACAAGTTGATTTTGACACATCTCTTTCACCTTGTAGAAGGCAATGTTGATGTTCTTCTTGAGTGGCTTGTCACTCTGAGAAATCTTGATACATCTTTGAATATCTTGCATCAAAATGATTTGGTTTGTTATCCCAAAATCCAGAAGTAAATTCTGCAGCCATTTGGTTTCATCACAAGCTGTCTTTGCTGAGACACACTCTGCACCTCTGGAAGAATCTGCAACGGTACTTTGTTTCTTGCTTGTCCAACTTACCGCTCCTCCACCATAAAAGAAAATGTTTCCACTAGATAACTTCCTCTCTGCCAAATTCGTGGCCCAGTCAGCACTGGCATAGGCAATCAGTCATGGCTGGTCACACACTGGCAACATCAGTTTGAAATCTGCAGTTCCTTTCAGCTATCTGGCGACTCTCTTCACTGCAATAAAATCTTTGACAGTCAGAGAGTTAACCATTCTGTAGTATGTGGGGAAATAATCATTGTAATGTAAAAGCAATCTTGTGTACCTCATTCACATCCTAAGATAAGTCTAGGGTTTTTCCCTGCATGCCTTTTGTTCTCCCAAGTTCCCTTTCTCTTATTTCACTGAGCACTTCCAGCCAACTGGAGTGCTGGGTCATTCAACACATGACCTAATTTAAATTTTATTACTTTGTGTAAGTTCTCTTCAAGTTTGAGTCTCCATGAGGCTGGAACCATCTTCATCTTAAGCCATCTTAAGCTTCTTTCCTGTAACCATGAAATGATGTTTCACCATGCAGCCTTCTACCGTTGGCTGTGTGAGTTTGTTTTCCTACCCTAAATACCATTAGTTAGTTAGGAATTTATTTTTAAAGTTTGTTTTAGTATGTAGATTGAGATTGATATACCTTCAGTAAACTTTTGATTTGCATTTTAAACTGACTCCTTTGTTCTGTAATGAGTCTAATTTAACTGAGTGATCTCAGACCTCTGAATACACTTTTTAAATGTTAATTGAGCTTAAGTCAGCATTCTTAAGTTTGCACTCTGCATGAAGTTAAAAGTAAATGAATGATTTTTTTAACTCTCTTTTTAAAGGAGATAATCCTTGTTGCTTTTTAAAAGGACTAGATCCTTGAATTTTTAATACAGTTTTATTTTTAGACTCATTACTCCTACACATTCTGCATAAGATGCCAACAGCATTTGCAATATCAGGCCTTGTGAAATTAGCTATGTACAGAAGTTTTCCAACTGCAGTTCTGTACTTTTCACCATCTCTTAATTGTTCAGATGTCTCATTGTTCCCTAAGAAATCTACTTCCATTGCAGTTGGTGCCTCTTTAGCATCTTTTAAGCCAAGACAGTCAAGAAGATCTGTTATCTTTTGCTTTTGATTAAGGAAGAAACGTCCATCACTGCTTCTTTCTACTTGTACTCCAAGATAGTGTGAGATGTCTCCCATATTTTTGATATCTAGCTCCTTGTTGAGATTCTGGACTATCTCTTCACTATCTGCTTTGTCTTGATTGCACAGGATCAGATCATCAACATAACTTGTAATATAAGTCCATTTATTATTTCTGAACCTCTTGTAGACACATTTGTCAACAATGTCTGAAGTGAATCCTTCTTTGATAAGGAATCATAGAATCATAGAGATGGAAGAGACCACAAGGGCCACCAGTCCAATCCCCTGCCATGCAGGAATACACAATCAAATCATTCCAACAGATAGCCATCCAGCCTCTGTTTAAAACCCTCCAAAGAACGAGACTCCACCACACTACAAGGCAGTGTATTCCACTTCTGAACAGCTCTTACTGTCAGGAAGTTCTTCCTAATGTTTAGGTGGAATCTCTTTTCCTGTAGTTTGAACCCATTGCTTCATGTCCTAGTCTCTGGAGCAAGCGGGCCCATCCTCAGTATGACATCCCTTCAAATATGTACACATGGCTATCATGTCACCTCTCTGTCTTCAGAATGCCCTAAGCCACTCATCAAAGGGCATGTCTTCCAGACCCAAAACCATCCTGTTTGCCCTCCTCTGGACACGTTCCAGCTTCTCAATATCCTTCCTGAATTGTGGTGTTCCAGAACCAGACACAATATTCCAGGTGAGATCTGACCAAAGCAGAATAGAATGGCCTGTTCTCTTGATCTAGACCTGTTCTAGATCTAGGCCTGTTCTCTTGATCATGCATATACTCCTATTAATGCAGCTAGAATTGCATTGGCTTTTTTAGCTGCTGCATCACAATGCTGACTCATTTTGAGCTTGTGGTCCACTAACACTCCTAGACCCTTTTCGCATATCCTGCCATCAAGCCAGGTGTCACCCATCCTATATCTGTGCATTTCATTTTTACTGCCCAAATGTAGTATCCTACATTTCTCCCTGTTGAATTCATTTTGTTAACTTTTCACTCCATTGTTCCACAGTCTGTTTAAGTCCATAGAGGCTCTTTTCAAGTTTACATACTAGATGCTCTTTCCCAGCAACTTGGAATCCTGGAGGCTGTTCCATGTACAGCTCTTCATCTAGATCTCCATAAAGAAAAGCATTCTTTACATGTAGATGTTGAACATGTACATTCTTTGAAGCTGCAACAGCCAGTAGAGTTCTAATGGTTGTATGTGTGACTACAGGGGAGAAGGTTTCATTGTAATCCTCCCCAAATTGTTTACTGTTACCTTTAGCTACAAGTCTGGCTTTGTATCTTTCAATTTCCCCTTCTGCATTCTGTTTTGTTGTAAAGACCCATCTGCAGCCAATTGTCTTTTGGTAATTCTGTCAAAGTCCATGTCTTATTTTTTATATAGAGATTGCATCTCCTCAGTAGCTGCTTGTACCCATTTCTCAGAATCAGACTTTGCCAGTCCCTTGATCTTTTGCCTTCAGAGAGTTTCAGAAGACTTTCCCCTGTGGCTAGATAAGAGAATCTGAGCAGAGGCACTCCACAGTTATCTCTTTCAGACCTTCTCACCTGGACTTGGGTACCTGGCTCTGCTTCTTGCTTGCCATCTGGTTCCTCATCTGCTGGGAGGTCCTGTGCTGGAGTTGCCCCTTCTGGATGCAAGACAGCTGGAGGATGGAAGAACTCCACAAGCTGTTGCTGCTGGTGGGAATCTCCTTCCACTGCAAATATATCTGGATATACATCTTTGTTTGGATTAGTTTTGGACTGTGGTCTTTCATCAACATAAACAGCATTTGATAAATTTACTGTGCATCCATCTGGATTTAAGGGTCTGTAAGCATTTTTAGCATAACCAATAAAAATTCCCTCTTCATGTCTGCAGTCAAGGTTGCCACTTTTCTCCTTGGGAATATAGGTAAATGCCTTGCTTCCAAAAACATTGAGTTGATTCACTTTAGGTTTGATTTCATGCCATAATTAAAATGTGGTAGCATCTCTGGATCTTGTTGGCAGTTTGTTACATAAATATGCAGCTATCATAATGGCTTCAGACCAATAAATAGCCTTTAGATATGTTAGCTTGTAAACGTGTGGCAACTGCCACCTCTTTCAGAGTTCTGTGCAGTCTCTCTGCCAGACCATTCTGTTCTGGGGTATAAACCTGAGTAGTTTGATGTTCAATGCAGGTTCCTTTAAGAACTGATCAAATTCAGGATTGACAAACTCTGTGCCATTGTCAATGCACAGAGCTCTTCGGTTTATAGTCAAATTTGTTAGAGACATGATTAAAGTACTCTTTGAATTTTTCAAAAGTTTAACTTGTCTCCTTGAGGAGGTAAGTGTATGTATATTTGCTGAAGTCATCAGTAATAGTCATAAAGTGAGAGCTTCCTCCTACAGACTTTTGACTGAATGGACCACAAAGATCAACATGCAATAGATCAAGTGGCTTTTGGATGATCTCTCAGTAATTGGCAGATGTGGAGCCCTAGTGGCTTTTGCTTTCAAGCACTCAACACACCTTTCATTATTAATGCATGCTTTGAAATTAAAGTCTTTTGCAAGCTCTTTATTAGCCAATTTCTTTATATATTCCACACTTCTATGACCAAATCTTTTGTGCCACAGATGCAAACAATCTCTGTGATTTCACTGAGTGGCAGTGTTTGTAAATGAATCTGAAATCCCCATGTGATAGCAGTCATCATCTTTTAAAGTTCCTTTAAAAATTAAACTTTTGCCATGGAAACCAAAACAGGAGGTCTTTTTGAAAAGAACACAGTTGCCTTTAGCTGTTGCAGTTTTTACACTAAAATGTGAGACATGCAAATGAGGTATGAAATAAGCTCAGGAATTTTCAAATTCTCTATCCTGTTAGGGCCAAGTTTTGTCTGCAAAACGACTGTCCCGTTTCCTTGTGCTCTCACTTCTCAGCCATTTGCAAGATAAATAGGAAAATCTACATTTGCATCAAAGTCCACAAACCATTCCTTTCAATTAAAATAACGACTTGTAGCACCAATGTTAATAATAACTGCATTCTTATATTGAATCTCAGAAGACTGAAATAATTTTTGATCTGTGAGGCCAACATTAAAATTTGTAGGTGACTTCTGTTTAGAATGAACAGTCGCTTTCTTAAAGTTGCTTCTTCCCTTAGCATTTGGTTTCTGTTGAGCTCTGGGCTTTGATGTGCTATTTTTCTCCTCACTTGTGTTAGAAGATCCAGAGCCTTTGATATGCAATTGCTTCTGAACAAGATGAGCCAATTCTGCAGTTTTTACTTTAGTTTTATATTCATCAAATTCAATATATTTTAATCCTCAATAATCTCAGCAATTGTCTCTGGCAATTTCACATCTGCTTTTAACTGCAAGGCATTAATTATTGAAGCATTATATTTTGGCAGAGTGGCTAAGAAAAGTCCCAATTTCAATGCTTCTGGGATAGGCTCTCCAGGGAACTGCAGTCCAGTTAAGACTGACTTGAATCCATTTATATGCTGATTGAGATACTGAGGGCTAAATAATTTCATGGTTATAATCTTCATCATGAGAGCAATCTGATTTCCCATGCTTGGAGAATCATATAATTTCTGTAGCATACCCCAAATTTCTTTAGCAGTGCTCAAATCTTGAATCTGATAGACCATGCTATTATCCACAGAGAGGAAGATAAAAGCTGTTGCCTTTTTGGTATCTCTATCAAAGTCTGTTTGAGCCCTGCCCACCTGTGGGGGTCCTTGATCTTCTATAACATAGTATAATCCTATTGTGGTTAGATACATCTTAATGGACCAAGACCATTGCTTGTAATTAGTGCTGTTTAGCTTCTCAATAGTCAGTATTGAGTTAGAGTTAGGATGAGCTATGGCCATTATCACTTAATTGCCTTTGTTTCAGTCAGGTTGAAAGGCTGATCCACATGGAGGTCTGAGTATTCAGGGAAAGCACGTACAAAAAAATTAGATTGAGTCTCTCTGTCTGGGCCCATAACCCAGAATGTGGTAAAATTTGAGGTCCCAGGGTGTTAGCCCTTTTTTGGAAACTTCTTAAAAGTTAAAACTGTCAGGAATTAACTTTATTGTAGCAGAGTTAGAGCAGGAGCGGGATTCAGAGCTACCGTACTTTGACTCAGAGGAAAGTTAATCTTCACTCACCATCCCAGGGAGATGGAAAGCATTCTTGCAGAGCAAGATGGAGAGAGCAGCATGTAGCTTCAAGGCAGGAAACAAAGAGTAATAACAGATCTAAGACCATGAGGCAAATAAACCTAGGTCACATGATCTTGTAGTTTGGTTGTGTACTATTTACAACCATGCTTATTAAAGATAGGATGAGAGGAAGGCATGCAGGAGAACCTCCCTATCTATTACTCATTTGCTCTAATAGCAAACAAACTGGATTTCCCCCAACAATTTGCAAGTTGGGAGAGATTACCCAACATCCCCCCCAGACTCTGCGGAACTTCCCTTTATATGGCAAAAAGTGGAGAATTGCTTTTCCTGGTAGCCTTCAGGAGAGATGATTCCCCTTTTCAATAGTTCGCAAGTCTCCACTCTTTTTAACATCTAAACATACTGGGGCCCTTTCACACTACACAACTTTAGTGGTATGATTCAACTTTAACTGCCATAGGTGCACCCTATGGAATCCTGGGGTTTGTAGTCAGATGAAGCACTAGAACTCTTCAGCTGAAAATCCTAAATACTCCTTCCTAAATGGCAAATTCCAGGAATCTATAGGATGTTGCCATGGCCATTAAAGTGTAATCATACTGCATTGATTGTACATTGGGTAGGTGCTCCCATTGTTCAAAACTAGAAGTGCCACTTCCAGTTTTGGTTCAGTTGGAATATTCTGGAAGCCCATGAACAGTCCCAGGAGCAGGAGCAGAAAATAGTCCTCCAATCCTTCAAGGCTGCCCGCCCCTGATTTTGGACTGAAGACAATAAGGGAGGTCCATGAAGATTGAGACAAAGAATATGGCCCATAGATTAGGTCTGGGAGAGAAAATCAGCAGCTCAGAGTCCTTAAGCATACTCCATTGTTTCCTTGTAGGAATGGTCTGAAGGCCATCCTCATTGAAATAAAGGTCCTTCCAGTCTTAAGCACCATTGGTTTAGTCCTGAACCCCTCAGAGGTCACTGGAGCTTGCTTACCCTTTATACCAGAGATGGGAAAAGTTCGTTCTTGAACTATAACTCCCAGAATCCCCAGCCAGCTTAACCACTGGCTAGGGGATTCTGAGAGTGGCTGTCCGAGAAGTAACTTCTTGTATTGCTTAAAAGGGTAGGGATGGGATTGCACAAAACTTAGAAGCTGGAGGTTGCAGCAAAGCGCTCTAACGCAATTAATGTGAAACGTGTTGGGGGCGAGGATGGAGAGCATTACACTCGTTTAAACCTAAGTACAGTATTTCAGATGAATTAGTCTGCAGACACAAATTGCGCCAAATGCGAAGAACCCAGGGTGGTTCTTCGGTTCATTATTTTCTTTTCTTCCGTTCTTTTTGTGTGTGTAGGGGGGGGGGGTGCGATATCCTCTGCGGAGATCCCACCCACCCCCACCGCCTTGTGCCATTAGAGTCGAGGGAGTCTTCCGTTGCATCTGGCGAGTGGCAGGACCATTATCAGCCTGGGATTTCCCCTCTGCTTACACAGCAATTCCGCCCTAAAAGGAGACAAAATCACCACTTATCCAGCCTGTCAAAGTTTAATCTGCCCCGAAGGAAAACTGTACGAATACTTGTGGCGGGAGGAGGCTGAGGAACAAGGGGAAACACTGCGAATAAAGTTTCTTTGTTAACTTTTTTTTAACGCGTTTCAGTTCAGGAAGGCTGCTAGTGAAAGAAGGTGAGCCTCCCCCCCCCCCGAAGCCGCGGTTTTCTATAGAAACAACGTCTTTGTCGGTTTTAAAGACGTTAGGACGTCCTAGCGGAAGCATTTGAGGAAACATAGCCTCGGAGCTTCTACAGAATGAGAAATTTGAAACATCCAAGAGGGAGGAATTCTATTTTCTATAATGGCCTTCCCTGTTCCAGAGAGCTCTTCAAAAACGGGCAAGGTCCCGTTAAAGTAAAGTTGGGACGGACATGCCACTGGTTTTGCAGAGTGACTTTTTCCACTGAATTGAACGAGGAGTTCACAGAGTTTCTTGGAAATCAGGGGTTACTGAGGCGGGACTCTTGAGAACAGGGAATCTCAACCACCGCCCCCAGGAAACGCGTTTAACTTGCGCGGGTTTGTGCGCCTTAACTGACGCTGACTTACTTTGTGGGTGGGTTTGTTTTCTTGCTGGGTGGGACTGGATGTACAAAAGGCCCCCCGTGTTGGTCCTGGAAGCAGATGAGCAATACAAATGGTTATACAAAGTCTAAAAATGAAGCAGGGTTGCAATTTGACTCAGGCGGCTGGTCCCACAGTGGAGGAGGCAAATATGTCCTGATGATCAGTGAGTAGCAAGCTCGAGATTAAACACCATTGTATTTGTGTATGCCCACAAGTCCCCTGTCGATTTATGGCGACCCCCTGAATTTCATAGGGTTTTTTAAGGCAAGGAATACTCAGAGGTGGTTTTGCCAGTTCCTTCCTCTGAAATGTAGCCTACAGCACCTGGGATTCATTGGCGGTCTCCCGTCCAAGTATTAATCAGGGCTGCCCCTGCTTGCTTCGAAGATCAGACAGGACCTGGTGCCTTTAGGGTATTTAGGTCGTCGCTCAGAAATAAATCGCAAGCGGGGCTTACTTTCTGGCAAGTAGCGCAACTGAGATCCCTCTAGAGTTGGCTGAAATTTGACAACGGGAGTATAGGTGTCCTGGTTACGGGTAGGTATATATTCGAACCGAGGTATTTAGAATAAAAAGCTAGAAAGAGAGGGAGGGAAGAAGAGATTGAGAGAGAATGCAACTGGTTCATTTAAACTGTTGTTATGTGCCTTCAGGTCTTTTCCGACTTATGCCGACTCGAAAGCGAACCTATCATGGAGTTCCCTGGTAAGATTGCTATTGCCTTCCTCTGAGGCGGAGAGAGGATGACCTATCTAAAGTCACTCAGTGGGTTTGTGTGCCTGAGTGGAAATTCGAACCCTGGTCTCCTGAAATTTTAGTCCAACATCCAAACCACTACACTTATGCAACAATGTAGCACCACAACGCCTACAAGATACCCCCCATATAAAAGACAGCATAGTGTAGTGGTATGAACGTTGGACTACGACTCGAATCTCAGCTAGGGAAATCCACTAGGTGATCTAGGGCAAGTCACACTCTCTCAGCTTTAGAGGAAGGAAAAGGCAAAACCCCTCTGATCAAATCTTTCTAAGAAAACCCTGTGATAGGTTCACCTTTGGGTCGCCATAAGTCGGACACTAACCCTCCTTTAGAGTCAGGGGCACAGTTAGAATCTCTCATCACTATATTTAGGTGGAAGTAAGTTCCATACGAGACAGCCAACATGGTGTAGTGGTTTGGGTCTTGGGCTGGGCTCCTGGAGACAAGGGTTTGAATCCCCACTGGGCCATGGAATCCTATTGGGTGACCATGGGCAAGTGATACTCTCTCAGCCTCAGAGGAAGGCAAAGGCAAATCCCCTTCAACAAATCTTGCCAAGAAAACCCCGTGATAGGTTCGAAACGACTTGAAGGCACGCAAGAACAACAAAGTACAAAATAAACAAAACAATGCTCTCTTATCATGGATGTCTGTGTGTCTTTTTTATAAAACATAATAATACAATTAGTGATACAGGATAGGTATTGATCTAGCGTTTTTTTTGTGCTTTGCAGTGTTCAAAGTTCTCATCACACAGCCTCACAACAACCCATATCGCACCAGACACAAACATCTGCACATTATAATACAATTCACATTCTATTCTATTGCCCACTTCTCTTTTTCACAGATGTTTCCAAGATTGTGTATTTTTAAAAAATAAATGAAGAAAAAGGATGAACGTGGTAGCCGAACACCCTAAATATATTGAGATGGACAAAACCATTTTTTTAAAAAAGACCCTCACGATTCTGTTAGACAGTTTGCTGTCCAGTTAAGTTTAAATGGAGTTCCCGGTGCAAGTCAACGGAGCATAAACGTCGTTAACGCCGGGCATTCCTTGCATGGGCGTACTCTACAATCTGTTCTATAAACTTGTATTGGTGCAAGAGTCGGGTGTGACTGTGGAGATGTCAGCCGCCTATTCCAATGAAGACTCCGTAGGACCCATGATTTCTCTCGAAAAACTTCCAAATCAATGGTTTCTGTGGATTATCTTCGTATCTAGCTTTCTTTCTTTTAAAATACTAACGTACATTCTCAGGTTGGAAACATTACTTTCCCCCGACGACGACCCCCAGAATTCCTCTGCTGGCATGGCCTGTGAGTTTGTTGCCTCAAAAACAACAGAGTCCTACGGTCCCTCAACGGCTAACAAGTTTTATTTGGCATAAGCTGTGGTGGACTCCAGCCCACTTCGCCTGAGGTAGTGGGCTGGAGTCCAAAAAAGAGGCTATGCCAAATAAAACTTGTAAGTCTTTAAGGGCGCACAAGATTCTTTGTAGCCCAAAACATAACTTTCCAGAGCTCTGCGTGCACTGTGCAATCTACTGTTTCTTCCCTAGGTAAGCCTCCTGTACTCAGCTACTATACTTGTTGACTTTAGAAGTCAATCATGGATTGGAATTAACACCCAGACCAGTGGGTACGGGTCTCCACAGAGCATATGCTTTGTATACAGGAGGTCTCTGGCGTCGCCGGTGAAAGGATCGACTGACCACCAAGCTTGTTCAAAGGGTGGCCAACCATTTCACAATCACAATCACAGCTACGTATGTCCTCCCCAGTAAACATATGTAAGTTTGTAGCCTTGCGGGCACTCTCTCCTTTGAATGTTCTGGGACACAGGAAAGAGATTTCTTGTTCTGTGCCCTCAAGTCGACTCCGCAAGGGGTTTTCTTCTCAAGAATTACTCAGAGGCGATTTGCCATTGCCCTCTCCTAAGTTTGCTGGCCCAAATACCCTAAAGGCCCCAGGTCCCATCTGATCTTGGAAGCTAAGAAGGGTCGGCCTTGGTTAATACTTGGATGGGAGCCCTGGTGGCGCAGTGGTTAAATGCCAGTACTGCAAGTCACCACCTTGCAAGTTCGATTCCAGCGGGCTCCAAGGTTCACTCAGCCTTCCATCCTTTCGTAGGTCGGTAAAATGAGTACCCAGCTTGTGGGGGCAATTAGCTAACACACATTGGAAACTGTTTAATGTAGTGTAGATGTGTAAATAGCTATTGCTTAAAACAATTTGTAAGCCGCTCTGATAGCCTTGTAGCTGAAGAGCGGGGTATAAATAAATAAATAAATAAATAATGGGAGACCGCCAACATAGACCAGGTGCTGTTGGCTACATTTCAGAGGAAGGTAATGGCAAACCACTTCTGAGTATTTCTTGCTTAAGAAATCCCTGTGAAATTCATGGAGTCGCCGTAAGTCGACAGGTGACTTGAAGGCAACAAACACACGCCCCTAAGGCTAAGAGTTGGCTTTCCTAACGTCACCCAATGAGTTTCCCTGACTGGACATGGATTCGAACCCTGATCTTCTGGAGTCTTAGTCCAACACTCAAACCACCACATCGCCCTGGCTCTAGGAAACAGATGCTGGAACCCAAATCACAGCTTTCTTCTCTGTTAGGTACTTTTATATACTGCCTTTCCTCTAGAGAGTTCAAAGTGGTGTATAGGGCTCCCCGCCTCCACTTTATCCTCAGAACAACCCTGTGAGGTAGGTCAGGCCCACAAGGACAATGATCACGGATACCTAACCTACAGCCCGGAGCTCCTTGGCATTACCATAACAGTCATCCACTGACACCGGTAGTCGTTCCACAGCTTGGCTGAAAGTCAGGCATGCCAACGGAGTTTCCTTTAGCCGCAAGGGAGTAGGTGCAGTTGAAGTCGATTAATTTGAGTCTGCAAGCCGTCACACTCTGAGTAAAAACCAAAGAACACAATGGGACTCACTTCTAAGTGCGCATAGGACTGCTCCTCAGTTCCCTCCCCTCCCCGCCCCGAAGGTGTCAAATATCCCTTAGTTGCAAAATATATGCCTGCAGTCGCACAGAACGTCACTGCAGAACAACAGATTAACGATTTATGTCCAGTATGGTATTGCATTGCCACTGCTTAACCAACTTTCTCCGGTTCAGGCCTAATGGTGCGACCCTGCTATGTTAAAATCGCTGGGGGGGGGCATGCAGGTGTACATTAGGAATAACGAGTTTTCAACAACGTAAGCTTTAAAAGTGTGTGTGGGGGGGTTTCCTCCTCGGCGAAATGACATGGAACCTGAGCTTCAGTTGGATCTTTTTTTCTTTCTACAATGCCGACGCCCTCTAGGAATGAAAGACACGCACAACCTTTGTACTTTCCAAGATCCTAACTTAAGTTTTCTGGATTTCGAGTTAATTAACTGCTCCAATATGTTTGTCCAGGTCTGAAGTCACGTTACTATCTAATCCTATGTGTATGCAGGAGAAGTGGAACTGAATTGCAACAGTGAAGCTAAAATCTTAGGATGTGGGACAGAATTTGGCTCATGAAGGTCACTAGAACTGTCAGGCAAACTAGTTCCCGTCCCGGAACAATTCCTCCTTCCTTTAGCCACTGTTCAAATGGACTTGCTTCAGAGTAGTAGGCAGTTATGAACTTCAATCTACTTGAGTCCTTCAGGTGGGCTCCCTACACTTCTGAACACACGTATATTCGGAAAGATTTTCTAGTGTGTTGATCTCAACTCGAAATGATACCCAAATTGAGGTTGTTGGAAATCACACAGTCGCGGAGCTCCATTCCATGCACTATTACCCCAGCCCTTTAAATCCGGGGCCCTTTCACACTCTACAATTGTAGCTCTATGTGATTCCACTTTAACTACCATGGCAACATCCCATGAAATCGTAGGATTTACAATCTAGGGAGAGGCTGTCAGAACTCTCAGCCACAGAGCTCGCGTGCCTCTGCCCATACGCTAAACCTCAGCATTCTATAGGATGTTGCCATGACAGATAAAGTGGAATACTGTATAGTGCTATAACTGTGTCGTGTGAATGGACCTACGGTTTATACCCAGGACTGCAAACACGTCTCCTAATTCTATGAGGACTTAACCTAGTCAAGCCGGATGGCAGCAACGCCTAAGAAAGCAACCCCATATATATTTGCTCCTAAATAAGCCTCACTGAATTCATTGGGGCTTACTTTCTTGCAAATTATTTTAGGATTGCAGCATCAACGGTGCAAAGGAGTGAACTGCAATCCTATGCATGGGCGCAGAACCACTGGACGCAGGGGATGTAATGTTGTGATGAACTCCCGTGGCTTCTAAATTTTTTGAAAGATGTTATTACCGCTTCGCAGAACTCAAAAAATTACTCTTTTAGATGACGTCTCCCAGACCCTACAACTCCACTATGGCCGCTGGCTGGTGAATTCTCGCAGCTGTAGTCCCGAAAAGTAACTTCACTCAATTCTGCCGCGTCCAAGTCCAGGTTATACCCCGAAGATAATTTAAGAAGAGACTGATTTTTCGAGCCTGAAAGACATAGACTATGCAATATTTACAAAGTTACTTCTTATTGGAGAAACTTTTGGCTATGGAAATCTGCCCAGAAATCTACTAACTGCAAGAGCAGTAAGGCCATAGTACTGAATGCACTTTCATCAGCAGAAGTCTCGGGTCTTTTTTTTTTTTTTTAAAGGCGGGCTTAAAATGAATCGACATTTGCATGAAAAGGTATGATTCAATTGATTAACCCAAGCAATGCCTTATTAAGTCTTATTAAGAACCCACAAATGCATACTGGGTTGGTATAACTCAGGACTAGTCTAGACAAACAGCGCATCTGTCATAAAACTCTTCTTGGAGCATTCCATTCCAGGACTGCAGGTGGAAGGTGGTTGGAACCATTCTTTTCTCTCTCTCTCTCTCTCTCTCTCTCTCTCTCTCTCTCTCACACACACACACACACACACACACGCCACTATACATCTCAAGGTAGACAGGAATCAAGGGAGGGCTCTGCCATTAGATATACGGAAGCAACTGCCTCAGGCCACTGATATGGGGTGTTGTGAAGAGATAGTGTGTTATTTAATATATTGTGGGTGCTGTTTTATAACCAGGAAAAGGTGTCCTTGGAATTTTCTCTCCTCAAGGTGCTAAAGATAATGGTATTGGGGGCACTGATTTAGAGGGGTAGTGGCACAGTTTGCTGTTCCGCCTCAGGCAGCAAAATGTCTTGGTACCACCATCGCACACAGAACCCCGGCAAGAATCGAGGAGAAGGATTCTTCTCTGGCTTCCCATAGGCACTTCGGGGAGGGTGGGGGACCTCACGGAGAAACACTAAAACGTGCTGTCCTGATTTGCATGGCACAGTCCTGGGAGAGATTGCCACTTTAAAAAAAAGAACACCGTGTAGTTCACACCTATGTGCTTAAGAGGGTGGCTTGTGAGCTGAACAAGCCGGGTTCTCTATGCCTGGGGTCCTGGGATGTGTGCCAGCCAAGCGCTGGTGCCACTTTGACCAAGGTTCATGCTCCAGGTATGGTTTTCATAGTCCTTCATTAGCTGCAAGACAACGTGGCGAGGGAGGAGGAGGAGAAGGAGGAGACTTGGCTGCCATTCCTGGACCAGCAGCTGGCAAACCAGAGTTGTCGGACAGGCCCTCTCTAGGATCAGGCGTCGGGTTGCTCCAAGTCTTCACTTGGGGTTCGAGTAATTAAGAGCGATCATGGAGCCATCAAGAGGAGGAAAGAGGGAGAAAAATCCAGAGACACAGGGAAAGAATAATGAACTTTGTTCAAGTCTTTCCTCCTTCTAGCACCATCTTCTTCCCCTCCCCCGCAAACCTGGCGCCCGCCAGATGCTTTGGACCACAACTCCTATCATCCCCAGACAGCATGGTCACGCGTGATGGGGGCTGTAGTCCCACAAAATGTCGGGAGAGCTCTAGGGCGAGGAAGACTGGGCTAACACACTCCAGCTTGTGTGGGGTTGTGTTGTGATTCTGAATTGTGTATGAGCTGGGGAAAAAATCTTTGCGGACAAGTAGACGAGCAGAACATCTGGAAGATAGTCTCTTCTTCCCGGCGAAGTCTAGAAAGAGAGAAGGAGACAAGGTTTGGCTCTGACAATTGCAGGGCAGAGTTTCCCATAGGCTGCTCCAACTCGCTCTCTTCTGCAGCTTCAGTCAAGCCACACCCTGGATGGAACAGCGCCACCTATGGGATGAGTGAGTGGGTTAGACATCCGGTTAGTGACATTTCCGGTAACAGCTGAAAATTAGCTGTGTTTCAGTTTGTTGCTCTGTCTCTTCCAAGTCGTACAAGTATGGCGACCCCAGGGCGAACTTATCACGGAGATTTCTTGGCAAGATTTGTTCAGAGAAAGGTTGCCTTTGCCTCCCTCTGAGGCCGAGAGAGTGTGACTTCCCCAACGTCATCCAGTGGGGATTTGAATTCTGACTCCCAAGATTTTTATTTAATTATACCCCGCTCTTCAACCACAAGGCTATCAGAGCGGCTTACAAATTGTTCTAAGCAATAGCAATTTACACTTCTACGTTGCAAGAAGCAGCTTCCAATGTGTGTTAGCTAATAGCCCCCACAAGCTGGGTACTCATTTTACTGACCTACGAAAGGATGGAAGGCTGAGTGAACCTTGGAGCCCGCTTGCAACATGGTGGCTTGCAGTACTGGCATTTAACCACTGCACCACCAGGGCTGCCTCCCTGGTCCAACACTCAACCCTTTGAAGGAACACAGTAGAGATTTTGCTCTAGATAAAGCTAGAAGAGTTCTGTTACAGCATAAGCTCTTGCTGTTGCTCCCAAGGGACGAACAAGACCTTGCCTAAAGAGTATAACCAGTTTGCAAGGAACGAGGATTGCTACAGTGAAACATATTGGGAGAAGCATAAATGCTGCTTAGGCTTGTTTTGTGTGTAATTTTAAGAGTCATTAAAAAATACCCTGTTCCTGTGTGTCTCTCTGCTATGGCTCCCAAATCTAAGATCCTGCACTCCCTCCTCAGGATGAAGAGAAAATCCTCAGTGTGAGGGTGTGTCCTTGAAACAACAACAACAACAGAGTGGTACTGCTCACTGCTGCTGCAGGCTGCTTTGGAGTGGCCACTGTGGACTCTGCAGGGAATCATGCTGGCCACTTCCTCCCTTCCATCCTTCCCCTGTCAAGGTCTCTCAGACCACAGCTAGCATAAGAGCTCAGCAGGACTGACTGAGGGAGGGTGGAAATACTGAGCTGCCTTTTCGTCTTCGATGTCCCAGGACTGCTATTTTGTGGTTTTTTCCAATGTTATTGTTAACTTTTCCAATTCTGTTCCTTCCTTCCTCTCTCTACTCAAATGATTGAAGCCACAATACAGCTTACATTCTGAGATGCACCACTGTTAACAAAAGTGTGTTACAATTATGTTTCTCCTTCAGCTGGACGTAGGCACTCAGTTCCTTTCTCTTTACATTCTTAATGTCACTTCTCCCTCTTTCTTGTCCTCTTTCTCTCTACCTCTACAACCTCTGGCTAAACATCTTTTCCTACCCCCTTTCCTTCCCCCATCTCTCCATGTCCTTTATCCTCTTTTCCTTTCTTCCCCACTACATTTCACACCAACACTCATGTAATCGCTAGTTCTCTACTTTCTCCCCTTTTCCCCTCTCCAGTTTTGCAGTTCTCTCTTCTGAGATTATTTTTCAATACAAACCATTTTATTTTACTTTCTTGCTTTGAGTCTCATCAGTTAGTACCAGTATACATAGGTCAAAAGGTCCCATAGTTACCCAGCCTCTCACTGTCATATTGAGCCAATTAAAATTCCCCATATTAATATCTGGGTGTGAGTGGTTTCTTCATGGACACCATGCAATTTGGGTAACGCTCTCCAAATGTTAAAAGCAGTGCTTACAAAGTTCTTAAAAAGACAGCTGAGAAAAGTTTGTTTTTGTTTTTGCTGTCAGTAAAGAGCTTGGAATCCCGTCTTTTAAAAAAAATCAGAAAAAAATCTAATTAAAGAAATATTTTCTCATTTGTTTGACCTTGTGTTGTTTGTTCTTAAAAATTTGAAAGCCATGCTTTGAACAAATCTTGTTCACCGTCACAGTTATTGTACTTAATGACATCACCAGGATCCATCTATAGATCTCAGCTTTTGGCCCTGTATTCTCAGGCCTGGGATGTTTCTGAATAGGCAACCTTAGTTTCTATGTGTACATGTGTGTCCCATTCCTACTGTTCTAGTAAGGTGAAAAAATTAGAGACACACATTTTCACAACTGTCTTTAGCTTTAAGTCAAATTAATTCCATGGCTCTTAGTAGGAAGAAATTGCTTCATTCATGATGGATCCAGGCCTTAGGTCCTCATTAAGCTGCTTGTTCCATTTCTGCAAAGTGTACCTTCTGGCAAGAGCCAAAGAGTCACCTTTTACCTTTTGTCTTTCTCCTTTGATCAGGACCTGCTTTTCTGGGTGGGGCTGTTTGAATTCCTTTGCCCTGAGAGCTTTCACAAGTTCCCTCCACTAGCGCCTCCACAGACTCTACTTAAGATGTCTCACTCTTGAGACTTTTCCTTCTCTGGTGATAGAAAAACTTTAAGATCCTTTAAGATCCTTCTTTTCAAATGTGTTCCTTCTGAATGTCTGGGGGTAACATCTGGATACTAAGGAATAGATGAGTCCCCCTAGCTTTTTAAAATCAACTCTGAATGCTCAGTGCAAACAGAGCTGTCATATTCCTGAGCTGAGCCAACATGTACTATGTTCTTTGGGAAGGACCTGCTCAGCCTGTGGTCCACAAAGTGGAATGCAGCCAGAGAACTACAGTGGCCTCTCTCTCTGTTTTGTAGTCCTAGACAGGCACCACAAGAAGGACTTTTGAGGCTCTGAGGACCATCAGGCATAGTTGGTGATGGGTTTTTTCCATATTGTTTAGACCTGAAGCAAGATTTGGGAAAGTCATTGTCTAGACTAAAATTCTCAGAATTCCCCAACCAGAATGGCTGGTGGATCCTGGGGGTTCCGGTAACAAAAAAAAAGGAAAACTTCCAAACCCTCGAGGGGAAAAAATACCCCACATTGATTTCCATGCTCAGTATTTGATGAAATGGCCTGCAGTCCACAACAGCTTATTGTCAGTAAACTTTAATGTCTTAAAAGTCAAAGGTCTGGTCTTTAAGGTGCTACTAGACTCCTTGCCAGTTGTGGTTAGTGGCTTCCATTCCAGCGGGGCTGTGAATCCACACTGGGTTTTAGCCTGAACTACAAAGGATCTATCCAACCTAGGTACTGCAGGCATCGAGCCTTGGGAGATTGCCTGTGACACACCACAAGCAATCTCCCACAATACCTGACTCTAAGGAGCTTCATGCTGTCCACCTCTATATTGTGACATCGCTATAGGAATGAACGGCTGGCTAAGCTGTCCAGATCCCATGAATGCCATGCTTCTTAAAGACACAATAGGAATTTCCCAACAGTGACATTTGCTGTAGGTAGTGAGGGTGTCTTGAGTGGCCATCCTGTGTGTATGTGTGATACATTGTCCATTGCACTGATACACTATTCTTGTGCTGTGTCACAATCTACCAAGGCAAACTGAAACCTTAAAGCCAGGTTATGTGCCCTGAACAGCTTGATGAAGAGCAACACTGGTGGTTTTATGGCAACACCGAGCCCACTATCTGCTTTACTCTCAGAGTGAGATGGGGTCTGGCCAACAGTGATGGGGCAAGTAGCACAGCAGGGAGTGGTGTTTTTATTTTATTTTATTTTTATTTTATTTATTTATTATTTATGTTGCAGCATTGTTGGCAGGAGTCAGTGTTCAAACCCAAATCAAATCATCCTTCAGAACAGACCCAATTCAGAAAATGACACTTTTAAAAATAAATGTTGCTTATCAGGAGTGCAATTCTGTGCTTAAGTCCGTTCAGCAGTTCACCTACCTGGGAAGCATCATCTCCTCAGATGCCAAGATTGACAAAGAGCTCGATTACAGATTAGCAAAAGCACATAGCGCATTTGGAAGACTTTACAAAAGAGTCTGGAGTAATAAACACCTGAGATGAAACACAAAAATCAGTGTGTATAGAGCCATTGTACTGTCTATTCTCCTTTATGGGTCTGAAACATGGGTCACCTATCGCCACCACTTACGACTCCTCGAACGCTTCCATCAGCGCTGTTTACACACAATTCTAAATATACTGGACTGACTATGTGATGAATGTTGCTGTCCTTGAGCAAGCAGGGATCATCAGCATTGAGGCCATGATATTGAGAACACAGCTGCGCTGGGCAGGGCATGTGTCTAGGATGGAGGACCATCGCATCCCCAAAATAGTACTCTACGGTGAACTCACCACAGGTGAGCGTAAGAGGGGTGCTCCAAAAAAGTGATACAAGGACTCCCTGAAACAACATCTCAGGGTCAGCCAAATTGATCACCAACAATGGTCTGCCATGGCCTCACATCGGGAGGCATGGAGATGCTGCAGCCTTATTTGAGAACTCACGCCAAACAAGTCTTGAAGAGAAATGACAAGACAGAAAGAATTACAACCCAGAAACATCATCCAAGGAGACCTTCTGCTGTGCTTTCTGCAACCGGACTTGTCTATCTCGGATTGGCCTTTTTAGTCATCAGCGCGCTTGCAGAAAATGCGGGATGAATCCTTCCTGAATCTTCAAAAAAGCAGTACAAGGACTGCCTGAAACAACATCTCAGGCTCAGCCAAATTGATCACCAACAGTGGTCTGCCCTGGCCTCACTTCGGGAGGCATGGAGACGCACTATCCACAATGCTGCAGCCTTATTTGAGAACTCACACCAAACAAGTCTTGAAGAGAAACGACAACGCAGAAAGAATCACAATCCGGAAACATCACCCAAGAAGACCTTCTGCTGTGCTTTCTGCAGCCGGACTTGTCTATCTCGGATTGGCCTTTTTAGTCATCAGCGCGCTTGCAGAAAATGCGGGATGAATCCTTCCTGAATCTTCGTTTGCAAAGAAAAGCCAGAGAGAGAGAGAGAGAAATAGTGTACCCAGATCATACAAGTTGGGGTAGGCAGACTAAATGTGAAAAAGTTTCCCTCCTGCCTCAAACTAGGTTTTGAAAAAGAATATGAGCAGAGCAGGGTAGTTTGTATATGTGTGAGAGACAGAGAAAGCAGGGAGAGGAGTAGCCACACACTACACAATTATAACACTTTGATGCCACTTTAACTTCCTGGTTCCATAGTATGGTATATTGTGATTTGTAGCTTGGTGAGGTACATTGAATTCTTTGCCATAGAACCTTAACATTGTAGTTAAGAGTAGTGGAGTAGAGACATATGTCATCAGTCATCTTGATCACTGTTTTGGACAGAAAGAGGAGAATGAATGAATGAATGAATACAAACTAGAAATATGTTCACACACAAATCTACATCTGATTCTCCCTCTGCCCTGCAAACATTATTTTTTACAACCTAATTTTGGGTCTCAGAAGTCTACACTGATCTATTACAAAATCAACCAGAGATCTACCAGTACTGTTCATTTCAGTTTTGCTGTTTATAACCCTAGGTCATCACAGTACAAAGTGGAAAATAAGCAACATGTTGTTGTTGTGTTGTTTTTAAAAAGAGCACATAAACAAATTAAATGTAAACCAGTAAAACTGATTTATAAATCAAAGACTGCAAACTCAATTTTTAATAAATGTTAAAATTTGTTATTTTTACACATACACACACACACGAGTTTAAAACAGGCCAAGATGTTCACAACACCTGATGTTTGCCTACCTCTGGTGAGATCCAATGTTCCTTTACTCTGGGAGTGGACAACTGTGGAAGGCTATGAGGCTGCGTTAGCCCCCAGGAGACTCCACCATACCTGCTCCTGCAAAACAACAACAACAACAAAAACCCTCCCTCGAAACACCCTCTATGGGGAACATTTTCACTATCTTTTGGGGCCTTCGTGGGCCATTTTAGGCCCAGGAGAGGCCTTTTTAAACAATAGGACATGAGCACTAGTCACCTCCTGTTTTTAAAAAGGCATCACCTGGGCCTAAATTGGCCTGAGGGGACTGTACAATGTGGTGGGAAAGAACCCCATGCCCCCTAGAGGAACCTTTGGAGAATCTTTGTTTTTGAAATATTTTGCAAAAATTATTTTTGACTCCAGCGGTTCAGGGGCCTCCAGGCATGATGGGAATGCCCTCCAGCACCACCCCTAGAAGGTATATGAGGCCATTTTGGACCAAAAAAAGTTTTTTTGGGGGGGGAATGCAAAAAAGTTGATCTCTCAGGGGCCCTGGAAGGCACAAAAATGGCCCTGGGGGCACATGTGGCCCAAGGGCTGCACTTTGCTCATCTCTCTTTCAGAGTGTCCTATTTATTAAATGCTATTTGTCAAAGAGAAAGCAAACAATGCAAGAAACATCACTATGTTGTTGTTGCTACTACCACCACTGCCGCCACCATTTACACTTCGGTCCCACTTTTCCTCAAATGAATTAAAGGAGGTATACAATAGGCTCAAGGTAGTTCTCCTGACTTCACAACAACCTTGTGTCTGGGAATGAAGTGAGTTTAATGGTTCTTTGGTGACTAGAAACTGGATGTCTCCAAGTCCCAGCTCAGTAATCTCTTCACTACATCACACTGACTCTCCTCTTGTGGCTAAAGCCATGTATGTGTCACTGCTGAGATATAGTAGTAGTAGAGGTCTATGGAAGAATTGTAGCTGGCAACTGGTTTCCAAGGAGGAGTAAAGTGGTGACACATTGTTCTGGCGTGTCAGAACATCCTCCCTTTAAACCCACTGTTCAGCAGTTTTAGGTCGCAGCAACCGTAATGTCTCAGAGGTACAAGGTCACAGAGGCCATGGAAGAGCTCTGAAATGAGGCATATGCATGGGTGGAAATACACAGGCCCATTATTTTATAGTAGCCTGACTGGGATTCATTATCCTTACTATCAGTTCTTGGGATACAGGTCAGGATACAAATGTCTTAATGAATAAATGCATTTTAATAAATAAGTGAAATATATGCAACACATTGTAAACTTCATTTGACCTTTTCCAGCAGGTAAAAGAGACTGCAAGATTCCAATTGCTCCTGCCCTGGGTAATCTTATTTTACTACCTGAACTGCTGTGGAGGAGTTGTAACACTGAAGCCTGAGACATCAAGCACTATGAATGTTCCAATCTTGCTATGTACATTCACACAGTAGACAGGCAAAGATGTTGTCCACTCATTCCCAAATTGTTAAATAATTTTGTAGTTGCTGTTGCTGTGTGCCTTCAAGTCATTTCTGATTTATGCCAACCTGTGACAAACCTATCACAGGATTTTCTGAGGCTGAGAGTGTGTGACTTACCCAAGGTCACCTGCTGAGTTTTCATGGCTGAGCAGGGATTTGAACTCTGGTCCTCAGAGTCGTACACAGTCCAACATTGAAACCACTACACTACACTAGCTCAGTTGGTAAATAACTTTTGAAAATTAATGTTTGTTTTCTATATAGTTTTTAAAGTATCTATACATCTCACCCATTTTATTCTAAGCCAGTTGAATAACCTATCTCCTGGGGAGGGGGTATTTTTTATGAGCTTGGCTATTGAACATGTGTTGCATACTTGTCCTAAATATCAGCTCTTTAAGGGGAATAGTGAAAACATCTGCCCTAGGTCAACAGTTTTGGTGACTATGCATGGTAACCATCCTAAAAAAGAACCATTTTTTGTTTCTTCCCTTAAATGTCCTTCCTCTTGTGTTCATGTACTACTCCACACAAGTACATCCACGGCTGGATGACTATAGCCAGTGGGGTGTGTGGAGAGGCCAAACCACACCAGGTGACACCGTGGGGGTGGGTGCTTTTGGTGATGTCTTGCTTGTGTGAATGAACCATCACAGATCAAACACCACAGATACACTTTTCAGATCACCTCAGTTCAGACCCAGTGCTTTTCAGTGGACCCAATTCACAAGTGAAGAGGTTAATCATCAAACTTAGAGCAATGTTGTCACCTGATTAAATACTTCTTAGTTTATTGATCCTCTGCCCTGGTTAATCAACTCAACTATCAATTATGTTTGCATAATTAAAAAACCCTAATCATTCTGAAGCAATAAGCATTATTTTCTTGTAATTATTCATATATGCATGAATCATGGCAGGCATCACCTCAGAAGGGGCCTCTTTCCTGTGAGTAAGCCAGTGAGATGTAGGGACTTGAGAGAGTCAGGTTCAAGCACCTACTCAACCATGAAACTCACTGGATGAAGGTAGGTCAATCAGTGGCCTAAATCCAATCCCCACAGAACAGACACACTGAAATGTCTGACATTTTTGCAAGGAACGACTCAACAACAACTGGAATGAGGCAGTCTGATTTAACTTCTAGGGTTATTGTGAAGATAAAATGTAGAGGGCCATGCACACTGTCTTGTCTTCACTGGAGGAAAGGTGGGATATAACCAAATAACAAATGTTAAGCTGGTATTTATTTGCTGGTTTTATAAATACCTGTACTAAAAATATTACTTTAAAAATCTGATGCCTGATGAATTCAGCACAACTTTTTGGTCAATTAGAATGTTTTGATGGATCACAGGTATGAATTTATGCAAATCTAGTTGAATAATGTACTGTATAGTAAAATTAATGATGTGGTTGCATGTGTGGACCTTGAAAGCTGTGTGAGGTGCCACCCTTTACTCCTGTCAGAGGGAAGTTCAAGTTCAGGGATAAGGCAAAGGTATATGGCTCTAGGGAAGCTGGGTACTATTTGAATCTCATGAGCTGCTGAAGTTATCAGTAGGCTTAAAACTCTCCCTGATTTTATAAGACTGATAGCACAACCTTGTACTGTTCAATTCAGTTTTGTTGTTTATAACCTTAAGTCATCACGATACAAAGTAGAAAATAAGCAATGTGTTGTTGTTTTTAAAAAGAGAACATAAACAAATGAAACATAAATAAATATAAAGGATTCATAAATCCAAGACTGCAAACACAGTTTGTTATAAATGTTAAAATTTATGTATTTTTTAAAAAAATAAATTTATTAGTTTTTTAAACCTGCAATGACATTCACAACACCTGATCATAATAATTAGTCAAGATACATAAACAAAGAAAGTAAAAAGGCCAGGAAAGAAAAGAAAAGAAAGAAAAATATCCTGTACGTATACATTGTCTATATAGAACTAGAATTACAGAGAACTAACATCATAAACACAGGAGATTATCAGGAACGAAAAAAGCGTTCCTTTCCCACAATCTCTTCTCCTGCCCCTTTCCCATCCCTGTAATGAAAAAAAAAGAAAAACTTTTCAGACCTACCTTGTTCACTTGACAGGGCAGCCCAGGAGTGAATGGATCTCTAAGGGAGCACCATTCACTTCCTGGAATGAAATCCCATCAGTTCTCACAAGAAGATGAGAGTGCGGGAAATTCAAAAAGAAAAAGAAAAATCCAAGCAAAAAAGTGACAGCAAGCACAAAAACACACTTAAAACTTTACAAGTAACTTGGGGAGTGTACAAAAAAGTGTGTCACTTACCTGGATATCCCAATATCACCAGGAAGTGTTCTGGCATGGACCTCCCATTTACAATGGGATTGCACCAGCGAAAAGGGACACCTTTTCACTCTCATGAAACTCTGTGACAGAAACAAAATGGGGGATCCATTAACTGCTTAGCCCGTGAAAGGGAAGCCCTTTAGCGATCTGCTGGCATCATGGTAACACTACATTTAGAGTGTCTGATAATCTCCACACTCTAATCACAAACTAATTTAAACTAAAAGAACTCTGACCCCACACTGAAATTGTAATCTTGAAGGGGGGAAAACTATTTGTGAAAATTGTATTATTCTCTCATTACATCTTACTGAATCAACTTGCTAGGCTTATTAATAATCCAAACTGCAAATTATTACATCATTAGTTGTCTTATTGCTACCCCCCCACACAGTTTCCAGTCTTTCAAAAAATCTTCAATTGGTTTATCCTTTACAATCCATGTCAGTTTAGCACCTTGGTTCGAGTTCTGCAACCTTGACTACCCATTCTTCTGTTCTCAGTGCTTTCATCTGTTTCCATGTTTGAGCAAACAGTATTCTTGCCACGGTAATCATGTATCGAAGAAGTAGTCCATGTTTGTTGTCTATAATACCCAACAGAAACATTTCTGGTGAGATTACAAACTGTACCTTTAGAATTTTTTGAATTAACATATACATCTTAAACCAATAACTTTTTGCCTTTGTACAAATCTACCACATCCGAAAAAAAGATCCTCCATTATCCTGACAACCCTGGTAAAGATTTGAAACACTTTTAGACAATTTTGAAAATTTATTTGGTGTTAAGTACCAGCTATACATCATCTTACATTTTTTTTCTTTCACGTTATTACACAGAATAAATTTTATGTCTTTGGTCCAAAATGTATGTTAATTTTAAAATAAATAAATAAATAAATAATAAACCAAGGATAAATTATGCAGTATACTGTACAATTAAGATTGCCTGATCCTAAGTGTATCAGTTTAGTAGTTTACACTGTAGAGTTCAATACAGCTTACTCTCGGGTAAGATGTAATGGATTTATAGCCTTGGGGTGGCTCAGTCCATACCCTGAGAGAAAGAAACAGTTGCATAAATGCAAGATTTTTTAGGAGGTGAGGTTTTCTTTATTAGTGATAAGAAAAGCTGTGTCCAACAGAATTTTTGTAAGACATTACTTTCTTAAAGGCACAGGAATCATCTCAGAATCTCAGTCTGTCAATATGAATAGATTTTTATTCTTACTGAAATAAAAGTGAAATTCCTGATTAAATGAAAGTGAGAGGGCACATTACAAAAGCATCTCTGACTTACCCTGGGAAAAGGAGGGTTTTGGGTTTTTTTGGTATTTCCACAGATTTGGCCAAAAACACCAAGTCTTCAGGTACCTGCTGGTATCTTCCACAATCATGGTGAAAGCCTACAGTAGAATGTCTTCATTCTTAAAAGGGTATGAACTCCATCGCACCTATCCTTTTAAGTATGAAGAAATTCTAGGTGTATATCATAACTAATGAGTTCATTACACAATTAGTGTTGATTGTTCTGTGCTAATGAGTCATCACAGATCAAACACACAGAAAGGGCTTTCCCATGCCTCACTGATTTATCAGTTCACGTATGAGCCTTTGAGTAATGGGTGGCTTGCAACAACAATGCATTAAAATATAAGAGCAATCATTTATCCAACAACCAATAAAAACACTAAAAAACAAGAATAAAAAACAATATTTCCATCAGCACAGAGGAAAGTCCTCCCAACATTCCATGCAACATATACTACCACCAGAGTGGGCAACTGTTGACTATTCAAATGCCACACTGGCCACTATGGGGACCTTAGAAGATTGCAGCCACCACCACATCATGCATAAAATATTCTCTCCTCAAATTGTTCACAAATGCCCCCAAATACCCCTCTTGCAGGTGTGAGAAGCCATTTCACCACATTTGGGCATCCTTTGGGCCATTTTAGGCTCAGGAAAGACTTTTTTCCTCCATAGGAAGTGACTCAGAAGTCAACTTCCAGGTCACTTCCTGTAAAAAAAAAAGTGGGGGGCCATCCTGGGTCTAAAGTGACCTAGGGAGATCTAGAAATTGAAATTGGTTTCTATCCCCTCTAGATGGTATTCGGGGTCACTTCGGGACAAAAAATATATTTTGGAATATGAAGGGGGGTGCTGTAGCTGACAAAAACAGCCCAGGGGGCTAGGCCACACTTTCCCAACCCTAGCACTATCATTTTCTGAAACTGAGAGTGATGTTCTCATATCCCCAACTGTCCCAATTTATCAGGGACAATCCTAATTTATCCTCTACTATCCCAGTTTTCAGTTGCTTTAAAAATGTCCCAGTTTCTCCCCCACTCACTTTCCCCCTTTGTCTTCCACTTACTTCAGTTAATGCAAACAGAGTGTAAAGTTCAAAAGTAGTTTGTACTCAATTAACTGAGCAAGGGGGAGCATAGAGGAGGGTGTGGAATCTTGTCCTTCCCTGTAGATGCAGGTAAAAGCAAACTGCTGCAGCCTCTTCTAGCTTGTGTGGCCTCTCCTAGCTTGTATCTTCCTGATTAATAACAGTAGCCATCTTCAACACCCTCTGATGATGCTTGTTCTGGTTTTCATCTGTGAACTGTTGGGGGATATGCAAATGTGCATGTGTGTGCATGATCCTTTAGTCTATGCCAGCTGTCATGGCTGAGGTGATAAGGCCGTTCGTTTAATTTTGAAAACGTGTCGTGGAGATACCCCAGAGAAGATACACCAATAGGGCTGATACAGAGGCAGAGACACCAAATTTGGATATATATTTTTTCCACTTTGTATGTAACATTTATTCATAGGTTCATACACATAACATATAGTACCAAGAGAGCTCTCTCATTCCAACCATGCACTCATGCACATATACTCACATACATACCAAGTGGCTCTTCACTAGAGATTGTTGATCAGACAGACTTCATGAAGGCTATGGGAGTTCCCGTTGCTGTGGTCAGGAACACACTGCTGGTTCGAAAGTCTCATCTTTTTAAAGTCTTTTCATCACATCGAATAGCCACCACCCTTTTGCTTCTGTCCACGAAATCTTCAACCAGCTCTTTCTGGCTTTTTGCTGATGTTTCAGAAGCACTCCAAGTCTTATCAGTTTGTATCCAAACATGCTGGTAGCTGATTACTTACTGTTCATATTGTATGAATGATGTGTTTCTTCTTAGATAAGCAGGCAGCAGCATCCCGTTTTTCTAGGATACGTCAACGCCATTTCAGCAGTTTAAGATTTCTCACTTCGCTGGCCTGGGTAACTCCCGTATCATGCATTGCGGTTCTCCATTTTGTTGTTGTTGTTAAGTTTCTTAGGACTTTTTTGGATGGAAGAAAAGTAATGCAAGCAGCGTCGGCAGGTTGCGACGCTGCTGCGCAAGAGGGCGCCAGTTTTGAACAACGCTCTTCCCAGCGGTACTGTTGCAGTACCGCTGGGACATTTGAGCGTGATATTTTTCCTTCCCAGCGTCATATTTTACTCGCGATCAGCTGATATTTTTCCTTCCCAGCGTCATATTTTACTCGCGATCAGCTGATCGCGAGTAAAATATGACGCTGGGAAAGAAAAATATCATGCTCAAATGTCCCAGCGGTACTGCAACAGTACCGCTGGGAAGAGCGTCGTTCGAAACTGGCGCCCTCTTGCGCAGCAGCGTCGCAACCTGCCGACGCTGCTTGCATTACTTTTCTTCCATCCGAAAAAGTCCTTAGTCTGTTAGTGCCACTAAAACAGAAAATTCATTCACTCTTCACACAGCTTCTCTGGCTTTGAGACTGTGGGAAATATACACTTAAATATAGAGATTCGTGTGTATCTCAAAATGCCCCCTGTACAGTATTCTGAGGTTCAAGTAAATATTCATACATTGTTCAGATTGAAGTAAATCTCTTGAATGAGGTTTATATCTCAAAATGTACCCTGTACTATATACATGTCACACACACCCCATATCGGTGGAATCAATATCTGCAGTTTCAGTTATCTGCAGCTGAAAAAATAGGGACACATACCATAGAATTGTGCTGGAAAATGGCTAGAGAGGTGTCCTCTCTAGGAATCACTAGGTCCTCCAAAGCAACTCTATGGTATGTTTATCCCAGAAGTCCTTTATTTTAATAGGATTCACTATTATCTGCGGTTTCATTTATACATGGTAAATCTGGGAATGTATCCCCCATGGATACAGGGGCAACCTGTAGTGAGGTTCAAGTAAACATCTATACAGAGTCCAAATTGAAGTAAATCTCCTGAATGAGATTTATGTTCTGTCCCAATACTTTTGGAATGTGTAGCAGATTAAATTATTTATTGTATTTATTTATTTATTTATTTATTTATTACATTTATACCCTGCCTTTTCTCTTATGAGCTCAAGGTGGTTGTCATGTCTTCCCCACTTTATCTTCATAACAAAAGTTCTGGGAAGTAGATCAGTCAAAGGTAGTTTGACTGGTCCAAGGTCTCCCAGTGAATTTCATGGTTCGTGTAGGGACTAGAACATGATCTCCCAAGTCCCAGTCCAACAGTGTAACCACTATACCACACTGGACAGGAGAACAACATTAGCAATAAAGGTTATGTGATCTATTTTCTTAATTTATCTGGGCAATGTTTATTCAAGCAATGTTACTGAGTGTAATATTATCTATCCATCTATTAAAAAATATACTATCCCACCCTGCATCTGAAGATCTCATGACAATGTGCAATAAAATCAGTTTAGATCAATTTAAAGCAGTAACCATAATCTCTCTCTCTCTCTCTCTCTCTCTCTATATATATATATATATATATCTTTTAAGATTATGGTTACTGGTTTAAATTATATATCTATATCTATATCTATATCTCACACCATTTATCACTTAGAACAAGACAATTTAAACCCAGTTGGAACAATTTAACATAATGCCATAATATACTAACGTTATATTTTCCTAAGAATCTGGAAATGTTACTTTTTGAACTATGATTTCCAGAATCCCTACCCAGCATTCCTGGGGGATTCTGGGACCTGAAGCCCAATAAAATAATGTCCCCAAGCTCTGTTTTGGGGATACCTGTGTAGATTTTCAAAGTGGCAGATGAAAAATCAAGTATCTTTGCTCCTGGAGAATGGACAAAGGCAACAGGAGAGGAAGACTAGCCTTCCTGTTTCCTCTTGTTGGCTCTGTGTCTGCACTGAAAACCATGACAAATCATTTTCAGATCAAGGAAATCTAAACCTGCTGCCCTCCTTATGCTCTCTCCAGTACACAGAGTGAGCTGTGTTTTTCCACTTTATTTCCTAATGAAACATATAGTATATAGGCCTTTCACCAACAAGATACCAAGGGATTTGGTGTTGCCATTCTGCTTCTATGGTCAAAGCTACTTTCAGTTTAATGTTTTAAAAAATAATAAAACAGAAGTTCAGACCACATGTGTTCTTCCTAGTACTAAATACTGCTAATAGAGCAGGGGCGGGGAAGGTATGGCTTACAGGCTGCATGTCTGTCCCCAGTCCTCCCTTTTCCGATTCCCAAAGCTCCATGGAATATTGCAAAGATTCCCCAAGCCCTCCAATTGTTATTTTTGGAGTGATTTTTACTCCAAAATGTCTTAGTTGTAAGCAAACTGCTTGCAGACACAGCATTATTGCAGGGATTCTGGAACTTTTTTTAAGATTTGAGGTGGGGGTGGGGGTCAACATTGGCAGCTAGGTTGTTATTAATTTGGCCTACTTGCAGGGCGAGGACAAATTACTTTTTCCATCCACTGTCCTTGAAATATTGTTAGTTTTGAAGACTCATACAAGCACAGTGTATACTTACAATCGTCCTTAAAAACAAAGAGCAGAGTTAAGTTCTTTAAAAAAATAATTCAAAGGCCAAGAGCAACAGAAAGGTGTTCTGAGATCATGTAAACCCAAGGGAAAGTGGACTTAGTCAGACTTAGTTAGAAAAGGGATCCCACTGTGTGTGTGTGTGTGTGTGTCTTCAAGTTGCCTGTTGCCTTATGACAACCCTGTGAATGTCATAGAGTTCCTTCCTCTGAAATATAATCCACAGCACCTGGTATTCATTGGTGGTCTATCATCCAACTACTAACCAGGGCTGACCCTGCTTAGTTTCCACATTCAGATGGCAGCAACAAAAAAAACTTATGGTATCTTAGTGATAGAAGATACGGAAGGATGTCTAAAGCAGACAGCAGTTTCATATGGTGGGGGCAGTTTTCAGGCAGTTTCATATTGGTAAAGGTAGTCTTTTGGATATTTTGACCCCAAACCATGGAAGACTATATAGATAAGAGCCAGTACTTTGAACTGTGTCTGGTAACAAACCAGGATCCAGTGCAACTGATATAGAGGCTGTAGACAGTTCAATATGCAGCAGCTAGATTGCTTACCAAAAGGAGAACATAGGACACCAGTTCTAAAAGAATTAGATTAGCTGCCCTCTCCATTGACGCCCCCTTGTCGTGGGAGAGAGACTTGCGTACCCTAATGATGTTTTGAGCTATGCTGACGGTGGCATAATAGCCACCGGTAGGCTCTCCCATGCCAGACAGGTCAAAACCGGAGGGTCTGACAAAGAGCGTCAAAGGGCAGGATGGGCTCTCTAGCCTTATGGCAACCATCCTAGGAGAAGGAAAACTCTAATCCCAAACCCGGGTAGATGGTGCCCGTCCAACCCTGTAAGATCAACCATCTAAGAGAAGGAAACTCTAATCAAACCTACGACCCGAGGACCTCGCTGCTACCGTCCATGCTTGCAAGGCCAGCAGATGAACCTTTGGTTTAAAGGGTGAGGCCAGTTCTGTGCACACTGTGCTCCACCAGAAAAATCCATTGCACAGGCTCAAAGGACAAATCCTATTCCCCCCCCCAAAAAAAGCCCTGTAGTGATAGGTGAGGGACGAAACGGCAGGTGTAAAGATGCACTGGAAGCCGCAGACCCAACCCTGCATGCACGCAGTTCAGGACTTTGGTTGCTCGAGGCTGACCAAAAAGATGACAGTCTTGTTAAGCAGCATCCTGAACGACCAAGCAGCCTTTTGCACATAGCGCATTTGGAAGACTTTACAAAAGAGTGTAGAGAAATAAACACCTGAGGCGAAACACAAAAATCAGTGTGTATAGAGCCATTGTACTGTCTATTCTCCTTCATGGGTCTGAAACATGGGTTACCTATCGCCACCACTTATGACTCGTCGAACGCTTCCATGAGCGCTGTTTACGCACAATCCTAAATATACAGTGGACTGACTATGTGATGAATGTTGCTGTCCTTGACCAAGCAGGGATCACCAGCATTGAGGCCATGATACTGAGAACACAGCTGCGCTGGGCAGGGCATGTTCCTAGGATGGAGGACCATCGCCTCCCCAAAATAGTACTCTACGGTGAACTCGCCACGGGTCAGCATAAGAGGGGCGCTCCAAAAAAGCAATACAAGGACTGCCTGAAACAACATCTCAGGCTCGGCCAAATTGATCACCAACAATGGTCCGCCCTGGCCGCACATCAGGAGGCATGGAGACACACTATCCACAATGCTGCAGCCTTATTTGAGAACTCACACTGAACAAGTCTTGAAGAGAAATGACAACGCAGAAAGAATCACAACCTGGAAACATCACCCAAGGAAACCTTCTGCTGTGCTTTCTGCAACCGGACTTGTCTATCTCGGATTGGCCTTTTTAGTCATCAGTGCGCTTGCAGAAAACGCGGGATAAATCCTTCCTGAATCTTCATTTGTGAAGAAAAGCCAGAGGGAGAGATTAGCTGCCAGTATGCTTTCATTCTGAATTCATGCTACTTATGATGACATTTAATTACAATAGCTTGGGATTTGAGTAGTTGCTGTGTGCCTTCAAGTCATTTCCAAGTCCTGCAAGGCTATCACAGGGTTTTCTTGGCAAGATGTGTTTGGAGGGGGATTGCCATGGCTTTCTTCTAAGAGTGAGAGAGTGTGACTTGCCCAAGGTCACACAGTGGTTTCCCATGGCCAAATGGGGTTTGAACCCTGGTCTCCAGAGTCTTTGTCCAACACCCAAATCACTATACCATGCTGGCTCTCCACAGTACTGTATACTAGCTGAGAATTCCAGGGTGATCAACACAGCAGCCCTAAGGAATAATGGAAGTCTCATAATGTGGACCTTTGTAGTATAAAAGATCAGCTAAGTTTTCCAAAGGCAAAACATTTACAAATGTCATTACTACATCCCAGACCCTGATCTAATGCTCACTGAAGTCTCTGGAATGACTCATTGGGTAAAAAACTAAGCACACATGTAAATCTTCACAGGATTGAGTCTTATTATCTGACTTTACAATGAAAGTTTTGTCTGAATAATGTCTCTAGGACTGAGCCCTTAATGAAGCACTCAGAAGAACAAGAGGCCAAAAGGAAAGGGCTTAAGGGCTTCCACACATTATAAGGATGAGGAGGGAGGGAGGTGGATTTGCCCAGAAAAAAACCAAAATGAAATCAAAGAACAGAATGACATATTTTTGGAGTCAACCATTGGATAATCATCACTATATACTGTATATCTTGAAACCTACCATCAACAGTCTATGCAGTGCAAAATATGGAGTTCAAACCATGCAGGTATGTTGACCATAGATGGTATCCATATTTTCAGGCACAACTTCAGTTTGAAGGTTTGGTGGCCTGCGTCCAACATAGAATTAAGCATACTTATGCTCTTGAAACCAAGCAACTTAAATATGCTTAATGCTGTGTTAGATGGTGGCTAGGATTTAGGCAGATTAATCAAGCTGAGCCCCAAAATTTTCAAGTTACCCCTTGCCATCAACTAAATTTAATCTCACCTTTTAAACTTTCTGTAGCAGAACTCAAAAGAAAGTTAAGGTCAGATGAATATGCATAATTCCATCTATCTCACTTGAATGGGAAGTCAGTGAGGAGCCTGTACTGGCATTGCTTAACTGTAACTTTAAACATAACCCTTACCTTAACCTGCTGGTCCCCAGATATTTTGGACTACAGGTCCCAGCAGTCCTGATTATTGTCCATGCTGTCTGCTGGAACTGATATGAACTGAAGCTTAAAACATCTGGAGGGCTTGAGGGGGCTGTCTGAGCCTATGAAGGCTGTAGAAGGCTGGTTTATTTATTTCTTTAATTTATTTAGTTATTTATACCCCGCTCTTCAGCCACAAGGCTATCAGAGCAGCTTACAAATTGTTTTAAGCAATAGCAATGTACACATCTACACTGCATTAAGCAGTCTCCAGTGTGTGTTAGGTAATTGCCCCCACAAACCGACCTACGAAAGGATGGAAGGCTGAGTGAACCTTGGAACCCTCTGGAATCAAACTTGCAACATGGTGACTTGCAGGACTGGCATTTAACCACTGCGCCATCAGGGCTATGAGGGGAGAAGGGAAAACCAGGCACTTTAAGGAAAGCTTTCGGTACTGGTTTCCAAGAGGGCAGCCATGTTAAGCTGCTTCAACATAAAGAGTCTTATGGCAGTGGAAAGGCTAATGAATTTCATTTGACTTAAGTGTTCATGGGGTGTGGCTCACTCAACAGTATGGGACTTAATATGCAGAACCAATGATATAGCAATAAAATTTGAGGTGGAGCTGGTGATCCAGACAATCCCCATAGCCATGGCCCCAAAGAATGTCAAAAATTCAGTCAGCTGTGTTAATTTCTGGGTGTGCTTGGGTAACAGGAAAAATACCACTTTGCATTACATTTGTATTACAACAAGGATAGCACTCATCAGTACAGTGCTGGGAAAAACCAATTACCCTGAGAACTGCAGCAAAGGGAACAGGGAAGGTGAAGGTGGGTGGCAGATTAAACAATCATCACCGGAAAATCAAGAAGTCCTGACCATCTCTGCAAATCCTGGCTCCATTGCAACACCATATGGAATAGGACGGAGTTTTCAAAGGCTTAGCAGCAGAGTACTGAGATGATACACAAACCCCTTGGAAATAAACAGGAGCAGCACAAAAGCATCACAATGCACGCTGTTCCTTTATGTCAATGGGACTGGTGCAGGACAACTTCCGGGCAGATTGTTATGATGGTGGGAAATCGCCAACCCTGTGGGGTAGCCCACCAGCAACTTGTTTTCCATCTTTCTGGTGCTGTCACCACTCAGTCCTAATCCACTTAAATTATGGAGAGTTAGGTCTCCTTACAATTTATTGTGTATCATGATGGGAAGAGGCAGGCAGAGTGTTAAACTCCCAGTCTCCACCCATTTAGTAATTCACTAATTTTGCCTTCCCTATTTCCAGTAATGTTTAGTGTAATCCAAATGGTCTCAGCATCAGGGAAGGAAATTTATAACCTTGGGTGTTATGGGACAAATCCAGCCCTGCCCAGCCAATTTAATTAGATTAGATACAGATACAAAACCAGGGTGGTGTAGTGGTTTGAGTGTTGGACTATGACTTTGGAGGCCAGGGTTTGAATCCCTGCTCAGCCATGGAAACCCACTGGGTGACCTTGGACAAGTCACACTTTATCAGTCTCAGAGAAAGGCAAAGGCAAAGGCAAACCCCATCTGAACAAATCCTGCCAATGGTTGCCATAAGTTGGAAACAACAACAGATATAAGTGGAACAGGAAAAGACAGTGAGTCTGCACAGGAAAGGAAATACAGTAGCTTATGGATCTACTTAAATCTATCCTGGGCAGCTTAATGTAGTGTTAGATACAGACTTAGAATTCACCAATTGCAGTCAATAGGACTTAAACTATTGTCCATCATATTGAACAATTACCTACCAGTTTCAAACATTCCATTTATGTGCAACATTCTGGAGCATGTGGTAACCTCCTAGTTCCATGGATTTCTGGATAATACAGATCTAGTGTCTAGATCAAGGGAAATAATAGTGCCACTCTATTCTGCTCTGGTCAGACCTCACTTAGAATACTGAGTCCAGTTCTGGGCACCACAATTCAGAAAGGATATTGACAAATTGGAGCGTGTCCAGAGAAGGGCAACTAAAATGGTGAAAGGTCTGGAAACGATGCCTTATGAGGAGAGACTTAGGGAGCTGGGTATGTTTAGCCTGGAAAAAAGACGGTTAAGAGGCGATATGATAGCCCTGTTTAAGTATTTGAAGGGATGTCACGCTGAGGATGGAGCAGGCTTGCACACTGATAGGCGATGTCCAAGAAAAAAGAAGATCTGAGGGTCACTTTGAGAAGATGAGAAGTAAATACCCCAGCCCCTTTCCCACCAGACAACCTTGTAGAGTTTTAAGGGGGCCAGATACTATAAGATTTAGAAAGTTTCACAGTTTGTTACAGCATCCTGATAGTCTGATGAAATGTATGGAAATCTTAAAGGGACGTAGTCCTCCTGAGTTACAACATTGTGCCAAGGTCTATTTCTAGCTCCCCCACCTCCAGTGTGGTGTAGTGGTTTGAGCATTGGGCTATGACTCTAGAGACCAGGGTTTGAAGCTCCACTCAGCCATGTAAATCCACTGGGTGACCTTGGGCAAGTCACACTCTCTTGGCCTCAGAAGAAGGCAAAGGCAAACACCCTCTGAACAAATCTTTCCAAGAAAACCCCATGATAGAGTCTCCTCTGGGTCACCATAGGTAGAAAACAACTTGAAGGCACACAACAGCAATAGCACTGCACAAGGAGCCAGAAAGCTGGTGCCAAGGAGATGCTTCTCCATGATCCACCCAGCACCATGTGCTATTTTGCATGGTGCATCCTAGAAAGTGACAGATACAGCTTCACCACGCCAGTGAGTGAAGATACATTGGTCCTGTCCCAGACATGTGATGATACTGTAGACCAAACCAGAATTTACAAAATTTATGTAATGCTGAAAGTAATGACAAAATCTAGCAATGAAAACCAATACTCTCCAGGTGCCAGTTGAACCTGGTACAAAAGAAGAGCTTAATGAAGTTGATAGTACAGGTTGGATCCAAAGCAGCTTAGAATTTCTTCATGCATGCATCCTTCTTGACCACAGATGAAGCAGTCAGGATGTTGATTCATATACTATTCATATATTACAAGTTTAGAAACTAAAAGGAAACAGTAGTCTTTTAAACTTTCTATTTCTGTATCTTTTTCTCATTGATTAAAGAACCTTATTCTTGATTAGATCCCATATTGTGAACTGTACAAAAAAAATGTTATAGTGCACATGTCATTTTCCAACTGCACAAATTTTGTCCAGATACACATCAGAATAACGCCTGTGTTGTGTACTTACGCAGCTCCCATTTATTTCACTGATGGATTTCACTGATGGATTTCACTGATCACCTTGGTGGATTGTGCCCTTGGTTATCTAGATTTTCATGGCCAAGTTTCTTCAGTTTGCATTTGATGGTTTTGATCTGAATACTTAAAAGATCATGACTAATGAAATTATACATTCATAGAGCACTGAAATCAAACTGGAATTTGGCTTGATTCATTTTATAGACTGTAAGCAGCACTCACATAAAAGACCTATTATTATTTGATGGTTTAAGCATGCATGTCCTCTCTCACACACATGTAGACAATGATCAAGAATATTACCCTTAAGGAAAAAAAGTTTCATAACTTCAGAATCATAGCCTTGAAAACATTACTGGAAAATGACAACTGAAGATTGCAGCATCCTGAACAATATTAATCCCCACACACAAATAAGCCTTAAAAGATACATCTAACAGGAAACTTACATGGCATTGTGTTTTAATCTGTACCAGACTGCTACAGCTGCAATTAATTTTGCCTTCAAGATTAGCTCTTAACCATTGTCCAGATGCAGGCCTGGATCCTCTAAAAAAAAAAAAAGCAAGATGACCTCTCAGCCAGTTGTATGTCCTTCTTTTGCTTTTTGGGGGGTGGGGTGGGGGTGAGGTTGGGTTGCATGAGGAGCACATAAGAGGACAGAGAAATTCATTTTGTGAATCTTCCCCCACTGATGGATCTCCTGTACTACAGTTTCCAGAATCATTGCCTCTGCTGTCTGGGGGATTCTACAGGGTGCAGTTTAAAAAGTACTGTAATTTTTTCCAAGCTCTGGTCTAACAGACAACTTGCCAAACTCAATGCAACCCACTAGCAACTATGGCGAACCACCAGGGGCTCCAGAAACCTCCATAGTTTTGCAATGGAGCTGGGACACAGTAAATCACAAAAGTACAAACCCCAAGGTTGTTATCTAGCACTGCACAGGCTGCCTCACATAGACAGTAGTAGGGTCAACACCAAGTGAGTGCCCAGGGGCTGGCTCTTCTTTATCCATGCAGGTGGGCATGCTTACTCTTCCAGCAGCTCCTGCCCATGAGCAAGCTCCCTCCAGCTAATAGGGTTCCCTGGTAGCAATGACATGTTCCCAAAATACAGATTTCAGGTTTTCTAAATCTACTTTTTATTCTTGTTGTTTTAACTAGAACCCTGGATACTACCAGGTCTGATGCAAAATAATACACATAGAATTTAAGAATTCAGGAGCGGAGAATTTTTCTTTATTTGGATGGAGCTCACTGTCTTTTATGTACAAAACTCCACTTCTGGTCATGCCCAAGCTTTCTTCATTTTAGCAGTATAATTGGGGAGAGGGTCATTTTGTTGCTGCTGTTGCTTAAATAACTGAGATTCGGCAGGTCTTTGCCCATCTATGGCAAATCATGCAGAGATCCAGAGAGCTCTTTTCCCCATCTCTGCCCTACTCTAAAGAAATGCCAAGTCATGTGCTCTGTGGCAAATCAAAATGGTGGATGGCTATCTAGCTGCTGTAGACTTAAGCCCCTACCCTGACTTGACAGGCATAGTTCAGAAAAGTTGCTTCTCTGCAACTACAGCTCTCAGATTCTCCCAGCTAACATGGCCATGCTGACTGTGGATCCTCGAAGCTGTAGTAAAAAAAAAGTCATTCTTCCAAGCTCTGATCAGACCATCTGCAAAAGGATACATTTCAAAGTTATGCACAGTGCTGCAAAAAGCTAGAATATAAAAGGTAGCATCTGAAAGCTTTTAGGCACCTCTCTAGCTCTTTTGGGATATTGAAACAAGGTCAGATCAGATAGAACTGGTTGGTTTGGATGATAGGTTGTAACAAATACATCTTTCAGAAATAACATGTAATAACCCACAGTACAAAAAAGGGATAAGATTCTGTTGAAATAAAATACTATAGATAACCACACATACAGTTTGCTTAGATTGTCAAACTTGCATCCCTGGGAGACTCCTCAAGTAGTTTCATTGCACACCACAGGTGGCTTATTGTGTTCTGCAGAACCTGAAAAGGTTTTTTGAACAATATCTCCTAGAACCTCCTAGCCAATGTGATGACTGGCCCTGTGGGCTAGGAGAATGCTGAGAAATATAGTCTGAAAAAAGTAACATTTCTAAGCTGTGCCTTTCAGAAAGGGATTTGTTCTAATTTTATGAGAGGCTGTTTCTTGAGCCTATATGCGGATTATTGTTTCTCCTTCCATTTTCTTCCTTCATTTCTTTTTCTTTTTCTTATGGCTGACATCAGAATGGTGTCAGGGTGTCCAATGGTGTCAGAGTGTCCAATGTATCCAATGTCCTGCTGGGTTCCTGCTGGGAGTGAGGGCGGGAGAGAAGTGTAGCATCCCCGTTCATCCTCCACACTTTTGAAAAAGGCTACTTTCTCCCCCTTACATGTTCAAGGGCTGGAAAGGCTTTAGGTTCTCTGGATCAATAGCCCCCTCCAGCTTCTGTGACACTTGAGCTTCAGCATCAGGGAGATGAGGAAGTAAGTCTTTTCACAGGAGCAGGGAGAGAGATCTGTAGTCAGTTTCCCTTCTCTAAAGCTGCATCTGCACTGCAGAAATAATCCAGTTTGACACCGCTTTAACTTCCATGGCTCAATGTTATGGAATCCTGGGATTTGTGGCTCTCTGACAGAGAAGGGGAAATATCTCACAAAACTACAATCCCCAGAATTCCATTGCATTGAGCCATGGCAGTTAGAGCGGTGTCAAAGTGGATTATTTCTGCAGTGAGGATGCAGCCTAAAACTGGAGTGCATTCTCCAAGCTCAACAGGTTGTTACCAATCAAGACTCTGTCTCAGAGATCACAGTTTAAATCCAGTTGCTACTCTCACCTGGTATAGACCCACTGAATCAATTGCTGAACGGTAAATCAACACTTATCATTGGTTCAGTGAGCTTGCTCTATTTGGCCCTAGCAATTGAATTTAAACTGATGGGATTATGATGTCAAATTATTTACATTGTTCAGTAGTTGGTTATATCTTTTAGCAAACAAATGTTCTATTCTTCTTTTATTTTATTGACATCATCTTGACTGTTTTCTGAAAAGGCAGTATCTAGGTTTTCAATAACAAAGAATCACAAGGAAAAGCAACTTTAGCCCCATCAATGTGATTATAATACCTCTTGATACATTGTGTTTTCAGTGTGCTTGCTTTAAACACACACTTTGTGTACCCAATGTTCGCAAGGTATCCATGTGCACTGATAGAAAATAAATGCACCCACCCACACCAACAAAGCAACTATCAGCTGGAGTTCTCTCTCATGTGTTCACATATTTTAAAAACAAACATTTGTCTCGCATAACTAGTGAAGTGACCTCAAATCCTTTGCTGCAATGTGCTTAGTTCCTGCCTCTACGTAGGATGATTTTAATCAAATGCAAGAAAGACCCTCCACATGCACAGGGAAGACAACTTGAAGCATGGAAGAAATTATGTGTTCAGAGGCACAATCAGAATCATGCTTACATTGTCCCAACAAAGCATTAGATAGGTCAGAGTGCTGCCAAAGCTATGTGTGGTTTCTTAGGGGCAGCCAGTCCACATGCTCAAATGGAATATTTCAGTCATTGGCTGAGGGGACTGGCATAGTTTTGTGTATCTTTTTAAAACACACAAACACAAATGCATTTCAATTAGCAGTCTGTCTGTGTTGGCAAACTCTTTGCTTTTTTCTCACAAAGAAATTCTGAGTGGAGCTTGCAAAATATTTTTTTTTGGGGGGGGGGCTACCATACTCATAAACTACCAGCCAACATAGCCACTGGCTAGGAGATTCTGGGAGTTGTAATCCAAAGACTAACTTTCTCACATTCAGATTCTTCATATCTGCTTCTGCTGTAATAATCAAAAGTTCTTGGAATGAAGTCGGTGAGTCCAAATAGGGTGTTATTGATTCCACTGACCAAGTAAGATCATTATTAGATCAATGGGATTAGAACATCTTCAACTCTAATGGTTCAGGTTAACTTGATGCCACAACCATAAGTAAAGAAAAACTGCACAGAAATGTAATATATACAAGAAATAAACAGGCAGATTTTTTTGTGGGGGGGGAGGGGGGAATAAGATCTCTTGAGCTAAGCAGGACTTATTTCCAAATAAATATGTTTAGGACTGCATTGTTAATTACAGATCAGTATGAAAAGGTCATTAGATTTACAGTGCAATCTAATGCATGTCTGCTCAGATTTAAGCCCCACTGGGTTTAGAGGGACTCACCCCTATATATTTACTATATATTCACTCCTATATACATTTACTTATAAATGTACATAGGAAAATAGTGAGATTTACATTTGAGTAAACATGCATGAGAAAAAGCTGCTCTGTCACTTTTTGAAAGATATCTCCAAAAGTTTATAAAAGTTACCATTTGGGGTTGTCTGACTTCAGATGTAGAGCTTTGAGCTTAATGCAGTAGGACCCACATATCCACTGGGGCTTGGGGGAACCACATGGATACTGAAAATCGTGGATAATAGCAAACACCATTGAAAATAATGGGACTTTCAGTTTAACATACATAGAGTTGCCTTGGGGGACCTAGAAAATGGATAGAGAGGACACATTTTCTAAGAAGACTCTATGGTAGGTGTGCTGTGTTGTATACGGGGTCTCTGGGTACGGGGGTCCTACTGTATCATAAATCAGTCCTAACCATTCAATCAGAAAAAGAAGGCTGGTTTTAAAGAAAATCAGGAAGAAAGAAACAAATTCATTGATATATGGATACTTCCATTTCTTTTAATTTTCCAAGAAAGCTGTACCTCTAGTCTCTTTGTTAGGTTTTAAAATACTTTTACATTGTTTTAAATTAGTAGCATTTCAGTACGATAGTTTATTTAATTAAAAAACTTTTTGATGATTTTTAAAGCAGTATTTTGTTTTAATTTATGCTGTGAGCTGCCTTAGGTAACATGTTGGGAGAAAGGTAGGATATATATATATATATATATATATATATATATATATACAGAAAATAAACACACAATGCTATCTATATCTGTCTGTCTATCTATCCATCTACTATGTGTGTGTTTATCTGAATTTTTATCTATGTTTGTTTTAACTGTTGTAAGCCACCTTGAATCCTATGCTGGGGAAAATGCAGGATACAGATAACAACAACACAAACAACACCTCTACAAATTCCAGAGCCCCCCAACCATGTAGGAGCTATCTGCCTGTGCAGACAGGTGAAAAATTAGGAGGAAGTGAGCAATAAGGTATATTCCTCACTTTGAAAAGGGATTAAAAACAGAATAGGAGGCTTACATATTATTTAAAAAGGGGGAAACATAAAGGAAAGGAAAAGTTGTGCCATTGCATCAAGAGCCAACAATGTGTCTTCATCAATTAACAATGTGTCACTAACAAGAAAACCTACATGAATCAAATACACTGAAAGTGATTTTTTTTAGTATTTCAAGTGCCAGGTCATCCCAAAGTCCACGTATGCACAAAAAGAATATTTGGGGAAACCCAAGGTTTTCAGAAAGACCCCTCAAAATAATCTTTAGGGGGGGAAGATATAAGTGGACAACCCCTCCCCCCAACAAACCCCTAACCATGAGGGCCAAACATAATGTGCGTGAAGTCTCATTTGTTTGTGGGGATGGACAGAAAGTCAGAGAGAATGGCCGGAACCCTGAAGTGCTCTTTGTCCAGCAACATTTTGTTGCAGTTTCACTTGTAATAATTTATTGGTTCCCTTTCCCTGAATATATGGACCTCCTCTTACAAGGCAGCTGTCCTTTCATTCATGGAGGTCCAGCTGAACTTCAACTACTCTCAAGGAAATAAATTTGCTCTCATGGCTGCTTACATTTTTTTCAGAGCATTTTATGTATGGAATGAACTAATTCTGACAGGACTTTCCTGAAAAAAAGCATGGACAACATTATTTTTTCACAAGCCTTTGGCGCCCTCATGTGGCACACTCCTATTAAAGGGTAGAGAAAAATCGGGTGAAGCATTTTCATAAACCAAAATCCAATTCCAGCTAAAGCAGAATCAATGCATTTACAATGGACTTTCTAGTGGGGACTAACAATTGGATCTGACCATTGTCATGATCTTCATATTATTGCAAACTGGGAATAGGATTAGGCCTTTGTTAAATTATAATAGGGTTACTTCTGTCCCTTCAAATGGTTGTACAGAAAGGGAATTTCAGCATATGCTGTTTGTCATGCAAGCAACATCTGCTGAAATTCTTCTACACCAGTGGTGCACAACCTGCAGCCATCAAGGTGTTTTGGCCTCCAACTCCAAGAAGCCTGAGCCAGCTGGTCCAATGATCAGGAATTATGGGAGTTGGAGGCCAAAACATCTGGAGGGCCGCAGGTTGTGCACCACTGTTCTGCACAACCAACAAAAGGGGACAAGAGCCACATCCCTTGTTTCACCTGGCATCCCTCATTTATAAAAACAAAAGTGCCAATGTTCATGACTGTCTGTTAGCCATTGTTGTGCTGTGTGCCTTCAAGTCATTTTTAATGAATGGCAGCCCTAAGGCAAACCTATCACAGGGGTTTCTTGGCAAGATTTGTTCAGAAGGGGTTTGCCATTTCCCTCCTCTGAGGCTGAGAGAGTGTGACTTGCCCAAAGTGTGTTTCTTTTTTTAAAATTATTATTTATTTAATTTAAATTTTATTAAACAACAATATTAACAAATAACTAAACTTAAACACACAACAATACCAATAAAGAAAAAAAGAAATAACAAACAAAACCTAGACAACATATATTAAAAAACTTCCCGCCTATTCTCTTCCTGCGCTATACTTTCTTGAGTCATTACATCTCCTCCAAAAATACTTTTAATCACATTTAATTCCAAGCTAACATAACTAATACTGACTAGTATTTCTTTCATTATCAAATCACTCCATATCCATTGCACACAAAACTTCTATCTACAATTCCATCACTATCTCTTTAATTGCATTTTCAAATCATAGCATCACATGTTATTCAAATATCTACTTATTAGTTACTAAAATTTTTTTAACAATGGATATCAATTACAAAGAAAAAAAAGAAAAAAGAAACTTACATAATTACCTCCAATTACTTAACTACTAAACCCAATTATACTAATATCTCCTTCCTTTTGTTTCATATATTCTATAAATGGTTCCCATATTTTTAAATAGTTCTCCATTGGTTGTCTTCTCACTAAGTTTGTTAATTTATCTAATTGTGCCAGTTCCATTACCTTTTCTCTCCACTTTATTTTTGTTGGAATTTCTTTAGTCTTCCATCTTTTTGCCAGAACCACACGCACTGTCGTAATTAAGTAGGTTAAGAACGTACTATTTTCCCTTTCTTTTCTTACTCTAGATTTATCATAAATAGAGTTTCGGTCTCAAACCAATCTCAAAACCTACATTTTTTTTCTATTTCCTTATTAATCTTGTTCCAATATTTCTTAAACTTACCACATTTCTGTTGTGCTACAGCGTGCTGGAGTCTGTCTATGCTCAGGAGTCCAGCCAACAATCAGGTTAGCAGAGTAGCAAAAGCTTGGTCCAGATGCTTCCAGAATGTTTAATGTTCAGTGAGTAGATGGACACACTTAGTGTCTAAAAACTAACAGTCTTTATTGTTTACATCCTAAACTACAAACAAAATCATTGCTCTAATAGCTAAGCTTACAGTTAGCAGTCAGTCAAAGAAGTCAGTTGAAGAAGTGAAGTGGGCTGCCTTGCACCATGACTTCTATAGGGTTTCCTAGCTGTTCTAGCAAGTTCTGGCAACTCCCCTTCATTCAGTTGGTGGCTGGTGACATCATCTGACATCATCCCTAGCATGTTATCTCCCTTAGAGATAAGGGAGGGCAGAAAAACATCAGCTGTCTAGTTAACTGTGTAGCTGTTTAACCTTCAGCTTTGTCCTCTACAGATGAATGGAATATATGGTATCTCTTTATGACATAAATTTCCAAGGGCTACACATTCAAAACCCCAACACCCTTCTAAATTTATGCATAAAGAGATGTATTTTACACATCTGCTATGACACCCAACTTGTTGCAAAGGTACTGATGCTTGATTGGACCTAATGCTTTTGTGAATAGGTCAGCAATGTTCTCTTCTGATGGGCAATATATCAGAGAGATAAGCCCAGCTTGAACAACTTCTCTTACATTCTGGTAACTTACAGCAACATGTTTGGTCCAGGATTTTACTCCTTCAGCAATAGCCATTTGGATGCATGCTTGTGAATCATCTAAAATTTTTACTGGCTCTTGTATTGGAATACCCAAATCATTGAACACCTGATTAATCCAAATCAATTCCGAAATCAGAATAGATAAGGCACTGAATTCGGTTTCTGTGGAACTTAATGCAATGGTGGATTGCGTTTTGGTCTTCCAATATATGGGGGTTCCTGCATAAGTGATTCCCATTCCTGACACTGATTTTCTGTCAGAACCTTCTTGGGCAAAATCACTATCACAATAGCAAACAAGTTCATGGCATCCTTGTGAACTTATGAGCACACCATACTCCATGGTGCCTTTTAAATATATCAGAACACTTTTTAACCCTTGTCAGTCATGTTGAGATGACTTGTTTTCCTTTCTGGATAACACATTGATTGTGTGTTCGATATCAGGACATGTCCAATTAGCAATATACAGTAAACTTCCAATTACAGAATGGAATAATTCAGGATATTCAAACATTCTATCATCAGTTACATTGACAAAATCAACAGTCATTGGTGTTTTAGCACTTTTACAATTGTTCATATTACAGTCTAACAACAATTTCCTCAATCTTTTGGGTCTGTGTCATTTTGAAACCTCCAGTCTCAAGTCTTTGATAATTCACCCTAGATATTGTTGTATGCCACCAAGATCTTTGATTTGGAATTTTGAACCCAACTCCTGTTTGAATTTATTCACCTGTATCTCAGTTTTTGTGACTAAACATAAGTCATCTACAAAAGCTATCAGGATTTCATAACTTTGGTTTGTTCCTCTAGTATACAAACATGGATCAGCAACACTGTTTTCAAATGCTTTTCAGCATTTCATTTAAACTCAGGTACCAGCAGCAACCACTTTGTTTTAACCCATAGAGAGCCTTGTGTAATTTATACACATAATTAGGAGCACCACTATGAAAACCTGGTGGTTGTTCCATATATATTGTCTCTGAAAGTGGTGCATTAAGATAGGCTGTACCAATGTCAAAATGATTTACTTTAAAACTGTGTAAACTGACAACAGACAGAGTAGTTTTAACACTTTGTACTTTTGCTGTTGGTGCAAAAACTTCATCATAGTTCTGGTATTTAATCTGTGAGAAACCTTGCACCACAAGTCTTGCTTTATATTTCACTTTATCAATCGCACATTTGTTTCTTTTTAAATACCTATTTACAACCAACAGCCTTCTGTTGTTCTGGAAGTTTTACTACCCCAAAAACTCCATGTTCACAAATGGCCAGCATTTCCTATTCCATTGCAGATCTCCACTTTTGTTGCTCATCAGCTGGCAACTTTAACATTTCATCAGAACTTTCAGGTTCAAAAAACACTTGACAGACCTTTATGTTTTGAACTGAAAACCTCTGTGGAGGAATTCCTTTTGTCTCTCTACTTGAGCATCTGGGTGTAAAAAATTTCACCTCAGATTCACTCTCAGGGTCATTGTTTTCAACCTTTGGGGATCGCCACTGCTGCACTCTGGCCTCTGTGGCACAGCAGGAGATTTTGGGCTTTTTGGTCCCTGAGAGGTGAATGGCCTCTGAGAGCTCTGAGCAGCTGGAGCAGCACCAGGGATAGCACTAGGCTGACTTTGCCCAGACAATTGCTGCTGCTGCTCCTGTAGTTCATCATCCAAGGGCAGAAGCACTTCAGGATTGGAATGAACTTGGTGCCAATTTGAATGTTCCACAAAATCAGCATTCCTAAAGATTAAAACTGTGCCATTTGGCAAAGCAAATCTATAAGCTTTACTGCCAATTTCATATCCAAGAAACCTTAGCTTGCGTGTCTTTGGATCACCTTTTTTCCTAGATGCTTTGGGAATGTGTACCCATGCACAGCTTCCAAAAATTATAATATACTTCACTGATTTTTTTTTACCATACAGTATAAAATATGGCATTTTTAACACAACAGTATTCCAAATTCTGTTATGCAAATAATTCACTGTCAACATAGTTTCACCCCAATACCTTTGATCAATGGCAGCATCTATCATCAGACTATCTTTCATAGTCTGCAATACTCCAAAACGACGTTCTGTAACACCATTGTGAGCGGCGGTAAAAGGAGCATTACGGCTGTGAAAAATGCCCCTCTGTTTTAACCACCTTTGAAAATTCTTAGCCATGAATTCTCCTCAGCAATCACTCTGCAGAGAAGAAACCTGAACTTGGAATTTTCTTTCAACATATACACAACACTGTCTGAAAGTTTCAAAAGCCTCACTTTTGTTTTTAAGCAAAAACAGATAGGAATATCTTGAGAAATCATCTATGATTACCATGGCAAACCTTGCTCCTCCGAAAGATGGCTGTAATGGTCCTGCCAGGTCCATGTGGACTAACTAAAAAATGCATTGTGATTTACGATCACTAACCTTTGGGATTGGCTTAACAGAACGTTTGTTCTGTTTACAAACTTTGCAATCCAGAAACACATTACATTCCTTAACTGTTAGATCATGACACATCTGTGGCATTTGCCATAGCACCTTATAGCTGGGGTGCCCCATCCTCCTATGCATCAAATGAAAGCAATTATCATGTGATGGGGAATTTGCCATCACTGCATCAGCATGTGTTATCTCAGATTTACGTTTCATATAATACAGCTGATCCTTTAAAACGCCCTCAGCTATAATTTTCCCAGATTTCATAACACAACATTTTTGCCCAGTGAAATTAATCTCATGCCCCTCTTGTGCAAGAATGGCAACAGAGAGGAGGCAGAGATTCATTTTTGAGACATATTGTACATTTTTTTACATTTTTCCCAAGACATGAAACTTAACAGGTTCCCGCCCCCAGACAATTTTGCTTTGACCCATCAGCCAAACTAACTGTACATGGTTCATCTTTATTGACAGAAACAAAATGTTCATTACAGTTTGTGATATGATTACTGGACCCTGAATCCAGAATCCAATTGGTTAATTCACAGTCTTCATCTGGTTTTCGTCTGCTCACAGTCACTGTCACCACCTTATTAGCACGGCTGGGCTTTTTAGTCTTTTTCTTGCTTGATTCATTATCACAGTTTGTTGCAATGTGCTTTTTGGAGCAACATAGCCAGCAAGCCCTTACTGCGTAAGCAGTCTCAATTTCTTCACTTTGAGCTTTGGCACCCTTAAAATTTTGGGCAGAAGAATTTGCTCTGACTTTTGGCTTTACATCTGCATCATGCTGGCAACATTTTTCTTATTCCTCAAGGAGACGTCCAGCGATGAAATTGAAACTTAAATCAACTTCCGGGATTGCTTCAACAGAGGAGATTTTCACACTACACTGTTATAGTGTTACTATTCCAATTTATTTGCTATGGCTGCCTCCTGTGGAATCCTGGGATTTGCAGTTTAGGGAGGGGCATTTAGCCTTCTCAGCCAGGAGCTCTTAGGCCTCACTAAACTACAAACCCCAGAATTCCACAGGAGGCAGCCAGAGCAGTTAAAATGGAATAGTAACACTATAACAGTGTAGTGTGAAAATCTCCAGAATTAATCAGAGAATCAAAACTTGGATCAAGGGTTGACAGAACCAGATAGACCTTATCAGGTTCAGAATAATGAGTGCCAACCTCAGACAGTCTTGCAAACAGCTCACATAGTTTAGCCAGGTGGGTATTCATATCCTCATCAGGCTGAAGCTTCGCTTTATACAGCCTTCTGGTCAGCAGGATTTTTGAGCCAGCAGTTTCTCTCACATACACTTCCTTTAGGGCCTCCCAGCATTCCTGAGCAGTTTGCAACTCTCTAATATACATCAGCTGAGAGTCTTCTACCCCTAGGATAATTGATGACCTAGCCTTGTCTTCAGCTTTAATCTGGGCATTTGAGGGAGCCTGTACTCTTTGGAGTATGGGATCCCAAGATTGTTCATGTTTTAGATAAGACTCAAGAGGCAAAGCCCAATTAAGATAGTTCCTATCATTTAGTATTTCAAAAGGCAAACCTCGTCCTGGTACAAGTGCCATTTCTGAAACCTATTGAACTATCAAGCCCCTCTCAGTTGGTTACTCCCACACACAGAGCAGTTTACCAGCAAGGATCTCCAGACAGTTCTCAGCTTTCAGCAGAATGCAAGCATCTTCAGCACATAAGATTCAACTCAGCCACCTAAGTTGACAGGCATAGCCTGGAACTCACTGGAACTTCACTGAACAGGTAACACCTTTGGACAGCTGGACAGCACCTCTGGATAGCTGGGCCCATAACCTGCTGCGCTACAGCTTGCTGGAGTCTGTCTATGCTCAGGAGTCCAGCCAGCAATCAGGTTAGCAGAGTAGCAAAAGCTTGGTCCAGATGCTTCCAGAATGTTTAATGTTCAGTGAGTAGATGGACACACTTAGTGTCTAAAAACTAACAGTCTTTATTGTTTACATCCTAAACTACAAACAAAATCATTGCTCTAATAGCTAAGCTTACAGTTAGCAGTCAGTCAAAGAAGTCAGTTGAAGAAGTGAAGTGGGCTGCCTTGCACCATGACTTCTATAGGGTTTCCTAGCTGTTCTAGCAAGTTCTAGCAAATCCCCTTCAGTTGGTGGCTGGTGACATCATCTGACATCATCCCTAGCATGTTATCTCCCTTCTATTAGTCATACTGAGATAAGAGGGCAGAAGAACATCAGCTGTCTAGTTAACTGTGTAGCTGTTTAACCTTCAGCTTTGTCCTTTACAGATAAATGGAATATATGGTATCTCTTAATGACATAAATTTCCAAGGGCTACACATTCAAAACCCCAACACCACATATGATAAAATGAGCCTACATGATCTTCACATCTCCAGCAATTGGTTGAGGTATCTTTCTTCATTTTAGATATTTTTATTGGGTGTCATATACCATCTGTACATAATTTTGTAGAAGTTTTCTTTTAGATTATAACAACATGTAAATTTCAATCCTTTTTGCCAAATATTCTCCCTCTGATCCATACAGATGTTGTGACCTATGTCTTTTTGCCCAATTGATCATACAATGTTTGACTTGTTACTCTTCTGTGCTAAATCTTAGTAATAATCTATATATTTTAGTAATTAAATGTCCACTTTCTGATCTTACAATTTTCTCAAACTCAGATGTTTCTTCTTCATATAGTTTATCCTTTAGATCTTCCTTAATTCTGGTCATTACTTGATAATAGTTTAACCATTGTATTTGTACTCCTTCCATTTTTAGATCCTGCCACTCTAATTTTCTATACTCCTATTTTTTTCCATTAATTCCCAATAGGTTAACCAATTATAGTCTCTTAATTCATTTCTACAACAAGCCTCTTGGCGTGAGAGCCAACCTGGAATTTTTGGGCACAATCTATACTTATATTTATCCCAAGCCCTAATTAGTGATTTTCTTATCACATGATTCTTAAATTCCTTGCTTTAATTTTATCATATCCTAAATAGCCATGCCAGTCCAGTTTTATCTCATGTCCTTCTAGTTCCAAACCCTTTATTTTCCAATCAAATCCATTGCTTTATCCATGATAAGCATACCACTTCAAAATGTAGCTCTATATCTGGCATCCCTAATCTGCCTCTCTCTCTAGTGTCTGATAATAATTTCCATTTAATCCTTGGTTTCCTTCCCGCCCATAAAAATTTAACTAATTCTCTCTGCCAACTTGTAAAAATTTTTTTTGAATGAATAATTGGGATCATCTGAAAAGGGAACATTAATTTAGGTAAAATGCTCATTTTAATAGTAGAAATCCTACCCATCAGTAAAAAAAAAATATAATAAGTTCATTTCATCTTTTCAAATCTGTTTTAATTTCCTTCCATACATTTTCATAATTATTCTGAAATAATTGTTGATTATTAGTCGTTAGGTTTATACCTAAATATCTCACTTTCTTCACCACCTCAAAGTTTGTTATCTTAGCTAAATCTTCTTTTTCTTTTGTACTCATTTTTTGTTAGTATCTTAGTTTTTTCTTTGTTTATCTTAAAGCCCACAAATTTTCCAAATTCATCTATCTTTTGTACCAATTTTTCAATCCCTTTCAATGGATCTTCTAACGTAATTACTAAATGGTCGGCAAATGCTTTTAATTTAAATTCTACTTTTTAAATTTTGATTCCTTTTATTTCTCTATCTTTTCTTATTTCATTGTTCAGAATTTCTAATACTAATATAAATAATAATGGAGATAAAGGGCATCCCTGCCTGGTGCCCTTTTCAATTTGTATTTCTTCTGTTAAATTTCCATTTATAATTAATTTTGCTTTCTGTTCTGAATATATTGCCTGAATCCATTTACAAAATTTATTGCCAAATTCCATTTCCTTTAATATTTGTAGCATGAAAGACCATTTTAAATTGTCAAATGCTTTTTCTGTGTCTAAAAAGATCAGGGCACCTTTTATTTCATTATGATAATATAAATATTCCATCACATTAATTATCATCCTGATATTATGCTGTATTTGTCTTTTAGGTAGAAAACCATTTTGATCACTATGTATAAATCCTTGTAAATATACTTTAAGTCTATTTGCTAATATCGCTGTGGAAATTTTGTATTCTTCATTCAGTAGGGAAATGGATCTATAGTTTTTCATTTGTGTAGGGTTTCTGTCTTCCTTTGGTATTAAAACAATATTGGCCTCCTTCCAGCTATTTGGTATCTGATTTCCCCCCAAAATGTTCTTTATTACCAAGGGAAATGGTGCTACTAACTCTGTATAACATTTCTTGTAATATTCTGCAGGTAGGCCATCTGGTCCTGGAATTTTCTTAACTTTCATTTTTCTTATTATTCCTATAATTTCATCTGTTGTTATTTCTTTATTTAATTCATTTCTTTGGTTTTATATTAATTCCGTGAGTGAAAAACAGCGCGGCAGCCTTCAACGCTAGCCGCAACACTCACGGACGACGCCGAGAGAGAAACAGCATCGTCCAAAATGGACCCTTGCCATGCAGCAGCCTTGTTACTGGTCCAGAGGCTGTTTGCACGGCAAGAGGCTGATTTTAGCCGTCTGAAAATCTCCTTGGTTTCAATTTTGATTTTATATATAATGCAACTCCTTTTTTCTTTTCAACCCCAACAAGATGAATTCCTCCCCCAAATTTTTTATAATTAGTAAATGTTTATGAAGTTTTTTTATCCTGGTTTTCTGTATACATATGACATCTGCGTCAGTTTTTTTGAGATGGTGGAATACTATTTTTCTTTTTTTGTAGATGAATTAAACCCTTTTACGTTCCATGTCAAAAATTTAAATCCTGACATCAAATATATCAATCAAACAAAATTTTATTAATTCCTCAGGCAGATATGTATTTAGCCCCCACTTTTTTGTGTACTGGTGAGGTCAGTCCGAATCACTCAGGTCTAGCAAACTGGTTTCCTTATTTTTTTCCCCCTTATCTTCTTTCTTTCTTTTGTCTTTTTCTTTTCTCTTTTCTTTTGTGTCCTTTTCTTTCTGAGTAGGTATTTGGTCATCATTACATTCATTCTGATCTTCATTCTCTTTCTGTTTCTTTTGCTGCAATTCAAATTCCTTCTTGTTTCTCCTGATGAAGTCTTTTGCTTTTTCCAATGAGTCTATCTTAAATCTTTCTTTCTTATATGTGAAAAGCACTCCTTCGAGTTTGTCCCAACTGAAAGGGATTTTCTCTTTTTTAAATAACTCCACTAGGAGATTTTTTAATAATGCCACAAGGTGTGTTTCCATGGCTGAGTGGGCATTCAAATCCTGGTCTCCAGAGTCATAGTCCTATGTCCAAACCATTATATTATGCTGGATCTCCTGTTAGTCACAGACTAGAATTATTTGGCATCTGTCCAAAGATGTTTTATAAAAAATTGTAAGTGAAAAGAGTTTCAGTCAAGAGGTAGAGACTTATCAGCAGAACCCCCTTTAGCATAGTAAGATGTAAATTACTGCATAAACTAGCCTTCCTCAACTTGGGCCTTGCCTGATGTTTTATATTACAGTTCCCATCAGCCCCAGCCAGCATGACCGATGCTCAAGGATGATGGGAGACAGGCATTGTCATCTGCAATCACTCTGAAAGTCACTGTTATATCACTCTTACAGTGCTAGAGGTTTGTGAGTTCTAGGATCAAATTCCCACTGAGTCTAAAACTCACTGGATGACCTTGGGCCATTCATTCTCTCTCTTGTACAGTTTTGTAAGCGGGCACCATATCCACTTTTTAAGCCTAATGTGTAAATGAAACTGGTTTGTGGGTTATGCTGTCTGATTCACTTCCTTGCCAATATGATTTTTCTCCCAAATGTTACTTTAGAATGGTAGATGTGCTTAAAAGATACTGAAGACACTCTTAAATCCAATCAGAAAAGTGACCTTTGGCGGTGGCAATTCCCAGAATTTTGTGGCCAACATGATCAGTGGAAGACACTATTTGGGAAACTAGATTCTGGAAGATACCACCCATGAAGAGGAGGAGGGGGGCCGTTCCAAGCTCAGGACCCAATCCACACAAAAAGAAGGTGAGAATGAGTTGTCAAAGTGTTCCACTGCAGCTGGAAAACTAGATTTCAGAGAGATGAATTTTTCTTGAGCCTTCTCTACTTCCCATCTCCACATCTGGTAGTATGTATAGATTTATCATTTGTAATGGTCTTTTCATTTATTTTTGATGACGTTTCCAGTCAACTTAATTGTTGGTGTTTTATTCATTTATATCTCATTTTTTGTCATTAATGGGACTCAAGGCAGCTTACAATCCTACAGTTTTTCACATGATGTGGTCTAGTCCAAGAATTTTGCCACTTTATCAGCTCTTGAAGTGAACAAGGCCCAGGAGCATGTTATGTAAGGACAGTTTGCCTAAATACTGTATGAGCTATGTTAAGTTGACTTTTCTTCTCTGTACCAAACTGTCAGTCTATCAGCTGCATACAGGTAGTTTTCTGTGGCCGAGCCCTCCTCTCCCTATGACCCTTGGCTGCAGCATTCTTCGATTCCCAGACTCCCGTGCCATTGACCAATAGAATCTGCCCGTTTGTCCCAAAATTTATCTGAAATGGAATAAAGCCTCAGTGCTGAACAAGCCCCCCCCCTTTGTGGGAAATACAGTGTTGCCTGGTGTCCTCCAGTTGCATTAAACTATAACGCCCATCATGTCTCAACAGCATAACCAATGTGAACACTGGCAAAGTAACTTGAAGAAGGAGCAAGCTTGTTTTTTGCTGCTCCAGAGACTAGGACAGGGAGCAATGGAATTAAACTAGAGGAAAAGAGATTCTACCTAAACATTAGGAAGAACTTCCTGATGGTAAGAGATGTCCAACAGTGGAATACACTGCCTCAGAGTGTGGTGGAGTCTCCTTTTGGAGGTTTTTAAAAAGAGGCTGGATGGCCATCTGTTGGGAAAGATTTGATTGTGTATTCCTGCAGTGCAGGGGGTTGGACTAGATGGCCCTTGTGGTCTCTTCCAACTCTATGATTCTGTGAACAGGGTGGAAAGAGAAGAGAATCTGGGTGTGATGTGGGTAGGAGTGAAAAATGAAACACCTATGCGCCCTCCTGTAATTTCCTATAAAGTTTGTCAAGCGAAGTACACAAAGTTTTGGTCTGTGACTCCTAATATTATCAGCCAACAAGGCTGCTGGCTGTGTTGATGGAGTACTTGGGAGTTGTAGCTTCCAGAAGTAATTTTTCCAAGCACTTCCAGGGCTGTCAAGACAGATCTTTTCTGGAAGGCCTTTCCTGAATAGCTATCCCTGCCTGAAGATTCGACTGTTTTTTTTTCCCCCTTTGAGCTGCCATTGAATTATTCTATGCTGCTGTGATTAGTTGCTGTATGTTTTTTTTAATTATTGTATGTTTTTAATCTTTTCTAGTTTAATATTATTTTAAGGGGTGCGTGGGTTAGGATATTGAGGCAATTATGAAGTTTTTATACTGTAAGCTGCCCCAATTTCATTGCAAAGGGGCAGGATAGAAATATTATTATTATTATTATTATTATTAAACCGTTTGCAAATTGGTTGAAGAAACATGCAGTGATCTCTTTCTCCTTCTACAGCTTCTGTGTTTTGTGGAGTGATGTAACCAGGAGAAACACCAGCAATACTTTTACTGAAAATTAATTCTCAAATTTCCAACTCTTCTCAGTGCTCTCTGGGCTTTTCAGGAACCCTGGCTTGCCTTTTCTGAACCAAGCAAATGATGAGCCAACACTGCCATCTGCTGGCATAGTTTTCATAGTATTTAGATGGGTCCTTGATTTCATTATCTTATCTAGTGAATGGAATAGTCTTGGGGTTCTCGCTCTCTTGAAATACATTACTTCTGTTTAATTTTGGAAAGATCTTTGACTTTCATCCTTGCTTAGATGCACACTTCCAGCGATCCAGAAGGCAGCTTCTAGAAAGATGATTCCTTGTTTGGTAGCGGTGGCATGTACAGTTCTGCACTTTAAGGATCAAAATGGCAACCTTTAAATATTTATCTGTAACAAATACTTCAAATATGCAACATTACAGTGACTGATGGATTGGACCAGGGCTCTTGGAGGTCTCTCATTCATAGGACCGCCATAAGTCAAAGCCAACCTGACTGCAAACAACAACTGACTGGATTATGATGTGTTTATACTTAAAACCAATAGGACCTCAGCTGGTTATGATTACTAATTGTGTGTATGTGTGTGTTGTTGTGGATAATAGAACATTCAGTTGGTAAATTTATGCTATAAAGAGCTTGTGCTCAAAACTGGGTGCAGAAGTTCATTGGAATTCCCTTGATTATTAAGATTGATGACTTGACAGTTTAATGACTGGAGCCAAGCAGTCTGCTGACTTCACTAAGTTGGGAGAGGGTTTGTGTTTCTCTATTTAAACTTAGGAAAATAGAATATTTAACTGCCTTTTGAATCTATCTTCAGTCTTATTCTGAATCTCTGTATATCAAGATGTATCTTATTTCTGCTTGAGTAAAGTAAAACAATTCCTTAGCAAAAGACTGTGTTGTTTCTTTACTCTGATGCCTGGAAGAGAAGACTCTGCTGCATTTCTTTTGCTGCCTAAATTTCTTTATATGCTCAGAGGTTTAGTGCACTAACCATGCTATGTGTGCACCTTCAAGTTGCCTGTCGACTTTTGGCAACCCCATGAATTTCATAGGGCTTTCTTAGGGAAGAAATACTCAGAGGTGCTTTGCCATTGCCTTCCTTGAAATGTAGCCTATGGCACCTGGTGTTTTTGGTGATCTCCCATCTAAGTATTAACCAGGGCTGACCCTGCTTAGCTTCCAGGATCAGATGGGATCTGGTGCCTTTAGGATATTTAGGCTGATTACTAACTTTGCTACCTTACAGCTCATTGATTTTTGTGGGTCTGCTTTAAATATGATGAATCTGCCACCAGAACTATGGCAGTAAGTGACATTTTAAAACCAATGCCACTCTCTTGGAGAGAGGAAAGTCTGGCGGCATATTAGCACTTGCACCCTGGAAGACTCTAGTAGTATACCTGTGGAAAGCTCTGTGGCTAGAGATGTACAGCCACTGGTGTATCTGATAGTGGTAAGGCTACAAATGGGTCATTCCATGGGCTTGTTTTATTCTGGTCCACAAGATAGGCTCTAAACAATGGATTTAAATTATAAGAAAGGTGATTCTGACTAAACATTAGGAAGCATGTCTGGATCATAAAAGCTGTTTGAAAGTGGAGCAGGCTACCTGAGAAAGTGGTGGACTAACCTCTATTGGAGGATTTTAAACAGAGTTCTGATTGCCACCTCTCAGGAACACTCTGGTAGTGGCTTCTTTCACTGGCAGGAAGTAGGACTAGATGGCACTAGGAGTCCCTTACAACTTTATGATTATGTAATTTCATGTCAGGTCATGTTGAGGAGGAGGTTGGAATCTAGACAATCCAAAGCCCTCTCTGCCTCTTCCCCATAGTCTTGTGGCTGGGGTAATTAATTTCCCTCTCTTCAAGGTGGCTTGCCTTAAACAGTTGAGGGGAAAGAGCTGAACAGTTCATGAGGTGGGTTCAACTCTGTCCCTTGTGGCTTGAATAGGAATCCATGCAGGGACGTCTGCATTACCTCCCAACTATTGTTTGTCAAATGAGTACTGTTTAGGCAGTTCTCTCTATCTGTAATTTTTGCATTTTGCAGTTCTATTCCCTCTGGTTCTTCTGATTATAATCTTCTGAGTACTAGAACTTTTCTAGAGGTTTACGTCAGTCTCTTGTACTTCCTTTGGTATATATGGATATATGTGTATTAATCTGCTTAGCTACACTAGAATGTCCTTCTCATCTCCAACTACTGTTTATTAAAGGAGTGTTGTTAAGATAATCATCATTGTATCTTCTTACATTTCTATTCTCCAACATTCCTACCCATAGCATGTGAAGAAATATCTGTCAACAAAGGCAACACCAAACATATCTCGTGAAGCGATGTGCAGCCCATGAATGCATATGCTAAGTTAAACTTATAGAATCATAGAATTGCAGAGTTGGAAGAGACCACGAGGGCCATCCAGTCCAACCCCCTGCCATGCAGGAAATCACGATCAAAGCATCCCCGACAGATGGCCATCCAGCCTTTTACTAACCTAGTCCCTTGTTCTGCTCTCTATATTTCTCTTGCAGTTGTCTAAGGGCAAATACCATATCTGTAGTACAGTTCTCCCTCAACATTTGTGGCCTCCACACTCACAGTTCCGCATATTTGTGGTTTGCCATGAGGGGAGGCCAAGGAAAGTGGTGATGGGCCTCTGAGGCCCCATTGCCACTTTCAGGAGGGAGTGGGGAGGTGACTACAGAGCCTCTGGAGGGCCTCCAGAGAGCCTCCGGAGGCCCCGTGGTCGCCTGGGGAGGGAGTGGGGAGGCTTGGGGAGGTGATTACGGGGCCTCTGGAGGCCCCATGGTCACCTGGGGAGGGAGTGGGGAGGCCTGGGGATGCGACTACGGAGCCTCTGGAGGCCCCATGTTCACCTGGGGAGGGAGTGGGGAGGCCTGGGGAGGTGACCATGGGGCCTCTGGAGGCCCCGTGGTTGCTTCGGGAGGGAGGGGGAGGGTAGTCTTTATTCACGGAATTTTCACATTCACGGGGGTCTGTGGAACCCAACCTCCACGAATGTGAAGGGACGACTGTACTCCTATTGGCTCTGAAGCCACATTGGCTTTCAAGAAGAAGTTCTTCTGCAATAGCAGGAACTAATCTGTTCAGGAGTATCCTTGCAAGGATTTTCCCAGCAATAGAGAGCAGTGTTATGTGACAAATGTTGCTGTCCTTGAGCAAGCAGGGATCACCAGCATTGAGGCCATGATATTGAGAACACAGCTGCGCTGGGCAGGACACATTTCTAGGATGGAGGACCATCGCATCCCCAAAATAGTACTCTACGGTGAACTCACCACAGGTGAGCGTAAGAGGGGTGCTCCAAAAAAGTGATACAAGGACTCCCTGAAACAACATCTCAGGGTCAGCCAAATTGATCACCAACAATGGTCCACCCTGGCCTCACATCGGGAGGCATGGAGACGCACTATCCACAATGCTGCAGCCTTATTTGAGAACTCACGCCGAACAAGTCTTGAAGAGAAACGACAAGACAGAAAGAATTACAACCCAGAAACATCATCCAAGGAGACCTTCTGCTGTGCTTTCTGCAACCATACTTGTTTATCTCGGATTGGCCTTTTTAGTCATCAGCGCGCTTGCAGAAAGTGTGGGATGACTCCTTCCTGAATCTTGGTTTGCAAAGAAAAGCCAGAGAGAGAGAGAGAGAGAGAGAGAGAGAGAGAGAGATTAGCCTAGTTTATTAAGGTGCCACCAGATTGTCTCTCACGTTATGATTAGGAGAGCAACTATTTCACACTCAGTTTTTTTTAAATAACTTTCTCTTGAGCATATGCTATTGTGACCTCATGACTTATTAATTTTAAAATGTGCCCTTAAGCCTAAAAAATGTATCTTGTCACCTCTATCTTACTTCTTCCATTCCAAAGACATGTGGTTGAGGGGCACATACCAATCCAACATTTTCTGGAGCAAAAATCAGCACAAAACTTAATTTAGCTTTTTTCCTGCAACCTCCCAGCTCTCTATCACTAAACCCTTCACATTTCCTTGAGCTGGTAGAGGAGTGGACAAACTGCAGCCTGTAAGCTGCACATGACACTACCCTGGCCTCACATCCTGGAGTCCCCAAAGCCCCACTCAATATATGAGGGTGTGTTTTTTTTTGCCCAAAACCCCACTCAAAATGGGCCAAAACTGCTGCCCCACAACTTCCGGAGCTCTACATGTGCTCCAAAATCTTTTTAATATACAAAAAGGTATGGGAGGTGTATAAAAAAATCTGCTGAAAAAAGAAACTGGAAATTTCATGATGTCACTTCCAGGAGCTTCATGTGTACCAGTGTGGCCATTTGGTGGGGGCAGATCAGGGTGAAAAATAGCCTGTGTCCCCTCTAATTGTCTGTCCCTGGTTTGGGGCTTCTGATATATAGATATAGAACCAAAAGCAAATCAAGCCTGAACTCTCCCTAGAAGCTGAAATAAGGCTGTCATTCTTTAGCTGTATCATAAGATGACATGCCTCATTTAAAAAGACAATAATGCTTGATAAAGTGGAAAGCAGTAGGAAACGAGGAAGACTGCATTACAGGTGGATGGACTCAATTGAGGAAGCCACGGCCCTGAGTCTGCAGGACATGAGAAGGGCTATTGATGACTGGGGATCTTGGAAGTCTCTCATTCATAGAGTTCTCATAAGTCAAAGCTGACTTGATGACAATTAACACCAAAGAGACGGGGGGGGGGGAAGAGAGATTTATTGTTTTTTTATTAAGGCACATTATACGGTTTAATGCATTTAGAAATACTGCCTTCATATTCTCTTTTTTGCTTGTTTTGCTATTAATTTACTTTTCTTACCTTACAAAAAAGTCTTCCTTGACTTATCTCTGTAACCGTCCAGTAATCCCTACCTTAATCTGTGTTAAGGAGCCAGTATGACATAGTGGTTTGAGTGTTAGACCACAACTCTGAAGACCAGGGTTCGAATTCAAACTTGGCCATGAAAACCCACTGGGTGACCTTGGGCAAGTCATACCCCCTCAGCCTGAGAAAACCCTGTGATAGGTTCACCTTAGGCTTGTCATAAACTGGAAATGACTTGAAAGCACAGAGGAATGACAATATTGTTCTATTATGCAAGGGGGGAGGGGGGAGGACAATCCGATCAATTCCCTCCCATAATTTCAAGGAAGGTGTGACAGAGCAACATGGGGCTGCATAGGCTAGCCCTGCCCCTGCTGTCATTGCTTTCAGCAGCAACACACACTCTGCTATCCATGTGTCACAATGGGTTCTGTGCATGTGCATTAATATATCTATAGAACCACTTTTCCTACATGGGAGCCAAGTGACATGACTGCTATGTCTTACACATTCTTTTATCAGTCAGCCCCCCGTCACACACATGCACACACACACACGCACACACACACACCATTGCTTACATCAAGTTCCACTTAAACTTCATGATTTCTTCTCTCTCTCTTAAGCACCAGCTAGTTAAGGCAGCTTATACAAAACTAGCTAAATATATCAAGGATGTATTTCCCTCATATCACCACTAAGTGGTGACAGACATTACTGTTCAGGACCAAATCTAAAGGAATATTAACAGCTCCATGTAATAAATACACTGTAATACGTCATTTGGCGCTGGAAATCCAGAAAAAATACTTTCCTTTCAGACAGTGATTCTGTTTCAGAGATATTGGATTTTCACAGCTTTCAAACTCCCATGGCTTGTGGGGAAAAGAGGATTCTTTTCACAGCATTCTTTGCCTTAGAATCATAGAGCTGGAAGAGACCACAAGGGCCATCTAGTCGAGCCCCCTAATGTTTAGATAGAATCTCTTTTCCTGTAGTCTGAGTCCATTGCTCCCTGTTCTAGAGTTTCTGGAGCACCAGAAAACAAGCTTGCTCTATCCTCAATATGACATCCCTTCAAATATTTAAACATGGCTATCATGTCATCTCTTAACCTTCTCTTCTCCAGGCTAAACATGCCCAGCTCTCTAAGCCATTCCTCATAGGTCATGGCTTCCGGACTTCCCTCTTCTGGACATGCTCCTGCTTGTCAATATCCTTCTTGAATTGTGGTGCCCAGAACTGGACACAGCATTCCAGGTGAGGTCTGACCAAAGCAGAATAGAGTGGCACTATTACTTCCCTTGATCTAGACACTATACTCCTATTGATGCAGACTATAATCGCCTTGGCTTTGTTTAGCTACCGCATCACACTGCTGACTCATGTTCAGCTTGTGGTCCATTAAGACTCTTAGATCCATTTTGCATGTACTGCCATCAAGCCAGATGTCACCCATCCTACATCTCTGCATTTCATTTTTACTGCCCAAGTGTAGTATCCTACATTTCTCCCTTTCTCCCTGTTGAAAATGTTGTATGTGGGGAAATAATCATTGTAATGTAAAAGCAATCTTGTGTACCTCATTCACAATCTTAGATAAGTCTAGGGTTTTTCCCTGCATGCATTTTGTTCTCCCAAAATTCCCTTCTCTTACTTCACTGGGCACTTCTAGCCAACTAGAAGTGCTGAGTGATTGGACACATGACCTAATTTGAATTTTATTGCTTTTGTGTAACTTGCCTTTTCTTCTGAATCTGACTCTCCATGAGAATGGAGGCATCCTAAGTTTTCCCGTAACCATGCCATGATGCATCGGAACCCAGCCAAGGCTGGTGAGTCTTTCCTACCCATTCCTAGTCAGTTTAGGGACCTTTTCTTATGTTTGTTTTAGTATGTAGATTGAGACTGATATACCTTCAGTAAACTTTGTTTTGCATTTTAAACTGACTCCTTTGTTTTGTAATGAGTCTAATTTAACTGGGTGATCCCAGATCTCTGAATACACTTTCAAATGATAATAGAGCTTAAGTCTGCTTCTTAATTGCACTCTGCATAAAGGGTGAAGTCAAATGTGACTGAATGATTTTACCTTTTTAAAAAGGAGATAATTCTTGTTGTTTTTAAAGGACTAGATCCTGCAATTTTATTTTTAGACTCATTACCTTCCTACAGAAATACATTTTGTTAGTTTTGGCCCAGTTTTCTAACCTGTTAAGGTCATTTTGAATTCTGATCCTGTCATCTAGGGAGCTACCCCTCCTAATTACATAAAATCTGCAAACTTGATAAGAATGCCCTCTATTCCATCGTCCAAGTCATTGATAAAGATGTTGAATAGCACTGGGCCCAGGGCAAAACCCTATGGCACCTCACTAGTCACTTCTCTCCAGGATGAAGAGGAGCCATTGGTAGCACCCTTTCAGTTCAGTCCGTCAACCAGTTACAAATCCACCTAGTAGTCACATTGTCTAGCCCACATTTTACTAGCATGTTTGCAAGAATATCATGGGGAACCTTGTCAAAGGCCTTACTGAAATCAAAATATGCTATGTCCACAGCATTCCCTTCATCAACCAAGCCTGTGACTCTTATCAAAAAAAGAGACAAGATTAGTTTGGCATGACTTCTTTTTGAAAAACCCATGCTGACTTTTATTGATCAATGCCCTTACTTTCTAAGTGCTTACAGACTGTTTAATGATCTGCAGTATAATCTTTCCTGGCATTGATGTCAGGTTGACTGGGCGGTAATTATTTGGGTCCTCTTCCCCCACCCACCAACTTTTAAAGATGAGGACAACATTTCCCCGCCTCCAGTCTGCTGGGATCTCTCCTGTTCTCTGGGAATTCTCAAAAATTATTGACAGTGGTTCTGAGATTACTTCTGGCTGTTCTTTTAGTACCCTTGGATGTACAATAGTTCACCTGGCCCTGGAGACTTGAATTCATTTAAAGTAGCCAGATATTCCTGTACTAATTCTTTACGTATTCTGTGCTGCATTTCCCCTACTGCATCATCTGTTCTATTTCCCCCAAGTTAAGCAATGTTCTCCTTTTGGGAGAAAACCAAGTCAAGGAAGGTGTTGAGTAATTCTGCCTTTTCTCTCTCCCCTGTTAGCATTTCACCATCTTCTCCATGCAGCAACCCTAGTATTTCCTTGTTCTTTATTTTGCTATGGACATCACCACCACCACCCTTTTTATTGTTTTTGACCTCTCTTGCTTCCTTTATTTTTATATGGAAACAAACTAACAGGGATATTTCTGAAAATCTTTTCTGGTACAGTCTTGGTAAAGATCTCCACTGCCCAAAGCTACAATTTGCTGGGGGTGGGGGAGAGAGCATTTCCTACAGGGGAAAAAAAACTGTACAAGGAATTTCTTCTGCAGGGAAAAATAATTCATGCACTATTATAAAAACAGGACTTTTGTCACTTGTGCAAACTATTCAAACAGATTGCCATGTTAGTCTGTTAGTCTGTTAGTCTGTTATAGCATAAAATGACCTAAAGGAATCCAGTAGCACCTTTGAGATTAACTGAGAAAAAAGAAATTTCTAGTATAGGCTTTCATGGACTCAGATCTGATGAAGTGGACAGGAGTCCACAAAAGCTCATGCTAGAATTCTGCCCCCCACCCCCAGTTAGGAGATTATCAGATGCTACAAAAACCACCCCAGGAGCACGTAAGAATGACATTACTGACCCATGAATGGGTGCCAGTTTCAGATGACGTTGTTGCCCTCACATGCTGCTTCTGTGCTATAGCCACAAGTAAGGCATCAGTTTTCATTGAGTGGACCTCCCTGTCAATTGAAATTGATGCTGCAGCACAGGAGGAGCACACAAGGATGAGGAGGATGTCTGAAACCAGGGAGATAATCAGACACAGACACAAATCCCATGAGGATAATGTCACCTTACCATACGATTTCACATGTGGTGTCATCCTTGCGTGCTACCTCCATGCAGAATCTGTGCTGCAGCACAAAATAAGCCATCACTTTTCATTGGAGGAAACGTTTGTCAATGAAAAATGATGGCTTATTCTCCACTGCAGCACAGAGTCTGCACACAGGCAGCATGCAAGGGTGACGTTATGTGAAACTGGGACCTGTTCCTGGTACAGTGACGTCATCCTCATGTGCTCATGTTGGACTTTTTGAAGTGTCTGATAATCTCCCTTGACCCGTTCGCACGACAGTAACATTGTCCTCATGTGTTCCTGGGGTGTCTTTTGCAGGTGCCTGATAATCTCCTTAGTCTCAAATGTGCTGTAGGATTCCTTTATACCTGTTAAAACTACAGTAGTTATCCTCAATCACAGGCAGGCCATGAGAAAAACTGATAACAAGAAGACTTATATGTGCAATAGGGTAGTATTAACTTCCAGAGTGTGGAAAAAAATCCTTTTGGGGGCTAGAACTTCTAAAATCCTCAAGTCAGTATGGCCACTGGCATGGCCTTGTCTCTTCTGGGCCAGTTGCCAATCAGCTGCTATTCCTTTGTATGAACCTCACAAAGCAGCTGCATATCAATTGCTGAGCTCTCTCCATCAACCAGCTTGTTGGAGTGAAACTCCTATCAGCCTGACACAGTAGAGCAAATAATGGTCAGGGATGATGGGAGCTGCAGTCTGACAACATCTGGAGGGCCACTTTTTGTTTTTCCTTTCCCCAAGACCCCCCCCCCTGAGTTTTTTAAAACTTTTTTTGACATTCAAAATATCCCCCACATCCTCTGGGAGTGAGACAATTTTGCCATCTTTTAAGGCCTCCCTGGGTGGTTTTAGTCCCAGGAGATGCCATTTTGAACCAGAAACCCTGGAGGTACAGGGTGGTGTGTGTCAAGGAGGCTGTCTGCCATCTCATAAATGGTCCAGCTTAGAAGAGCTGTGGTGGAACAAAAGTCTAGATCTAGTCTAACATTCCATTCCCATGCTCAATGATTCCACTTTAACCCTAATGGTAGTATCCTATGGAATCTTGGGGTGTGTAGTTTGTTGTGGCGCTAGAACTCTTTAGAATTCCCAGCCAAAGAGCTCCTCTAGTGCCTCACCAAATTACAGGGAGCCATTGACAGTACACAATTATAGTGCTGCATTCCAATTCAATTGCCATGGCAACACCTTTGGAATCTTGGAGTTTGTAGTTTGCTGGGGCACTAGAACTCTATGGTTGAGAATGCTAAATGTCTTTATAAGCACTATAATTGTGTAGGGTGAAAGAGTCCCAGGGCTGTCTAGACAAGAAGATATAATGCTGAATGATGCGCATTAACACAAAATCGCAGTAGTGTTCATTTGTCTCCATGGTCCTTTGGCAAAATCGCTGGTATGCAAAGCTATCTGTGTTTGAAGTTCACACACAACCATGCCTGAGAATCAGCATGGTGGGCAAGAGTGAATTACTTGTGTTATTATTCTCAACAAGTTGTTGCCGCTGCACAGTTTTTTTAAAACTGCAAATCAAAGGTGTGCAAGTGCGACCTTCTTCTTTAAAAAACTGTTTGGTCACCTCAGTGCACCAAAAAAAGTGCACAATCACTAATGCAAAACTCCAAAATGGCGTTTCTGGCCACTTCATTGCAGGTAATCCCACCCCACATGCACATCCAACCAATCACCTTTCCACTTCAGCCCTCATCAAGAATATGCAGTGATGCAATCTGGTTGTCCAAATGAGCAGTAATGTGCATTTCCATTCATTATTTTAAAAACTTTGGGGAAAGCCGCAAAGGTTCCCCCCCCCTTTTTTTTTTTAGTCTCTGAACCCCCTCCTTCTGAATAAGGCAAATCACCATGGGATCTTGTTGGGACGAAAGGTATTCCCTGCAAATTCTATTAGGATTATTTTCACCATCTAGACAACCCAGCCAATATCCCAGTTGGAGGCACACAAGCGGGACAAAGGTGCAATAGAATCTTCTACCTGAATCCTACAATGGCTCACTTTCAAAGGTCTACCACCTCTGATACTGGAGTAATACATGGCCTTCATGGTGACTACTAGCCAGGGACAGTGTCCTCCATCTGACATTTTGTTTCTCTGCAGGGTGTGGAAGAGATATCAGGGGGAATAATTAGGTGTGTCTGATGTCTGTTGATTCTCGGCATTACTCTCATTCATGCAAAGCCATAAAATTGTCATTCATGCAAAGCCATAAAATTGAGATGTGAAATTATCTTATCCTTTGAGACTGGATTGCCAAGGGTGGTGGGGATGCTTGCTGATAATTTAGAGGGGTGTTTCCTTCCATACTTTCAATAGTAGTTTTATTGCCTGCGTATCAAGCCATGAGAGCTGCCATGGTGTAGTGGTTTGAGTGCTGGACTAGGAGACTGGGAGATCAGGGTCCCAATCCACACTTGGCTATGGAAACTCACTGGGTGACCTTGGGCAAGTCACGCTCTCTCAGCCTCAGAGGAAGGCAAGAGCAAAAACCTTTTGAACAAATTCTGCCAAGAAAACCCTTTGATAAGTTTGCCTTAGGGTTTCCATAAGTCAGAAATTGCTTGAAGGCACACAACAACAACCATCAAGCCATAGGAGAAGGCCAGGCCTGTGTAAGTTCGTGCAACTTGTGAGCCACTAAGCCATTTCCTAGGGTCAAGTGGGTATTTGATACCTCTTTCCTACCACCTAACCTCTTTTTCAGTTCCCTGGAAGCAATAAAGACTCTGGGCTTATAAACTTCTGATAACATGCTCCACATGTAGATTTGGCATCAGTTTTGAAAGGGCCCTGGACCAGAGCTATTAACATTACTTTTAAAAAGGAATCAGTTAGCATGGTGTAATGGTTTAAATATTGAACTACAACTTGGGACACCAGGGTCTGAATCCCCACTCAGCCATGGAAATACTCTTTCAGCCTCAGAGAGAAGCAAAGGCCATCACCCCCATACAAATTCTGCCAAGAAAACCCTGTGATAGGTTCACCTTAGGGTCGCCACAAGTCAGAAACAACTTGAAAGCACACAAAAACAGCAGCAGCAGCAGCAACAACAAGCCCCCGAGTAGTTAAATGCTATTATATTACAGTTGGTATCCATGGATTTATGTATTCACAGCTTGAAATATTCTTTAAAAAATAATAATCCAAAAAGCAAACCTTGATTTTGCCATCTTATATAAGGACACAATTTTGCTATGCCATTGCATATAATGGGACTTGAGTTTTCACGGGTTTTGGTATCCACGGGGGGGGGGGGGCTGGAACCAAACCCCAGTGAATATGAAGGGACAACTATATATTATAAATGCTATTGCTATTACTTGTCATTTTAATTGCAATTTTGAAAAGTAACTATTTACATTCCCATTTTTAAAAGTAACTTTAAAGGTTATTGTTGTTACTTTTACAAGTGTATCTGATTTTCATTTAGCAGCAAGCTGCTCAGCCCATGCTAGTATTCAAACCATGCAGTATTCCTCCTTCTTTATTTAATGAGGTCATGCAGCTCTATAACTATAAGAGTAACTAAAAAGTTACTGTTACATTGCAAAAGGAGTGAAGTTCTTTCTTGCTATGTTACAGTTATAATGCAATGTGTGTACCTTAGTTACTGGAAAGAGAAATTAATCCCACGTAACTAGCTGTAATGGGTTGCTTCCCAGCTCTGCCCAATACAATATGCCTATCACCACCCTATACCAGACATTTTTCCCAGGAGGAGGAGCTTGTAATGGTTAAAAGTGATGTGCCAAATAAGGCTGCCAGAAGAAAAGTATACCCTTGGGGTAGTTTACACGGAAGGATTTATTACGCGAAATTGCGCAATTGCGCAATTTCGATATTGTAGCGCATAGTTTACACTTTTTTTTTTTGCTTTGTCAATATATAGCATGAAATCTGTTTACACAGAAATTATTCCATCATCCAAAATGAATCGCTATTTATTATTCTGCTCCTATTTCAGTTCCCACTGGCAAAGATGCGTTATGTCTGTCTGGTCTGATCAGCGCTGGTTTTCAAATTTTAGAATGGATAAGTCATTGTTTATCAAACTAGTAGAAATGCTCCAACCTCATATTCAGAAGTCAGATACTAATATGAGGAAATGGATACCTCCTGAGAAGCGTGTGGGTATTGCTGTTTGGGTCCTCAGACATCGATGCTCCTTTCTTACCACAAGTCATCTATTCGGAGTGGGGAAAGCAACAGTTTCCAAAATTCTTGAGGAGGTCGTATTAACAATGGAACATGTTTTCCTGTCTAAAGCGGTGTATCCTGGTGATCCAGATGAGGTAACACAATTTTATCATGCCGCATATAATTGTTCTGTAAATTTTACTGCTATGATAACAAGTTTCGTTATGCGTTCCTGAGAAAAATCAAGTTTGCACTTTCCCCCCGTGTCTTGATTATATTGTTCCCAGTATTGACACGGTTGCATTCATTAGAATCTAAACTCATGTATGTCATCCTGATGAGTTACCAATAGTATAAGACAGATAATGTTAAAGTTCTCTTCAGAATACTACTATTATAACAGGATTTGAGATGCGCTGCTGGACAAAATCTACTTTGCGCTTTCCCCCCGGAATTAGTATCGCCAGTTATATTTTGTCTTACTCTGTTGGAGTTCTCCTAATGAACACCTATCAATTTTTCAGAAGCCCACTGTGTACTTTTTAATTATGAAATGTTAGCAGTCTACCTTAGATGTACTATAAATGGTCCGTTCAGGAAACATGGTGTGATTCCTCCTGTGCAATACTGCTGTCATAATGAACGTTCCACGGGGAACAGTAATCATCTATTTTTTCCAACGTTAGCATGATATATGGTGGGAAAGGTTTTTTGCATTTTTACTGTTAATAACAGTCTTGTTTCACTTTACAGGTAATGGCAGGATTCAAGCAGATGGGCTTCCCAAATGTAATAGCCGCCATCGATGGATGCCACATAACGATTGTCCCGCCGATCAGGCAGAAGAACGATTACATGAATAGGAAGAATAGCTACTCTGTGCTGCTTCAAGGTGTTTGTGATCACAGAGGGTTGTTTGTGGAGACAGAGATCGGTTGGAGCAGCAAGGTGCACGACACACGCATGTTGCGTAACTCAATTTTTTTTGAGGCTATGGAGGCCGGAATATATGTTCCTAACAACCCTAGCATCACAGTAAACGGTGTGTTGATTCCTCCACTGGTTCTTGCAGATGGAGCATACCCCATCAGGAAGTGGTTAATGACCCCATACAGACATAGCTGTTTAAACCCAAAGCAAGCCCTGTACAACAAAACCCATAATAGGGTTTGGAATTGCATAGAAAGAAGTTATGGGCGTCTCAAGTCCAGATGGAGGGCATTAAAAGTACCCCTAGAAGTATCAGAACAAAACATATGTTCTGTCATTGCTGCATGCGTTATTTTACACAATTACTGTGAAACAAAACGAGAGATTTTCAATCCGGAAAGGTACCGGTCTAACCGGTATGTTCTGAACACACTTGGAGCACCCCTTTTAAATTTAGAGCAGGGTAAAAAAGAGGAGGGGGAAGCTGTGCGCAACACACTGGCTAATTATTTCTGGGAGAGAAGACACAGGTAGCTGATGCACAAGGAATGTCCTCGTTGTGTATGCTTAATAAGAATTAACTGTTTAAATGAGGTCACTGTATGCTTTCCTTCACAGCATAAATCTTGATGTATAATGTTTCGTCTATTCACAATGGAAATAAAAACATGTTACTTTTTAAAAGAAAAACGCGATCTGGTCTCATTTCTTCATGGGGTGCAAATTCACCAGTAAACTAGTTCCACAGTAGTCATGCCTATATGCCTTTCTGGCAGTTAATGCATGCAAGAGTATCAATACACCAAAACAATTCAAATAAACCTATTGTATCAATGGGTCCAAATTGCAACTTTCAAATTTAAATGTCTCCAACGGGTAACGGGCCAGGCCTATACTAACTGCCGGAAGAGTGTTTTAAGGCCACTGCGCTTTTGTTGTCAGTGCTGGCATGGCCGCCCGCAGGATGGAAGCACGGTGGATCATCTATTGGAGGTCCCAGGAGACATTGTTCCTCCTAGAACACCTCGTCCAGCAGGAGGGGTGTCCTAGGAGGATAATGCACTCCTCCAATAGGGTGAACCGCCACTTCTTTACTGCAGTGGCCGCCAGCCTGCGACATGTGGGATATAATCGATCGGCACAGCAGTGCCAGTCGAAGTTTAAAATTTTAAAAGCCAAATTTTTTGAAGCCCGGGAGGCCTACGATGGCAGCCCCCCCCCCGCCATCAACCCCCCGTCTATCAGGCTATGGATGACCTCTGGGTAACGGGGGGGAAGACCGAGCTGGAGGGATCGCCATCCTGCTGGTAAGTGCTTTAGGCTAGAAGTCCCTCTGGATTGAGTCAGCATTTTGAATTCCAAATATAAAAGTTAGGTCCTTCTATTTAACAGGGAGGTGTGGCCGCGCGAGAAGGGCCGCTGAGGCGGCTGATTCATCATCAGAGGCTGCAAGCCCAGCAGATCAGCCAGGTGGTGGAAGGGAGGAGAAGGAGGAGGCACCCCCCCCCAGCCAGCTGGCGAAGCACCCGGTATTGTTTAACAACCAAAGCACTTACCTATGAATAGCTTCCTTTAAGTGGCCCATTGATGACTCATCCTGTTTGGTAAATGGCTGTTGCCAAAAGCACTTTTGCAAAGGCTATGTTACTTACAAATGTTCACCTGAAGATATGATGATGTATGTAGGGATACAGTTTTTCTCCTGTAAGCAATATAGACCCCCTTTAATTACATAAATAAGTTCCCTGTATTGTGTGTATGACAAAGCTAAAATTAAAACAAATTAAAGTTGTAGTAGTCTTCTTTTCCCACAAGTATATCTTCTTGGTTTAAGAAAGTTTTCCCATTAATTCTGGGGTCCTTTGCTGAATCCGAATTTTAAGTCTGGCAAAGGATGTGATTGAAGTGTTGCTGTGGTTCCTCAATTAGACCAGAAAGTGACCTATACAATTTTTTTCTGTATTACAGCACTGCCCAGGAGGATGGATTTTTTAGAATTCCTAAGAGGGGAGGACGGCCAGCAGTTCATTGCTGCTGTATCAGATGCATTAGGTATGTAGCCAAAAATGCATCAATAAATGTATCATTATTATTATTATTATTATTATTATTATTATTATTATTATTATCTTTATTAAAAGTTTCCACAAACAATTTCACACTTACCCTCCCAAACCAAACAAAACCCCAATACAAACAATAAACACAGATAATCCTTACAAACAGATAATAAATAAAATACAATCTACATACAACGAAATTACTTCCTACCATTCTGGGTCATGAACTTGCTCTTCCTTCTTTTTTAACCTTTCATAAATTCCTTTATATCCCTGTTTCTATACAGTATATATAAGATTTCAGAATTTAAAATCCATACATGTAATCTCCTATTATCCACAAATCCTGTTACTCAATTTCTCCAAGGATCGGAAATAGCCACTCCCCAATACATATAGATTTATGTGTATGGATAGTTTATACTCACTCCTCTTATTTATTTTATTTTATTCTTTGATTATCCTCTTATTTAATTACTCAATGAGCCAGATTACAGCCAATTCACTCCATTCTGACTCCAAGAAATCTATCCATTTTTCCCACTCTCTTCTAAATTTATTTTTTGACTTGGATTTAGTCCATGAGGTGAGTTCTTCCATTCTCGCTACTTCCTCCATTTTTAACAGCCATTCTTCTATTTTTGGTACCTCTTCTAATTTCCAATATCTGGCCAGGACTATCCTTGCTGTGGTGGTCATAAAAAATAGCAAGTTTCTCAATTCCATTGGGACCTTTTTATCAGCTAAATTTAATAAAAATAGCTCTGGTGAAAATCTAATGTCTATTTTCAATATTTTCCTAATCCAAGTATATATATTTACCCAGAACTTTTTCACAGTTACGAACGTCCACCACATATGGTAATAAGAGCCTTCTTCTTTTTTGCATTTCCAACATTTAGGATCCTTTTCTTTATAAATTCTCACTAATTTTTGCGGTGTCATATATCAGCGGAACATGGTCTTATAACAATTTTCTCTTAATTCCATGCATGTTGTAAATTTTATATTTTTTTTCCACACCGTTGTCCAGTCTTCTAATTCGATCTTTTGTCCAACATTCTGGGCCCATTTCACCATATATTCTTTTATAGTTTCTGATTCTAATTCCAAATTCAATAAGATTTTATATAATTTTGACATTTTTATTTCCTTATGTTCTAATATAATCTTATCTAACTCCGTCTGCTGTTGATCAATTCCCATTAAATTTATGTGCATCTTATACCTCTCCACTATCTGCCTGTATTGGAACCAGTTGCAAACTATTTGATTCTCCTTCAGCTCCTCTATTGTTTTTAATCTGAACATGTCTCCTTGCACTTTTATTAAGTCTTTGTAAATCAGCCACTTTCCTCTGTTTATCATTTCCGTTCTTCTAAAAGCCTCCTGAGGTGCTACCCAGAGTGGTAATTTTAGATATAATTGTTTTTTAATCTCTTTCCAGACATACAACATTGATCTTCTAATAATATGATTTTTAATTTTTTTATCTATTTTATCTTTCCCATACCAAAGGTATGCGTGGAAACCGAATTTCATATCCACTTCCTCTAATGTTAACACCCTATCATTACTTAGTACAAACCAGTCATATAGCCAAGTTAACACTGCCGAGTTATAATAAAGTCTCAAATTTGGTAGTCCTAAACCACCCCTATCTTTATCATCCTGCAATACTTTCCAACTTATCCTTGGCTTTTTACTCACCCATATGAATTTGGATATATCTTTATTCCATATTTTAAATAGATTCCTATTATATAGAACTGGAAGGTTCTGGAATAGAAACAATGCCCTTGGTAAAACCACCATTTTGACTGCGACGATTCTCCCCATAATTGATAGTCATAGTTTTTCCCATCTCTCTAAATCTTTCTTTACGTCTTTCCATATTCTGATATAATTATTTTCTATTAAGTCTAAATTATTCTTTGTAATTATTATTCCTAAATACTTAACACACCTTTGTACCCTATAATTCGTTAGCCTAGATAACTCCTTCTCCTCCTTTTTTGATAAGTTTTTTGTAATGATATTCATCTTTTCTTTATTTATTTTTACTCCTGATATCTCTCCAAACTCTCACAGCTTCTCTTGCAATTTTCCAATTGATGTCCCAGGATCTTCTACTGTTAAAGATATATCATCTGCAAAAGATGATATCTTGTATTCCTGTTTCTTTATTCGAACCCCCGCTATTTCTTTATCATCTCTGATGTTTCTACATAGTATCTCCAAGCTCATTATGAATAGAAGTGGTGACAACGGACACCCTGGTCTCACTCCTTTTTCTATTTTAATCTCTGGAGTTTTATCTCCATTAATTATGATTTGGGCGTTTTGTTTCTTATATATTGCTTTTATACCTTGTATAAAATTCTCCCCAAGTTTAGCTTTCTCCATCACTGCTATCATGTATTGTCAATTCACACTGTCAAATGCCTTTTCGGCGTCTAGGAAAAATATGGCCAATTTCTTTTCGGGATGCATCTCGGCATATTCTATAATGTTTAATATTCTTCTGATATTATTTTTCATGTGCCTACCTGGGAGAAATCCCGTTTGGTCTTGATCTACCCAATCATTCAAAATCTTCTTCAATCTCTCTGCCAAGATGGTTACAAAAATCTTATAATCAGTATTGAGCAGAGAGATTGGTTTATAGTTTTTTATCTCTTCTGGGTTTTTATTTTCTTTTAGTATTAATACTATATTCGCCTTTGACCAACAGCTCGGTATCTCTCCTCCTGCTATTATATTATTGAACAGATTGCATAATGTTAATTTTAACTGGTCTGCAAAGATCTTATAGAATTTTGCTGAGAAGCCATCCGGGCCTGGTGTCTTGCCAGCCTTTAGTAGCTTAATTGCATGATCCACCTCATTTATAGTAATTTTCCTATTTAGCTCTTCTCTCTGTTGCAAGTTAATCATGGGTATATTTTGTGCTTCTAAATTTCTTTCTATTCTTTCTTTCCTTAAGTCATCCAGTTGTGTTTCTTTAAAAAGAGTTGTGTAGAATTCTCCAAAGCATCCTCTAATATCCTTTTCATTTGTCACCAATTTGTCCCTCTCCTTTATTTTCAATATTTGTTGTTTCTCTTGAGCTTTTCTCAACCTATAAGTTAACAATTTTCCAACTTTATTACTTTGTTCATAATATCTTTGTTTCATGAATCTCATCTTTTTCTCTATTTCTTGTGGCATATCCATTCTCATTTGATTTTGTAAGATTTTTAATTCATTTATCACTTTTGTATTTGTTGGGTCCTTTCCCAATGTTAATTCCTTTCTTCTTAAAGCCTCTTGTATTTTTAGCAATTTCTCTCCCCTCCTCTTATTTCTTTCACAATTTATTTGCATTATTACTCCTCTAATAACTACCTTACATGCTTCCCAAACACTGTATTGTGACGTCACCTTCTTTATTTTCATTGAAATAATTTCTTAAAGCCTGTTTTATTCTCTCTTGTATGTTTTCATCTTGCAACAATATTTCTTTCAATCTCCAATCATATCTCCTTCTCTTAATCTTCAACTTTAAGCTTATCATATTATGATCAGAGATTGTCTTAGGGGATGTTTCCATTGATTCTATACAGCTCATCATATTTTTTCAAAGTATAAACATGTCAATACGTGAAAAAGAGTTTTATCTATCAGAGAAGAAAGTATAATCTTTACAATCATTATATAAGTATCTCCATGCATCCCCCATTGATAAATTCTCCATAAATTCAAGAAAGGAGTTAGGTAGCTTCCCTTGGTTTTCTTTTACACCTTTCCCCGATGTTCTGTCTTTCAGTGGATCCAAGACCCCATTCCAGTCTCCCAAACAGATTATATTCTCATATTCCTTCTCCAAAACCACCTTCAATAACTCTTTATAAAATTTACCTCTATTTTCTGAGGGGGCATAAATTCCCAATACTAGGGTTCTTTTTTCCGTGATTCTTATTTCTATACCCAGGTACCTTCCTTTAACATCCTTTATTATTTCTTTCGCATTTAACTCATTTTTTGCATATAACACAATCCCCCTTTTCTTCTTATCAATTGAATTTATGAATTCTTGACCTAATTTCCTATATCTCAACAAGTGCTGATGCAAATTAAATCTGCTTTAGTTCTTTCTAATTGGTAGAATACTTGCTTTCTTTTATGTTGTGAGTTCATACCTCTCACGTTCCATGAGACTAATTTAATTGCCATATTACCTTATTTTTAATTTTTATCTTTATTGTATATGTATAAACCTCTTTCTTTCCCCCCCTTAATCTATCTTTCTTCTTTCCTCTCTCTCTCTTTCTTTTCTTATATCCCCCTCTGATCCTAAGTCTTCTAACTCCTCCTCCATTTCTTCTTCCTCCTCCTCTTCCTCCTCTTCTTCTAGTTCTGAATCTTCCCCCATTTCCTTGTCTTCTTTTTCTCTTCCCATCATACCCTCTCTACTACTTCTCATTTCTTCAATTTCTTCCTCATTTTCCTCCTCCTGATCCTCTAAATCAGATTTCTCCCCCTGTTGTTCTTTATATAGCTTTTGCTTATCTTCCCTTGTGGTTCTCTTTGGGCCTGTTTAATCCTTATCATTTCTCTCTTTCTCTTTCTCCTTATTCTCCAGGTCTTTCCCATGTTTAGATAAGAAGTCTTTTGCTTTGTTAATAGTATTCAATCTATATCTCCTCTGTCTAAAATTAAAGGAGATCCCTTCCACTCTTTCCCAATGATATTGGATTCCCTTTTTCTGTAACTTAGATGTTAGAAATTGATATTCTTTCCTCTTTTTTAATATTTGAATCGGGATGTTTGACTGTAATTTAACAAGAGCAGTATGCTGTTCAACTTACCTAAGTCTTCTTCAAACAAAGGGGAAGAATTCACCTCCGTGTCCCTCGCAGAGCCACCAGAGCTAGCAGGGATGCTGTGCCTTGAGCGCTCGGGGGGAAAAGGTCTGCGATCTGCAGAAGAGCTGTGAGAAACTCGCGGCGAATATAGCATGCGAGTTCAGCAAAGAAGGGCATAGTAGCCGCATCATTACCGCTAGCAGAGTTGTGGTTTTTTACCTGCCTATACCTCACCCTCAATGTTTTACTCTTGGATCGACACTCCTCAGCAGTGCACTCATGCCCTTGCTTACGCATCTCCTCTGCTATCTTTTCAAAAACATCAATGTTGCGGTGGCTGCTTTGAAGCTGCTCCTGCACCTTCTGCTCACCCCATAACTCTATCAAATCAAGTGTCTCAAGATGCCCCCATGCTATGCCACGGCCACCCTTCTTGTTTCTGACCTGAGGTGTGCACGCCATTGCTTCCGTTGTTGAAAACAATACCGGTCCTGAGAAGATGCGCTTTCTCTATCCCTTTAAAAAAAAAATGAGCGGGCAAATGGCATTGACCACTCCCATGGCACTGCCTACAGGGAACCAGTTTCTGGTTTGTTTTTGTTTTTTTTAAACATATACCGATACACAGTTCACACAAGAAATAACATCGTTAGTATCGCTATTTTTCAAATATACCAGCAAAACTTGCGACATTGCCAGAGACGCTACATTTGGGCATTTTGGCTACCCCCCCTTCTGAATGAGGCGTAACTGTGGCTCGACCCGTGGGAACTATGAGTGATCTTAGTGGTATATTTAGAGGAATATTTGCCCGTGTAAACGACCCCCTTGAGATCTCTGTTTTCCTTTTGGTCCTCCCAATACTTTGGAATGCTATTAGCAAGCTCTAACCATTCCTCATTGCTGAAGGGCTTTTACTAGTGCATAGTTGAGTGTACTGCCCACAATGTTATTTGAAGGTTGCTTGTAGGAGAATTCCATTGTAAAATCAATTATGCCTCTGTGGAGACAATAGTGAAACACTCACTGGAGTACTGTTGTTCTGTTGCCTCTATAAAGTGCTATGAAAAGTCTTAATGATTGGTTTCTGTCCAAGAACGTTCACCTGGCATGTATGTATCTTTTCTCCTTATGGACTGAGATAAACAGATAACAACAAATCCCGAAAAATTTTGCCAGCTGCAGTGCTATCAAAATAAGATCCAATATGATGTCCTTTAAAAAAAAAAGAGAGAGAGAAAAGAACAGTGTTCATGTGTTAATAATGTGTTAATTTTACTTAGCTGTATTTTATGTAGGACTGGCTGGATGCTGATATTAGATGAGGCAACTTCCTTAGGCACCAGAATGGGAAGAGCGGCTCACCTATTACTCTCCTGGCATAACTAATGCCTTCCCTTCCTGACAAGCAGGAAATGGTTGTGATTGATATCACTGACCAATCTTTTCTTCAAAAGAGTGGGAGTACAGGAACTCTCTTAGGCCCCGTCTGGGGGGGGGGGAATGGAGTACCTCGTAGTAATGGCATTTCGCAGAAGCGGCAACTTATCTTAATGGTAGTTTTTCCCCCTTAAGCCCCCACAAGCTTCTCATAAGCTTCCCATGCTAGATGGATTTACTCATGTTTGTACTTTGCCACTACCAAACTTTTTATTAAAAAAAATGATATCCAAGTTGCACTAGAGCGATAAAGCGATTTTTGATTAAAAGGACAGCAAAACTAAAAAAAAAAAATCCAATCCATTTTATCACCTTGGCGATTGCTTGCTAAGGCAAAAATCCAAAGCTGCAAAGGCTTTTCCTGTGTCGTTTTTACCGGTTGGGCCCCCCTCCTTCCTAATACAGTTGATTGATGTACAGTTGACCTGTCCATTTGGACAGGTCACATTCCCAGCGAATTCCATGAGTGGTATTTTCACCATTTAGACAATCCCTTAGAGACTTCTGAGCAGTAGAATCTAGGCCCAGCTGAATGTGCTGTTAAGGTAGGGCTCCAGAAAGAGTGTGGCTAGGCTGCCATGTTTTTTCCTTGGAAATGAGTACTGCCAAATTCAGTGGGATGCAATCCCAGGTAGGGTTGCTGGTCAAGAGCATTCCAGGCCATGAGATTTCAGGGCCAGAAACTGAGGTCTAGAGATAATTCTTTGTGATCTCACATGGAACACCTTGGTGATGGCATTAAGCATCAACCACAGCTGCACAAAGTATATCATTCAAACAAACAGTCTGAAATGATCTAAATGTGTCTGACACTTGTTATTACTGGAAAGACAAAGTTAAAAGGGAACCATCATAGTCCTTCCCACCTATTGGGAAATGGAATCATCCGATGTTGACCAGATCTTACTTCCCCTGAGATCTTCAACAGAGGCCTTACTCATTGTTCTGCAGCCAAAATAATGACCTTGAGTAACAGCATGAAGGTGAGCCTTCTACCTGGTTGCACTCACTGTCAGGAGCCCTCCCACCCGCCTTTGTTTGTCAAGCAGGAATGGTGTCACTTTAAATACCTGCTGGACATGTATCTGTTCATGCAGGCTTTTCCCAGTGAGTGTGACTGCTCTGCTTTTGTATGAAGTGTAGAAGGATAACTATTTTCATTTTCATTTTGTTAATGTCTTAAATTTTCATATTGTATGTGTACACAGACACAATATATACTTTTAATGCAAGTGGGTCAGACAGTATATGCTGCCAATTGGTATAAAATTCTACGGTTACTCAATGAATTAAATGATAGCAAAAGTCAAAGCGCAGGACCTGCCTCCAAATGCAACCACTTCTCCCTATAGAAAATCTTTCATTGGTCCTTTCCCATAAAACTAGAAATCTCAGACTGGCAAGCAGATATGTTTATATGTGTGTATCAACATCTGGTGATGTACAATAGGTGCAACACAAGATTACCAATGGTGCAACCAGAACAAATGCTCCAGTGCCCTCAGGGGCTGGGTTCTCCATGCTGCTTCTGCTGCCCCCCCCCTTCCGGTACTGTGATGCTCTCAAGAGAGAAATTGTTCCTGGGAAGACAAGGGCTGTAGGCCTCTTTCTCCAGTGCTTCCCAAGTTTTGGGAGCATCGACTGCCCACCTTGCCTCACTTTCTAGCTGCAAAGCAAGAAGTGGGTGACATGCTGGGCTCACTACCTCTAAGACTCTGGCCTCTTTGATACCAGCTGGAGCCCATCCAGGGATACTAAGAGTCTTACTGCACTCCAAAGAAAACTGGCAAAGCATCAGGAATGTTCCCTCTTTCCTGCTCCCTTACCACATGGCATAGGCATTCTTCCAGTGTTCTTTTGTTCTGGTCCCATGGGAGAATGAGGTAAAACCATGTCTTTGAGCAAATGAATTTTTCTGGTTAGCAAAAAGATGTGATTTTAACTCAGTCCCCCGTGGGACCGGAATGAAAGAACACTGACGTCATGTGATAAGGTAGGAGGAAAGATGAAACATTCCTGCTGCTTTGCTGCTTTTCTTCAGACTGTGGTAAGGCTCTAAGAGCCAGCCTCTGCCTTGGGTCTGAAAGTAAAGATTGGATACGTTCATCCAACAGGGTTCCAATTTTTGAAACTGATCCTGGACTCCACCTCCCTTAATCTGGCCTTGTGTAGATCTATAGAGGCTTTGGGACTAGAAGGAACATTGCCCAATAGACATTGTTCTCCTTTCAGAGATCCCTGACATACACTGGTGTATCTTTCATTAACACAGTTCTGTAGGCACCATTGTGAACTGAAGGAAATAGCCAGAGAATGAGCAGAGAGAATGCTAGGCAACCATGATAGCAGCTGTTTCAGCACACCACAACCTATAATTTGGAATTCTCCAGAAGTAATGTCTCTCAGTGCAAAGACATGATGTAACTAATGAACTTCCTAAGGTATTATGTTTCCTGGATTCACAGTTTACTCATAATAAAATGTGCTGCTTAACGCCAACAAGCAAGAGAGCGATCTTTCTCCCTCCCTCCCATAATAAAAGGATCCTATTTTGGTAACCTTCAATGGAATTACAGGTAGGTCTGTCCATAAAAAGATTACATGGTTTCTTTGCCAAAGAAAACCCACTATAATCTGTGGACCTCTTTCTTCTTATTACAGGGCTTTGAAATTGTATTTTTGGTAGGTTGGTGGGAGGACTAGTAGGCTCAGTTCCCATATTTCATGAGACCTGTTCAGGCTTTCTGAATCCTCAATAGCAAAAATCAATGGCTTTCCTAGGGTATTTTGGATCTATTTTTGTTTCGAAAACACTAAGATTTTTCTTAATCCTAATACTTTCCATTAGCTTGGGAAAGAAGTCACTCCAATGGCAAAAACCAATAGATATCTTGGGATATTTTTTGCCCCAGGATAATTTTTAAATTTTTTTTATTTATTATGTTACACAAGTCTCATCATTAATACATCTCTTTCACATCTTGTTTCATTTCATATGTAACTTTCCATCTTACATCAAATTTTAGGGGATAGCTTAGAAGTTTTACCTTTGTTTGTTATACATTACCCAACGATTTATTTGCACTTCTTTCTTCCCCTTCAGTTCCTTCCTTCCTGTTTATATTGCTTGGGTCTCTTAACTATCTACTTTTCTCCCCTTTTTTCTGCTTAGCTTACTCTCTCTGTTACTTCTATTTTTTATTACAATCATACCACACCTGTATACTATAGTATATTGTCTTTCCAATTGTCTTGACTAAAACTGTCCTTTCTTTCTTTATTTCTAGGCTAATTTCTTTTCATTTTCTCTAATATATACTTCTTTACAGATTCCCAGTCTTTTTCAACTTTGTTGCAAGGTCTCTCTTTCAACATTGCTGTGAGAATATCCATATCCATCATTTCCCATACTCTGCTCAGCCATTCATCCATTGTAGGAGTTATTTTATTTTTCCATTTTTGTGCATATGCCACTCTAGCTGCCATTATCATATACATCACAATCCTCCACTTATTCTTCATATCCTCTTTATCTGTATCCCCTATAATTCTCCCCGCTCACTCTGGTCCTCTGGGAGGAATTTGCTGCAGCCTCAAAAGTTGAGGCTTTCAGCTACCTCCCAGAGGGATTTTTCTGTTGTCGCCCCCAGACTATGGAATGGCCTGCCAAATGAGATCCGACAATTGACATCTTTGGACAGCTTCAAAAAGGCTGTCAAGATGGATCTCTTCCGGCAGGCCTTTCCAGAATAGATTATCCCGGCCTCAGGAACCCCCCTCCTTCAGAAGAGTCCCCACATCCTCCTTTGTTAATGGAACTGAATATTGCTGGGGAGCTACTGTTATTGTTAAATGTATGTATGTGTTTTATTAAGTGTTTTAATTGTTGTTTTAATTTGTAATTTGATTAAATAACTTTTTAAGGGGGGGAAGGGAGTATACTGTTTTATTTTGTATGGTGTTTTAATGTTGTTAACCACCCTGATGGGGTTACCAATGGGTGGTATATAAATAAAAATTATTATTATTATTATTATTATTATTATTATTATTATTATTTAGTAAATAAGTTTCTGGGTTATACTGATAGTTCACCCCCATAATCTCCTTTATCTTGGAATGTATCTCTTTCCAAAACTTTTTGGCCATAGGGCAACACCACCACATATGAATTAATGTTCTGGGGGCCTCCTCACACTTCCAGCAGTCTCTTTGCCCAGTTTTGTACATATTATCTATTTTTACTGTTGTGAGGTACCACCTATAGAACATTTTTAAAAAGTTTTCTTTTGGGTTCTGTGATAGTGTGAACCTTTGAGTATATTTACATGCCTTTTCCCACTTATTGATTTCTATATTGTGTCCTATCTCTTGGGCCCACTTAATCATTTGCTCTTTCACTTGCTCAGTTTCAAGATCTTTATCTAGTAAGATCCTATAGAATTTGGCTATGTGATGCTTTTCCCTATCAAGAAAATCTTGTCCAGTTCATTTTCCATTAATTGGAATTCTTCTAATTTCTTATCCATCTTAAATTTCTCACATACTTGCTTATATAAGAACCAATTAATTTTAAAACCTTCTTTTTCTAATTGTTTCCTGGTTTTAATTCTGTTGACCTTCTATTCTTTTAGTTTTTTAAATTTTAATTCTTTTAATTCACTTGACCTTCTTTGACCAGCAATTCTTGATAGCTCAGCCACTTCTGTTCTCCTATTTTTGTTCTTCCAAAGAACGCCTCTTGGGTTGAAATCCATAGAGGTACTTTCCTAGACAATAGTTTCTTTTGGGTCATTCAACTATTTAGAAGTGCTCTTCTCATATTGTGGTTATCAAATTCTTTGTTCTCTCTTTTCTTGCTGTACCACAAGTATGCATGCCAACCATAGACTAGATTGTGTCCTTCTAAGGCCAGTAATTTGTTGTTCTCTAATGAAATCCATTCCTCAATCCAGGATAATTTTGGTCTTCAGAAAGAAAACTCTGTAAGGGCAGTTATATTCATTTCCCTGGGTCAGCTTTTCCCTCCTTTGTGCCACCAACTCTTTAGTTTTCTTTATAAAAACATTAAAAAGTATGAGACATAAAGTATCCCAACTGATTTTATCCCAACTAGTGGAAAGTATAGGGTAAAAAAAAAAAAAAAGAGAGAGAGAGAGAGTCTTTCATGGGTTTTCAAACAAAAACAGTTCCAGGGAAATAGACATAAATGATTTTTCTGTCATTGCACACATGAATTTATCTGGGGATAATTTCCTACTCCAAGATACAATGGAAATTGACATAGGGCTTGCCTACAGTGGTGGAAAGGCCTGCACCTCTACCTTGTAGCGATAGTGGATTGCTTTGATCTGCAGTGGCCCTGTAATTACCACACACACTGGGGCTTGTCTGATTGTGTTGGAGTAAAAGAGTGACCCTACCCTGATCATGTGACCATAATACATCCATGATCATGTGACCACCATCTGATCATCATACTATTTCTCACCTCACAGCTAGGGCTGCTCCGGGTTTTTTCTGCTTGCTCCTGCATGCGAATAAATGAATAGATGTGGTCCCAGAGTACTGTATTACTGGATAAGCAGAGATACGCTTATCTAGATATGTGCACAATAAAAAAAATTAAAAAGTGCCAGAATGGAGTCCTGTTCACTGCCAATCCTGTCCAGAGCCAATCCTCAGCCACCACATGGCCAGAAATCTGGGTTTCCCCCTCAAATGCAGAGCAAACTGTAAATCTTACAGATCCAGGGTTTCCTGAAGAAACCCTGGTGAAAATGTGCATCATCAAAAATATCATGTGTCAACTATGCTGTGAATATAGGGTGAATATGGCTACATCCCACAATATGTAGACAAGACCTTAGCGGTATAAAAATGTTCCTGAAATAATTGCGGTATGATAGTTTCTTTGTCATACTCTGTGGGAAACCAATTGGGTACTTGCAGGTGGTGGCAGAAAATTCAAAAGTTTGTAGCACAGACCAGTCCAGTGGGGTATCCAACTGGTGTCTCTTTACATTGGAGTGGGCAACTTCCATGGGGCTTGGGCACCTTTTCATATTGGGCAATTGCTTGAAGTCCACACACCCAAGTGATTTGGCCCTGAAGGAAAGGTGTAGTGATTGTCAGACTTTTTTTTAATTAAAAGAGAGATTAAAATGAACTAATTTCCCATTTATATTTGATTTTATCTTATTTTATTATGTTTTTATTATATTATTAGCAAAAAAATCACCTCCACTTGCATTTGATTAATTAGTCTTTAGAAACGTTATTTTCATTAGTAGAAAATTAAATCCACCCCAAACAGATTATTACGAAATACAATCCCCCTATACTGTACTGTTATTTAATTTATATGTATATACAAGTTAATCTTAAATGCACTTAAATTGACTGTAATCTGATGTTGTCCATGATGCTGACTGATGACTATGATACTGACCATCCCACAAACTACAGTCAATGCAATAGTCAATATCATTCCTTTCTCCATTGAGTGTAGTCCATTTAGGAGTTCACTGATGAATTTCAGCAACCAAACCACAAGTTCTGTGGGATACAAGGGGGTTCAAAAAACAATTTAGGTTCACACATGACCAACAGGCTACTTTATCCACTCCTACAGTACATCTATCACACATATATATGTGGAAGAAGTGATTTGGAGCCATTCTGCCTTCCTCCTGCAGCCCCCTGCACACCCACCCTAAAATCAGAGATTTGGGGAAGTCTTTGGAACAGTGTGGGAAGCGGTAGAGGTGCAGAGGCTACAGCAGGGAAGGCACTGCTCATTGTTGACAGAGGACGCCAATCAGATATCACCCCAAACTGGCACAAAATTGAGGATGAGAGTTTTAAAAGGCACTATTAGATATTGAGTGTTGGACTAGGATTCTGTGGGACCAGGGTTCAAATCCTTTCAGAGCCATGGAAACCCACTGGGGTGACCTTGAGCAAGTCACACTCTCTCAGCCTCAGAGAAAGGCAATGGCAAACCCTCACTGAAGAAATCTTGCCAAGAAAACCCTGTGACAGGGTCACCTTAGGGTCACCATAAGTCAGAAATGGCTTGAAGGCACACAACTCAATCAGATATAAGGGTTCATAGTCTACACTCCTGCTAAGGAGAACTACTTGGAAAGTGCAAAAAAGAAGAAGGGTGCATGCGTACCTGGCTATTTAGTTGTGCCACTCATTGTTGGAAGAGGAGTGACACTTTGTTAAATGTTCTCGCTGTACAGCACAAATGTAAGCCACAAACTGCAGCTGTAGAAGATGTTTCCCTCTTTTGGTAATATAAAAAGTGCCATGATCAAGACAGCTTGCCTTAACACGAATGTCTTAGGCTTTTAGGAAAGAGCGAAAACTAGTCCTGTAATAATAGCACTAGCAGCACACCTGGTATAATTGTTTTAATTATTTTTCCTTGCAGGCCTGCAATTGCTGTTGATGTGCTTAAGCTGAATGAGAAAGGGGTCATTTACACGGGCCAATATTCCTCTAAATATACTGCTAAGATAGCTCATAGTTCACACGGATCACAGCACAGCATCGCCTCATTCAGAAGGGGGAAAGGTAAAACACCCAAATATAGCATGGCAAGGGATGTCGCTACTTTTGCAGATATATTTGCAATGTAGCGCTTTATTGGCAGTGTAAACTACCATTCCATTAAGGGTTGCAGCAGATCTGCATTGTGATTGGTTGCTCTGATGCAATGGGTGGGCTTAAAAGAGGGATACCGAGTTCAGTAGAATTCAGGAAACTTTGAAAAATTCTCTCTGCTATTTTGCAAGTCTGCCAAGAAAAAGGATTCCCAAGACCTTTCAGTCATAAAGTTCTCATCTGTCAGCTCTGCCTGGGGGAACGAGAGAGAGCGAGCAAGCAAGAGAGAGGGGGGGAGGGGAACCAGGGAGGGAGAGTCAAAAATCCTCTGCTATTTTGCAAGTCTGTGAACCCTGACTAAACAAATTGTGCTGGAAAAACTTGTGATAGGTTCACCTTAGGATCCTCGACATGGCAGCAATGCCTTTCAGCAGAGAGCTTGCTGACCCTCTGCTTCGGGCAGTGACTGAGTTCATTTACAGGCAGATTTAGAGAGAGACAGAGACACTTCTTTGATCTTCCCCCCTGCTATTTGGGCAGTCTGTGAGTCTTTCTTTAGCTTGAAAATGCAGGGCTTCAAAGGAAGGTCTATGCCCTTCCCCATAAAGCCTGCCTCTGCTTGGGAGGCCACGCCCCCCACACTTTTTCAAGTCTGAATGAAAAAGCAGCATAATTAGGAAAAAAACCCTGACTGGCACAGATGCGGAAAAGAATTAAAACGCAAGTTGCCGCAATAAATCTGCCGTGTAAACCAGCCCTGAGTCTTGTTAGTACAGACACCTGGCCTCAGATGGTGTTTGTTTAGACAATTTTTGTGCCTGTTTAGACAGTTCTTTTCTTTTCTTTTTCTTTGCTTAGTGCACATCTCTCTTGCAAAGCCAATCCTACTGACAAAAGAGAACCAGGGAGACAAAGTAAGCTAGACAATGTGATTAAACAAACATACAATGATCAAAGTCTGCTGAATAAAGAGGAAGCTTGCTTGACATGAAAGTTTGCCTGAAGACTCCCAGAGCAACATCTGATGCTGTGGTTGTCATGCTGAATGGTTGTGGTAAGTTTCTTGGGGATCTGATATGCTACCTCTTGCTAAATGACAAATTAACAGGGAGCTACAATATCTGAATGACTTTAGTTGGGAAGATAACAATGAACCAGTACTTTGTTTTGTTTAAAATATATGGATTTCTGAAAGCCAGCGTGGTTCTATAGGTTTTACTGAGGAACACAAATACCTCAAGCACTATTTTTCCACACTGGTTTATGAAACTAGTATTAGTGTTGGTGTTGGCATTTAAAAAAAAATCATCTGCAAGCTTTTTTTTTTAATAAAAAAATATTGTGCAAAAGTACATCATCCTGTTTTCAGGTAAGTCTGTATTTTTCTTCTGCTCTTTTCTTTTACTTTTACCCATTAAGAAAAGTGTCAGGCCACTGTTGCAGGATAGTATGTTCAGTGTGGAATTACATTCCAGCCATGAAAGATTACTTCCAAGTAAGTGGTGGAAAAAGAGATTATATTTGATGAAAACTTGAAGGAAGTCTCTGCAGCATCAAAGAGCATGCAGTGTCAAATTCTAATCATATTTGGTTGTGGTGGTGGTTGTATTTGTGTTCCATGCCATAATTTAACATCTAAAACAATGGGGAATTTTTATCCTGTAAGATCTACAGATCAACAAATACAAAATAATTACAATTATCCTGTCTGTTTACCTGCTTGAGAGTTAGCTTCCATTCCATTCTTTCTGTTGAAGCTTTTCTGTGCATGACTGTATCCTGCTAGACCTTGAATGGAAATGTTAACAGTCAAAGAATAATGATTGTGGTAAATATTACATCTGAAATTTGGTATGTAGAAGACCATGTCTGCTGACTCAGGTAAGTATGGTTTTAGATTTAGTTGTACAGATTGCACTGTCCTTAAATTAATAACATTTATTTGTCATAATCTGTACAGTTCCTCATTATAATTGACATGGACATTATAGATGAAAGCTACTGTAATATACACAAAAGTGAATGTACTAATGCTATGAAAATCCTCTAGTTCAACCCTCCTGCAAGATCCCAAGTGGATGTATTGCTGTTGAACCTCTGATGGGTAGACAAAAAAAGAAAGAGAGAAAACAAAACAGAGAATATGACAATTCTAGAAATGATTAGAAAGTCTGACATGTTTGACCTGATTTCTGGTCTTAGCTGGGTTTCTGATTTTGCCTACTAAAGCCTTATTTTGAAGAACTCATCAAGATCTGTTTTTAAATCAAAGTTTAAATCAAAGCTCCCTCATACAGACATGATTTTACTATCTGCTGAAGAGAGAGATAAAGTTATGCAGGACAGTAATGCAAGTGGTTTTTGTTTTAATTTTGCAATCATGTGTTAGTTTCATAGAATCATAGAATAGTAGAGTTGGAATTGACCACAAGGGCCATCTGGTCCAACACCCTGCCACGCAGGAATCACAATCAAAGCATCCCTGACAGATGGCCATCCAGCCTCTGTTTAAACACCTCCAAGGAAGGAGACCCTACCACGCTCCGAGGGAGTGTGTTCCACTGCCGAACAGCTCTTACTGTCAGAAAGTTCCTCCTAATGTTGAGGTGGAATCTCTGTTCCTGGAGCTTGCATCCATTGCTCTGTGTTCTAGTCTCTGGAGCAGCAGAAAAGAAACTTGCTCCATCCTCAATATGACACCCCTTCAAATACTTACTGTATATTCCTGCATACAAGACTACTTTTTAACACTTGAAAATCTCCTCAAAAGTGGGGGGGGGGGTCTTATACCCCAGTAGATCTTTTCCTCTGCTGTGAGAATGATTGAAGTGTAAAACGGCCTGGGCAGTTTTCCCAGCAGATCCTTCCTCCTGCTGTGAGAATAACTGATTTGCCTTTGAAGAGTTAAATGGCCCTCCATTTAGCTCAGGAGAGTCAAAATGATGTTTCTTTTCAGGACAAGCCTAAAATTAGAATTTCTGGATTTAAACTTAACATTTTGCATCAAGTTTTGTCTATGGGGAAATTCTCTTGTCTGCCAATGTGGCTCTAAAATCATTAATGTGCTAATTCATTAATGTGCTCATTCAAAAATTTGGGATTTGATAGCTTCATATTAACCAACTTACAGTATTAATGCAACCTTACTTTCCAAAGATTGAACACCACAGAGATTTTTCAAAGTATCCCATGCTTTTTTAGCTGTTCTCCGTCCTTTAATTTCACAGACTATTTCATCATCTACAGCCACTGAGATGGCTGGCTGGTGGGGGACAGGCTTTCCAGCCAGGTGGCTGGCTGGGTGGGGGGGCAAACGCTATATTTTAACTTAAAAATTGGGGGGTCGTCTTATGCGCCCAGTCGTCTTATACGCCGGAATATATGGCAAACAGGGCTGTCATATCACCCCTTAACCATCTTTTTTCCAGGCTAAACATACCCAGCTCCCTAAGTCTTTCCTCATAAGGCATGGTTTCCAGAGCTTTCACCATTTTAGTCGCCCTCCTCTGGACACGCTCCAATTTGTCAATAGCCTTTTTGAATTGTGGTGCCAAGCACTGGACACAGTATTCTAGGTGAGGCCTGACCAAGGCAGAATAGAATGGCATTATTACTTCCCTCGATCTAGACACTCTACTTCTATTGATGCAACCCAAAATTGCATTGGCCTTTTTAGCTGCCACATCACACTGTTGACTCATGTTCAACTTGTGGTCTACTAGGACTCCTAGATCCCTTTCGCACGTAGTCTTGTTCAGGCAGGTCTCCCCCATCCTGTATCTATGCATTTTGTTTTTCTGCCCTAAGTGCAGTACCTTACATTTCTCCGTATTGAATTTCATTTTGTTAGCTTTGGCCCAGCTCTCCAGTCTATCCAAGTCATTTTGCATTTTGATCCTGTCTTCTAGGGTATTAGTTAATCCTCCTAATTATGGTTTCCCCAAGACTTTTATCTTCTTTTAAAACACTAATATACCAAAATGCAAATAAGTTGTGAAACCTCAAATTTTCTATTAACCTAAAGGAGAGGTATATACGCTACTTAGTAGTCAGATAAACTGAAGCACCTTCACGTGGAGTCTGTTTCTTTAACCGGAAACCATAGATAGCCACCATGAGTTCATCTCTAGACTCTCTACTCTTTGCTACACTGCTCTGTTAATGATGGAGAAGCATTTTATTTCCATGTTTACCTCTCTGTTTCTCACTGTCTCTCCTGTGTTTTAAAGCCCATTCTACTTTTCTTGTTGTGCACCTTCAAGTTGTTTCTGACTTATGTTGACCCTAAGGTGAACCTATTATGGGGTTTTCTTGACAAGATTCATTCAGAGGGCGTTTTGCCTTTGCCTTCCTCTGAGACCAAGAGAGTGTGACTTGCCCAAGGTCACCCAGTGGGATTTTAATGGCTGAGTGGGGATAGAAACCCTGGTTTCCCAGTGTCTCCTAGTGTCCTAGTCCAATACCCAAACCACTATGCCATGCTGGCTCTCCCATTGCATTCCAGCCCTTCCTTTTCTCCCCAACTACAATGGCATGCATGCTTATATTTCTAGGCCTTTCTATCAGTCTTCTCCCCATTTGTCTGCTCACACCATAGCACTTTATTCTTTCTCTTTCTACCTCACACATGTCTTCATAGCCACTTCTCATGAAACCCACTTTGTTTGCTTTCCTATAGTGACTATGACACCAAATTTTCCAGTTATTCACTCTTTTCTCTCTCAATACCCCATAATACTCTCCTCCTGTGGTACCACCACTGTTCCATCCCTGCGTTGCTGATACCCTGGGAGGAGGGAACCAGCTATACCATCTTAAGCTCTTCAGAGGAAAAATAAAGTGGCATGTAAACTGTAATAAATATAATGAACCCTCTCTTGGATACACACCTCAGATGTGAGAGAATCTGTGTGTGTCAGAAAGGCTGAGAGTAATACTGCCAGAAGATGGTTGCTCAAAATGGAGACACCAGACAGCAGAACCATTACATCTATTACAGAAAGATGGAACAGGAGCCCTGGTGGCACACTGGTTAAATGCCAGTACTGTAGCCACAATGTTGTAGGTTTGAGCCTAGAGGGCTCCAAGGTTGATTCAGCCTTCCATCCTTCTGTAGGTTGGTAAAATGAGTACCCAGCTTGTTGGGGGCAATTAGCTAGCACATTGTAAACTGCTTAGGGAGTACTTTGCCCTGATAAGTAGTATAGAAATATAAATGATATTGCTATTGCTATTGGAAAAAATTGCTTCAGTACTTCACATGTCTGGGAATGTGGCATAGAGATAAGAGTTGTGAACAAGGACTTTAGAGATCTAGGTTCAAATCCCCACTTGGCTATGAAGTTCTCTTTGGACCTATGTCTTAGTGTAACCTACTGCAGAGAGTTGTTGTGAACATAGAAATAAAGAGGCTCTTCATGCATCCTGCCTTGAACTCCTTGGAGAAAAAGCAACATGTAGATGTAAGAAACAAACAAAAGATGTTTGTTGAATATGAACAGTGTTTCTCTATCAGAAGGTAATGATATCCAGTTGCTTACTTCCCAAAACAGTGATGCCTTCTCTTCCCCTAATTTTTTTTTAATGGGATTACATGGTGTGTCTGGATGCTGCAGAGCTAGGAATGAGAATCTGGATGAGGGAGTGCAGATTTGGGCCTCAGGAGAGACACCATAGTTGAACACCTGCTCTATGTTGCATAAGTTCCCAAAATAGCTAGCATTATCTTCTGCAACCTGGTGCCCTCCAAATCTGTGAATTTCAGTGCTCAGCAGCATCTCCCCTCCCCCAATTAAAAAGACCAACACTGAGTTCACTGATAAGGAATACTACAACCCAATTGGAGGAGCTGCCAATCTGGGAAAAGCTACCCTATAGCATCTCCATGTGGATCAGATAGCATGTGATACAAACAACCTCTGCCTGCTGAGCTCCTGGAAAGCAGATCGCTCCTCCCATTCTTGACAACTCCCAGAAACTCTCAGTAATTATGAAGAGATCCTGATAGTCAAGAGCAAACTGGTGCTTGTTTTTATAATTTAAATATTTTATAGTTTATGCTAGGTCTGTTTGCTTGCTTGCTTCACTATTTCACTTATTTGTGTTGCATTTTATGTTATATTGATCTTATTTAATGTGCTTGTTGTAAACCATTTTGGGTGGTGGTGGTAAAAAAGGAGGAGTTTCCCCCCATGCACTTGTATTTGAATGATTTTGGAAGGTTTTTCCCCCCACTGGAGTAGTTTGGAAAAAGCCATAGCTCCAGCAGCACTTGGTCATTCATAGGCTTTATACCAAAGGATGCACTTGTCAGAAACTCATTAATCCTGCCAATGTCCTGGACCAATCCATCCCTCTCGTCTCCTTTTTGATGAGCTGATTAATACACTAATCCTCTGACTGAGACTGACCTGGTTTAGCCCTGGAAGCTAGATCAGCAGATAGACTTCCACCCAGGGCCGGTTTAAGGAATTTTGGGGGGCCCTGCAATGTTTTATTTTGGGGCCCCCATATGTTTATCTCAGGCCATTGTAACCTAACCTATTCACCATACAGGATGTTCAGATTACAGTAGGACCCCCGTATCCATGGATTCATTATCCATGGAACACAAAACAACACACCTACCATAGAGTCTTCCTAGAAAATATGTCCTCCCTAGCCGTTTTCTAGGCTCTCTAAGGCAGCTCTATGGTATTTTAAACCAGAAGTCCCCTCATTTTCAATGGCGTTCACTATTATTCATGGTTTTCAAAATCCACGCCCCCACCGAACCAATCCCCAGTGGATAAGAGTGGCCTACTGTATTACATAATTTTGCCACCAATAATTTAGTTTAAAAACTATATTATAGGCACTAACATAATATTTTTTGTTTATTAGCAATTAACAAAATGGTGTAGATTTCCTCAAAGAAAAGAAATAGTGGACTACAAGCTGAACATGAGTTAGCAGTGTGATGCAGCAGCAAAAAATGCCAATGCGATTCTAGGCTGCATTAATAGGAGTAGTGTCTAGATCAAGGGAAGTAATAGTATCACTCCATTCTGCTTTGGTCAGACCTCACCTGGAATACTGTTTCCAGTTCTGGGCACAACAATTCAAGAAAGATACTGAGAAGGATGGTGGGAGGTCTGAAAGCCATTATGCCCTATGAGGAACAGCTTAGGGAGCTGGGTATGCTTAGCCTGGAGAAGAGAAGGTTGAGAGGTGACGTGATAGCCATGTTTAAATATTTGAAGGGACGTCATGCTGAGGATGGAGCAAGCTAGTTTTCTGCTGCTCCAGAGACTAGGACACGAAGCCATGGGTTCAAACTACAGGAAAAGAGATTCCACCTGAATATTAGGAAGAACCTCCTGACAGAAAGAGCTGTTCGGAAGTGGAATATACTGTTGCCTTAGAGTGTGGTGGAGTCTCCTTCTTGGGTTTTTTTTTAAAACATTGGTTAGATGGCCATCTGTCAGGAATGCTTGGATTGTGTGTTCCTGCAGGGCAGAAGCCGATCGGATGGGATGGCTATTGGAGTCCCTTCCAGCCCTATGATTCTAAGCGGCATTCAAAGCCTAGGAAAGTTACTCTTGGATTACACCTCCCAGAATCCCCTGCCAGCACCCTTCTCAAGATCTAGTTGCATTGTTCCTTTTCCAGCATTCCCTAGCCCAGTGGTTCTTAACTTGGGGTCCACAATGTCCTCACAGGGGGTCCACAAAGGCTTGAAGGCTGCTTGGCCCACCTCCTTCCTGTAGTGGAGTAGCCACGTGACAGGAGCCAAGGCAAAGGCTGGCTGGCTTGGCCTGCACATTGCCATTCAATCCACTCCAGCCACAAACTTGCAGGAAGACGTAAGAGTGTCTCTGAGGGAAAGTTTAGTGGATGGTGTAACTGTATTGTTGTTGTTGTTAGCTATTATTATTAGGGTTTTGAATCTTGAGTTAAGTCTTGGGGCAACAAAAGATATTTAAAGGGGGTTCCTGGTAAAGAAAAGGTTAAGAACCACTACTCTAGGCCAATGCCTCTCACATAACACTAATGGGATACTGGTGTTTTAGTGACAACAATAAAACCATTGTTCCCAGTAATATTACTCCAATTTTTTATTTATATTCTTTATATTCTTCTGTTAAAAGAACCAGTGTTGTAGAAGCTTCAGCATTGCCCTATGACTGTGGAGACCAGGGTTTGAATCCTTACTCAGCCATGAATACCCACTGGGTGACCTTGGGCAAGTCACACTCTCTCAGCCTCAAAGGAAGGCAAAGGCACACCCCCTTTGAACAAACCTTGCCTATAAAACCCTATGGTAGGTTCGCTTTAGTCAGAAATGACTTGAAGGCACATAGGCAAACACACACAAATTTCTTTTGCAAGCTGAAATCAGCTGGCAGCAAGGGGAGGAAGCTGAAGAGCAAGGGGGGGAGGGAGGGGGGAGAGACCCCAGGAAACCATGTTAAGAGCAGCTGGAAAGATAGGCTGGAGGGGATCTATGTGGAAGGAAGAATGGGAAGGAAGAATGAATGAATGAAAGAAAGAAAGAAAGAAAGAGAAAGAAAGAAACCCTTTCTGAGGGAAAGAGACAACCCTCAAATTTCCCCCCCCTCTCTCTCTCACACACAAACACACTCACCCCTCTCTGACATGCCTGGCTGGCTTGCATTTTGCAGCAGCAAACTCCCTCCAGCTTCTGCCATGGAGGGCTGCTGCTTCTTTCTCTTTCTCTTTCTAGATTGGGAGACACTGGCAAGTGGTTATACAATGGAAAGGAGAAGCCAGGCATAGCCCTCCTCCAGTCTGCTGGGACTTCTCCTGTTCTCCAAGAGTTCCCAAAGATTATTGCCAATGGCTCTGAGATCACATTTGCCAGCTCTTTTAATACTCTTGGATGTAGTTCATCTGGTCCTGGAGATTTAAATTCATTTAGATTAAGAAGGTATTCCTGTACTACCTCTTTGCTTATTCTGAGCTGGATTTCCCCTATTGTGTCTTCTGTTCCATTCTCCTCAGGTTGGTCCTCCTTTTCCTTTGCTGAAAACACTGAGGCAAAGAAGGTGTTGAGTAATTCTGCCTTTTCCCTGTCCCATGTTAGCATTTTGCCATCTTCTCCACGTAGTGGCCCTATCATTTCCTTCTTCCTCCTTTTGCTGCGGACATACCCCCCAAAAAACCTTTTTATTGTTCTTAACCTCCCTAGCAAGCCTGAGCTCATTCTGCGCTTTAGCTTTTCTGACTTTACTCCTACACGTGTTCGCTATCTGTTTGAATTCTTCTTTGGTGATTTCCCCCTTTTTCCATTTCCTATACATGTTCCATTTAAAACTTAGCTCCGTTGAAAGTTCTTTAGTCATCCATCCTGGATTCTTGAGACACCTCCCATTTTTCTTCCTCAATGGTACTGTTTGAAATTGTGCCTTCAGTATCTCCCTTTTGAGAAAGTCCCATCCGTCTTGAAGTCTCTTCTCTTTTAATATTCCTGACCATGGGATCACCCCCAGTATTTCCCTGAGTGTATTGAAATCAGCTCTCCTAAAGTCAAGAATGTGTGTCTGACTATGCCTGACTTCTCCTTTCCATTGTATAACAAACTCCAGGAGAACATGATCACTCTCACCTAAGGATCCCACCACTTGCACCCCATTAACCTGGTCATCTCTGTTGGTTAGGATCAGATCTAAAATAGCTGACCCCCTTGTTGCCTCTTCCACCTTTTGGACCATGAAATTGTCTTCCAGGCAAGTAAGGAATTTGCTAGACCTTGAAGTTTTGGTTGAGTTAGATTGCCAGCAGATATCAGGATAGTTGAAGTCACCCATCACTACTACATCTCTCCTTTCTGCATGTGTGTTCATCTGTTCTAGAAAGGCATCATCCAGTTCCTCCGTCTGACTTGGGGGGCCGACTCCGTCTGACTTGGGGGATTTAATGGGTGTGAATGAGAATGGAGAATGTACAAAAATGAACTGAGCATAATGACAGCAGCTAGTAGGCAGTCCACAGCTGCTTCTCCTGCAGCCCATAGTGTGATCTCATGAGATGCAATGGGGAAAGAGATAAGGGCTTAAAGAAGAAGATGTGGACTCCATTAGCTGTAAGGAGCTAATGATGTAGCAGCAGGCAAGGATAGTGGAAGACTAGAGCTCTGGGATCATTCCCCCCCCCAAAAAGATGGCCATCTGTTAAAGTGCCAAAGTAACTGACAGACACGTCAAGCAATAATTCAACCAAACATCTCCGCAATAATTCAATCAAACAATTTAGTGACCATTCCCAAATCTATTCCTGTGGAAATCTTTCCTATACCCCCTCCTGTCCAACCTTATGAGGTTGTCGCAAACCCATCAATTTCTATCTCCCAGCCATTAACACAATCAGTTGAGTTTCAGTCTCCTTTGTCTATCCCATGGGAAATCCATCCAGGCTTTGTCATAAACAGAGTACCCCTTCAGGATATGAAATAGGGTATAAATATTAGTTCCCCAACAATAGTAAAGTGTGCCACGGTGGACAAACCCAGCCACTCTCTTTCTTAGCACGCCCCAGATTGGAACTTCCTGTGTCATCCTCAGATGCCTCTCTGAGTATCTTCATTGCACAAAACTCTTCTCTCCAAGACTGGTAACTATCGCCCAATATTCCCAAATCTCTTCCTCTATCTAATCTTTCTATCTTACAAGCCCTGTGTGGTTCTTAAGCACGTGTGTTATGTGTGTGAGTTCATTTTGTGTTATTTCCAATAAAAATACTTTATTTCACTTTCACTCTGTCCCACCACCTTCTAAGGCTTATTTGGTGGGAATAAGGGAGAGGGCTTTCTTGGTGGTTGCGCTCAGACTTTGGAACTCCCTCCCCAGAGAGGCCAGGATGGCCCCATCTTTGCTCTCCTTCCAGTGGCAGGTTAAGATGTTTGTATGCCACCAGGTTTTAATGAACTAACAAGGGCTGGGCTTGTGAGGCTGTGTGGTACAGTTAAAAAAAAATTAAATGGTTTTTAAGGCATTTTAATTTTTACTGTAATGTTTTTAACTTGTAAACTGTTTAAATCTTTTTTAAATTTTATATTTATAATGTGATTTTAAGTTTGTACTGTTTTTAGCTTGTGTGATTTTAAACAGGTTGTTAGCTGCCTTGAGTCCCATTGGTGGAAGAAAGGCAGATATAAAATAATAATAATAATAATAATAATAATAATAATAGATTGCCAGGTCACTTTCAGATGGAATTCTGGGTATACATTTTTTGATGATTTTCTTAAAGGAAGCTAGAGCAATAGATTTGATAGTCCTGTCAGGGCAAGTAAGAAGGCAAAATGCATGCCTAATGGTTGCAGGGTCCCCCTGAGTCCCCCAACTCAAGAATCCCTATTCATCCATGTCACTGAGCAATGTGCAAGATGTCATTGCTGGCTCATTTGGGAAAGCTGAGCCACTTCTTAAGAAAAGCAGTGATTGCTTGGTTGACTCTATTAAGGATAGTTTTCTGGACCAATGATCCCAAAAAAGCAAAGCTGAGGAGGAGTAAAGTCCTAAGTGTGTCAATCTTTTGCCATGGGGCTAAAAGAGTGACACATCTATCTTCTTGGCACCCATCACAATGGCATACAGAGTGGCCTCGGAGGTCTGGGAGCTTCAGAAATTCATTGGAGTGCCTAGATGTTGATAGGTGTCTCCTTCTTTGAGATAGGTCATGGTTCCCCTTGGATGGTAAAAATAGTTGGTAAGACCTGATCTTTCAAGCTCCCATATAGAGTGTTGCACACTTTTTGACATTGAAGCACAGACCCACCCAATCTGCAGCATGTGCAGTCATGTTTATCAAGTGCTGGAGCTCTTTGGTTTCTCAGCTACCAGAACCAAATCATTGGCATAAGCTAGAACTCTCACTTTCTTGCCCTATAGGTTGAAACCCCTGGACTGTTGATGATGTAACTGAGGAGGGGCTCCATAGTGAGGATGAAAATAATTGGGCTAAGTGTGCAGCCCTGTTTCACCCTGCAACAGACCCTAATTTCTGTGATCTCATCTTCCACAGTCTACACCATGGTGCTGTAGTTGTTGCAGAGCTCGTGAAGAAGGTTAAGAAATGCTGGAAGCATGCCCAATTCAGCCAGGGTTTCTAGAATATGGCAAATAAGGCACAGAGCCAAAAGCATTTCAGATGCCAAGCCAGGCCACAGCACACTCTCATCTCATGTGGCAGACATTATCAATAGCTATAATAGAAAATTATGCCCAAAGCAACCCTCACATTACATAAAACCCTTTTGTTGTGTCTTAATGTTATCATACCAAAGAAAACCATGCCAACAAAATCTTAAATTATGTCCTGCAAATTCCAAGAATCTCACATCTCTAAGCCTTGGCAAAACATTTGCTTTTATTACTGCAGTTCTACCCAAAAGGGATAAATTTAACTCTCTCATTTTTCTAAGTCTCTCTTAATTTCTTTCCAGACTTTTTCATAGTTGTTTTGAAATAAATAAACTGTTGTTCTTCATGATTGTAACTCCCAAATATTTACTCCCCCTTTTCCGTACTTTAAAATTTGAAAGAGCAGTTAATTCATTGTCCTCTTGTGAGGTCATTTTTAGTCAGCAATTTTGTTTTGTCACAATTCATTTTAAACCTGGAGTGTGCCTATAACATCTTATTTCCCCGCCCCCAGAAGAGCCTTCATTGAGTCCAATAGATTTTGTATTATTATACAAGATCGACCACATAAATTCTAAGCTTGTACTGTTCTCTTTTTACCCTAATCTCATAGATTCTGTCCTCTTGTCTGATATCTCCCAGTAGGGTCTCCAACACCAAAATAAACAATAAAGGTGAAAGGGGACAACCTTGTCTGGTCCCATTTTGTATTTCAATCAATCGTGTTTCATTGCCATTTGCTAAAAGCTGGGCCTTTTGAATTGAGTAGATTGTCTTTATTGCCCAAATAATATTTTCACCAATTTCCATTCTCTCCAAAATTTGAAATAAGTAAATCCAAGAAATATTATCAAATGCTTTCTCTGCATCTAATTTTTAAAAAAAAACAGCCTTTTTTTGTCATTATGATGTTCCAAAACTTCAGTAATATTAAGAACAGTTCTTATATGGTTTCTTTGGGCTTGTCTACACAAGCAATTTACTCTATCTTGTCCCCGCATTGGAGCCCTGCAGTCCTGATGATGCAGGACATTTGCTACGTTTTGCCCCTGGGCAGTCCTCACAACCCATGGAGCAAGGATTAAGATGGGGGAAGATGGGGGAGGGCCCAATAAAATGTTTTTTAAAAAATACTTGTTTAAATGCCTTCCATGTGGGGGGAAATGGATTGGGCCCTGTGGCCACAGAAGCCGATTCCAGCACACCAGCCCATTGCTTCAGCTGCCCTCTGCCTTGTTCTTCCATAGCTAGGAAGAGGGATGGTTACATGCAGGGGGCATTGCTCATGTGCTGTGGGCCTGCTTCCTGATGTCAAAGAGTAGGAAGTGGAAGTGGTGGCAGCAGTTTCAGAGATGGGATGGTGTGCCCGTCTAGACTGTGGTCTATTTCATAGAGGTACCGGGGGAGAAATGGGCCTGATCCAAGGGCAGCATATCCTGGCAGGAAGCCAGGTTATCCTGGCCCATGTAGATGAGCCCTTAGTTGTCTTTTTTTGTGGGGGTGGGGACACTCTCTGATCTTCATGGATATGCTGAGAAATATGTTTTCTCAATCTGCTTACCAGGATAGTTGTAAATACCTTATAGTCATTATTTAGTACAGTAGGATCCCTGTATCCACTGATTCATTACCGACTGATTCAATTATCCACAGGACACAAAACAGCACATCTATCATAGAGTCTTCCTAGAAAATGTGTCCTCTCTAGCCATTTCTAGGTCCTCCAAGGCAACTCTAGGGTATTTTAAACCAGAGGTCCCATTATTTTCAATGGCATGCACTATTATCCATGATTTTCAGTATCCACACGGCTTCCCAGAACCAATCCCCAGCAGATACGGGGGTCCTACTGTAATGAGATAGGTCTATAATTCTTTGTTAATGTCTCATCTGTATTTTTAATGAATCATTGTAATATAGGCATTTCTCCAAGAATGCATCCATTCATTTTCTAATAACACATCCATTCATTTTCTAATAACTCACCACACAACTGTTTTTTCTTATTAATTTTTTATTTCTACATATAAACAATTGTTTTCATTTCAACATATCTTACAACATTTCTATAAGTATTTGATTCTTTTACAGCATACATTTTATCTTTTTTTTCAAAAAGGAGAAAGAAAGAAACAAAAATAATAGTACATTACCTCATACCTTGACCATAATTACATAATTACACACATAAATCTATAAAACTGCTTCACAAAAAGTTGAAAAAAACAAAAACAAAAGACATAAACAAACAAATAGATTTTTAAAAAAATATATTCACATTTTCCTTCTTCTATCCTCTTTTCTTTCTTTGTTCTTCACTCCATTACCCTTCTTCCTTCTATTTACATAACCATCCATCACTGTCTGCTATTCTCAGTTGTACTCTTTTCATTTTACCTATCAATTTTTATAACTTGCTATATTTAAAAACAAACATATTCTATTAATATCTACCACAGTTGTGCTTTCTGTAAACTTATTTTTTTCCATTAAATCACTTGGTATATCATGATTTTACCCCATCTCTCCTTCATATACTTTATTATTTCCCTCCACTTGTTAGTAATCTTTCCTATTGATTTCCCTTTCATTGCCATTGTCAACTTATCCAATTGTATCATTTCTAATCTTTTTGTTAACCATTCATCCATTTTGGGTATAATACAGTTGCCCCTCCATATTCATTGCTTTCACACTCACGGTTTTGATTATCCACGGTTTAGCCCCAAGCCCCTTTGGGAAGGCTGGCGAGAGGCGGGGCAACCTCCTGCCTGTGCCTTCCCCAGCCTTCCAGAGGTGGCTCCGGGGCTTCAAAGCTCCCAACCTACAGGAGCTAACCCAGGCGGTGGCTTTTCTGGTAGAACAGATGGCGGAACTGAAGTCTAGCAGGGACTCCAAGACTGGCACAGGACAAGCACCAGGACATGGCAATGGTGCCATGGCCCAACCTCGTGGCAGGGCCAAAGGACCCTCGCAATCGGCGATGATGGCAGGGCGGCAACGCAATAACCGCTCCCCATCTGAAAGTGATGTCAGCATAGTCTCATCACCTGCCTCATCATTAGAACGTGCAAAGGGCAGAAGGAAGGAGCAAAGGAGAACAAAGCACACAGAAAAGAGGTGACACTCCAAGAGGAAGAGGGAGTCGGACAACGATAGCTCCTCCGGTGAGTCTTCTGATGATGACTTGGATCGGGTGGGTTATTGGAAGGCGGCAGCCCTAGTCCCAGGGCTGCCTGCCTGGGCCATCAAGGCACGGACCCAATGGGATCCCTCTGCCTCAGGACCCACCATGGCCTGGCGGGATGGGGTGGTTTCCAGGGTACCCCTTCACTTAGTCTTTTTCAGGACAATGAGGATCTGCCGGGGATCCACCTGGACAGGAAGACTCGGGATAATATCCTCAAGGGATATTATGTCGACGTCTTCACCCTTCTAAAACCAGAGGGGGAGGTGGGTAGCAGCCCCCAAACTGAAAAAAGTAAGGATAAGGCCAAGCCTGATCCCGTCGAGTGTACATTCTTCAACTGGTTGACTAGGTACGCTGTCTTCATGGGGGTCGTGGAACTGGCCTACCCTGACAGGGGGTGGCACCTGGCTAACCATTTGGGAAATGTGCTAAAGGCCAGGGCGTTGGCTGGAGAAATAGCTGCCATTGAATATGATGCGGCCTTCCGTAAGCGGGCATCCCACAATGCCAGGGCCAGATGGGACCTCATCAACAATAAGCTATGGCTGGTCATTGTGGGCTCACGTATCAAAGGGAAGACAGAGGCAGCCAAGCTGCCTTGGAAGAAGGATCCCCGGTGCCTGGTCTGCTGGGAGTACAACACCAGGAAATGTTCCCGCTCTGACTGTAAGTTCGAGCACTATTGTGAGAACTGCTATGGGAGCCACCCCAGGACCAACTGCCCCCGGGCTGGGTCATCTTCCCAGTCCTTTCACTCCAGACACCCTGCTTTCTCCAGGGTCAAAAGGGAAGCAGGGTCTGGGAGCGGCAGCGGGCAAGGGGGTAGTAAGAGCTGAGGATCCTCCTCTTACCCCCTGCAGGGCCTACACCCCCTGTCCGGCTGCAGGCCATGTTCCCTCTCCTGGCTCTCTACTTTGCTAGGCAGGCAGCCGCCTACCTGCGGTAGGGATTTTCGGCAGGCTTCAGGATTCCGGCTTCAGGCCCCAGGTTGGCCTATGAGTCAGGAAACCTCAAGTCAGCTACGGCCCTGCCCGAGGTCTTAGCAGCTAAGATTGCCAAGGAGTGTGTGGCAGGGAGGGTGGCAGGCCCCTTCCCTTACCCCCCATGGACAACCTCAGGGTGTCACCCTTAGGGGTGGTACCTAAGAAGGCACCAGGGGAATTCAAGCTTTTCCACCACCTGTTTTATCCTAGGGGATCCTTGGTCAATGACACCATACCACCAGAGCTCTGCTCAGTTAAGTATGCATCACTTGACCATGCGGTCAGGCTGGTCAGGGTCTGCAGTCCGGGCACCCTTATGGCTAAGTGCGACATTCAGTCGGCTTTCCGGCTCCTCCCTGTCCACTCTGATGACCACTGCCCGCTGGGCTTCAAATTCCAGGGGAAGTGGCACTACGATATGGCCTACCCATGGGGTGTTCCATCAGCTGTTACGTCTTTGAGGCTTTCAGCACCTTCTTGGAATGGGCCCTGTGGCACAGGATGGGTTCCTCCTCAGTCATTGTTGACTTCCTCATGATTGGGCTGCTGGAGGGGGGGACTGCGGTTTTCTTCTTCATGCCTTCCAGGAGTTGCCGCGGGAACTAGGTGTTCCCCTGGCACCTGACAAGACAGTGGGACCAGCCAGCACGATGGTCTATCTTGGGATCGAGCTGGACTCTGTTGCGCAAATCTCACACCTTTCAGAAGACAAACTAAAAGGCATTGGAGAAAAGCTTCTCCACCTGCTGGGGAAGGAGAAGGCCATGCTGAAGGAAGTGCAGTCTTTGTTTGGCCATCTCAGCTTTGCATGCCAGGTTATTGCACCAGGCAAGGCCTTCTGTCGCAGGCTGGCCAAGATCATGATGGACATCCGGTCACCACATCATCATATCCAACTCACTCAGGCAGTTAAGGAGGATTTGAGTGTATGGCTGCGTTTATTAGAGGGATACAATGGGGTCACCTTCTGGTAGGAGGAAAGAGCCTTGGGGGAGGGACTATAGGTGCAGTCCGACGCAACAGGAGGAATTGAGTTTGGAGTTTTCTTTAATGGGCACTGGTGCACCCAACAGTGGCCTTCTGAATTGAGGAACTCTGGTATTATTAGGGACCTAACTTTCCTAGAGTTCTTTCCCATAGTGGTGGCGATTTGCCTATGGAGGGACAAGTTCCAGAACAAAAGGATCTGCTTCTGGTGCAATAATCAGGCGGTGGTCAGGAATATCAACAAGCAGTCCTCCAAATCTGACAGAGTCATGTGGCTTGTCAGGGAATTTGTGCTCATCTGTCTGGCATAAAACATCTCCTTCTCAGCTAGGTACATTCTGGGCATGAATAATGAAATCGCAGATGCGTTGTCTCAATTCCAGGACGACAGGTTTCGAGAGTTGGCTCCAGGAACGGATCAGACATCGGTGACCTTTGTGGCCAAGCTCTGGCTCCTTGGGAAGGAACGGTGATCCAGGGGGTACTTAACTCCCTGGCACCTTCCACCCAGGCCAGTTACTCCAAGGCTGTGTGACAGTTCTTCAACTTCAGGAGAAGGCACAACTATGGAAGTTCCTGGCCATCCTCTGAATGCGAGGTCCTGCACTCCATGGCATCCTTGAAAGAAGAAGGCATGGCACCAAGATCCATCGCAGTATACCTGGCAGCCACTTCTTTCTTTAGCAAAGTGGCTGGGCATAATGACCCCTGTGGCATTTTCTTAGTACGGAAAGCAGTTGAAGGATGGCACCGGGGCAAGATCCAGGATCAAGACTCACGCAGACCCATCTTCTACGGGCTATTGTGCAAACTGTTGGCAGCCCTACGCAGCATCTGCAGATCCAGGTATGAAACTTTACTTTTTCACACTGCTTTCGCCACAGCTTTCTTCTCAGTGCTATGCATCGGGGAGCTGGTCTATGGCTCCAAGAAGGACAAGTCTGACCAGGCGCTCCAGCTGGAAGACATGATGGTAGGCGGGGCCGACCTACGATTGTGAATCTGACGATCCAAGAATGACCAGCATGGAAGAGGGGCTCACCTACACCAACATAAGCAGGACAAGTCAACGGCCTGCCCGGTGCATTTCATGCAGCAGTACCTGCGACAGCGCCCTGACTTTCAAGGAACCCTCTTCATCCACGAGGATGCATCACCCCTGACTCACTTCCAGTTTACGAGCATTCTGAGAGTGGCACTGCAACAGATAGGTTGCCTGGCAAATGAATTTGGGGGACACTCCTTCCAAATCGGGGCCGCTACCACAACAGCAGGGGAAGGACTATCGGCATCTGCTATTCAACGACTGGGCAGATGGCACTCTAAGGCATACACCACCTACATTTGGCCAGAACTCAACATTTTATCCTAAGAGCCCTGTACTGAGTGCCTCCAGTCAGAAGGCCTGCTCTCTTGTGGGATAGCAGCCCAGTTGGCGGAAGCCGGACAGCATGGCTGGCATGCAGCTCGGCTTAGTGGCGGTGAGCATGGGGGTTCAGGATCCAAACTCTGTATCTCCAAACTTTTTTGTATCTTCCTACTTCTTGTATCAATACAATTTTTTCCACTTATTTGTGCCTATGGTCATTATTGGGGCAGGGAGGTAGGGAGATGGGAGGGAGGGAGACATCTCACCTCAGTATGCAAATCGGTTGCAGGCTTACCGTGTCCCGCAGCCGGGTTTTGCAGCTGGGGGAGATCCCCTCCCTGCCGTTGTTTGCCTCGTGGGGGCCCCTGGGCACCACAATCTTGCCTATTGGCCTTTCACTGGCTGGTTCAGGCCGGCTGGACAGAGGATCGAAAACTAGCCAATAGGAAAGAGGCCGCTCTTTCCTGATTGACCGGTATGTGGCTGCCTCGGCTAATCAGAGATGCAGGACCAGCAGAGCCTCTGATTGGCTGAGGGGTAGGAGACTGCTCTCCAAGTCTCCAAGTTTCTCTTTATCTCATTCCAGGTTTTTTTGATAATTATTATCAAATAAATCCGAATTTTTGTTAGTAACAGTCATGCCCAAGTATTTTATCTCCTTCATTATTTTAAAACCCAATTTTTCTACTAATTCCTGTTTTTCTTTCTTTGTCATAATTTTTGTTATTAATTTGGTCTTTTCTCTGTTTATTTTAAATCCCAATAGTGTACTAAACTCAGTCATAATTTCCATTAATGTTACCACACTTTCTTTTGGTTCTTCTAGAAAGACTACGAGGTCATCTGCGAAAGATTCTAATTTATAATTTTGTCCTTTTATCTTAGGCGCTTTTATTTGTTCTTCTTGTCTAGTTTTTCCATTTATTATTTCCAATACCATTATAAACAGTAATGGAAACATTGGGCAGACTTGACGGGTCCCCTTTCTTAATATTACACCTTCTTGTGTTTTGGTCATTTACTATAATTTGTGCAGCTTGGTTCTCATATATTGCTTTAGTCCAGTTCAAAACGTTTGTACATATTTCTATTTTTACCATTGTTGCCAACATAAAATTCCAATTCACATTATCAAAAGCTTTCTCCGCATCTGTGAATACGAAAGCCATCTTTTTTCCTAGATTTTTATCATAATATTCTATCAAATCGATTAATGTTCTTATATTTTGTTTTATTTTCCTTTTGGGGAGAAAGCCATTTTGGTCTTCATGTATCCAGTAATTTAATACTTTTAAAAATCTTTAAATGGCTAAAGCAGCTCATCTTCAAATTCCTTGTAAAATGCTGCAAATACAGATGTCCCTTCACATTCATGGGGGTTATGTTCCACGGACCTCCACGAATGTCAAAAAACCGCGAATATTTATTGCCCCTGCTTCCCCCTCCAGAGCAACCATGGGGCCTCCGGAGGCCCCATGGTCGCTTTCCCTGGACTCCCTACTCCCTCCCAAGGCCTTCACAGGGCCTCCAGAGACCCTCCCAAGGCCCTGTGGAGGCCTCTGCGGCCCTCCCCCTCCCTCCCCAGGCCTTCATGGAGCCTTGGAAGGTTCTGTGAAGGCATCCCTGGGCCTCCCCCCTCGTTCCCTGGGGCCTTCATGGAGCCTTGGAAGGCTCCGTGAAGGCCTCAGCAGTCCTCCCCCTCCCTCCCCAGGCCTTCACAGAGCCTTCCAAGGCTCCATGAACGCCTTCCCGGCCCTCCCCCTCGCTCCCTGGGGCCTTCACGGAGCCTTCCAAGGCTCCGTGAAGGCCTCCGCGGCCCTCCCCATCCCTCCCCAGGCCTTCACGGAGCCTTCCAAGGCTCTGTGAAGGCCTCCCCAGGCCTCCCCCATCGCTCCCTGGGGCCTTCACGGAGCCTTCCAAGGCTCCGTGAAAGCCTCCACGGCCCTCCCCCCTCCCTCCCAGGGTCTTCATGGGGCCTCTGGGGGGGTCTCCGAAGGCCCCGTGGAGGCCTCCCCAGCCCTCCACGCTCCCTTCCAGGGTTTTCACGGGGCCTCCGGAGGCCCCGTGTTGCGGTTTTGGGGGGGCCCGGGGGGCCCTCCCAAAACCGTGAATAATCAAAACCGCAAATGCCAAGTTCGCGAATGTGGAGGGGCAACTGTAGTCTACTTCCAAATTTATTAATTTCCATAGTTGTCATAGGTCCATTCAAACTTTGCTTTTGTTCCAGACATAATTTGTCCAATTGGACTTTATCCAAGCAGCCTTACATATCATTGTTTCTCACATATAAGCCTCTGTAATATTCCTTTTAGGCTTTTAGTATTTTCAGATCATCCCATTACAAACTGATCTCCCTTCATGATCTTTGCAACAATTTTATTTTTTATTTCCTGACTCAACTTTTACGAAAGGCACTTCCCAGGTTTGTTTGCATTATTTTATTTTATTTTATTGTGTAGGGATAGTAGTTTGGACTGTAAACAATGAAAACTGTTGTTGGAGTAACTTAATCTTTTGTTGAGTTTCTTTATCAAGATTTTCCGTTTTTCCTCCAAATTCTGTATTTTATTCATCAATTCCCCCTTTTTACCTGTTCTTTATTTTTTCATTCTGGAACCATATTTTATAAATTTTCCTTTCATACAAACTTTGCTTGTATCCCAAATTATCGTAGGCTCCGTACCCTTATTTAAATTCAATTCAAAGAATTTCCTCATTTCATGTTTACATTGTTGTAATATTTCCATCCTCAGAAATAATTATTTCTCTAAACCATTTTTGATCTGTTTTCAGGGACATCATGGTAGGATTATGATCGGGAGGAATGGTAAAATGTCTATACTCTTTATTAAGTTAGTCATATTCCTTAGACATCCAGAACACATTTATTCTAGAAAAAGATTTATGATGATCTGAGAAAAAAGTATCGTCTCTACAGCTTGGCTGCAAATATTTCCAACCATCAATTAGTCCAAAGTACTCTGTATATTTAAAGAAGATTCTAGGTAGTGTCTCTTGATCTTCCTTAACACCTTTAATGGAATATTTATCTTTATTAGGATCAACAAAGCTGTTCCAATTGCCCATGCAAATCAGATTTTGTAGGTCTAGTTCAGATGTCATTCTTAACAAATTTTCATAAAACATTGGTTTTTCTTTATTGGGGCCATAAATATCCATTAAATGAATTATTTTTCCATTCCAGTTGATTTCCACAATTACACATCTATCTTGTCCATCTTAAAAAAATCAATTTAGGTTGTAATGTTTGATTTATGTAAAAGTCTATTCCATTTCTTTTGTTCTTGTTTGCAGATACAAACTCTAGGCACATACTTCTATTCTGCAAAAGTCTAAAATCTCTTTTTCTTATATGAATTTCCTGAAGGCAAATACTTTCATGCCCATTTTTTTTTCTTCTGGAGTGAATTCAATACATTTACCTTCCATGAAATTATTTTCAGATTCATTTTAGTTATTTATTAAGATACCTTATTAAATTGTTGTTATTGTTTCTTCTTAACAACTCTCAACCATTTGGATGTCTCCTTCTGGGGTCTCTGCATTCAGCTTTTTGAACAAATGTTTTGCTCTCTCCAAAGAGTTTATCATATATTTCTCACCTGCATAAGTCATTATCAAAACCTCTGGGACTATCCAGCGAAAGTTAATATCCTTCTTTCTGAACACCTCCACCAAGAATGTATACTTTCTACTTTTCTTCAGCAAACTTTAAGAAATTTCTTTAAACATAATTATCTCATTCTCATTTATTTTAAGCCTTATCTTAAAGTGTGATCTAAATATTTAATCTCTGATGCTTTTATGTGTGAAACAAAGTATCACATCTCTTGGACGTTTTTCCCTCTGTGCATAACCAAAGTTTTGGCTATATATTGCTTCAATCTTCTTGTCAAATTCTTCACCAGAGCTGCTTATAAGATCCACCAAGCTTTTTAAACTGTATATTTTAAATCAGTCAGCTCTTCTGGCATAGTTCTTTGCTTAATCTCTTTTTCCTTCAATTTTAACTCCATCATCATAATTCTATCCTGTGCCTTTTCCAAATCCTGTTGTAAAATGGCCATTCTCTTAGAATTATCAGAATCTCCTGTTGATGTTTGTGTGTACTAGTTGTGAAATTCTGAACTGATGCTGTGATCTCTTTGAACTGTTTTTCAGCAAGCTCTTTAAATTGGTTTACTTGTCCTGTGAACTCTAACCTTAACAAGTCCATTTTCTGTTCTAAATGCCCATTACTTTCTGTCACAAATTTATTCAGATCTAAAATCAGGTTAGACATCTTGGATATTGAGGTTTAAAATTTAATAAGCACAGGCTCAGTTTTGTCTAACCTAGCTCTGGACATTTTTCTGGTGGCCACATTTGTGATTTTGTATAAATTACTGTCTGCTTAAATTCCAGTATCTGAGATAATATTTGTCTCCCCTTTTCTGAAATATGGCTTCCATATAGACCTTTTAATTGTTTGAATCTTAGAGATGCCAAATTTATTTCTTGTCTCCAGTCCAAATTGACACTTAGGCCAAATCCACACTACACAAATAACTGGATTATTTGCCATGGCTTCATCCTATGGAAACATGGGATTTGTAGTTTGGTGGGGCACTCTTTGGGAAAGATGGCTAAAGACCTTGTAAAACTATAAATCCCAGGATTCCATAGGAAGGAACCATGGCAAATAATCCAGCTTCAAACTAGATTATTTGTGTAGTGTGGATTTGGCCTTAGTTTAATCTTCAATTTTTGAGTGCCATGATATCTGTCTCTCTTGACATTTAGTTTCACTAAGTTGACTTCTCTTATGGCCCTTGCTCTATTCATGTGATATATTTTTTGAATGTGCAATGCTGCCTAAGGATCATAAGAGCTTGCTGCGTTTCTTCTCCTGTCCTTAGGATGCTAAGTGGAAGGATGTCTTGGCACTCCAGGAGTGGCCTGCACAGATCCAATAGCTGTTCTATTGGTCTAGATTCTCTGGAGAGTTCACTTATCAGAGCTGACTAATGTTTCCAGGTCCCTGAAGGTTCTAACCACACTCAGCTTGGACAACCAATTTGACTACAAGACGGCAGGTTTTCAAACTTCTTGCTGCAAGGAAGCCTCAGTGGCTACTGGGTTGTCAGTTTTATCATTTCTATTCCTGAGGGAAGCAGCAAAATTTATAGCAGGTGATACAGGTGGTTTCTGTTTGACTAAGACAACAGGCTTCATGGTGGTTGTTTGCCTGCCAAATAAACATTCTCCTGGTTGATCTGGGTGTCATTGTACTCATTGATGGGTTCTTGTTGGATATAAGCAGCCTGCTGTTTGTTTGTGTTCTTTTTCAAGCCAGCAGGGTCTTGAATTTCAAAGAGCAGTGCTCACACAGGTAGCATACCAGTACATAATACTGGCTGATACGGGTGGCGAGGCTGCTATGCTTAGCATATTGTTTCTTCAGCTCTTCTTCACACAGGGCAGATAAGCTCATCAGGTTGATATGAAGGACAATCTCCTGAGGGAGTACTTCCTTATCTTTCTGCCTAAGAGATAAGGCACTCTTATCTCTTCTTCCAAGCGTAGGATGGCTAGCTGCTTGCTGGGGCATGTCTGCTGCTCCCAGATGGTGCAGACAGATTAAACTGATAAGAACTGATTTTTATTGTTTTTAAAAAAATTATTAGATAATACTTATAAATACAGTTTAACATAGAAACAACAATTAGTCCATATCAAATCCAAAAAATGCAGTGGCAAAAAGAAATAATAGAGTAATATATAAATAATATATATAAAGCAAATCTCCTTCCTGGGATAGATTAAATTCTTAAAACATATTTTAAAAGAAAAAGAGCCTACTAAAGGAGACCAGAATGTATTTTACTTTTAGATCACAAATAAGTGATCACTAGTATATCCAAACAATTGCATACCATACATAGAATATAGATAATTTCTAGCATAAAAGAACTATTTCCAAGTTTATCATGATTCTCTCTCTACAGGAATAATGACTGACTTCTCGAATTGGCAATGATCTGGGATGTGCTCTATGTAAATATCTCAAGACCATTGAATGCTATCTGATACCATTAGCCTAGAAATAAGTTTCGCATAGTGCTTTCCCACCCCACAGACTCTCAGCACAGGTTCATTTGCTGGATCCCAGCCACCCAGGACTCCAACAAGTAATGTGTGGATGGAGACCTCATACTCCCCTTTGTCTCAGCAAATCGGCCAGAAGGGCATATTTCTGGTGTTTATGTTCTCTAGCCCCATGTTTTCTCATGTTACCCAAATTGCATGGGGTATGCGAGGATCCCAGTAGTGTCAAAAACTATAATAGGGAATATTGAATTAGGCCAATTACAGCAGTAAGAGGCTGGATAATGGCAGGATCTTTTAACCTATGTATACTGGTAGTAACGGAGGAGATTCTAAGCCAAACCGTACAATTAAATTATCTTTATTGGAAATTAATATCAACAGCATTCATGCAAACACTCAGGTGCAGGCAACCACACAAGGCTATCGAAGATAGGAGGAAGTATTTGGATAGAGGAATAGAGTAAGGGGGTTGTGGGTTATACTATACCGATCCTGTAGAGCTGAGATCGCAAAGCAAACCATCTGCAAGGGGGTCTGGAAGATGGAATGGCTACACAGTCTGACGTGAAGTCAAGCAGAAGTGAAACTATGTGCACTTGGGTGGTGTTTTAGGGAGATATTTATATATGATAATCTTCCTGAAGGGATGGGATTTTGAGTGGAATACAATGTTTTTCAGAGGTTCCCAGAAGTAGTCAAAGGGGTGTTCCAGAAGAGTTAATGATTGTTAATAGGTGATGCATTTAGAATTGAATGGGAGCAGGCAAGGTCTATTGTTGGAGAGGAAGGACCCGTTTTACAAGCATCAAGGACTCTGCTATCTTTGAGTGGATTAAAGAATGCCTCACCTCCAAGTGTTAATCTCTGACCTGAGTACTTGTTTGGGGACTTTCCAAAGGCCCTTCCCTTGGTTATACATGACTCCAACTTTGGTGTCTGAGGATCCCTGGTTTACTTGCTAAACACATGGACGGCCACAGTAAGCCAAATTATTAAATATTGCCAATTATGTGATATTCCAAGATGAGGTTATCAAGGTAGGTAACACTCAAAAGAGCAGTGATCTTAGCCAAAAGTCCAGGAAGCCAGTGGAAAGAAAATTGCTAAAATTACTCATGGCTTCCATTGAGAAGAATATTAGTGAAGAATTGCATCCCTATCTCATAATAGCACAGACTGAGGAAGTATAGTCAAAATAAATGTGTGGGTTCAAGAGGCCAGATTATCCAGAGTAGCATCCACACTACAATGATAGCAGTTTGATACCATTTTAACTGTCATGGCCCTGTCCTATGGGATCCTGGGATTTGGAGTTTGGTGAGGTACTTAGAATGTCTGCTAGATACCTTTCAGGAAGTTCACTATAGCTCTCTAGTGTGGAAAGCTAAGTATTTCACCCAGCTTCAAATCTCAAATATATAAAATAGGGCCATGGCAGTTAAAGTGATATTAAAATGGTATACAGTTGTCCCTCCACATTCACGGATTTGACATTCACGGATTTGAGTATTCATGGCTTGAAAATATTCTTAAAAAAATAATAATCCTAATAGCAAACCTTGATTTTGCCATCTTATATAAGGGACACCATTTTGCTATGCCATTGCATATAATGGGACTTGAGAATTCACGGATTTGGGTATTCATGGAGGGTCCTGGAACCAAACCCCAGCGAATGTGAAGGGACAACTGTAATTGTGCCATGTGGATACATTCCAGGATGACACACACATGTTATCACCACCAGTTATCTTTACCAATTTTCTCCTTGACGATTCCAGTGGATTATATGAGTTACCATTAATATGAGATAAAATAAAACATGGTTGTTTACAAAGATAAACAGAGACTGTTTAAATCAGTTTTAAAAATGTATGTTTAAATCAGAGAGAAATGAAATTTCCTTTCTTTATGTATACTTTTTCTGTACAAACATTTTATTCTGTTCAACAGCATAGCCTGTTTGGTGGCTACCAGTATAGAGGGGACACACCTTACAAGGAGGATCCAGGGAACAAACAATAGGTTAGTCATGCCTCTTTTCTGCTTATGCTTGGCTTTGGGATTAAGAACTGTTTATGTAATATGGGGGTCTGTTTAGGAAATGGATGAAGAGGTTCAGCTTGCTTACAGATTATTGCAATAGCAATAGAATTTATATTTCTATACTGGTTATCAGTGTAAAGCACTCCCTAAGTGGTTTACAACACAAACTGGGTACTCATTTTACTGACCTACAGAAGGATGGAAGACTGATTCAACCTTGATAATTTTGAACACTTTAAAATGTTGCGGTAAATCAAAGCTTGATTGCAAGACTTGGTGGGAGCAAACTAAATTGAGCAGGGATACAATGTCTCTCTCTCTGGCTTTTCTTTGCAAATGAAGATTCAGGAAGGACTCATCCCGCGCTTACTGCAAGCACACTGATGACTAAAAAGGCCAATCCGAGATAAACAAGTCCGGTTGCAGAAAGCACAGCAGAAGGTCTCCTTAGGTGATGTTTCCGGATTGTGATTCTTTCTGCGTTGTCGTTTCTCTTCGAGACTTGTTTGGCGTGAGTTCTCAAATAAGGCTGCAGCATTGTGGGTATTGTGTCTCCATGCCTCCCGATGTGAACCCAGGGCGGACCATTGTTGGTGATTAATTTGGCCGAGCCTGAGATGTTGTTTCAGGGAGTCCTTGTATCGCTTTTTTGGAGTGCCCCTCTTACGCTGACCCGTGGCGAGTTCACCGTAGAGTAGTATTTTGGGGAGGCGATGGTCCTCCATCCTAGAAACGTGCCCTGCCCAGCGCAGCTGTGTTCTCAATATCATGGCCCCAATGCTGGTGATCCCTGATTACTCAAGGACAGCAACATTCATCACATAGTCAGTCCAGTATATATTTAGGATTGTGCGTATACAGCGCTGATGAAAGCATTTGAGGAGTCATAGGTGGTGCCTCTGTAGATCATGTTTATACTGAAAGCTTTTTCACACAATCTTATTTATATTATTCAGTCAGGTTTTGCATTATTCCTCCTGACAGCTTTTGCTAGATCACACCTCACTATTTATACCTTCTCATTTCTTCGTAGGGTGTCACTTCCAGAGTAAAACACTGTGTAATAATCTGACTGAAAATATATTGCATCCCGCCTCTCCATTGACGCCCCCTTGTCATGGGAGAGAGGCTTGTGTACCCTAATGATGTTTTGAGCTATGCTGGCAGTGGCATAATAGCCACTGGTAGGGTCTCCCATGCCAGACAGGTCAAAACCGAAGGGTCTGACAAAGAGTGTCAAAGGGGAGGATGGGCTCTCTATCCTATGGCAACCATCCTAGGAGAAGGAAAACTCTAATCCCAAACCCGGGCAGATGGTGCTTGTCCAACCCTGTAAGGTCAACCATCTAAGAGAAGGAAACTCTAATCAAACCTATGACCCAAGGACCTCACTGCTACCGTCCATGCTTGGAAGGCCAGCAGATTAACCTTTGGTTTAAAGGGTGAGGCCAGTTCTGTGCACGCTGTGCTCTACCAGAAAAATCCATTGCACAGGCTCAAAGGACAAATCCAATTCCAAAAAAGCCCTGTAGCGATAGGCGAGAGACGAAATGGCAGTTGTAAAGATGCACTGGAAGCTGCAGACCCAACCCTGCATGCAGGCAGTTCAGGACCTTGGTTGCTCGAGGCTGACCTGGGAGATTACAGTCTTGTTCGGCAGCATCCTGAATGACCAAGCAGACTTTTTAAAGGAAAGCACTGCTTGTTCCATATGGAGAGGGGCCTAGAAAAGGTGGCCTAATGAAAGCTCATCCCCAACTACCTGGTTGGCTAGCCGCAGCCAACGGGAATCTTCTGATGCGGTCAAACCAAGGCAAAGAAACAAAGGCACAGACCGGCGTCCAAAGGTGTAAATAAACTGACGCTTGCATGCTGGAACATCAGAACCATGCAAGACTCTGCAGATAGTGGACGGCCTGAGCGTCGTTCTGCTCTAATAGCACATGAACTATCATGGCTTAATATTGACATTGCTGCTCTTAGTGAAGTTCGTCTCCATGAGGAAGGCAGCCTTAAAGAGCACGGCGCCGGCTACACACTTTACTGATCTGGCAAACCCAAAACCGAAAAACATCTTTCAGGAGTAGGCTTTATGATTAAGAACTCCATTGCCTCCAAACTTGAAACCTTGCCAACAGGACACTCCGATCGCATTATTTCCTTACGCCTCCCACATGTTGTTCTCTTTAGTATATATGCCCCAACTATGCAAGCTGACCCTGTAGAGAAAGACAAATTCTACACAGACCTACGCCAACTCATACAAAAAGTCCCTGTAGAAGATAAAATTATTATCCTTGGTGACTTTAATGCCAGAGTAGGAAAGAACTCCGAAGCCTGGAAAGGTGTCTTACGCAACCATGGCGTTGGAAATTGCAATGATAATGGATGCCTCCTGATAGAGTTCTGTGCAGAACAACAGCTGACTATTACAAACACTATCTTTCAGCAGAAAGATAGCTTGAAGACAACCTGGATGCATCCCCGATCCAAACATTGGCACCTCATTGACTATGTTCTAGTTTGCCAGAGAAAAATCCGCGATGTCCGTCATACTCGAGTGATGCCCAGTGCAGAATGCCAGACAGATCATCGCCTCGTGAGATGTAAACTAAACCTTCATCTTAAGTTCAAACCTAAGAGGGGTGGCATCTTAAAGAAGAGACTCCAGGTCAACAATCTTCAACAAGCTACCACGAGAGACAAATTCCAGGCAAACCTGCAAACAAAACTTGAAGACCATCCTACAGATCCTTCTCCTACAGTGCTTTGGCAGCATATCAAAAACAGTATCCTGCAGTCAGGTTCTCCCACAAGAAAAATCAAGACTGGTTTGATGAAAACAACCAAGAGATCCAAGAGCTGTTGGCAAAGAAGAGAACTGCTCACCAGGCATACCTTTCCCAGCCAAGTTGCCATGTAGGAAAATCAGCTTTCCATCTCACATGTAGTAAACTTCAACAAAAACTCTGAGACATACAGAACAAGTGGTGGATCAATATAGCAGAAAAGACACAATGCTGTGCAGATCTGAGTGATTCTAGAGGATTTTATGAAGCTCTTAAGGCAGTGTTTGGACCTACTTATCAGGTCCAAAGCTCCTTATACAGTACAGATGGTCAAACATTAATTACTGATAAAGCCTCCATCCTGAGTCGATGGGCTGAACACTTTCAAAGTCTCTTCAGTGCCAACCGAATAGTCCAAGGCTCAGCTATCCAACATATGATACAAAAACCGGTGAAAAATGAATTGGACATAGCTCCCACTTTGGAAGAGACCCTTAAGGCCATACAGCAGATGAAAAACGGCAAGGCAGCTGGGATTGGTGGAATCCCACCTGAAGTTTGGAAACACAGAGGTCATGTACTCCATGATAAATTCCATGAACTCCTTGTGAATTGCTGGGAAAAGGGGAACTGCCATCAGATCTCCGAGATGCAGTCATCACCACCCTGTACAAGAAAAAAGGAGCAAAATCTGATTGCTCAAACTATCGAGGCATAACACTGCTCTCTATTGCTGGAAAAATCCTTGCAAGGATACTCCTGAACAGATTAGTTCTGCCATTGCAGAAGAACTTCTTCCTGAAAGCCAATGTGGCTTCAGAGCCAATAGGAGTACTACAGATATGGTATTTGCCCTTAGACAACTGCAAGACAAATGTAGAGAGCAGAACAAGGGTCTTTATGTAACACTTGTTGACCTAACCAAAGCCTTCGACACCGTGAGTAGAAAAGGTCTATGGCAGATCCTGGAAAGACTAGGATGTCTCCCCAAATTCCTTAAAATGATTATCATGCTACACGAGGGCCAGCATGGTCAAGTCAGATATGGCAATGCTCTTTCAGAGCCCTTTCTAATAACTAATGGAGTGAAGCAAGGTTGTGTTCTTGCTCCAACTTTATTTATAATCTTCTTCAGCATGATGCTCCAAAAGGCTATGGCAGAGCTTGAAGAAGAAGATGGCATCTATATACATTACCATACTGATGGTAGCTTGTTTAATTTAAGCCGTCTGAGGGCTTGCACCAAGACTCTAAACTATCTAGTTCGTGAGCTGCTCTTCGCTGATGATGCTGCCCTTGTTGCCCACACAGAAGCAGCTCTGCAGCGCCTAACATCCTGCTTCGCAAAAGCTGCAGAGCTGTTTGGGCTGGAAGTCAACCTGAAGAAAATGGAAGTTCTTTACCAGCCTGCACCACAGGATGAACACCATCATCCCCACATTGCCATCGGCAACTCTGTGCTTAAGTCCGTTCAGCAGTTCACCTACCTGGGAAGCATCATCTCCTCAGATGCCAAGACTGACAAAGAGATCGATCACAGATTAGCAAAGGCATATAGTGCATTTGGAAGACTTTACAAAAGAGTCTGGAGTAACAAACACCTGAGGCAAAGCACAAAAATCAGTGTGTATAGAGCCATTGTACTGTCTATTCTCCTTTATAGGTCTGAAACATGGGTCACCTATCGCCACCACTTACGACTCCTCGAACAGGAGACAGAGACAGAGGCAGAAGAGGAAGGCATCAGAATGCCAAGAATAATCATTGTCACAGACAGTTTCTGGGTGGTGAGTACACAGCTGTTTTCAGCTTTTTCGAGACCCAAAAGCTACTCTGACACAACAGCTTTTTTCAAAGCTTACCTTACATTGGAAGAGTTCTATCAGTCATCCAATGAGGCTTTTCTCTCTCTTGGCTGCAGATAGTTATTTTGCATTCTTGCAGAGCTTTTCTTTACGTGGTCTTTAAATTTTGCAAGGGTATTCTTTAGATTGTATTTTGGCACTATGCTTAATTTAATGTTCTTTAGCTTCAGTCTAATTTTTGATATTAGCAGTTCATGTCTGTTCAATTGTGCCCTGGCAACAGATAGGCCTCTGTGACTGTCAGTCACAGAGACCATGCCTCCCCATGTGAACTGCAAATTCGGAAAACTTTTGGTTATGAGTAAAATGACTTTCCAGAGAAAATTGTGTAAACCACTTGGCACTGGTTCGAAAGAGAAGTAAGCTGTCATGTAACTGACCCCCCAGATTGTGGAACTCCCTTCCATGTCCTCTCCCTACTCTCTTTTAGCCAGCAGTTGAAGACATTTTTATTTAGGCAGGTGATTGAAGTGTGAATTTTAATTGGTGTGCTACTTTAAATGTTGTATTTTATCGATTTTATGTTTTTAATTAATGTGTTTTTAACTATAATTTAATAATAGTAATTTAATTTCATTTTTAAAAACTTGTGTAACTTGTGATGTTTTAGTTGTGTTTTTTAATTATTGTAAGCCACCTTGAATCCCATCTTGGGAGGAAAGTAGGATATAAATCCAATAAATAAATTAATTAATAAAAATTAGATGTACCAGTGAGGGTTATAGGACAGAGAGCAGGGCCTCCCCAGAAGATCTCCAAACACAAGAAGGTTTATATGGAGAATATGGTCCTTCAAATAACTTGGACCTGAGTTGTCTGTATCTGTGTATAGTGTTTTTGTATGTTTTTAATCTGTACTGATTTTAATAATTGGCAAGCTGCCTTGAGTCTCAGTACTTGGGGGGAAAAGTTGGGAGATAAGTGAATAAAATCTCATCACCATCATTATCATCATAATCATCATTTTCAAAATGTTTTAATAATAAGGGGGCTTATCCACAGATTTTTCTGAGTTGTTTCTGAAGAGGAACAGTTCTTTCCTGTTGGAACTGTTTTAGAGAAGGAAATTGTCAGCTAACTGTGACAAAGGGCTCAGCTAAACAGGAGAATTAATTGTGGAAAATAGTGCATTAACTCACCATGGCAGCAGCGTTCATTTGTCTCCGTAATATTCGCAAGATTGCTGGTATGGGAAGCTACAATACTTAGCCTTTTTTATTTTAGTGTATGTGCTAATTAATATTTCTTAAATAAACCTGGGATTCTGAAGTGACTAAATACCTGAACTTTTTTTTTTTTTTAAGGAAAGAATGGTGAACCTTTTAGTAAGTTAGTAAGTTGGGTTTGTCATACTCCACACCCCACCCTGCTACTTTCCCTTTTGTTTGGTCACTTTGTAAATAATTTCCTGTACTTTGTTGGTACTGCATAATTTTCTTGAATCACTATTCATTTCTTGGAAAATGGAAATTTGGAGCCAGTGTAACTAAAGCAAATTCCCCTAGCACAAGGATGGCAAACCTCTGTCTCCATAGATCTCTAGTTTCCCAAGTCTGGAGTTTGGTTCTCCAGATGTTTTGGACTTCAGCTCCCAGAATCCCTGACTGTTGGCCAAGCTGGCTGGCCTTCTGGGAGCTGAAGTCCAAAACTGAAAACCAAAGTTTGAAAACCATTGCTCTAGGTGTTGTGGAGCTGTCAACTCCCATCAGACCCATCCAGGATGACATGATGATGGGAGTTATAGTCCTGCAGCATCTGAAGGAACTTGGATTTTCCCACTCTGCCTTAGCACGTATTGTCTATTCTTTGCACTAAATCTCAAGCACTACCAATCCATTCACATCCAGTGGCCACCAGAATCCCAGTCCTTTAAATGCCACCATGAAGACACTGGAATGGCAATTAACACAGATGGATTCTCCATGGGGCAGCTGACCCAAATGAATGGTTCACCACCAGCTGGGATAAACCACTGCCCTATGGAAATGAATGCCCATCATTCCCAAACTGTTTTATTTGTGTTGGCTCAAAGGTATTTTAAATAGCGCATCCTGTGTGTGTTCCTACGGCTGCTTCATCTCTGCGTTACTGCTGCTGCTTCATCTTCCAGTGTCAGACCATCTCCAGAAAGTGGGCTCCTGAAATTAAATTGGGTGTTGAATGGCGTTGGAAAGTGCCAGCCACTCCTGTTTATGAGGTGTGGGTTCAAGGAGTGCATTTGGCCACCTACACAGTAGGGATGAAATCACTTCCAAAGAGCCTGCAGTAGAAAATGAGCCCTGATTGACTCTGATTTTATTCCCTTTTAAAACTAAACTAACATTCCCTGCGGCTATCTCTGTTGTTTTTGTGTAATTTGTCTTCTGATAAGATAGCTCCTTCTGATAATTGTCATTCCATTGTGTTTAGGAGATTCCAGATGCATTTAAAAGATCTTCTCTCCCTGCAGGCCATTCCCATTCTATCTGTACCCCATTCCCCACCCCACCCCATACAACACAAGTACACTGGAGCCTGTAGTTTAGTTTCATAATGTATGGTGAAAATACCTCAACAGTCTTGGCTGAGAGAGGGGGATAGGGAGGACCAAACTTCCCACCAGACCCTCCCTAGGGAGTGGGAAGGTGGGGAAGAGAGCCTGCAAAGCCTGGTATTCTGTCCCATTTTCTGGTTCTTCTAGCTTCTCTGGCTCTAGCTCCTCCTATTCTCTCATTTCCCCACTCTGCTTTTTACTCTCACTCCTCCAGTCTGAGATTCAGCATTCTTGGCTCCATGTCTGTGTTGAACAATAACTCCCTTTCTGAACATCACTGCACCCAAGATTTGCTCTCCCTTGGATGGTAAGTGGGTGTTTCAACCTTTCTTTCTCTCCATGCTCATCATCTGCTCCCTTTCTTTCATACAAACACAGAGTTTGTCCTTTTTTGTACTAGAAGTCACAGGATTTCTCATCAGCATGGACAAGGGCTATGTTGGCTGATGGGTTTTGGGAGTTGTAGTCTAAAAGAATTGTTGTCTAACTTTGACAAGTTTTGCTATGGCTGGCTCAAGACCAGCCCCTCCCCCCAAACTGACATCTACCAGATAGGTTAATTACAACCACTGGTTGGGAATGATGGGAGTTGTAGCCCTATATATCTGGAGGCTGCCATTTTGGATAAGATTAGCCTAAAGCAGGGCTGGGAATCATGCACCACTCTAAATGTTGGAATGCATCTCTCCTCAGCCCAAGCCAATATAGTCAGTGGTTAGGAATGCTGGGAGCTGCAGTTTCAACAACATCTGGAGGGTTTCATGATTATTAGCTGTTGCTGTTGTTGTTTGTTTGTTATCAAGTCAACTTTGACTTATTATGACCCTATGAATGTGAGATCCCCTCGAGTCTTGCAAACTCAGGGCTGTGGCTCCCTTGATTGAACCAATTCTTTTTTATTTATTTTTTATTTTATTTATTTATTTATACCCCGCTCTTCAGCCACAAGGCTATCAGAGCAGCTTACAAATTGTTTTTAAGCAATAGCTATTTACACATCTACACTGCATTAAGCAGTTTCCAATGTGTGTTAGCTAATTGCCCCCACAAGCTGGGTACTCATCTACAATGTGGTCTTCCTCTTTTCTGCCTTCCACTTTCCCCAGCATTGTTGTCTTTGTCAGTGAGCCTTGACATTTCATGATTTGTGCAAAGCACAATAGACCCAGTTTACTCCTTTTGATTCTTATTGTACCCTGAACCAAACATCAACCCAGACAAGGAGGGTCTTTAACACATTCACTGCATACATAGATGCACACATACACACTCTCTTTTTCAACATTTGCCTGCTTTTTTTTAATGGCATTTCCAGTCCTTCTCATTACTTTTAACACACGATTGAGATGCCTGAATTATCCCTGTCATATTATAAATTCACATGCCAATATCTGCAAATAATATCTGCAAATTTCTATCATTTATCCCCCACAAACTACTGGTAACCCATGACAGATTCACTTGTATAAGCACTTCACCTCCTCTAGCCAGGAACGCCAGAATGTTCTCTGAGTCAGATGTTCCTAAACGCAGCTTTTCATACACCACCCATCAGGTCCAATCACACAGTGCCATACAGCAGCCAACTTTCCTCTCTCATCTCCAATCTTCTTTCAATCTCCTACTTTCCTACTTTGTCCTTCTATGTCTTATGCTGCAGTGTTGGGTTCTGGGCTTCTTTGGAGGCTTAAACATATATTCTTTGGTAGAGAAGGGAAATATGGGGTAGTAGAGAATAAATTATGAGCCTCAGCAAAACAACACCACCAATCAAAATACTTGCACTGTTGGCAGTTTTACAGTTCAACAAAACCATCAAGTTTGAAAATCACTGAAACAATGTGTTATGTGTAGGTTTTATACAAGGGTAAAGCCAACTAATAAAATCATAAAATTATGCATTATGCAAGTGTGTACATTGTGCAATTGAATCCCATATATAATTCACCATCACTGTATGTAACTGACTAATGTTGGTATCCTCAAACGTCCAAACACTTGCAGGCTCTTTTTTTTAAAGTATCAAATTTACAGAACATACTTCTGTCAGTGGCATGTAGCAATGGAATTTCTAGATTCAGAGGCAGTCTACATTGTAACATCTGGTGGCAGGAGGCCAATCAGCAGGAGATGACTGCCTGATTGTGGGCTTCTAAGAACCATATGTCTCTCCACTTATGGAAATAGGAACAGAGTTTACCAAAATTATTTTCTGGCTTAGAATTCCTAAGCATTGCAAGTTGTGGGCTGGCTGCAAGTTAGAGACTTAACTGTGGCCAAAAATGTGTGCATTTAGTGCGTTTTTCAAAGAAAAATCATAATAGTGATCTATTAATTTTTGTTTCTGCCATCAGCGAGGAGAAGCAAAAAGCATAGACAACACTGAAGCTTCATCCTCTGATTCCTGGAAATTCTTGTCAGTTCTTTCACTGACAATTCTCTACATGTACTGTACACTTTTGCTCTAATGTTTGCAGCCTTAAAGACTGGAAATGTGACACTTAAAATTAAAGCTTAGATATTAAAGAGGGCAAATCCCATGCCAAATAGCCCTTTGGGGACCTGTGTTCCCATAAGAAATTTTAAAACCCTCTCTAGCTCTGTCGTGATTCAGAACAAAAGACTGGAACATTCAGTTGTGCAATCTGATCACTGTGTTGCATGCAAGTTTGATGAAGAACTGTGGGTCTTCATTCTATCTCTTCTTCATGAAACATCTTGTAAGTCCTCTCCCTGCCACTTGCTGTGTCTAATTGGTGTGAGAAGTTGGTAAAGGCAGTGATTTATATACTTCATGGTGAGACAGGGAACATATGCAGTCCAGATGTTTTTGGACTGTACCTATCACCATCCCTCATTACTACAGTTGATGGGATGTATAGTCCACTAACATCTTGAGGGCCCTCATGTTCTCCATCCTAATCTACAGATTTGCAGAGCTATTTGTCTAGTTGTGGTCATGCTGACAATGGAATTTTGGGGACAGCAAGCCAAAAAATTAATTTGTCCAAATGTTAGTTGTAATGTAGTGTGGTCTAGATCAGGGATGGTCAGCCTGTAGCCTACTGGCATTAATTATCTAGTCCCACCTTGGTCCCATGTGATCTCTTTCCTGCTGGTTAGAAGTGGGAAGCATGTATTTACCACATCTAGCATCACTCTCCACATTCATCTTCTTGCAAAACATTTCTGTCCGGGGGATTATGTAGATGATGAAAATAATCTTAATAGAATTTGCAGAGAATACATTTTGTCTCAATAAGGTCCCATGGAAATTCACCTTATTCAGAAGGAGAGGGGCCAAAAACTCCAAAGTGTTTAAAGTAATGCATGGAAATGCTCATTCCTGCTTGTTTGGACATCCGATTTACATTGTTGTGCGTTCTTGGCAAGGACAGGACTGGAAAGCTGATTGGTTGGACATGCATGGGGGAGTGGGCTTGCCAACAATAAACTGGCTGGAAGTGCCATTTTGGAGCTTTGTGCTATCGATCATGCACTTTTTTACTGCACTGAGGTGAACAAGCTGTTTTTTTAAGCACAAGGTCACATTTGCACACCTTTGAGTTATAGTGTTGTTGTTTTTAATACTGTGTAGTGATGACAACTTGTGGAGAATGCTAACGTAATTCACTCTCAGCCATCATCTTGATTTGCAGGAAAGGGTCCGTGTGCACATCAAACACGGATTACTTTGCATACTTTGCCAAAGGACCATGGAGATAAATGAACACTGCTGCAAATTTGCATTAATACATAGCAATCCACATTATATCTTCTCATCTAGACAGGTCGAATGCAGTGAGTGTTTGCATGATTTTTGTGGAGGATGGGTGAGAAAGAGTTCTGGCACTTTCAACATGGCAGGTGCACTTGTCATGACTTGCCTTCCCAATTCTATATTGCAAACGTGTTGGGTCAATATTTTACCCACTGTCACCTAGATACTAGGACTTTCCCATGCTGCTTGCAAAGAGTTGGTATGAGATTATGGGCTGTGGCAGGAGACTCCAGTCCTTGAATAGCTTGCTTGAGAACAGTCTCATCCACAGGCTAAAGAAGATGGACTCCTAGAAGGACACACAGACCTGGATGTGGAAGTGGGAGGAAGTGCCAGGAGCTGCTGGCAACTGTGCCTTTGGAGCAGGAGTCCACGTATTCTAACTGGTGTTGGTAGCGAACCATGGTTTTTGGCCAGCCAATGGAGAAATGCTATCCCACTATGTCTGACGCTACAAAAGCATTATATACATTTTCAAAACTGATACCAATTTGATTGAACTGAATGAGGAATCATCTGTTAATAACTAAGACTTATGTCCTTGCAAGGATACTCCTGAACAGATTATTTCCTGCTATTGCAGAAGAACGTCTTCCTGAAAGCCAGTGTGGCTTCAGAGGCAATAGGAGTACTACAGATATGGTATTTGCCCTTAGACAACTGCAAGAGAAATGTAGAGAGCAGAACAAGGATCTCTATGTAACATTTGTCGACCTCACCAGAGCCTTCGACCCTGTGAATAGAAAAGGTCTCTGGCAGAAATGGAAATACTAGGATGTCCCCCCAAATTCCTTAAAATGGTTATCTTGCTACACGAGGGCCAGCGTGGTCAAGTCAGATATGGCGATGCTCTTTCAGAGCCCTTTCTAATAACTAATGGAGTGAAGCAAGGTTGTGTTCTTGCTCCAACTTTATTTACAGTATTCTTCAGCATGATGCTCCAAAGGGCTATGGCAGAGCTTGAAGAAGAAGACGGCATCTATATACATTACCATACTGATGGTAGCTTATTTAACCTAAGCTGTCTGAGAGCTCGCACTAAGACTCTAAACTATCTAGTCCGTGAGCTGCTCTTCACTGATGATGCTGCCCTTGTTGCCCACACAGAAGCAGCTCTGCAGCGCCTAACATCCTGCTTCACAAAAGCTGCAGAGCTGTTTGGGCTGGAAGTCAACCTGAAGAAAACAGAAGTTCTTTACCAGCCTGCACCACAGGACGAACGCCACCATCCCCACATTGCTGTCGGCAAGTCTGTGCTTAATTCCATTCAGCAGTTCACCTACCTGGGAAGCATCATCTCCTCAGATGCCAAGATTGACAAAGAGATTGATCACAGATTAGCAAAGGCATATAGCACATTTGGAAGACTTTACAAAAGAGTCTGAAGTAACAAACACCTGAGACGAAGCACAAAAATCAGTGTGTATAGACCCATTGTACTGTCTATTCTCCTTTATGGGTCTGAAATAAGACCCATAAAGTGGTCACCTATCGCCACCACTTATGACTCCTCGAATGCTTTCATCAGTGCTGTATACACACAAATCTAAATATACACTGGACTGACTATGTGACAAATGTTGCTGTCCTTGAGCAAGCAGGGATCACCAGCATTGAGGCCATGATACTGAGAACACAGCTGCGCTGGGCAGGGCACGTTTCTAGGATGGAGGACCATTGCTTCCCAAAAATAGTACTCTACGATGAACTCGCCATGGGTCAGCGTAAGAGGGGCGCTCCAAAAAAGCGATACAAGGACACCCTGAAACAACATCTCAGGCTCAGCCAAACTGATCACCAGCAATGGTCTGCCCTGGCCTCACATTGGGAGGCATGGATACGCACTATCCACAATGCTACAGCCTCATTTGAGAACTCACGCCGAACAAGTCTTGAAGAGAAATGACAACGCAGAAAGACTCACAACCCGGAAACATCACCCAAGGAGACCTTCTGCTGTGCTTTTTGCAACTGTACTTGTTTATCTCAGATTGGCCTTTTTAGTCATCAGCATGCTTACAGAAAGTGCAGGATGAGTCCTTCCTGAATCTTCGTTTGCAAAGAAAAGCCAGAGAGAGAGAGAGAGAGAGGTGTAGGTAATTGCCACAGTAATATTTAATATTCAGTAGTCTTCAATTCATTTTGTAGCTTTTGATCATATAATCATTTCTGCTTTTTAAGGCTGACACAGACCTCCCATCCTGCCCATCCTCATGCAAAGTATTAAAAGCTATTTTAAATGTACAATATTTACATTTTCTGGGACAAAACCCCAAATGTAGGGAAACAAAGTATACTGACCACTATAATGCCTGTTTTAATTTCCTGTCCAGGAAATGTTGTGATGGAAGTAAGAAAGAATGAGAGGTTTCCTTATTTCTTTTTTAAAAACAGAAGGCTTCATAATAAAAATAATGTAAAAAGCAGAAGCCTTATGGAAAGTTGAAGACACTTTTTATGCCATGAGTTTTCATAGAGTGGGGATGCTCTTCTCAGGTACACTTTTTCAAGCTAAATAACAAAAGCCGTCTTCCTACAGGACTTGGAAAAGCTAACCTATGAAGATTTTTAATAATTATTATTCAGGACAGAACACGGAACTTTATATTTATAAAAACATTACATTTACAGCTGTCAGAATCCCACCCCTCTCCCCAAATTAAAGGTCTCTGGTTTGTTTGTTTTTTTAAAAAAGGAAGGGTCTGCTGTAATTAATACTTCTGAAGGTGATTTTTTTAAAGCACTTTAAACTTCATGAATGGAATCTGATAATGGATTGAACTCATCAGTTTATTTAACAATGCAGTGCCAAGTGGACTCTGATTTGGTAGGCTAGGGTTCCACTCTGAACAAGCCATTAAACCAACTTTATATGAAGTTCTTACAAAAACATTAAGTGGCAGCAACTGAGCAACAAAGGCTATGACATCCCTACAAACTCACGAGCTTGTCTACACTGAAAATCAGGATGAAATTCAGACTACTTTGGCCTGGATTTGCAGTGCATGAAATTCAGACTACTCTGGCCCAGATTTAAGTGCCACCCTTTACCTGTCGGAGAACAAATCTGCATTCAGATTTTTACCAGGCACCTCTGTGGTGCCACAGCCATTGGCATGGGCCAGAAGAGCAATAGGGCTCTGCCTCTGGTGCATAATCACTTGCTCTGAGATCAGAATGGGCATCCAGACTCACCATCATGAGGCGGGCCACTCGTTCTGACTTCAGAGACAGTGACTAGCACTGCGGCTCTGCTTTTCCAGTGCACAGTTGCCCACTCTGAACTCCATGAAAGCAGAGCCCCAGCACTAGTCACTCTCTCTGAAGTCAGAATGGGCAGCTAGCCTCACAGTGGTGGAGCTAGCTGGTTGTTCTGACCTAGCACCAGAGCTCTACCTTTGGAACAAGGAAGTGGCACCGAGGGTGGGGGGATGGTGGCACCTCAGGCAGCGCTTGTCCTTCCTCTCCTCCCCACCCACCGAATCCAGTGTGGATGAATTGTTCACACTACAGTTTTCTCCAGACCTTCAGGAAAACTGCAAGTTTTCTAAAACCCAGATTTAGGTGGTATGCCCCAAGTCTGGCTGTATGTAGTGTAGTGTTATTGCACCAGATTAGGGGGAAAGGCTGCCTGTCATGTGGTATTATCAGGCCAGGTTCGAGGGAGGATTTGGGGTTTTTCACTAGTGTAAACAAGCCTAAGGAGCAAGCACTATTTTCAAATTATACATCACACTTTTTCTTTGTATTTTTTTTAATGGTGTTCTGACTGTTACCATATCAGTGGGACATGTCAAGATATCTTGGAACATGGCTCAGAATGTTTTGTCACTAGTGTAAACAAGCCTAAGGAACAAGCACTATTTTCAAATTATACATCACACTTGTTCTTTGTATTATTTTTTTTATGGTGTTCTGACTGTTACCATATCAGAGGGACATGTCAAGATATCTTGGAACATGGCTCAGAATGTTTTGTCACTAGTGTAAACAAGCCTAAGGAGCAAGCACTATTTTCAAATTATACATCACACTTGTTCTTTGTATTATTTTTTTTATGGTGTTCTGACTGTTACCATATCAGAGGGACATGTCAAGATATCTTGGAACATGGCTCAGAATGTTTTGTCACTAGTGTAAACAAGCCTAAGGAGCAAGCACTATTTTCAAATTATACATCACACTTGTTCTTTGTATTTTTTTAAATGGTGTTCTGACTGTTACCATATCACTGGGACATGTCAAGATATCTTGGAACATGGCTCAGAATGTTTTGTACATGTTTAATATAACTTGAAATCACTAGGAACTTACAACATTTTCTACATCTAACCAAACTGTTTTCTTCAACAAGGCTCTCTCTCATTTATTGTCATTTTTTGACTTTCCCCCTTCACTTCCCAAGCTCCTTTATATTATGAGACTTCATTCGTATGGTCAGAACCACAGGAATAAATGTCACTTAACCTAATGCAACTTATCTCTGAATAAAAACACGTATGCTATATTTCGGAGGAAGGAACTGACAAAACCATTTCTGAGTATTCTTTGCCTAAGAAAACCCTGTGAAATTCATGGAGGCGCCATAAGCCAACAGGTGACTTGAAGACATGTATGCACAGATACACGCATGCACACACACACATACTCAATGCAATCTTAGCATTGCTAATAAGAAACTAAATGATCCTATGAAGAACTGCTAAATGTTCATAATGATGACTCTATTCTTCTGAAAGTTAAAAAAGTTGTGAGTTGATATGTTATGCTGAGAATGCTTTCAATGAAAGGGAGAAGGGGGGGGGATATCCCTGCCTTCCATGACATTCCCCTTTCCCACAAACATTCTGTTTCCCATAGTTGCGAATTTAAATTAATTAATATGCAGCATTGTAGCTGAATGCCAGTGTGGCATAGTGGTTTGAGTATTAGATTAGGATTCTGGAGACCAGGGTTCAAATCTCTGCTCATCCATGGGAACCTACTGGGTGACCTTGGGCAATTCATACTCTCTCGGCCTCAGAAGAAAGCAAAGGCAAACCCTTTGAACAAATCTTTCCAAGAAAATCCCATGATAGCTTTGCCTTAGGTTCACCATGAGTCAAAAACAACTTGAAGGCAACAACATGTAACTGAGTGAGGTTTACACAATCTGATGGTTTGCAAAATCAAACTCATGCTCAGCCTGGCATGTCCTCAGCCTACCTTTTGTTTTTAGTCTGGAATCAATTCTGGTTCTGATTAGAATGTCTGACATTATTAGTCCCACAAATAAAAAGCAAAATATCCTTCAGAGTAACTTGTTCAGTATTTGTATCTCTACACCTTCTAGAATGTTGATCATTCCCACAATACATGTTTACATTGTAAATAATGAAAAATGTATTTTTACAGGACTTTCTGATATTTTTGAGTTCTGGTTCTTCTCATTATATAGAATCAAATATTTGGTGTGTTTACCAGAGCTGGGAAGAGACAGCAATTGTAGCTCATGCATGCACACACATGCACACAGACAAACACAGAATTAGGCTATCAGCCTTCCAGATATGGGACCAATTTTTTGCCCAAACATGTGTTTGGAGACTACATCTCTCCTTTTTAAAAGCCATATGTTGTCATCATGGTAGTGTTGCTGATACAAGCAAATAGTATAGGACTGGGGAATGTATGACCCTCCATCATCCCTAGCCATCATAGCCAAAAGTGAGGGATCATAAGAGAGGGAGTTCAATCGCACCTACAGAGCCATGTGTTCTCAATGGCTGGAGTCATGAGTCTTTAGGTACATCCACACTCCACAAATAATCCAGTTTGAAACTGGATTATTTGCCATGGCTCCTTTCTATAGAATCCTGGGATTTGTAGTTTGGTGAAGCACTAGCACTCTTTGGCAGAGAAGGCTAAAGGCCTTGTAAAACTACAAATCCCAGAATTCCACAGGCAAGAGCCACAGGAAGGAGCCTAGTCCACCAGTTCAAGTTCTGTGTTGTAAATGTCTCTGTTTCTTCCAACACTGTGATTTTAGGGACTTGTTTCTCTTTTTAAAAGCCATCATCTTGAACACTGTGTTGCTTTTGTTTCAAATTTAGGATGAGACAAAAGAGCCATTTTCAGCAATGACTATGAATTCACAAATGCTGCACTTTCTGGTGGTTTTTACCATTGGTATTCTGCTTTTGATCCTATTTTATACATCAAAACTCTCTGACAAAAACACCCCAAGGAGATATAACCAGACAGCAACGTCTGTCTTAGCAGAAGCTTGCAAAGCAATTGTGGAGGGAAAGAGACTTTTTATGCAAGAAAACCTGCTGAAGACAACTTTCGGGAAATCTAACTGCAGCTATTATGTGACACAGAGTCACTATATTACCAAGCCGCTTTCTACAGAAGAAGCCGCATTTCCTTTAGCCTACACTGTAACTTTGCACAAGGAGTTTGATACTTTTGAAAGACTCTTCAGAGCAATCTATATGCCTCAAAACATTTACTGTATCCATTTGGATAAGAAGGCCCCACACACATTTAAGAAGAAAGTGACACAATTGCTGAGCTGCTTCCCCAATGCCTTCCTTGCTTCACAGTCAGAGTTGGTGGTTTATGCTGGGATATCCAGGCTTCAAGCTGACTTAAACTGCATGAAAGATCTTGTGAAGTCTGAGGTGCCCTGGAAATACCTTCTCAATACATGCGGGCAAGATTTCCCCTTGAAAACCAACAAGGAAATTGTTCAACATCTAAAAGGATACAAAGGGAGAAACATCACTCCAGGGGTGTTGCCTCCACCTCATATCATCAGGAGGACCAAATATGTCCACAGAGAACAAGTGTACAGCCTCTTTTCCTTCATGCTGCCAACTTTTTTGTGGAAAGCACCTCCTCCACATGATCTGGCAGTCTATTTTGGCTCTGCCTACATTGCTGTTGCAAGGGAATTTGCTGACTTTGTACTCAAAGACCAACGTTCTCTTGACCTTCTTGCATGGTCCAAGGATACCTACAGCCCTGATGAACATTTCTGGGCAACACTGAACAGAATACCAGGTATGTTTTTTTTCCCCTCCCTGACTGATCTGTTGTTGTTGTTGTTGTTGTTGTTGTTCCTTAACAATTATTATTATGGAATAATTGTGTGTATGGTACCTTGTGAGACCATTTCACTGCTGAAGAAGACCAGTGTGGCTAAAACACATTTTCAGTACATTCTTCCTCTTCAGATACTGTAATTTTGTGTTGCTGCTTTATGAGATTTCATGATGTTCTTCCTAATATTTATTCAGATTATTCGTTTTATCTTGGTGTAAAATGTATTCATAGTAATCCCTCCACCTTATCTTCTTGTTGCTTTGTGTGGTGTTTCTATTGAGGTATAGTGGAGGCAGGATCCACAGGGTTGAACTGCCAGGAATTTATCATTAACAGAGATAATGTCATATGACACCCCACCCCCACCCCCTGCAGATTTCTCTGATTACAAGTCCAGTCTTACTCTAAAGTTTTTGTCCACTGGATGAAGATATAACCATTCTTAAATGTCCTTGGATCAACAGAACTCAGATACAGTGGTATAGTGGATTTAAAGTTACCAAAATGCTATGCCAGCATAAGATAACAATGGCATTCTGGTCCTGTCTATGGGGGAGGGGATATGAACACATACAAAAAAGCATTCACAGCACTGCGACCTGTCCTAATGGTCAAAAGAGCCCACCTAAACTTTGCATGATCCCAAGCCAACAAGATGGTGGCTACGAGTGATTTATTCACACTTTTAAATCTGCCACCACCAAATTTTTTTAAAAAAAATAGTTTACCATGGTGCGCACATGTGATATTTCATATTTTCAAAAAAAAAAGAGAGAGAGAGAGAGAGAGAGAGAATAAAAGATCACAATTTTATAGACTTACCAGACCCTTGCTTAGCTGAAAATCCAACATGGCAGCAGCAGGTGCTTTCCCTGTTTCCTAGCCTCTTCCCCATGCTTGTCCAGCCAATCAGATTACACTGCCTGTTTGCAGCAACACGAATGCAACTGTCCTAATGATCACAAATTCACATGCCATATGGCGCTTTTTTTAAAGTCTGGGAGAAGCCCCAGAGGCTTCCCACATGGAGTTTAAGGTGGATTTGGCTGCCCCCCTTCCGAATGACACATATTTATGCAAATGTCCATTTGTACAGATCACCTTCCATGTGATTGCCATTTGGATTATTTTCATTTTACCATTTATGGCAAATATATAATCATATTGCCATTTGGATTATATAGACAAGCCCACAGCTACAGTAATATATAACCACACAAATAGTTTTGCACTGAAAATAAATGCAAGGTAGCTGTAGGCTATATTTCAGAGGAGGAACAGACAAAACCACCCCTGAGTATTCCTTGCCTAAGAAAATCCTATAAAATCCATGGGGTCACCATAAATCACAGGTGACTTGAAGGCACTTACGCATATGTACACACACAGCCATAACCATGAGAACTGCTTACAAAACTAGCTAAGAAATTTGGCCTGCCAAGTCTACAAGAGATTTGTCCTTCAGCACCATCTACTGGTAGTATATCGGTGAAATATTTAGGCGATACACAGTACATCTAATACTACCATGCATGCAGAAAAAGCCTTAGGGAGTAAATTGTTAAGAATTGTGTTTATCTGCAATTAAGGTTACTTTTTTGGCCGAATTCTACCTCGCAGTGCAATCCTGGCCATGCTTGCCTGGTGTAAGTCATACTGCGTTCAATGGAGCTTATTCCTTGGAGCATCACAGGAGCTGTTGTTATGTGCTTCAAGTCAGCTTCAACTTATGGCAACCCTCTGAATGTGATCACTCAAGAGCCTGGGTTATTACAAAGCCCTATACAGGTCTTGCAAACTCAGCACTTTCGTGACTGAGTCAATCTACCGTACTGTAACGTGGTCTTCTTCTTTTCCTACTACCTTCCACTTTGTTGTCATTGTGTGCCTTCAAATAATTTCCAACTTATGGCAACCTTAAGGTGAACCTATCACAGGGGTTCTGAGGGCTGAGAGTGTATGGCTTGCCCAAGTCACCCAGTGGGTTTCATGGCCAAGCAGGGATTCAAATCCTGGTCTCCAGAGTTGTAGTCCAACACTCAAACCACTATGCCTCCCTTTACCAAGCATTATCTTTTCCAGTGACTCATTCAGAAAGGATATTGACAAATTGGAGCGTGTCCAGAGAAGGGCAACTAAAATGGTGAAAGGTCTGGAAACAATGCCTTATGAGGAGAGACTTAGGGAGCTGGGTATGTTTAGCCTGGAAAAAAGACGGTTAAGAGGCGATATGATAGCCCTGTTTAAGTATTTGAAGGGATGTCACGCTGAGGATGGAGCAGGCTTGTTTTCTGCTGCTCTAGAGATTGGAACACGGAGCAATGGATGCAAGCTCCAGGAACAGAGATTCCACCTCAACATTAGGAGGAACTTTTTGACAGTAAGAGCTGTTCGGCAGTGGAACACACTCCCTCGGAGCGTGGTGGGGTCTCCTTCCTTGGAGGTCTTTAAACAGAGGCTGGATGGCCATCTGTCGGGGATGCTTTGATCAAGATTTCCTGCGTGGCAGGGGGGTTGGACTGGATGGCCCTCGTGGTCTCTTCCAACTCTGCAATTCTATGATTCTATGATTCTATGATTCTATGTGATCTCGTGATATATTCAAATTATGGAAGCCTCAGGTCTCATCTACATGAGCCAGAATATGCTGGCTCCCCACCAGCATATGAGATTTACCAGACCCTGGCTTGTTCCTCCTTACCTGCATGAAATGGAATAGAGTCCAGACCTCCATACTAGGCCATCTCTGCAGCCACGGACACCACCGTCTATGTCACTCTCTCCAAATCCAGAAAACTGGCCTGCAGCATGTGATCAAGGTCCCCTGCATGCGACCAGCTTTGGTCACATGCTGCAGGACTCCTTTCTGGCTTTGGAGAGAGCAATGAGGATGGCAGCTGCAGCAAATGGGCCAGAGGGCTGGTACGGTCTCCTAAGGCCATGCAGGGCCCAATCTGTTTTTTCCAGAATGAGATGGTTTTTCCCAGGTTTTTTGCTGAAATGTTTTATTGGGCTTTACCCTGTCTCCCCTCCCAACTCCATCTTCCCTCCATCTTTTCCCCAGGCATCATCTGGACTACCCAGAGCCAAAACTGGGCAAAGGCCCGGTGTCATTAGGACTGCAGGGCTCTTATACAGGGGCAAGACAGGGCAAATAGTCCATCCAGACAAGTCCTCAGTTTAGTCCTTTTGGCTTCTAGTTAGTGTTCAGGCTCTATTTGCTCTCGTATCCATTTATTGGTTGTTTTGGCAGTCCATGGTATCTGTAGAACTCTCCTCCAGCATGACATATCAAATGGGTTGATTTTCTTCCTGTCAGCTTTCTTCGCCATCCAACTTTCAGAACCACATATAGAAACTGGAAATACAATGGCATGGATGATCCTGGGTTTGGTATTGAATGATATAGCTTTACACCTGAGGACCTTATCTATCTGCCCTTTCAAGAAATCTTCTGATTTCTTGACTACAGTATCCATTTTGCTTTATGACTCAGCCATGGTATAGAAAAACTTTAACTATTTTGATGTCTTCATGATCCACTTTGAAGTTATATCAATAACACATGGTCATTATTTTACTTTTCTTGTTATTCAGTAAAGACAAAAACCCACTGGGGTAAATGATCACACAACAAATAATAAAACCCAGAAATAGAAGTCTGCACAAATTAAACCAATAAACCACAAAAGAGTAAATTATAACAATATAATCTCATTTGAGTATTAGCTATTCATATAAACATTATAGAAACAATTGAATTAGACATAACCACTACCGCATAACCTATACTGTGTCATACTTCTTATATTCTGATGAGTCCACAGGCAATACTAGTAATAAACACGTTCCACAATTAAATCCTCATTCACTGCTTAGAATGGTAGGTATTTCAAGGTCTGTATTGATTCTCACACTTAATCCAAGGCCAATGGAATGCCAGCTATCTCATCTGTTTCACCGCTAGTACATAACTCGTATTTTTTTGTTGCAAAAACACAGCCAAGAATAATTAAAATCTTTCCAACATTGTTATCTCAAATGGACCACAACCAGTTTTCTTTACGTCATTGCCTACAAACAAAGTAAACCAAAACATAGATGATATAACTGTATTAGTAGTTATCCTCAGATGCCAAGATTGACAAAGAGATCGATCACAGATTAGCAAAGGCATATACAGTTGTCCCTTCACATTCGCGGGGGTTCCGTTCCGCGGACCCCCGCGAATGTGAAAAATCCGCGAATAACGACTCCCCTCCCCCCTCCCTCCCCAGGCCTTCGCGGGGCCTTCCTAGGCCCCACGGAGGTCTCCCCGGCCCTCCCTCCCTCCCTCCCGAGGCCTTTGCGGGGCCTTGCTAGGCCCCGCGGAGGTCTCCCCAGCCCTCCCTCCCTCCCTCCCCAGGCCTTTGCGGGGCCTTGCTAGGCCCCGCGGAGGTCTCCCCGGCCCTCCCTCCCTCCCTCCCCAGGCCTTCGCAGGGCCTTGCTAGGCCCCGTGGAGGTCTCCCCGGCCCTTCCTCCCTCCCTCCCCAGGCCTTCGCGGGGCCTTGCTAGGCCCCACGGAGGTCTCCCCGGCCCTTCCTCCCTCCTTCCCCAGGCCTTCGCGGGGCCTCCAGAGGGCCTCCGGGGGTCCCTCGAAGGCCTCCCCACACCTCCCCAGGCCTTCGCGGGGCCTCCGGGGGTCCCTCGAAGGCCTCCCCACCCCTCCCCAAGCCTTTGCGGGGCCTCCGGAGGGCCTCCGGGGGACCCGCGAAGGCCTCCCCACCCCTCCCCAGGCCTTCGCGGGGCCTCCGGAGGGCCTCCGGGGCTCCAGCGAAGGCCTCCCCACCCCTCCCCAGGCCTCCGGAGGTCCCTCGAAGGCCTCCCCACCCCTCCCCAGGCCTTCGCGGCGCCTCCGGAGGGCCTCCGGGGGTCCCGCGAAGGCCTCCCCACCCCTCCTCAGGCCTTTGCGGGGCCTCCGGGGGTCCCGCAAAGGCCTCCCCACCCCTCCCCAGGCCTTCGCGGCGCCTCCGGAGGGCCTCCAGGGGTCCCGCTAAGGCCTCCCCATCCCTCCCCAGGCCTTCATGGGGCCTCCGGAGGGCCTCCGGGCGTCCCGCGAAGGCCTCCCCACCCCTCCCCAGGCCTTCGTGGGGCCTCCGGAGGGCCTCCGGGGGTCCCGCGAAGGCCTCCCCACCCCTCCCCAGGCCTTCGCGGGGCCTCCGGGCATCCCGTGAAGGCCTCCCCACCCCTCCCCAGGCCTTCGCGGCGCCTCCGGAGGGCCTCCGGGGGTCCCGCGAAGGCCTCCCCACCCCTCCCCAGGCCTTCATGGGGCCTACGGAGCGCCTCCGGGGGCCCCGTGGAGGCCTCTCCGGGCCTCCCCGCTCCCTCCAGGTCTTTCATGGGGCCTCTGGAGGCCCCGTGTCGCGGTTTGGGGGGGGCCCGGGGGGGCCCTCCCAAAACCGCGAATAACCAAAACCGTGAATGTCAAGTTCACGAATGTGGAGGGACAACTGTAGTGCATTTGGAAGACTTCACAAAAGAGTCTGGAGCAATAAACACCTGAGGCAAAGCACAAAAATCAGTGTGTATAGAGCCATCGTACTGTCTATCCTCCTTTATGGATCTGAAACATGGGTCACCTATCGTCACCACCTACGACTCCTCCAGCGCTTTCATCAGCGCTGTCTACGCACAATCCTAAATATACACTGGACTGACTATGTGACGAATGTTGCTGTCCTTGAGCAGGCAGGGATCATCAGCATTGAGGCCATGATATTGAGAACACAGCTGCGTTGGGCAGGGCACATTTCTAGGATGGAGGACCATTGCCTCCCCAAAAAAGTACTCTACGGTGAACTCGCCACGGGTCAGCGTAAGAGGGGCGCTCCAAAAAAGCGATACAAAGACTCCCTGAAACAACATCTCAGGCTCGGCCAAATTGATCACCAACAGTGGTCCGCCCTGGCCTCACATCGGGACACATGGAGACGCACTATCCACAATGCTGCAGCCTTATTTGAGAACTCACGCTGAACAAGTCTTGAAGAGATACAACAACGCAGAAAGAATCACAACCCAAAAACATCACCCAAGGAGACCTTCTGCTGTGCTTTTTGCAACCGGACTTCTTTATCTCGGATTGGCCTTTTTAGTCATCAGCGCACTTGCAGAAAGCGCGGGATGAGTCCTTCCTGAATCTTCGTTTGCGAAGAAAATCCAGAGAGAGAGAGAGAGAGAGAGATTAGTAGTAGTAGTAGTTGTTGTTGTTGTTGTTGTTAGGGTTTTAAATCTTGAGTTAAGTCTTGGGGGACCCTGGCAACAAAAGATATTTAAAGGGGGTCCCTGGTAAAGAAAAGGTTAAGAGTCACTGCCCTGTTTTGTTGTTGCCTTCTGGAACCACCATGATGGTAGGGAAGGAGAAGAGTAGATTCTCAACCATTAGCCAAACAGACACTAATCCTCTTGCATATCTAAACTCAGAAACTAACCATTCAAATACACAAATTTACATATACTCCCCAACAGGGGTTCACAGTATATAAATTCCACACACACTCCTACCCAACCATTCTCTGAAGATGCCAGCCACAGATGCAAGTGAACCATCAGAAGTAAACTCTTCCAGAACACGGCCTTAAACCCCCCCGGGGGGGGGACTAGGAAGATTCTCCTCTGTTGAAGAACTTGGACAGAGAGATTCAGAAGAGATCAAACTGCAGTGTTGGGTTTTTGTTTATGACTGACCTGGAAAAACAGAACAGTTGACTGGCTGCTGAAGAAGGAGCTTTTAGAGGCCATGTGTGCTGTACATTTTTATCGATGTCTTTTAAAACTGCTTTTAATCAATTGTTATTTAATGCTATAATTTAGTTAATTGAATTTTAACATTATCCCTTTTTGTACTTTGAGCTGTACTTGTTTTTAATTTTGTTGTGAGATAGTTGGGGTCTTCAATTTTGAGGAAAGAGCAGGAGAGAAATCAAATCTAAATACATAAATCATTGACCATTTCCACACAGAGCCCAAGGACATATAAAATGTAAGGCTAAGATCTCTTTTTATCCAAACAATAGTTCACTGCATTTGGTAAGGCTATAAATTTTACTTCTCACATCATGATTGAAAAAGGATGTGTCTTTGACCCATAAGCTGTGAAAATGTTTTGTTACAGAATATATAATAAAGGCTTATGGACATTATGTTTGCATAGCATGCCTTTTATAGGTACAGTGTGTTCAAGATTATTTAACAAAGTGAGTTTCCTACCACGTGAAGTTTCCCACCCAGAGAAACATACCAGATAGCTCAGTTTTAGAGACCTTGAAGCAGCTAGAAACAGTACATGACAGATAGAGCTGAGGGCAGAGCACAGTGCAAGTCTCATTTTTTAGAGTGGGAGCTATGATAATATAAACTGGACTGGTATGTGTTTACCTGCTAGGTTTTGGCCCTGCTGCATGAGAGTAGGTGGTGAGGGACCAGAATTGGGGAACGATATTTTTAAAAATGGCAACTCCCAGAATTCCCCAGCTTTTCTGACCACTAGTCAAACTGGCTGAGGATTCTCCCAGCTGGATTCAACTTTTCCAAGCTCTGTGGGGGACTTCTGAGTTCTTCCATTGTTTTGGTGGCTAATCCCCATTAAAATGTGTGGTGACATTCTTGTCTTATCCATTCTTGCCCAGCTCATCTGTTAAATGACATAACCAATGCAGAATAATTTCATGCAATTTTTTCCCTACTGTTGCTGTATGCAGTGACACTTATAACTGCACCACCCGCCCCGCCACCACCATGTCTGGTTTTAAAATGGATTGATGGCCATGCAAGGAATGCGGATTGATTTACAATCTCATTTTGACCATCTTGCATTTCCAATAACACCTGAAAAAAGGTACATGAATCTGTGAAGCAAACTGTTACCTCTCCTCCCACCTGTTTAGTTTTGTGAGAAATAATCACTATTCTCCCTTCCAATATAACTAACTGATGAAGTTAGGATAACTCTGTATATAAGACATTATCAGACACAGCAAAAAATCTTGGGATTATGATGTCATGGTAGCACCAACAGGCCCCACTATTGCACAACATCATCATCTTTGCATGGTTACTCTGTGCTCCAGCTGCGAAAAAGGCTTTCCTTCTAATTGATGGGACAAGTCATCAATAGATCTTCAATATCAATTTTTTCATGCTATTGCTGATGTGCAAAACCATGTCCCATTGTAATCATGAGATTACAGCATGAATGGGTGGTCCTCAGTGAAAAAACCATCTGGGTGAGTATGCCAAAATGAAGCACAGGATGTTCTTTTTATGAACTGTCCCATTTCGTTTCAAGATGTTTAGGTTTGTTTCAGTGCTTGTGTGTTGATTTACTTTGTTAATTAAGGTGTTTTTGGAGTTTTAAGTGCGTTCATGTCTTCTCACAAGAACTGCCAAAATCTTGCCCATGCTAAATCAAGGAAGTAAACTCCTATTCTTAAAGCACCACTGGTTGTTGTGTGGTAATTCTTTGGCAGTTCTTTCACATGATTACAGTGATGTGCAATAGTAAGTGTATGTCCAGAAAAGTAGCTCAAAATGCTAGCAGGATAAACAAGGGCTGGGAAAGCAGCTGAGCCCCAGTGATAGTTAATTAGGGAGAGCTAGATAAAGCTCAGAAAAAACAAGGTTCCATTTCTTGGAGAAGCAGCAATACAGGCAAGAAGACACACAGAGAAGAGTCCAGAATACAGTCCAAAGGTCAAGGCTTACAGAAGGCAGTATTGTCCAGAAGTCGGTCCGTGGGTCAGCAGGATCAGGCAACAGGGTAGTCAGGAACAGTCCAAGGTCAAGGCACAAGTCAAGGCATCAAGGATTCAGGCACTGAAGTCAGCAGGAAGTTTTCTCCAGGAAGATCAGTTGATCTTTGACAAAGCATCCATTGCCTCTTCCAGCCTATATAAAGCAATTAAGACTTTGTCAGGTGTTTCTTCATGAGCAAGTTTTTCTCATAAATTCTCAGAGACCTCCTTTGAGCCTCCTTTTGAGCTCGCTGCTGGGTCTACGATGGTGGAGGTAAGTCCCTCTCCTCTTCATCCTTATCTGAGTGGGCAGGACTCTCTGCTGGGACTGATGCCAACCCACTTGGACCAGGCTCTTCCTCTGCTTGAGCCTCTAGGATGGCAGGGTTCCCTCCTGGCACAGGTGTAGATAAACCTGTGTCAGGGTCTCTAGGGCCATTCCCTGCCATGTCCTCCTCCTCCTCTGACTCTACAGCCTCATCAGGCTCACGAGGCATGGCAGTGTAATAATGCCATGATGTTTCCACTATCCTCATTCATAGATATACAACGTTTTTAGAAGCTCATCTGATAATGTCCATACTGAGTTATATATTAGAACCTAAAGGTTTTAGTGGTAAAAGAAAAAAAAATCCAAATGGGAATTAAGGTAATTGTACATTTGTAAAGAAATGGGGACAACTATAGAAGGCGTTGTCTAACTCAGATATGGTTTATGATAGGGTGGGAACTGTATGTCCGCTCAGTATAGGCTCACTGAGAGGTATCTGGCACTGCCTGGGGACGAAGTAAACCAAGGAACAGCAAAGCAGCAGATAAACTATGCAGCAGAATAGGGCTTGAAAAACAAAGGCGTCAGATAGCAGGCCTTATCACTGCTCTGACCCACTTTCACCCACAATAAGAAGACTTACAAACAACAAGGTTCTTCCAAAAATATCTGGAGGCTTTATTTTCAGTACCAGTGCAAAACACAGAGAGAATATATACAGAACCCACAACATTAACTCACACAGAGTGTATCTTTATAGAAGTGTTTAGCTAGTCACTTTCTGCCTAGCCACAGCTGTGCACACACACCTTTCAGCTGTGCTATCAGAGTGGTCTGTTCCTCCAACATTTTCTTTCTGCTTAAAGGGATATTATCCTGACACTGTAGTGGGTTCAGGAGCCAATTTTATGTCCCTGGGATATTGCAGGGGTCACATGGAAAACCAAAAACACAAATCCAGAAGTGGCTGGAAGTCCACGTTTGGCTTTGTAAAATACTTTGAAAAAATGTAGGGGTTTAGCCTATTGAGGCACTAGAGCCCTTTGTCTGAGAAGTCTTAAATACCCCTCCTAAAACTGCAACTCCTATAATTCCATAGGATATTGTCATGGCAGTTAAAGTGGAATATTTAGTGCTGTAATTGTTTCATGTGAAAAGGACCCAGTGTCACCAGACTGTTTGAGAACATAAAAGAGGCTTTGCCCAACCAAGATGGATATAAACTAGATACATTTCAATCTGGTTTCAGGCCTGGTGAAGGAACAGAAGCAGCTTTAGTGATCTTTGTGGATTACCTGTGCCAGGAACTAGACAGGGGGGATGTTCCCTTATTGGATCTGCGGGACCTCTCAGTGGATTTCAATACCATCAACCATGGCATCTTTCTGGACTGCCTCACTGGGATGGAACTTGGAGGTGAACCCAAAAAGTAGTGCTGGGGGACTCTTGTTCGACCCCCCCCCCGGCCATTGGTCTGTGGGGTCCCTCAAGATTCCATTTTGTCCCCCATGTTATTTATATCATATTATATTAATTATATTATATTGTCTATTCTCCTTTATGGGTCTGAAATATGGGTCACCTATCACCACCACTTATGACTCCTTGAACTCTTTCATTAGTGCTATATACGCACAATCCTAAATATACACTGGACTATGTGATGAATGTTGCTGTCCTTGAGCAAGCAGGGATCACCAGCATTGAGGCCATGGTATTGAGAATACAGCTGCGCTGGGCAGGGCACGTTTCTAGGATGGAGGACCATCGCCTCCCCAAAATAGTACACTACGGTGAACTCACCACCGGTCAGCGTAAGACGGGCATGCCAAAAAAGCGATACAAGGACTCCCTGAAACAAAATCTCAGGCTCAGCCAAATTGATCACCCACAATGGTCTGCCCTGGCCTCACATCAGGAGGCATGGAGACGCACTGTCCACAATGCTGCAGCCTTATTTGAGAACTCACACCGAACAAGTCTTGAAGAGAAACAACAACGCAGAAAGAATCACAACCCAGAAACATCACCCAAGGAGACCTTCTGCTGTGCTTTCTGCAACCAGACTTGTCTATCTCGGATTGGCCTTTCTAGTCATCAGCATGCTTGCAGAAAGCGCGGGATGAGTCCTTCCTGAATCTTCATTTGCGAAGAAAAGCCAGAGAGATACTAGCTATATCCAGTGTAACATAAACCTTCAAACTCCCCCCCACTGCCCCCACCAGGTTCCCGCCCCCACTGTCGCCACCACCCCCTCTGCGCTCATGCACATGCTACACACCCCACATCCCCCCATGCTACTCACACCTCCTCTGCTGCCTCCATGTTTAGAAAGGACTAAAACTTCCACATGGTCCCACCCCCAGGGTGCTGATTGGCTGCCCAACCAAGCTTTGATTGGTTGGTCAGTTTCCTAAGCAGCTAATCAGCACCCTGGAAATGGCAACATACCCAAGAGAATTATATAGAGAGATTATATTATATTATCAGATAGATAGATAGATAGATAGATAGATAGATAGATAGATAGATATGGAAAGGAGTAGTAGAGCTGGTTGCAATCTGCATATTTTTAGTACTGCACTCCAAAACTCCGGACAACCTGGCTCAGCAGTTTCTCAGCCTACTGATTGAGCAAATGAATTGAAACTTAATCCAGGCAAAACAGAGATGCTCCTGGTCAGTCAAATGGCCTGTGATAGATCAGGTTACACTCCCCCTGAATACAGACACAGTTTGAGTATGCTCCTGGACTCAGCTTTGAACCTGGAGGCCCATATTTCTATGGTTTCCAGGAGTGCTTTACATATTTAAAGCTTGTGTGCCAACTGCACCCATTCCTTGAAACACCAGATCTGGCCATGGTGGTACAATTTATATTCCATTTGGACTACTGTAACTGACTAATATAGCATGCGCTACATAGGGTTGCCTTTGAAGGTTGCCTTAGAGCGGTAATGGATTGGATGAGGAAAAACAGATTGAGACTAAATCCAGACAAAACAAAGGTACTGACAGTCACAGGCCTGAAAGCAGGTCTGGGAATACAACTTCCAGTCCTGGATGGAGTCACACTCTCCTCTAAGAACTGTGTTCGCAGTCTGGGGGTACTCCTAGATTCGTTGCTTCACATGACTAGTCAGGTGAGTGCGACGGTCAGGAGTGCCTGTTATCAGCTTCGGCTGATACGCCAGCTGCACCCTTACCTGGATACAAGGAATCTGGAAACTGTGGTACATGCTTTGGTAACCTCACATCTGGATTACTGTAACGCACTCTACATGGGGCTACCCTTGTGCCTAACCCGGAAACTTCAACTGGTACAAAATATGCCAGCCAGGTTAATTACAGGTATATCTAGGAGAGAGCATATAACACCTGTGCTTAAATCTCTCCACTGGCTGCCGATCAGTTTCCAGGCACAGTACAAGGTGTTGGTTTTAACCTTTAAAGCCCTACATGGCTTGGGTCCATCTTATCTCCGGGACCCCCTCATCCCATATGATCCCCCCCCCCGCACACTTCGGTCCTCTGGGAGGAACCTGCTGCAGCCTATGAAAACTAGGCTGTCACAGACCTCCCAGAGGGCCTTCTCTTCTATGGCTCCCAGACTTTGGAATGGCCTGCCAGACGAGATCCGTCTTATCACTACTCTTGATAGCTTCAAGAAAGCGCTAAAGACGGATCTCTTCCGGCAGGCCTTCCTGGAATATCTTCCCAGCTCAACTGGAGTTGAGTGCCTACCCTCTCCCCTGCCACCATTGCCTTTTCCCCCCATAATTTGTACATTTTACTGTATTTGATGTTTGTTTTAATATTCCACCAGTTTAATTTAGTTTTAAGGGGTGAAAGGGTTAGGATTGGGAATGATTGTTTTATCTTCCTGTTGTTTTAACCTTGCTGTATGCCACCCTGGTTGCTGAGCAGAGGGGCGGGTTAAAAATAAAAATGTGTTGTTGTTGTTGTTGTTGTTGTTGTTATTATTATTATTATTATTATTATTAAGAGTGTTTGGAAACTTCAGCTAGTACAAAGAGCTGCAGCCAGAGTGTTAACAGGTTACAAGGACCATATTCTGCCTCTGTTAAAATAGCTCCATTACCTACCAGTTTGTTTCCAGCCACAACTCAAAGTGCTGATTATGACCTATAAAGCTTTAGATGGCTCAGGTCCAAACTATCTGGCAGAGAGTATCTCCTTGTATGAGCCTACCCAGGCTCTGAGATCATCAAAAGAGCCCATTCTCTCAGCCCCACCACCCTCACAAGCATGGTTGGTGGGGGCATGAGAGAGGGTCTTCTCAGTGGCTGCCCCAAGACTCTGGAACTCCCTTCTGAGGGAGGCCAAAATGGTTACCTCTTTGCTGTCCTTCCATCAACAGGCAAAACCCGTATTATTCCAACAGGCTTTTAAAACAGAACATTTCTAAAGAACAGGCAAGGGAGTCCTGTATTGCTTTAAACTCAACAGTTTTTAATAGCATGTTATTCTTTTAAGTGTAGGTTTGAATTTTTATAGTACTGGGAATAGTTTAATTCCATTTTAATGTTCACTTTTTGTATGCTTTTAGCTCTTCTTTTTAAAATGGTAAGCTGCCTTGAGTCCCAATTTTGGGAGAAATGTGGGATACAAATAAATATAATAATAATAGCAGCAGCAGCAGCCGCCGCCACCACCACCACCACCTTATGGGTAGGATTCAGCATGTACTGAGTATGCCAGCCTGTTCTTGATCCAATCCCTGATGTAACTTCTTCAGCCAAAAGGTGCCCTGCATTCACTCACCTTTTTATGATGTGAATCTCTTTTTATGATGTGAAGCCATTGGTAGCTTCACAATCCCGTCTTCTTCACTCATTCTTGTATTTACACAATACTGATTTCTCACATTCTTGTATTTACATAATTCAAAATGTCACCTGCTTGGCTTTTCTCCTATTTCATGCAATGAGCAATCTTCTACCTTGGTTTGGAGTATATATGCCTTTCCTAACCTATGCTTTGCTAATGTATAAAGATGTGCTTTTAAACAAGACTCACTGCCCTTTTTTCTCACTTAAAGCAAGCCCTTCATGATGTATTAGACAGTTTCACCCATCATTGATTTACATGCTGGTTTCGGGTGTCGTTCTTTTCCTATGCAACAGGAAGACCTTTAAAAAAAAATAACACCTCTAAAATACCAACACTTAATGCACCAAATAGTTCTTTATTTCTTCCATGGCAAAGACCACCTTGCTGCAAAGAGATTTCATTCTTCACAAGACTCCCCTTTGGCTTGTAGTGAACATAGGTATGTTTTCTTCCCCCCAAAGGGATGGACTGCCCTTTGTTCTGCAAACTCATTTTTTTCATATGTTTCCCCATAGATGACAGGTAAGAATGCCAATTAATATCAGGTGCTGTAGGCTATACAGCATTTCAGATGAAGGAACTGGCAAAAACACCTCTCAGTACTCCTTGCCTAAGAAACCCTAAGAAATTCTTGGGGTTTCCATAATCCACAGGTGACTTGAAGGCACCACACACACACACACACACACAAGTTATTCTTCTCCCCTAAATTCTTGCTTGTGCAGGGTGTGATTTGTTCAGGATCTAGACACCATGCTGAGGCAGGAGGCCAGAAGAAGGAAGTGCCAAATAAATTTAAATAGTCAATTCATGTTGTTGTTTTTAGACAGCTGTAAAAGATTTGCAAAACAAGAGGATGGTTGTGCCATGAGCAGTCCCCCAGGTGGTAAATGCTGTTGGGGCGAGAAAAACCTGTTTTCCCTTCTCTTGATCCTAGAGGGTAAATCACTCATCTCTGCAAACCTATGGTTGTTTTCCATGCACTTTGCCCATGAACAGTCAGTGCTGAGTAGAAGATAGCTTTGGATCTACTGGTAGATATCTCATTGATCTGATTCCCAATAGCAACAAGTTGATTGTCCATCCTACTTCAAAAATGAAGATTGGTTTGGGGTAAAAAGAAGTAGAGTGGGTTTTTTGGGGGTGAAAGGAATGTGAGCCCAGTTCAATTCTGGTGCTCAAAGCAATTAATTCAGCTCCAAATTCTTTGATTCTGTGTGTGTCTTTAAGCACGAGGCTACAGTTCATGGATTCCAGTGTTTAAATGAACAAACAAAGCAGAACCTGCAAGCCTGAAGTTTGCCCACTCTTGATGTACATCTTAGGTTGCTTCAATTCAGAGCTTCTTTTGTGAGCTGAGTATGTCACAACTCCAAGCCCTATGTGGGACAATTACAATTTCCATGGTAGTCAGATGGGAGTTAGTATAATTAGCATTAACAGCACACTGCAAAACAGCAAGAATAATACTAACCATGTGACAACAATTTCACATTAAGGCTACAGTCTGAGGCACATTTACTGGGGAATAACAGAAATCACAGTGGTGGGCAGGATGATGCTACAGTCCACCTAAGATGCTTGGTCCACCTAAGACATTACTGTGGCCAACCTAAGCTGCCAGGACAAACTAGATGAATATGTCATATTAGCATAGACTAAGGAGGTACACTCAGGGTGAATGTATGGGTTTAAGGAAATAACCTATCCAGGGGTGCAGCCATACTGTAAAGACCATTTTAACTGTCATGACTCTGTTCTATGGACTCCTGGTTTTGGTGGTTTGGTGAGATACTTAGAAGTTTCTGCTAGAGAGCCACAGTGCTGCTTTTCAGGGAAGTTCACTATAGCTCTCTAGCACAAATTTACAGTAAGACCCCTGCGTCCACTGGGGATTGGTTTGGGTGTGTGCGTATGGACACTGAAAACTCTGGATAATAGCAAATGCCATTGAAAATAATGGGACTTCCAGTTTTAAATACCATAGAGTTGCCTACACTCTATGGTAGGTGTGCTGTTTTGTGTCCCGTGGATAATTGAATCAGTGGATAATGAATCAGTGGATACAGGGATCCTACTATATAAATATCTCAGTAAACGTGAGTGTATTGTGAGTATGGGGTTTATATATTGTAAGCCGCCCTGATTGCATTGCAGAGGGGCGGGATATAAATAAAATTTTATTATTATTATTATTATTATTATTATTATTATTATTATTATTAAACTATAAATCCTAGATTTCTGTAGAATAGGACAATAACACTTAAACTAGTATAAAACTTATATATGTATGCCATGTGGATACTCCTAGGGTAGTGCACAGACATTGGGCCCTTGGTATCCGCTGGTTTTTTATTCGAGGATCCCTCTTGGATACTAAAATCCCTGGATGCTCAAGTCCCATTATATACAATGGCATGATAAAATGATATCCCTTATATAAAATGGCAAAATCAAGGTTTCTTTTCCATTTTTTTTAATACTAGCTGCACCCAGTGTACCATACACCATTAAAAAAACTCCCCAAAAATGCTCGGTAGACCTCACAACAACCCTGAAATGTATGGTGGTGGATTTAAATTCCTCCTCCCCCTCCTCAGCATTCCACACTTCTCCCAGAATTGCTGGGGGTGACTCGCCCTGTTGCCCTGCTGTTGCCACCGCCAGTTGACTGTCTGGGTCCCAATCTGGGCCAGACTGAGTGACAGGAGTGGATTGTGAGGTGGAGAGGGAATTTGCATGCGGGTGGTGATTGGTTGGGTATGTTTCCTGAGCAGCCAATCAGCACTCTGGAAAAGGCAACATACCCAAGAGAATGATAGATAGATAGATAGATAGATAGATAGATAGATAGATTTTCAAGTCTATCTTGAACTAGACTGTGAAGTTTCTTGCTTCACAGAAACCTGGCTGGGAGAAGATAGTGCTGTCACGTGGACGCAGGCCCTCCCAGCCGGATATTCTGTCAGTGAGCAGGTGAGGGGAAGTGGGCGGGGGGGGGCGGAGTGGCTCTGGTTTATAAGAATAATCTGACTTTGACCAGGATACCTGTCTGGAACACAGTCCACTTCGAGTGCATATACTTTAGCCTGAGGACCAGGGACAGTTTGGGATTCTGCTAGTATACTGACCACCCTGTTGTCTAGCAGATTCCCTAACTGAGCTGACACAGCTGGTCTCAGAGTTGCTGTTGGAATCACCCAGACTTTTAGTTTTGGACGACTTCAACATTCCACTCGAGACCAGTTTGACAAATCTGACTGGTGCGGCTCGGGAGTTCATGGAAACCATGACAAACATGGGCCTATACCAAATGGTTGTGGTTCCGGTCCTTCGTCTCAGGCAGGTCCCAGAGGGTGCTGCTTGGGGACAGCTGCTCCAGCAGAAAGGAGCTTACTTGTGGCATTCCGCAAGGCGCCATCCTGTCCCCGATGGTGTTTAACATCTATATGAATCTTCTGGGTGAGATTATTCAGAGTTATGGGGCTGGGTGTTATCAGTACGCTGATGACACCTAGATCTATTTCTCCTTGTCCCGATCGTCAGCCTTGAATTCTGATGGTGTCTCTCCTCTTAATGACTGTCTTAAAGCAATAATGGGCTGGATGAGGAAAAACAGATTGAGATTAAATCCAGACAAAACGGAGGTGCTCACGTTAGCAGCCCCAAAACCAGGAGTTGGGTTGCAACCTCCAGTCCTGGATGGGGTCACGCTCTCCGTTAAGGGCTGTGTTCGCAATCTGGAGGTGCTCCTTGATTCATTGCTTCAGATGACTAGTCAGGTCAATGCGACGATCAGGAGCTCCTGTTATCAGCTTCAGCAGATATGCCAGCTGTGCCCTTTCCTGGAAGTAAGGGACCTCGAGACTGTGGTGCAGACACTGGTAACCTCTCATCTAGCTTTCTGAAATGCGCTCTACATGGGGCTACCCTCGTGCTTGGTCCGGAAACTTCAGTTGGTACAAAGTATGGCAGCCAGAGTGGTCTCGGGAACATCTCGGAGAGACCATATAACTCCAGTATTAAGATCTCTCCACTGCCTGCCTATCCGTTTCCGGGCCCAGTATAAGGTGTTGGTTATTACCTTTAAAGCCCTAAATGGCTTGGGTCCAACTTATCTTTGGAATCGCCTCTTCCCATATAATCCTCCCCACGCACTCCGGTCCTCTGGGAGGAATTTGCTTCAGCCACAAAAATCTAGGCTGTCTGCAAACCTCCCAGAGGGCCTTTTCGGTAATCGCTCCCAAATTATGGAATGGCCTGCCGAACAAGATCCATCAGATTATGAGTCTGAATAGCTTTTAAAAAGTACTAAAGACGGATCTCTTTCGGCAGGCCTTTCCTGATTAGATCCTGGCCTCAGGAGCTCTGTCTCCTGGCCTCTTTTAGTCTTGCTGGCTATTGATTTTTGTATTTGTTTTTTTTTTTAATGTGATTTTAGTTTAGGTGGTTTTTAATTTGATACTAGTTTAATATCTTTTTATGGGGGAGGGTGGGGTGGGTGGCGCTTAGGGATTTTAGGACATTTTCAGATGATCCTTGCCGCACAAGGATCGTCCGGGACAGTTTCATCAGAGCAGCGCGGCAGGAGGTCGTTTTTGGACGCCGCCGTCGCTGCTGCGAGATCGTCGTTCCCTCTCACGCAAAGGCTTGGAGCCTGCCGCGCTATATTCGCCAAGATTTTATTCACAGTCCGAAAATGACCTCCTGCCGCGCTGCTGCTACAAAACTGTCCTGGACGATCCTTGCACGGCAAGGATCGTCTGAAAATGTCCTTAGTCAGCATTGTTGTATTTTAATTGTTTTAAGCTGCCTGATTGTTTTTAACAGAGGGGCAGGGTAAAAATAAATATTATTATTATTATTATTATTATTTAGTCACGGATAGTAGAATCTGTGGATAGTGGAATCCATGGATACGGAGTCAACTGTACTCTGTCACCATTGGTTACCTTTTCTAACTTCTTCCTTGCTGAATCCAATGTATTATATTGTTCCTATTAATGTGAAATAAAAAAAATTGTTATTTACCTAAATAAACCGAGAATACTTTTTTCTCTCTTTAAATCAGAGAGGTGAATATGTCAGTTTCATTTCTTTGTGTTTGCTTTTTCTGTGCAAATATTTTCCCTCATTCAATAGCACAACCTTTTAAGTGATTTTAGTGTGGAGGAGACACACCTTAAATGGAAGATTCAAGGAACAATTGGTTAGTCATGCTTTCTTTACTATTATGCTTAGCATTGAGATTCAGAAATATTTATTCAGTATTTGGACTAAAGTAGGAAGTAGATGAGTAGGGACAGGTGGCTTATAAATTAGATATGTAGGAAAACTTAAGATTGTTAGGATAAATCAAAGCTTGATCAGATCATCTTCCTATCTACAATATACTGAAGTTTTCAAAGATAACAAACAATGAAACATTGCCTAATTATAGAAAATGGGCATGCCAGGTAAACCAGGGTTTCTGTTGAGCCACTTAATTTAAACTAAACTGGCTGCCAGATACAAAACAGGAGATGGATTACTAGTAGATAATCTCAGATAACAGAAACACAACGCTCCCTCACCCCACATCAAAGCACTTGGTATCTGGCATGTCCACATCATAGATTTATGCCAGATTCAAACCTGTTCAGTTACCTTGTCTTCCAGGCAAGGAACTCTGGAAGTTCCACTGCAGTTTTGTGGAAAGTGCCCAGTAGCCTTGTTGGGATCTCTAAATAAAGACAGCCGTGGCAACACCACAAAAAGTTGACATTATCCCTTTCAGATTGGTTTAAACATGAAATGTACATATGCCAAATGTACATATGCCAAATTATCACAAAACAAACATTAAAACAAGGCCTTGCCAATAGTGTCAATGACTGCTTCACTCCCAGTTTACTAACAGAAGGAATGACTAATGAACAGGAATTTCATGCATGTTTCCTCAGAATTAAGTCTCACTGGATTCACTGGGCACTAACATTAAGGCTTTGAGAGGGGCAGGTTTTTGTATTCATTGAGCTTTATTGCCAGATGTGTATAGGTTGGTGATGGTGAACCTAGGACACGTGTGTCACCACTGACATGCGTAACTGTCTGTGGTGACACGCGGCTAGGTCACTCCCCCTCCCTCCACTGCCCACAACCTCATCACCCTCCCTAAAGTGGCGATTGGGGCTTCAAAGCCCCGGTTGCCATTTTAGGGAGGCGGGGTGGGGAGGGAATGAAAGTGGAGGGTGGGGCTATGAAGCCCTGGTCGCCAATGGGAGGAGGCTTTCCAGCCAGCACCCTCCCTTCTGAAAGCTGCGATTGCGGCTTTGGGAAGAGAGGGTGGCTGGTTGCTGGAAGAGAGGGGCTGGAGGGGAGGGACTGGAGGGGGGAAAGCCCTCCCATCCAGCCCTCCCATCCAGCCAGAAATGCTCTCTCCCCATGCAGCCTCGCTGCAAGACTGGGGACTTCTCCGTGACTGAGTCACGGAGAATACCCCTCCCTCCCAGCGAGGCTCTCCCCGGTCTTCTCAAAGGGCTCAGGGGCTGCGAAGCACCAGAGCCGCCTCGGAAAGGCCAAGGAAGGCAGCAGGCAGGCTGGTGGGCGGGTGGGAGTCTGCCCGGCCTCTCCCCGGCCTTCCCAAGGGGGCTCCAGGGCTTCAAAGCCCCAGAGCCACCTTAGAAAGGCCGGAGAAGGTGGCAGGAGGGAGGGACTCTGCCCGTCCTCTCCCCAGCCTTCCTGAGGGTGTTCCGGGGCTTTGAAGCCTCAGAGCCACTTCGGAAAGGCCGGGGAAGGCAGTGGGCAGGTGGGTGGGAGGGAGGGAGGGAGTCTGCCCAGTCTCTCCCCAGCCTTCCCGAGGGGGCTCCAAGGCTTCGAAGCCCCAGAGCCGCCTTGGAAAGGCCAGGGAAGCTGGCAGGAGCGAGGGACTCTGCCCGGCCTTTCCCCGGCCTTTCCCCGACCTTCCTGAATGGGCTTCGAAGCCCCGGAGCCCCCTCAGGAAGGCCGGGAAGAGGCCGGGAAGAGTCCCTCCCTCCTGCCACCTTCCCCAGCCTTTCCGAGGCAGCTCTGGGGCTTTGAAGCCCCAGAGCCGCCTCGGAAAGGCCGGGGAAGGCAGCGGGCATGCTGGTATGTGGGAGGGAGGAAGTCTGCCTGCCTCTCCCCGGCCTTCCTGTGGGGGCTCTGGGGCTTTGAAGCCCCAGAGCTGCCTTGGAAAGGCTGGGGAAAGTGGCAGGAGGGAGGGACTCTGCCTGGCTCTTCCTGGCCTTCCTGAGGGGGCTCCAGGGCTTTGAAGCCCCAGAGCCAACTCAGAAAGGCCAGGGAAGGCAGCGGGTGGGCTGGCAGGTGGGTGGGAGGGAGGGAGTCTGCCCGGCCTCTCCCCGGCCTTCCCGAGGGGCCTCCAGGGCTTCGAAGCCCCAGAGCCACCTTGGAAAGCCCGGGGAAGGTGGCAGGAGGGAGGGACTCTGCCCGGCCTTCCTGAGGGGGGTCCAAAGCCCTGGAGCCACCTTGGAAAGGCTGGGGAAGGCAGCGGGAGGGTGGGCCGTAGTCTGCCCGGCCTCTCCCCAGCCTTCTCACAGGGCCCGGCAGCAGCCAGGAGCCTTGGAAGCCTGTCGGTGCCTTGAAAAAGGAGGGGGGAAAGCGTGCGGGTGGGAGGTTTTCCGCGAATAATCGAAGTTCCGAATGTGGAGGGGCAACTGCATACATTTATGTTATTTAAACAGTAAATATTGCAAAATAATGTTTTATCCTCTAAGTGACACACCACCCGAGTTATGCTCAGTTTTTTGGTGAAGTTTGACACACCAAGCTCAAAAGGTTGCCCATAGGTGTAAGCAAGACAGATTTCTCCCTCAGGCTGTGGCCCTATCCCTGGGGAAAGTAACACTTACTGAATACAATAGGACATGTATGTATTTGTGTTATTCATGGAGGGGGGGTGTTACAATTATATTCTTGGTATACTGGGATTTTTTCCAAGTTTATTAATATAAATGAGTATCAATAATGTAAAATAATAACTGCTTTAAAAGTATGATTTCAAACAAGAGAACTGGATATAATGTGGAATTCAGTATTTAAAGCCCTGTGATCCCTGGTAGAAAATAATGTTCCTCATATAGTGTGCTATGGTGTGTTTGCTTTGGGGTCACCATAAGTTGGAAATGACCTGAAGACACACAACAATCCCACCATTCCCACAACACCAGGAGTCAAATAAATAAATGTTATTCATGTATACCTTGCCTTTTGCCTTGTACAAAGAACTGTGTTAATATCACAACGGATTAATACCAATAGAGATTTAAAAACATACAAAGATATCAGTAAATTATATATAGACGTTATTTAAAAAAAAAAACAATCTACAAAATTAAAACCATTTATACATTCACTGAAAGACAGAATACAAAAATCCACAAAATAGCACATCATTAAAAAGCAGCCAGTTTCTAAAAGCCTGTCATAATAGCACAGTACAGGTAGCCCTTCTCCCTCTGTATCCATGGTTTTAGTTATCTGTGGAACATAAAATAGGAACACATACCACCCAGCTGTCCTGGAAAATGCCTAGAGAGGTATCACCTCACTAGTCATCTTCTAGTTCCCCCAACACAACCCTATAATATGTTTGTAAAAAAGTCTTTTATTTTAATACGGTTTTCTATTATCCGCAGTTTCACTTATACATGGCAAGTCCAGGAATGTATCTCCCACAGATATGGGAGGGAGGGGGTTGACCTGTATCCTCTTGCCAACAGTAGAAGAGCAAGGATGGAATCATCATAGGGAGGGAGTTCCAAAGCTTGGGAGCAGCCACTCTCACTCTCTCTCTCTCTCTTGCTCCCACCAAACATACTTGAGAAGGCGTGGGATGGAGAGAAAGGCTTCCCTGAAAGACGTTAGAGCATGGCCAGGGTCACATAGGGAGATAGAGTCCTTCAGAGAGCCTGGACCCAAACTGTATGGGGCTTACAGGTCATCATTATAGGCAGCCCCAGCTAACAGCCTGGCTGCAGCTCTTTAGACCATCTGAAATTTCTGAGCTCTTTTCAATGACAGTCCCACAGAGAGCACATTACAATAATCCAAACAGGACATAGCCAAGGCATGTGTCACCATTATTGCTGTGGAATAACATCTTCTACCACACCCAAGGGCAGCAGCTTTCTTTCAGATAGGGGTAACAAAAGTGTGGGCTGCAAGAAACTTGTGGCTCTCCAGGGGGTTTTTGTGCCCTTCGCCTTGGTTTCCCCAAGACCCCACAGCCCTTCCAAGTTAAAAAAAAAAAAATCAAGCAAATGTTTGGTTGAAAAACAGGCAACCACTGATTCCGGAGCAATGGCTGACTCTTTGACACACACCGCAACCCCATATCATTAACGCCTCAAAACAGAGAAAGAAAAAAACTTTGTACCTGAAACCTTGGCTCCTATAACTCTGCACAATTATATAATTCTGATTTCACTTTAAGTGTCATAGCTGTGTCTTACAAAATCCTGGGATTTGTAGTTTGGTGAGGCCCCAGAGCTCTCTGGCAAAGAATTCTAAATGTCTCACAAAATTACAGATTTTGGGATTCTGTGGCATGTTGTCATGACCTTTACAGTAGTATCAGGTTGCTATAATTCTGTAGTGTGTAAGGAGCCCAGAAGTACAAAAGAAAAGTCATTTTTCATTTCATTTTTTGGCAGAAAAGTGGCCACTGTACCAACTTACTTTAAGAGCTCAGAACACACTATGGACTTTATCAGACCACCCTCCTTTTCTGTTCTTTTGCCCACATAATTTGTGACATTTTTATGCCTGCAAAAGAACCCTCTTTACCACATTTACCTTCCATCCCATCCAAAGGCAGCCCCAGCAATGACAGAGGAGCTCTGTTCATTTCCTGGAATGAAATCCGATGGATTCTCATGAAAAGATGCAAGTGCGGGAATTTTTTTAAAAAAAGCAAAAATAACACCAAAAAAAGAAAATACAGCAAAGCACACTTTAAAAGTCCAAAGTAAATGGGAGGGGGGGTCATAAAAAGAGCATTCCCTACCTGGCTGTCATGATCTCACCCGGAAGTGTTTGCCCATTGATGCTGCATTCACATGAGTACAATGGCATGCAGATTCAAACACCTGCAATGCCAGCAACAAATCGCCATGGCTGATCTATTGACGGCTTGGGTCATCAATAAAAAAGTACGGCTTTTTAACAATATATGATCATGAAAGGATGACATCGTCTGGTATGCACACCCTTTCATGATCACTAGACATCCTTAAGATGCTGTATTTGTCTGGTCTGATAAAGTCCCATGTTTTCCAAGATAAAATTACAGGTAGTAGGCTCAGAAGGAACCGCCTGAAGACTTCCTACTGCTGTTGTCTCCCACCAACATCTGCCACCTTCAGCAATTGCCTCATTCTGTCTAATGACAGGGCTGGCCCTATGAAATTCCTTCACCACCTGCTACTACTCCCTCTTTCCTTGGATAAGACTTGGTTTCGGGGACGGGGAGGGCAAGTGACAGTGAGAACAGGGAATAATAGAGTTGAGAGTCATGCCTTAACATGGAGTGGCTGGCTCTCTTGCATTTGTGTTGTCACAACCATACTTTTAATAATTACTACATCTCTTCAGCAGGCCTAATTAGCAGTAGAGACAAGATTTGGGCAACAAGGAATATATGGGATGGGGGCTTAGGATGGAAGGGTCTTGCCTGTCTCCATATCCATGTTAAATGGTGGGTTACTTGAACACCAAGTTCATGCTCATCTGTACAGCTGATTATTGGCTCCACTGTACCATGTACTGGCAAAGGGGGATAGGCTCAAATACCTTGAAGGCACCAAACCCTGTCTGATCTTGGAGGCTGAGTAGGGTCAGTCCTAGTTAGTACCTGGGTGAGAGACTGCCAAGAAATCCCAGGTGCTACAGGCTATATTTCAGAAGGAAGGCAATGGCAATCCAACTCTGAGTATTCCTTGCTTAATGAAAACCCTATAAAATGCATGGGCACACCATAAGTTGACAGTGTGTGAAGGCATGAATGTACACACAGAGAGAGGCAAAGGGGAACTACCTCAAGACTTAATTGTTGCTAAACAGTGAAATTGGTTCTGTTCACATGACACTTCGTACAGTGCCTTATTTCCTAACTTTTCAAAAGTCTGTGATAATTCCTCTTAAGACAACTGCTTTATCTACACAGTTCCTTCAATGCACAGGTGCATGTTGCAAGAAATATTAAAGTCAACAGGAACAAAGCCTGCAGCACACCCAGAGAATGCATTTTTCATCCCCCATCCCAAACCAAATGCTGAAGGCTTTCAAACACTAGGCCTACTCTGCCGGTTTCAGGAAAAGCAGGATTGTTAGGTAAAAACCTGAATGCAGGCTTTGTTGCTGTTGTGTGCCTTCAAGTCATTTCCAACCTATCATGGCCCTAGGACAGGGTTCTCTTGTGCAAGATTTGTTCAGAGAGGGGTTTTGCTTTTGCCTTCCTCTGAGTTTGAGTGCGATTGGCCCAAAGTCACCCAGTGGGTTTCATTGGCCAAGCGGGGATTCAAACCATGGTCTCCAGAGTTGTAGTCCAGCCCACAAACCACTACACCACACTGGCTCATTGATACCTTAACAGTGGGTTTAAGTGGGGAATAACAAAGCAGCTCCTCAGTAGGTCTGCATTACTTAACCAGCAGCCTGCATTTGGGCAGAGTTCAGCTGTAGTTTCCTGTATTGTCTAGTCACAGGAGGCTACATTGCCTTTCTCTTAAGCTGAGAAAGTGTGACTTGTCCAAGGCCACCCAGCTGGTTTTCATGGCCAAGCAGGGATTTGCACACCAGCATGCCTTCGCCTCAGATTCATATGCCTCTCCCTATGGCACAGAGAAAATTAATAATGTAGACCAGCCATTCTCAACCTTTTTCCCCTGGAGGAACCCTTGAAATAATTTTCAGGTTTTAGGGAACCTCTGTCTAAAAATTATTACATTTTTTACAGATCTTCCAGCCACCTCTTGCAGAAGCCTGGGGTTCCATGGAACCCTGGTTGAAAAACTTTGATGTAGATGATCAAACCATCTATAGTCAGGTACACAAGTAGACCACAGTATGAAGAAATGCTAGAGTGAATAGTACTACTTCTATTTCTGCAGTTGTGGATGTGTATTTCCTAGAAGCCATTTTTTTTTTGAAAAATAAATTAAAAACCTTTAACTGTCTCCTTCATGGACAACCCAATTCACATTTATCTCTTTCCTTGTGTAGAAAGTTGCATGGAGGAAGATGACTGTGTGAAATAACCTACAAGTATGGAGAGATAATTATTCTTACATTATCTGATCTGTTGATCGTAATACATTTTACAGTATGAAACACAATGTACTCTGTGCAAGACTCAGCATTTACTTTGAGGACCTGGAACTTTGCTAGAACAGCCATCATCAAGGATATTTTTTTAAAAAAATAAAACAGTCTTTGTGCAGGTAGCTGTAGCCATGGCTACATAGCATTGCACACACATTGGAAACTGTTTAATGCAGTGTAGATGTGTAAATAGCTATTGCTTAAAAACAATTTGTAAGCCGCTCTGATAGCCTTGTGGCTGAAGAGCGGGGTATAAATAACTAAATAACTAAAATAAATAAAAATAAAACTTACTTCTGAGTAGACTTGCATATAATTACACAGTGGCTTTAAACAGAAAAGAAACAGCCATTTCAAAGCCTGAAAACCTTCTGCTCACATCCTAAGGCTACTGCTTCTCAGGTCTACTCAGTGATTAGGCTGTCCAAGGGATTCTGGGAGCTGAAGCCCACCCAAAGTCTTTTCTAAAGTCTTGTAACAACAATCTGGACACAGATGCATAGACACACAGCTGCTCTGCATCAGAAGAGAAACTTCCATTGGTAAAACCCCCTCAATACAAATAGCAGCCTTCAGGGACAGGTGGGGACCTGATCTGGCAGTGACCACGGGAGGACCATGGGAGCAACACCCAGTTTAGCTATATGCGTGCTAACTACAACTATTTCCAAATTTCAAAAGTGACACCATCGTAAATAATTACAGTACTTTTCACAAGCATTGATCAAGTTATGAAAACCATAATCTGAGAGAACATCATTGAATCTGTGCCCAACCCTTAAAATATAGTCTGAAAAAAACAGTAAAACATGCTGGGAAGTGGTCATTGTTCTGATTTCAGTTAATTTAAGTTAACTAAAGTATACTAAAATAACAAGGAAGATTAATATACATCTCAGGCTAGTTTTGCATTTGGGAGTTTTCCAGACATTGACTTTAAATATTTTGATAAAGACAGGAATACCTGCATGAATATTGTCCAACATTCTTTCCATTTAGCTATGAAATGTCTGGGTCAGATTTTGAAATATCACTTCTTCATGGAAAAGATCAGAGGAGATTTACAGGATGTCAGTACATAAATGTTTTATTTGCAGACGCAGGTTGAGTAAGAGACTCCAGATTCAAAATCATACTGTTCATATTAAAAGACAGATCAGAGGCCATATTTCTTTTGCTTTTACAGATATAGGAAAACTAAGCCCCCCCCCCAAAAAAAAAAATTACTGATATCCTGGCTGGGAGGAAAGAATAAGAGCAAAACAACAGATAAAAACCAGGGAGGGATAAAAATGTAGTGCATATAGCAGCAACATGTACTGAATTGATCTGAATTTGTGCACATCAGTTTGAGAGGAACTGAGAGAAAATTATAGCATATGGTTAAGGGTCATGACTTCAATTCTTTAAGGACTTGTTTACACTGGCCAAAATACTCCATGTGCTGGCTGGACTATTCCAGCCTCAAGCCCGCAGCATTGCCCCCCCCCAAGCTGTTATCTGCATACCCATGGCCCATGCATGAAGCAACACTTTTCTTCCCCACGTTGGTTCTGAGGCAAAGAATGAGGTGTCCAGCATGGTCACATGACTGGACACCTCGTGATGACCTTAGCAGAGTCGTGACACACATGACTCAGTCAGGAAATGGCTGTGCCAGGCACTGTGTAGGCCAAATGTGTAGACACACACACACCCTTGTGGTAATGGAACTCACTGTTTTCTCTGGAAGAACCACAGCAAATGGTGAGGGTTTTTTTTTTTTTTAACCATGTGTCCACTCCATATTGAGGAGTATTTGTCCCAGATTTTCACTGGAACTGCCCAGACATCATCTAGATAGCTCAGACTAGAAACGGGGCCAAAACCCTGCATCCTCTGGACAGCCGGGCACAGGAATGGTGTGTGTGTTTTTCATTTGGCCTGTGTAGACAAGGCCTAAGTTAGAGTAGGAAAGTTATACAGTAGTAGCAGTTATAGACCCCTGATGGACCCAGAAAGAAAGAACAGAAGTGTTTGTCTTATTGAGTCTCCTTTGGAGGTTTTTAAACAGAGACTTGATGGTCATCTGTTGGAAATGCTTTGATTGTGTATTCTTGCATGGCAGGGGGTTGGATTAGATGGCCCTTGTGGTCTCTTCCAGTTCTATGATTCAGGTGAATCACTGCAAGAACGGTTAGATAGACAGAGTATAATTAGCTAAAGACAGAAAGAAAGAGAAACCAAAGAATCACTGCCTTTCTCAATTTACTCGAGTATTCTATCATCAGGTCTCACACAATGTTTTTGAGGTGGCATTTACTCCTGGGGGCCGTTTACACGATGAAAATGTCCTGGGAAGAATTCGTGTCGATCCCTGGCAGTTTACACGTACATCGGGTCGGGTACGTGATTTTCGGAAGGGGGGCCACCTTTTATCCCTCAACCTGCGGGACTTCCAGTCCCACGGTTTGTGCCAGTTTTTAAAAAAGTCACTGGAGGATTCGGAAAATCGGAAATGTAAACAGCCTGGGACAAAATGTCTCGGTACTAGGATGACCGGAAATGGTGACTGGGGGCGGGCTTAGAGATCAGGGGCCAGAAAAGGAGGGGTCAGTCACCCGTTCAACAGATCCAGCCTCACCAGCCGAAAACAAAGGCATCCCTTCCAGCTGCATGAAGGTTGATGTGTGTGTGTGTGCGCGCGCGTGTACTCAATCACCTTTTTAAATGGATCTCTACACTGCAAACCCTTCAGCTTTACCTTTTCCTCAACTGCATGTTACAGAGAGATCTTCGTTGCCCGTTCATCCCCTGCCTTGGTCACCTCCCTGTTTCAGAACGGGCACATTAAAATATTCAAGCCTCTGAGCGAATTAGCACCCTTTAATTCCCCCTATCTGTGTTTGTGTCTTTCAAAACGCCTGCCTATAGCCACTTGAAATCTCTGCAGCGTGCTGTTAGGGTTAATATTTTAAAGAGCCAAGGGGAAACCCAAGCAGCTTGATTTCAAAAGGAAAGCACTCAGCTTGATTTCAAAGCACTCAGCTTGATTTCAAAAGGAAAGCCCTGCGTCTGAGTGAAAGATCTGTCTGGATCTTTCAAAATGCTTTCTGCCTCTTCTGAAAGGGTTAAAATTTTAAAGAAGCAAGGGGGAATAACAAACCTCTGCCCCCCCTCTCTCCCCCCCACAGACAGCCAATAGCATTGCTCGTGGTGTGGAACTCTAAAGGAAGTGCGTCACCAAGGTTGTGAAAACACGAGTAATCGCATCTTTGATTGACAGCAAAAAAAAATTAAATAAATCTAAACAAAACCGGAACTATGGACGTGCAAATATCAGTCACGGGACCACCCGGGATATCCAGATCAGTGACATAAATCGTATAAACAGCGAGGGGCAGATCCGTGATCACTAAATCATGGTAAGCACCGCGACAATTTTTGTCGTGTAACTGGCACCCTGCTGTTTTATGGGGCTTGGCTTTACCCTTCTCACCAGGCATCCCTCCTCCTTGCCAATGCACAAGTGTCCCCTGTTCCTCTGACTTGTAGTTCTTGATACAGTAGGCAATGTTACATAGAAGGAAACAAGTCTTGCAATTTTGCAATTATCTCTCTCTGGCTTTTCTTCGCAAACGAAGATTCAGGAAGGACTCATCCCGCGCCTTCTGCAAGCGCGCTGATGACTAAAAAGGCCAATCCGAGATAAACAAGTCCGGTTGCAAAAAGTGCAGCAGAAGGTCTCCTTGGGTGATGTTTTTGGGTTGTGATTCTTTCTGCGTTGTCGTTTCTCTTCAAGACTTGTTCGTCGTGAGTTCTCAAATAAGGCTGCAGCATTGTGGATAGTGCGTCTCCATGCCTCCCGATGTGAGGCCAGGGCGGACCACCGTTGGTGATCAATCTGGCCAAGCCTGAGATGTTGTTTCAGGGAGTCCTTGTATCGCTTTTTTGGAGCACCCCTCCCACGCTGACCCGTGGCGAGTTCACCGTAGAGTAGTATTTTTGGGAGGCGATGGTCCTCCATCCTAGAAACGTGCCCTGCCCAGCGCAGCTGTGTTCTCAATATCATGGCCTCAATGCTGGTGATCCCTGCTTGTTCAAGGACAGCAACATTCGTCACATAGTCAGTCCAGTGTATATTTAGGATTGTGCGTAGACAGCGCTGATGAAAGCGCTCGAGGAGTCGTAGGTGGTGGCGATAGGTAACCCATGTTTCAGATCCATAAAGGAGGATAGACAGTACGATGGCTCTATACACACTGATTTTTGTGCTTTGCCTCAGGTGTTTATTGCTCCAGACTCTTTTGTGAAGTCTTCCAAATGCACTATATGCCTTTGCTAATCTGTGATCGATCACAACCGAGTAGTCCAAGCCTCAGCTATCCAATATATGATACAAAAACCAATGAAAAATGAATTGGACATAGCTCCCACTTTGGAAGAGACCCTTATGGCCATACAGCAGATGAAAAACGGCAAGGCAGCTGGGATTGATGGAATCCCACCTGAAGTTTGGAAACACGGAGGTCATGCACTCCACGAAAAATTCCACGAATTCCTTGTGAATTGCTGGGAAAAAGGGGAACTGCCATCAGACCTCCGAGATGCAGTCATCATCACCCTGTACAAGAAAAAAGGAGCAAAATCCGATTGCTCAAACTATCGAGGCATAACACTGCTCTCTATTGCTGGAAAAATCCTTGCAAGGATACTCCTGAACAGATTAGTTCCTGCTATTTGCAATTATAGAGCTATAATTAATTATAATACTAAATAAATTATAGCACTATATTCTGGGATTTGCAGTTTAAGGACAAGTATTTAGAATTCTCAGCCAGAGAGCATTAGTACCCCAGCAACCTATAAACTCCAGAATATCATAGGACGCTGTCATGGCAGTAAAAATATATACTATAATTGTGTAGTGTGAAAAAGCCCACAGTCTCAGACAGTCCTGCTTAAACTGTACAAGGAGACTGTCTCTGTTGTAGAGGAAGGTCTTACGTTGGACCAGGCCAGGAGGTTCAGCAGTTTAGAACGTTGCTTGAGATTGCTCTAACTTGGCTTCTGATTGGCTCCACCAAATTTCACAAGATCTGGGCAATAGATACAAGAAAACAAGTTTCTATAAATATTTTTAGGCATGATCTACAATGTCAATTCCCCCCTCAAAGTAATGAGGACTGCAACCTGGGCTGGGCCTCTCAAGACATCCACACCTCAGTTAAGTGTACCATCAACTCTCCATCCAAAGGTGACTTTGCATATCATCACAGAACAAAATCAGAGGTGAGGCTTGTGTATTTCATAAATGTCACTTCCACCTAGTAAGACCTGCATAAAAAGATATCTCACATTGAGGAAAGGAAAAAATACATTTTACAAGCTGTGTAAGGTATAATTTGTTTGCTTATATAATACGCTCACAGTTTATTAGGATTGTCTTCCCCACCTTAGGTAAATGTGGGTTTCAGATAATTCCAACCAGGAAATACATACAGTTAATTTCCAACCAGGAAATACATACAGTTAAAGTAAAAGCAGTGTTAACTCAGCTCAATTCTTTTAACCATCTAAGGAGCATGTATTTAAACACGGTATTTTTTTTTCCTGTGCCAGGTATTTATACCTCTAAATTCTTGTCCTTAAGATCAATAGTTATGGTTATGGAATAGAAACAGCTTTGGTGGATGACCTATGCAGGGAACTGGACAGAGCGAGTGTGTCTCTGTTGGTTCTGCTGGACCTTTCAGTGGCTTTCGATACATCAGCATGGTATCCTTCTGAGTCACCTCTCTGGGATGGGGCTTGGAGGTAGTTTTACAGTGGCTTCACTCTTTCCTGGAGGAACATTCTCAGAGGGTACTGCTAGGGGATTTCTGTTTGACTCCTTGGCCATTGGCCTGTGGAGTCCCTCAGGGTTCAGTCTTGTCCCCTATGCTATTTAACATCTACATGAAACTGCTGGGAGAGGTTGCTTAGAGTTTTGAGGTCAGGTGTCACAAGTATGCTGATGATGCCCAGCTCTATTACTCCTTTCCACCTAATTCCAAGGAAGCTGTTCCTGTGCTAAACCAGTGTCTGATAGCTGTAATGGACTGGATGAGGGCAAACTAACTGAATCTTAATCCAGACAAGACAGAGATGATCCTGGTCAGTTGAAAGACAGACCTGAGAACAGGGGTTCAGCCTGCGTTAGATGGGGTCACACTCCCTCTGAAAATGCAGGTTCGCGCTTTCAGGTACCCCTGGATTCATCAGTGAGCCTGGAGCCTCAGGTCTCAACAGTGACCAGGATTGCTTTTACACAGTTAAGTCTAGTGCACCAACTGTGCCCATTTGTGGAGAAGTTGGATTTGGCCACAGTGCCCTTGGTTACATCCCATTTGGTTTACTGTAATGCGTTCTGCATGGGACTACCTTTGAAAAGTGCTCAGAAACTTCAGTTTGTCCAAAGAGCTGTACCCCAGCTGTTAACAGGGGCTAGCTACAGGGAGCACGTAACTCCTTTGTTGCAACAGCTCCACTGTATGCTGGTTTGTTTCTGGGCACAATTCAAAGTACTGGTTTTGACCTAAAGCCCTATATGGCTTGGGTCCAGGTTATTTAAAGGACCATATCTTCCTGTATGAGCCCAGCAGAGCCTTAAGATCATCTGGAAAAGCCCTTCTCTCTGTTCCACCACCATCTCAACCTCATTTAGTAGGGGAAAGGGAGAAGGCTTTCTCGGTGGCTGCTCCCAGACTTTGGAACTCCCTCCCCAAAGGGAGATAGCCCCATCCTTGCTTTCCTTCCAGCAGCCAGTTGAAACATTTTTATGCCACCAGGTTTTTATGAACTGACAAGGCCTGGGATTGTAAGCATGTGCGATGCAGTTTTAAAGCATTTTAGGGTTTTTTAATACAGCTTTCAATGTATTTTAATATTTTTACTATTAGTGTTTTTAACATATAAATTGTTTTATTCTTTTTAAAACTCTGTATTTAGACAGTAATTTTTATTTTTGCATTGTTTTTAGCTTGCATTGTTTTAATCATGTTGTTAGCAGCCTTGGGTCCCATTGACAAGAGGAAGGTGGGATATAAATGAAAAAACTTGAACTCCTAGCACTCCAAAACAAATATGATATAATAGGCATTACAGAAACCTGGTGGGACAAGTCTCATGATTGGAATGTAGGAATAGAGGGGTATAACCTTTTTAAGAGAAACAGGCCAAACAGGAAAGGAGGAGGAATAGCATTATATGTCAAGGATATTTACACCAGTGAAGAGATCCATGACATCAATACTGGAAGCCAGGTGGAGAGCATCTGGATAAAAATTAAAGGGGAGGGAAACAACACGGATGTTATTGTGGGACTCTACTACAGACCCCCAAGTCAGACGGAGGAATTGGATGATGCCTTTCTAGAACAGATGAACACACACGCAGAAAGGAAAGATGTAGTAGTGATGGGTGACTTCAACTATCCTGATATTTGCTGGAAAACTAACTCAACCAAAACTTCAAGGTCTAGCAAATTCCTGACTTGCCTGGAAGACAATTTCATGGCCCAAAAGGTGGAAGAGGCAACAAGAGGGTCAGCTATTTTAGATCTGATCCTAACCAACAGAGATGACCTGGTAAATGGGGTACAAGTGGTGGGATCCTTAGGTGAGAGTGATCATGTTCTCCTGGAGTTTGTTATACAATGGAAAGGAGAAGCCAGGCATAGTTAGACACGCATTCTTGACTTTAGGAGAGCTGATTTCAATAAACTCAGGGAAATACTGGGGGTGATCCCATGGTCAGGAATACTAAAAGAGAAGAGACCTCAAGATGGATGGGACATTCTCAAAAGGGAGATACTGAAGGCACAATTTCAAACAGTACCATTGAGGAAGAAAAATGGGAGGTGTCTCAAGAAACCAGGATGGATGACTAAAGAAATATCAACAGAGCTAAGTTTTAAATGGAAGATGTATAAGAAATGGAAAAAGGGGGAAATCACCGAAGAAGAATTCAAACAGATAGCGAACACATGTAGGTGTAAAGTCAGAAAAGCTAAAGCACAGAATGAGCTCAGGCTTGCTAGAGAGGTTAAGAACAATAAAAAGGGTTTTTTTGAGTATGTCCGCAGCAAAAGGAGGAAGAAGGAAATGGTAGGGCCAGTACGCGGAGAAGATGGCAAAATGCTAACAGGGGACAGAGAAAAGGCAGAATTACTCAACACCTTCTTTGTCTCAGTGTTTTCAGAAAAGGTAAAGGGGGACCAACCTGAGGATAAAGGTACAGAAGACACAACAGAGGAAATCCAGCACAGAATAAGCAAAGAGGTAGTACAGGAATACCTTCTTAATCTAAATGAATTTAAATCTCCAGGACCAGATGAACTACATCCAAGAGTATTAAAAGAGCAGGCAAATATAATCTCAGAGCCATTGGCAATAATCTTTCAGAACTCCTGGAGAACAGGAGAAGTTCCAGCAGACTGGAGAAGGGCAAACGTTGTCCCCATCTTCAAAAAGGGAAAAAAAGAGGATCCCAACAATTATCATCCAGTTAATCTGACATCAATACCAGGGAAGATTCTAGAGCAGATCATTAAACAGAGAGTCTGTGAACATTTAGAAGGCAATGCCATAATCACAAAAAGTCAACATGGGTTTCAGAGTAACAAGTCATGCCAGACTAATCTGATCTCTTTTTTTGATAAAGTTACCAGCTTCGTAGATGACGGGAACACTGTGGACATCGCATACCTTGATTTCAGTAAGGACTTTGACAAGGTTCCCCATGACATTCTTGCAAACAAGCTTGTAAAATGTGGGCTAGACAAGTTAACAGTTCAATGGATTTGTAATTGGTTGACCGGCCGAACCCAAAGGGTGCTCAGCAATGGCTCCTCTTCATCTTGGAAAGATGTGACCAGTGGTGTGCCACAGGGTTCTGTCCTGGGCCCAGTGCTATTCAACATCTTTATCAATGACTTGGATGAGGGAATTAGGGGCATACTTATCAAATTTGCACATGACACCAAATTAGGAGGAGTAGCTAATACCCTGGAGGACAGGATCAAAATTCAAGATGACCTGGATAAACTGGAGAGCTGGGCCAAAGCTAACAAAATGAAATTCAATACGGAGAAATGTAAGGTACTGCACTTAGGGCGAAAAAATGAAATGCAGATATAGGATGGGGGAGACCTGGCTGAATGAGACTACGTGCGAAAGGGATCTAGGAGTCCTAGTAGACCACAAGTTGAACATGAGTCAACAGTGTGATGCGGCAGCTAAAAAGGCCAATGCGATTTTGGGCTGCATCAATAGAAGTATAGTGTCCAGATCAAGGGAAGTAATAGTGCCGCTCTATTCTGCCTTGGTCAGACCTCACGTAGAATACTGTGTCCAGTTCTGGGCACCACAATTCAAAAAGAATATTGACAAATTGGAGCGTGTCCAGAGGAGGGCGACTAAAATGGTGAAAGGTCTGGAAACAATGCCTTATGAGGAGAGACTTAGGGAGCTGGGTATGTTTAGCCTGGAAAAAAGACGGTTAAGAGGTGATATGATAGCCCTGTTTAAGTATTTGAAGGGGTGTCACGTTGAGGATGGAGCAAGCTTGTTTTCTGCTGCTCCAGAAATTGGAACACGGAGCAATGGATGCAAGCTCCAGGAACAGAGATTCCACTTCAACATTAGGAGGATCCTTTTGACAGTAAGGGCTGTTCGGCAGTGGAACACACTCCCTCGGAGCTTGGTGGGGTCTCCTTCCTTGGAGGTCTTTAAACAGAGGCTGGATTGCCATCTGTCAGGGATGCTTTGATCGTGATTTCCTGCATGGCAGGGGGTGGACTGGATGGCCCTCGTGGTCTCTTCCAACTCTGCAATTCTATAATTCTATGATTCTATGATCATCAGTTATATACTGTGTGTTCTGGAAGGGTGATTCTTCATTTAGCATTATGATTATGCATTTGCAATATTGGTCCAGTTCAAGGCATATTGTGTTATCATTATTATTAATAGTTGTAACAATTGTAGCAGTAACAGTAGCAGCAGTAAATTGTTTCACAAGTGAACAAATAAATCCATGACTACTTTTAAGCAGATGAAGATAATAAAGTATTGCTTTGTTTATATTGATGCTTTCATTCTTTTAAAGATTTCCATCCTCAGAAGCTATATCTGAGTGAGTCTGTTCATGAGACTGGTGGATGTACATTCTACTGATCCCTTCATAATATATAGAGTTGAAACTGAGGGTGACAATTGTGTATCTACTGTTGCATGGTTCATAAATGTTGATTATGATATAATATGTTTGTTAGTCTTTAAGATATCACAGGACCCTTTGGTGTGCCTTGTCACATACATACATTAGTAAGGATTTCTTTTCCATGGGGTATTTTAATAATCTTATAGCCTCTTAAAGAGAAGTTCTATGTTAAAGTAATCAGTTGAATTTCAGTTTCCTTTGTCTATTCCATGGGAGAATCATTCAAGCTTTGTTATTACTAAACTCACCTCTCCAAGGCACAGAATAGGGTATAAATATTAGATCCCTAGCAATAGTAAAGCATGCCACAGTGAATGGACCCGACCACTCTCTTTCTCAGCACACCCAGGATCAGAACCTCATGTGCCATCCCAAGACGCCTGCCAGATGAAGCTCTTCTCTTCAAGACTGGTAACTATCACCCCATCTTCCTGGACCTCTCTCTATTCAACCTTTCTATCCTACTCTGCTATAGCCTTGTATGGTTCTTAAGAACATGTGTTGTGAATGTCAGTTCACTTTTGTGTTACACCAATAAAATATTGTATTTCATTTTAACTGGAGTGCTCTCTACAGTTAGAAATGGTATACACAGGTACTCCTCCTCTTGCAGGCCTACTGTTTGAGCTCATGTTTCCCCCAGATATTACAGAAAATTTTGGCATCATGGGTGAGGTTCCAACATACCTCCACCTCTTAGAGTAACAACATGACTTGCTGTATCAAAAGAAAAACATGCATACTATTCAGCACTATGTCCAGGAAGGTGGGAGGAGAGACTTTATAACCATGGATTTTTCCCCCTTAGTGCTGTTCTCCAGCCTGCACTCCATATAATTCCTGGCAAGCAGTATCTGAGTTGGTCACTTTATGGGCCCAAGTACACATGAGGGTCTTAGCAACAGATCCTGGCTGATCTCAGGGCCAGTCCTGATTAGGGTGACTGCCAGGAAATACCAGGTGCTGTAGGTTATATCCAGAGGGAGATAATGGCAAACCTCCTCTTGAATACGTCTTGCAAAGAAAACCGTGTGGTAGGGTTACAGTAGGTCAGAGTCAACTTGAAGGCACATAGCAACAGCAACAAACACATGAGGTTAAACACTTGTCTGAAAAAGGGTGCTTAATACTGCCACTTGCCTTCTGAAAGAAATGGTAGCTGTGATTTGGATCAAAACTTGTATCCTTTGCACTGCCCGCTTCATTCTAAATTCCACAAGGAAGCCATTTTTGTACCGTTCTCTAGTCTTTTGCAAACTGTGATCATGACTTCATGGAGGATAAGCAGAGCTTCAAAGTGATGTTGCAAATGAGTTGCAATAATGTTATTATCTGCAACTAGGAAGTTATTTTGGGGTTATGAGGGTGTAACAAAGTTAATTTTTTATTTTTTTTAGCAATATATTTATTACAATCCATATTCAATAAATGACAGATACATCAGACAATCACATATACAGATGACTTGTTCCCCCCTCCCCTCCCCTCCCCTGCCCTCCCCGCCCCTCCCCACTAAGACTAACATAACAAATAACATAACAAATCATGCTAATAATATTCCTTACATAGGAGCCCTGGTGGCACAGTGGTTAAATGCCAGTACTGCAAGCCACCACGTTGTAAGTTCAATTCCAGGGGGCTCCAAGGTTCACTCAGCCTTCCATTCTTTCCTAGGTCAGTAAATTGAGTACCCAGCTTGTGGGGGCAATTAACTAACACACATTGGAAACTGCTTAATGCAGTGTAGATGTGTAAATAGCTATTGCATAAATCAATTTGTAAGCCGCTCTGATAGCCTTGTGGCTGAATAGCGGGGTATAAATAAATAAATAAAAATTAAAAAGTAAACAATGACAATGACAGAAAACTTCCTCTACAATGAGGAAACAGCTTTAAATTCTTATATTTATATAATAAATCTTTCCAATAGCTTCATAAAGATGAGTACTTTAAAAACAAATCTTACTAAATGTACCTCCTTATGAGATTTCTTCACTCTAACAGCCCATGGGTAGAGTGTAAATTTACTCAGAAAAAACAAACATTGTGTGTTCATCAAACTTGTTTTTTAAATACTCTTCTAGTTTCTCTCAGTTTCATTAATTTACTCTTTGCCTTGCCCTCTAATAGGTAAGGCAATTTATCTAGTTCCGCTATTTCAATTACTTTTTCTTTCGAGGGGACATTCTCATTTTCCAGTATTTGGCAATAAGAATTCTTGCTGCCATTGCCAGATGCCACTATAACCTGCCTATTTCTTTATCTGTTTTCCCTTCAAATTGTGTAATACCTAATAGAAGGAATTCTGGTTGTAGACAAAGCATTTTGTAACAAAGTTACATTTTGAAAGCAATGTAGTAAGTAAAAGTTACTTTACTCTATAACAAATTACCGTTTCGATTCATTTTTAAAGTTATTTTTACTGGTAACTAAAAGCAATAGGCAGCACAAGTTGACTTTCTTCTTCATCATCATCATCATGAGTAACAGGAAGAGGTTACTTTTTAAACACTGTGATGACTAATGAAAGGAAATACTTATGAAAAGTAGTTACCCAAGCTCTGAGAGTAAGACTATCTGGCTACTTACATTGATAGCTACACATTACTTTCAGTCTTAGAGATAGTTTGCCTCTGGATAATATCTACTAGGTAAGAGGCAAGGGTCATTATATTACTCTCCCAGACACAGAATCAAGAAAGAATGCTGAACTAGATAGGTGTCTGTTCTTAAAGAGCAAAGGCACACTCATCAAGCCCCCAGAACACTCCTACTCCACTGGTCCCCCCCACTCTGAAATCTGTCACTTTGGGGATTGAGCAGGGAAAATTTGCAAGCAAAAATAAGGCAGGAACTATTTTGTCCTCTTGCTCACACTTTCGGGGCATCACAGCAGGGAGAACTGGACTGACATTGCTGCCCAGAGCCAGGGTGTCCCCTTCCTCGCCTTCCCTCTTTTTTGGGCAGCATAGGAGAGAGGGCTGGTCACAGAAGAAGTTGCTGCTACATCCTCCCACTCACATCTACTCTCTCTCCATGTGCTACAGTAGTGGGGAAGCCTATCCTCCATGCCACTCCCATTGAGAGAGGAAGGGTGAGTGAATGGGTGAATGGGATGGTGTCTGCTCCTCCATGGATCAGCCACCTTGGGTTCATTTGTGTGCTCTCTCTGGATGTTGAAGCCCTATTCTTCTTGCTGCATCTGCAAAGAGATAGGATGCACCTGCCGGCACAACTTTCCAGAGAGGGCGTGCCTGGAAGCTGGCTGAGAGAGCAGCAATTATTTTCTTTGGAGGGCAAGGCATTTGTTAAAGTAACTTGTTTTTCCAAGTAGACACCCAGTTCTGGCTTCTGGACACCAATTGGAGACAAATGGGCATGTACGATTTAATTAGCAAACTGTATGATTCCCAATCCTGTTTAGGTGCCTTCTGCAAGTTACTGCAAATGAAAAAAACTTTTTTAAAATCCCCCAAATATGTATCCCCAGGTTTTTTTTCTCTAGGCTTTGGAGTTTAAGGTTTTTTTAAAAAAATCAGGTATGTGGTAGTGTGTGGGGGTGTCCATGCGTGCCTTCAAGTCCTGTTGACTTGTGGCAACCACATGAATGGTTTTCTTAGGCAAGGAATACTCAGAGGTGGTTTTGCCAATTTCTTCCTTGAAGGAAAGGGGTAGTATAATAAAAATTGCTGTGCATAAATGTATTTTTGCCACTCTTCATTGACTTCCTCCTTTTAAAAAAATCACCTTTAAAACTTGTTAGAATTCATTTTTGCTCAATTGCTCAAAAGAAAACATACAGTGAAGGATGGATCTCTTATGAAACCGCTCGACCTGTCCTCTCTCTTTCTCTCTGGCTTTTCTTTGCAAACAAAGATTCAGGAAGGACTCATCTTGTGCTTTCTGCAAGCGCACTGATGACTAAAAAGGCCAATCCGAGATAAACAAGTCCGGTTGCAGAAAGCACAGCAGAAGATCTCCTTGGGTGATGTTTCCGGGTTGTGATTCTTTCTGCGTTGTTGTTTCTCTTCAAGACTTGTTCGGCGTGAGTTCTCAAATAAGGCTGCAGCATTGTGGATAGTGCATCTCCATGCCTCCTGATGTGAGGATCAATTTGGCCGAGCCTGAGATGTTGCTTCAAGGAGTCCTTGTATCGCTTTTTTGGAGCAGCCCTCTTACGATGACCCGTGGCGAGTTCACTGTAGAGTACTGTTTTTGGGAGGCGATGGTCCTCCATCCTAGAAACGTGCCCTGCCCAGTGCAGCTGTGTTCTCAATATCATGGCCTCAATGCTGGTGATCCCTGCTTGCTCAAGGACAGCAACATTTGTTGTCCAGAATGGCAGTTAATATATAACATTCACCTGATTTCAATGGTTTCAACAGAACAGAATTACAACAATTCTAACTAAAGGGGGTGGGGAATAACTTCTAGAATAATCTGAAAAACAGGATTGTATGTAGCAGAAGAGTTTCCCTTCATGGAACTTCTGAATAGGAAAAAGGACACCATTTATAAAAATGTCCTGTTTGAGGGGAGGAAGGCGGAGCCATCGCTTGCTTCTCCTTCCAGAAATACAGTAGGACCCCTGTATCCACTGATTCATTATCCCCTGGACACAAAACAGCACACCTACCATGTATGTCCTAGAATTGTGTCCTCTCTAGCTGTTTTCTAGGTCCTCCAAGGCAACTCTATGGTATTTTAAACCATTATTTTCAATGGCATTCGCTATTATCCATGGTTTTCGGTATCCATGCCCCCCCAAAAAACTAATCCCCAGCGGATATGGGGGTCCTACTGTATCTCCGGGCAGGCTGTGCTTCTCCTGGCTCACTCTCTGGACAGCACTTGTTGGGAGTGAGCAGGTGCGCAAAGCAGGATAAGGCAGCAACTACTCCTACCTTCCCTTGGAAACAGATTACTTTTAACGCAATGTAATCTGCGCTCATTGGAAAGGATAACGCTAAGTAAAGTGAGAAATCACAAGGGAAGGGACTCATATCAGGAAAGCCACAGTGCTGAGTTTGCAAGGCCTGAGCAAGGCTGCGGGTAACTCTTCGATTTATCTTTCTCCATAAATCGAAGTCGACCTCCTGGCCCATCACAATAATAGGGCCAGTTCCAGATAGATCAGCACCAGGGATCTCGCGCTTACTTTTGACTTTTGAAAAAACAGCCAGGAAGCTGGTATCTGTGCCTTGTTTAAACCTAACCTAGCTTATTTATTCATGGCACCAGCATTGTGGGGGCCCCGTAGTCACCCTCCACCTGCAAAAACATGATTAGTAATAATATCCCGAATATCCTGTACTGTGACTAGCTTAGGTTGAGTTAGGTTACACTGGCCTGAGAGAAACATATAGGGCCCCCAAAATAAAGCGTGGCAGGGGACCCCCAAAATTCCTTAAAACAGGTCCTGCTTCCAATGGGCGTTAGCTCTTTGCCCCACAAGCCGGCTCCTCACTTTACCAACCTATGAAAGGATGGCGGGCTGAGTCAACCGTGGAGCCCTGCATGGTCGCCCTCGCAACACTGTGGCTGCAGCCCCGGCAAAGCTTGTTAGGGCTGTAGTTAAAGTAACGCCTAGGGCGGCCCTTAGAAAGCCGGCACTCTTTCGGGGAAAGGGCCGTTGGCGAGGGAGTGTCCCTCCTGTGGCGGAGGGGGGGAGGAAGGCGGCGCGGTCCTTTCGGCGGGTGGGGGAGGGGCGTCGCTCTCTCGGGGCTCGGGGGGGGGCAGAGGCGCAACCCAGCGTCGCCCCCCCCCTCTTTTCCTCTCCGGAAAGGACCGCGAAGCAAGCGAGGGGAGGGGGCAACCCGCGCAGCCGCCAACCAATCGGCAGCCGCTTTCCTCGGCCCGAGAGGGCTGGTCCCCAAAGGCGGGGCTGAGCCGCTGGGCTGGGGGTCGGCAGCGCGGGCGGGAGGGTTGGACTCCTCCTCAGGCCGGAGCCAGCTGGGCTGGAAGTGGCGGGCTCGGCTCGGCTCAGGTGCCGGCGCGGGGACCAGGACGACGAGGAGCAGGTGCGACGCCGCTGGCTTAGCAACCCGGAGGGCTGAGAGGGCCGTCGGGAAAAGCCTGGCCGGCGCAAGGCGAGCCCCGGAGAAGGGAGGCGGCGACGGCAGGCTGAATGCATCCCCAGCAGGCTTTCCTCCGACGGCGGCCGGCGGGCAAGAAGCGGCCTTAGCGCCGGGGCGCCTGGCTCCCCTCGGCCGCCGCCGCCATGCCTGCCCCGCTGAGGCGCCGCTCCCTCTGGGCCGCCGCCGCCCTCCTGGTGGTGCCGCTGAGCCTGGGGGCGCTGCTGCTGCTGCTCCCCCGGGAGCCCGGCTCGCCCGCCTCCCCGCCGCCCCAGCGGGAGCTCGCTAATCTTCCTCCGCCGCCGCCTCCTCCTCGGCCGCCGCCCGGGGCGCCGGCGCCTTTCCTCCGGCCCCGCTGCGCCGCCCTGGCCCGGGGGGAGCGCGCCTTCGTGTGGGGGGACGGGGGCGGCCTGGGGACGGCGTGGGGCCGGGCGCCCTCGTGCGCAGCCTACCTGGCCGGCAGCCACTACCTGACGCGGCCCCTCTCGGCCGAGGAGGCGGCCTTCCCGCTGGCCTACGTGGTCACCCTCCACAAGGACTTCGCCACCTTCGAGCGGGCCTTCCGCGCCCTCTACCTGCCCCACAACGCCTACTGCCTCCACGTGGACCCCAAGGCGCCGGCCGCCTTCCAGCAGGCGGTGGAGCGGCTGGCCGGCTGCTTCCCCAACGCCTTCCTGGCCTCCAAGGCCGAGCCGGTGGTCTACGCCGGCATCTCCCGCCTCCAGGCCGACCTCCACTGCATGCGCGACCTGCTGGCCTCGGGGCGCCGCTGGGAGTACGTGCTCAACATGTGCGGCCAGGACTTCCCGCTCCGCACCAACCGGGAGATCGTCCGGCACCTGAAGGGCTTCCAGGGCAAGAACCTCACCCCCGGGGTCCCCATGCCCGACCGCTACGCCGCCCGCACCCGCTACGTCTACCGGCAGCACATGGGCCGCGAGGCCTCGTTCATGAGGCGCACCTCGGCCGCCAAGGCGCCCCCGCCCCACAACCTCACCCTCTACTTCGGCTCGGCCTACATCGCCCTCACCCGGCCCTTCGTCGAGTTCCTCTTCCGCGACCCGCGCGCCCGGGACTTGCTGGACTGGTCCAAGGACACCTACAGCCCCGACGAGCATTTCTGGGTGACCCTCAACAGGATACCCGGTAAGGCGAGTCCCCGCGTCACAGAGGTAGTCCTGGCCTCGACGGTGGATGTGAAGCCTTGGCAAAAGGGGTGGGGAACAAAACCTAGCAGGAAAGGGTGAAGGAGCAGGGCCTGTCCAGGCTGAGGGGTGACCAGTTCGCACTCTTCAAACACCTCAAGGGTTGTCACAGAGAGAAGGGGGCAGGCCTGTGATCTGCTGCCCCAGCGGGTAGGACCAGGTGTAATGGTTCAAAGTTACAGGAGAGTAGATTTTGATTGAACATTAGAAGAAACTCCTTGACAGTAAGACCGCTTTGGCAATGGAACCAATTGCCTAGAGAGGTGGTGAGGTCTCCTTCTCTGGAAAAAGGTTGGATAGCTACTTGCTGGGGATGCTTTAGATCAGTGGTTCTCAACCTGTGGGTCCCCAGATGTTGTTGGACTACACTTCCCAGGAGCCCTCTGAGGGCTCACCTTGACAGCCAGGTGTCCTCCCAGTCATTAGTGAGGCTGCAAGTTCAGTCCTACAGCCTCACTAATGACTGGGAGGACCACCTGGCTGTCAAGGAGAGACCTCAGAGGGCTCCTGGGAACTGTAGGCCAACAACATCTGGGGACCCACAAGTTGAGAACCACTGCTTTAGATGGAGATCCTGCACTGAGCAGGGAGTTAGGCTTAATGGTCAATGAGACCCCTTCATGCCTTATGATTCTATGACTCTGTAACTAGGGGGGGGGGTAAGCTGCTTCCTAAGAGCATTTCCAGACAGGATTTTTCAGGGTCTGAGTCACTAGCGTGGGCCACATGACCACTGGCACACTCCACATGCCAGCTTGGCCCACCATTAACAGTGGCCAGACCATTAACATTGCCTCATGTTTGGTTAGAATTTCACTGTACAGTCTAACAGTAAGCAGCTGTTTCCTACATTGGCTGTGTTGTCTGGACACAAATCAGAACCTGGATCCTACTGGTAATCTATCCCCCTGTAATGTAGTTGAGTCTATACACCTATAAATGCTGCCTTCCTCTTTTTCCTTTTTTAAGAGTCCATCTTCAGAACTTCCTTCTCAGTGCAAGAAGATGGGGGTTGACACCCTCAGGGGTGGCTTGTTGTCCACACATGTTACTTTGAACACTTTCATCCTGGAGCCTTAGAAAAATGCCAAAGTCGTCGTATTCCATAATAGACAATAAATAATTGTTTAGGAAGTGTTTAGTTAGTCAACAAAATGCAAAGCAGCACACTTCACTTGCCATAAAGGATGAGTGAGGCACTTTGCTTACAAATCAGATGGATAGGAACACTTAACAACAACTCTGTGGGATTTTTCAAGGAGAACAATGAAATGTTGCCTAGCTGCAGAAAATGGACAAGCACGCTAAGCCTCATCAGTGAAGCAAGACTACCGGTAGCTACCAGATACCGTTAAGGAAGCAGGATTGCTGTCAAGTAATATCAGATAACAGAAACAATATGCTTCCTTTGACAAGGAAGCAGATCAAGTGATTAAATTCATTGATGGAATGATTCTGTAAATAAACTCATGTTTCATTATGTAAGAGATTTAACCTCCCCCCTTCCCTCTTTCAGTCCCAGTCTAAAGCCCAACAAGCCCCCTGGCTGTCTTTACCTTGGAGAGGAAATGTTCCCTGTCTGTGACACAAAGTATCTGTGTAAACCCAAAGTGCTTTTCTTTTGGCAGCGGAGTGTGATCTTGTACATACGGAGCTCTGCTATCTTTAAGTGGACAAACCCTTAACTGTTTGAGTTTTCCAAGGGTTTGTGCCACACACTTTTGATCTTTTCAGTTAAATAAATTTGGTGCAAGGTCAAATAAAAAGGGTGTATGCATAAGTAGTTGGGTCCTTATCAAATGGTCCAAGAAGAAGCATGCTTGAGTAAGATACAAGGACTCTTCACATTCAGTTGAAATTGGAAGACATGAAGTAATAGAAGTATAGAATAATTTAGCTCCAAATAAACAAGGTTTAAACTAAGAAAGTGTTGTATGTAAGTATGGGTTGGTAAAGATATAACCTAGTGATTGGCAGTAAGGATTTGGATGAACTTCCTCAAATTAAAAAGTTTTGCAAAATTTGCCAGTCTTCAACCCCAGCAGCAACAAAGACAGGGGTAGGGCTGCTGTTTTTGTGAAGAGCATGGTGGCTGCATCCTGGCTGTTCCTCTGCTTCCTTCCATGGGAAGAGGACGTCACTGGTAAAAGATGATGGAGGTTCCAGTCCAACACCATCCACCCAGAGGACTGCATGTTCCCCATCTGTGTGTTAGGATGAAGACATTATTTGAGATCCCTCTCAATTGCCTCATTCCCCCAGAAACCCCTGTTACAACAGAGTTAAGGGCTGTTGTGCTATCACTGGCTAGAATGCCATTACTTTTCTTACTCCTTCATTGGCGTGTTTTAACATTCAGAGTTTCCAACAACCTTTGCCAGTTTGGACTCCATATTGGGAGAAAATTGGGATATTAAATACACAGACAACAAACTTGGCCAAGCACCATATTTCAGACTTTCCTCCCACTGGGTGCATGACCTTGCAAGTGAGACATGGCTTCCTTTAAATGAGAATAACCCCTTTTGTGCCTCTGATTCAACCCAAACATGCATGTTGGCAAGTCTGTCTCAGGGTGGACCCTGCCTTTAGGCAGAGTGAAGTGGTCACCTCAGGCAACAGATGCTGAGAAGCAGCATCATGACTATGCTTCTCTTGGAGGACATACAACCTGTCCTGGGCTCCCTGTGTATGTCACACACCATGTCTTTTCCCACCCCCAAATTAGACCACAGCCTGAGATCTTGCAGAGTCAGAGGACTTCATTCTGTCCAAGTGCTGAAGTAAGACTCAGTTGCCAGTCTTGCAGGCTTCTGTGGGTGGGTGGACTGCCAGGGGTGGGGATGCTATCTTGTCCTTTGCCTCAAGGAGAAAAATGTCTTGGGCCAGTCCTGGCACTGCCTACTTCTCCTGGTTTTATATTGGTAGTTCCAGGAGCAGGGCCTTCAATATTAGGATTTTGGCCAAAATTCCTAGAGTGGCATTATCTGAGCAATGCAATTCAGCAAGAACTGTGGAATGTCATGTTCACTGTAGGTCATGGAAGCAGCAGGACCGACTTGTGCTAGATTATTTGGGATCACTGCAACAATCCTCCCTTATTCTGGCCCTACCTTGCATACTTTGGATGTGTTGCATCACTTGAACTAACTTTTTGCCCTTTCTCACTGTGCTCTGATTTTAGTAAACAAAAGTATCAGTTAAGTGCTAATACTAACAGTAATTCCACAAAATATGCCACTATGCCAGTGCTGCTAGGAATATAAAAATGATATTTGTGGTAGGTTAAGCAATCTGTTTCTATTCCCACCCCCCATATATTTTTACTGAAAGGCTAAAAATAAACACTTGAAACTTTAACAAGAATGGAGGTACAAACAAGTAAAAGTAGATGAGGTCTGATGGTTTAGCTGTGGCATGAGAAATTTTGACTGGATAGCCTCAGAAAAGTCACATCCTCTCAGCCTCAGAGCAAGGCAAAAGCAAACTCCCTCTGAACAAATCTTGCCAAGAAAACCCTGGAATACGTTCACATTAGGATCACTGTAAGTCGGAAACAACTTGAACGCACACAACAGCTAGAAGGAGGTAGACAAATATTTAGGATTATGTTACCAAATTTCAGTTCTAGTCAAACTAGCCAAAACTGTGGCAATGCTGGATCAGATATCCCATCTCTTCATCCCCACCCTACCCCCAAGAAGTAGCTACAGGAAGCCCTGATTTGGATCAGGACAGTGCTGCTGTAAAATTGGAAGACAGATTAACTTTTCCCTGTGATGTTTTCCTAATACAGTCCCTCCTCCAAATCTGTTACTTGCCCAATTAGGGAAAAATTAGAGGTATGTCATTATGAAATACAGCTCATTATTTAAAACAAAATTGAAGTGGGGGAGAAGAAAAAAAATAATGCTTTAGAATCTTTAGACCATAAAGAAAAGGGGGAAAAAAACCAAATCATAGCTTCCCTGCCCAGTAGAGAAAAAGAACCACTTAAGGGTAATTCATAAGAACAGTCCTGTTGGATTCAGCCTGTGTTTCTTTCATGCAGTAGCCTGTAGGATATCCATAGGCAGGACAGAATTGCTGCTGCACCCCTCCCCATCTTGTGTTTCCCAGCATACAGCCTCTGATAGTGGGGGTGGTATATAGCCATCATGACTTGCTGCCATTGATGGCCCTAACCCCCATCAATTTATCCAATCCCTTTCTAAAAGTCATCTGAACTGGTAGTCATTATTATTTTTGTTATTTATTCCATTTATATGCCACCTTTCTCCCTAAGTGGTACCTGAGGCAGCATCCAAAAACCATCAATTAAAACAATTACAATAAAATGATTACAATAAATTTAAAACAGTTAAAATCACAGATAAAAACATTTTAAAATCATCAGTGCTCATTATGGTAGTGAATTCTATGTATCTCTGAACTATGAAGAAGTACTTCTTTGATTTGTCCTGAATCTCCACCATTCAGCTCAGCGGAAGACCTTAGGTTCTAGTTTTATGAGAAAGGGAAGAAGCACCTCCTGTCTACTTTCTCCACTATGCATAATTATATATTGTGTTGCTTCCTTACTCATCTATCCTTCTTTTTTTTTTACTGAACAGAACAATCCCAAACATTATAACACTTCTCAACAAAGAGAGCAGAGGAAGTTTATAACTATGTCAGTGGAGTAAGAAGCATTCCCTCAATACTTTTGTCATTAAGAGGCAGCTGCAGGTAGAGGTTGGACCTGTGCTGAATGGGGCTTACTCCTGAGGAAATGTATTGCAAGGTCTTTTCCTAGAGGCATAAGAGCTGCTGGGCTCTTATGGGGAATTAAGTGCTGTATTAAGTACCAAGTGAAATCACCATTTACTTCTGCATTTAGCTAATTGTGGAATAGAAATGTTACAATAGTGTCATCCTGGAGCATTTATGTGAAAACAACCCATTGAGCAGGTAAAGACTGTATAGGAGTTAAGGTAAGAGACATTTCTGAATGCTGCAACACAGGAACCAAGCTAACTAGTCACTTTATAAGAAAGGGGCAAGGAGTAGCCTGCTAATTTAGGCCAGAGTGGGGACTACTAAATGTTGTTAGAACATAGCTCCCATCATCCTCAACCACTGGCCAAGCAGGCTGTGGCTGATAAGGGTTGTGATCCAACAACATGCAGAGGACCACATGCTCCCCACCCTTGAATTAAAGCAAGAGTGGGGCCTGGATGGCATTCCAGATGTTGGACCATATCTACCATCATCCCTACCCATTGGCAAAGTTGGCTGTGGTTGATGAGTTGCAGTCCAGCTATTGCCAGTTGGTGTTTCCCGTGTCAGTAGAGTGATGAATCCATGCTGGGTTTTAGTGCAAACTTTAAATAAGATAGCCACAGTGCTGTACCCCATCCCCAAAATAGGTTTAGCACCTTGGATAGTTCCTTTAATGTTCAGACTGAGTGGGTTTTTCTTATAAAACATGAATGAGCAAAGAATGTGTATGTTATACCACATGATAAGTGTGGTGGCTTGTCTCTACCTTTTAAGCTGAACTACTGTGTCTAGTTCACCACAATAATTAATCACTGGCTGCAGTCCAGCTCCCACTGATTTCTCTGAAACTGGACTCTGCCCATGCTGCTGGCAGCACTGCTAACGATAACATGGGAATTAATTGAAACCAGTGAAGATGTGAAACAAGAAAACAGGCCATGTCAGTCTCCAAAGCAGATTATGCTGCCTTTTTATTGTTTATGTTACAAAGGGGCAATCTCTTCAAGGAGTTAATTGGAACTGGAGAATGATGCCCTTTCACTAAGGCAGTAGCAGACTCTCATGTGGAAATGTATAGACATGCAGCTCCTTTGTTTAAGGCTTCCCTAGATCAGGGACTCGATTCAGGGACTGAGTCCATCCGTATACATCTCCCTGTCTTCACGCCAGCCAGCAAGCACCACTTCTCGCCTCTTCCCTACCTAGGTGAAGCAATAATAGTCTGTAAGCACCCACCTCCTTAAAGGTTCCCTTTATACATAAACTTCTGCTTGCTGTTCAGAGTCACTTTCTGATTTATATGTTTCCCTGCCCAAAATTAAGACAGGGAATTAGATCCAAAATATGCCAGCTGCTAGTGGAAGAGCACCCCTCACAGAAGGTTCCTGCATTCAGTTTGGGAGAGTCTCTCCCAGACCCATACATGATTTATTCAGTAGGATCCTGCAGCCTTCTGTGTAGCCTTTTCATGGGGGTAAAGAAGTCCATGCCTAAATCCAGATCTAGCCCAAAATAATTCTTAATAGATTTTGCCTTGTTCAAATGAATGAAACAGAAGTTCTGTAGGGGTGAGGTGGCAGGAACAATCCTTCATGATTGGAATCTAGGACCGCCCAGCTTGAAGGAGGAAGAAGACCTTTGACCCTGGAAGATTGAGTCTTTGTTCTCCCCTCTCTTCCACGAGGTCTCCAGTTCTTCCTGCTTCGCCCAGCAAGGACAGGATCTCTACTCCTCCCAACTTCATTCCTACTTTTTGTTCTTTCCCTTTCTCTATTTTCTCTGGAATTCATCCCACCCTCCCCCCACAACTACCCCCCATCCTTTAAAAAAAAACCTTCCTCTTTACTATCACCAGGCTACTTTTCTTTCATTCCCCCCTCCACTTGAACCCGCTCACTCACTGGCTGCCTTTCTTTTCCGCAACCCCACCCACCCACCTAAATTCACTCTTATTCCTTCACGTCCTCATCTCTCCCGCTCCTCAGCCATGGGAGGACACAAAGGACAAGCCGCCAGCGACGAACGGAGCTATTCCAGCATATATGTAAACCATTTTAATGTGCTCAAGTTTGGGATAAATTAGATGCTAAACTAGTACAGTATTTATTGCATTCCTGCTTAACTTTCACCCCTTTTTATGTCTCTTTTTAAAGAGTTCTTATAATTTTGGAATAAGTGGAGGTTGAATGGCTCCATTAGAATACAGTACTCCAGCTTTGGCCAGCCTGGCTCCCTCCAGGTCTGTTGAACTCTCAGTCCTATCATCGCCAGGCAGTATAACCATTGGACAACATATACCTGGAGTTGCATGCTCTAATCTTGTGGCTGCCAGTCCTTGGTTCCTAGATGTTTTTGGCTCTAGCAGCTGGGGCTCCTGAGAGTTAAAGTCCTACATTATATGGGAACCTAGTTGGAGGAACTGCTGGTCTAAGATTTGTTTTTTTAATGTGTATATTTATGATTAATAAACATAAAAACATAGAATAAGTGTGTTTAACATAGACAACATAGATCACACATACAACATATATATATATATATATATATACAGTATATATGTATATACATAGACGCACAACACCTATAACTTACTATTCAAACATTATCACATGCTTCTTTGTGTCGTCGTAACTTCTAAAATTCCCACACATTATGCAAACATACTAAAATGACTTCCTAATCTCCATATGGATAGTATTGTTCAGTTCATTTTCCTTCCCTCCCCTTTTTTAAAAATTGTGCATTTCAACTAATCTCTATTTGTTCATCTTTTATTTGTCTATCCTCTTCTTTCATTTATCATTTTTGCATATTCGTATATTCTGGTTTCAGTTCTCCATTTCTGTGGTTGCTGTCTCACCCCAGATATCTTTTAAATATTCAATTAATTCTTTCCTTTCTTTCTTGTGTTTATCTATTGATTGGTTTCTGATTAAACAAGTAAGCCTGTCTATTTCCATGTATTCATACATTTTTAGAATCCAATCTGACATCTCTGGTATTTTGTCCTCTTTCCATTTTCCTGCCTATGTAATTCTAGCTGCAGTTGTCATATAGAACAATATGTTACTACACTTTTTTATAGAACAATAATTTACCATGCTTTTTGTCTAAGATTTGGACAGACAGGGAATTGGAACAGGATGGATGCATGCTTCCTTCCAAATACAATTGGATAGACTTTGCTGGCCATTTCCCAGTCACCAGGGAAACAGGCTAAAAGCTGCAGAAATCTCAGCAACATAGCCAAGGGACTCAAAGGGAAGTTAGGGGCAAAAATCTGATGGCTAGAGCCATGTATTGTGTCCCCCCTCTAGTTCATTCAACAGTGAAAGAGAAGTCTTCATTACTAGTGAAGATGGATCCCTGGTTGGGTGTACAAACACTGTTTGAATCTTCATAGAGATATAATATAACTCTCTTGGTATTGTTACCCAAAATGCTCCTTGGAAAATTCCAAGAAAATACCGAGCTTCTAATACATTGGGGAAATTAGCAGCAACTCAACTTTAGCTATGCGAAAGGGGGTAACAAGGGGATCTTGAAAACCTTTGTCTACCAGTACTACCCTGGATGGAATACACACACATGTGAAATTAAGTATGGTTTTTATTAAAGAGTTCAAAAACACCACCACACACACACATTCACACAGAAAAAGCATTCACACAAGGCTATAGAAAGGCAGTAGGAAAAACTTGGGATAGAGGGTAGCAACAGGATTTGTTGGGGGTGATACAACCTGTGCTTTAGTCAATCCGGCAGAGTGGATAGAGGAATCTGGGGTGGCCACACAGAGGGACAGAGTATCCCCTGGAACTGGAACTGTGTGCACTGAGGCATATTTTTGGGATTCACTTATACCTCCAAATACACCTGAGGGGATTGGATGCTTCATGGGTTGAAACAATAGATTTCCTGAGCCTTCATGGATTGCACAATGAGTTTCCTGGTCCTGACAAAAGGTGTGGAAGATGCTAATGTGTTTCGTAATGTCCAGTGTTTGGATTTTAAAAGCTTGAGCAACCTGTCTTAAAGTTTGGGGATTAAGGAAAGGAAGTTTCAAAATCAGCAAATGCAAAGGTTTCATCCACCCATTGTATCCCTTTTCCACTTGGGAATATGTCCTTTTTGGCTTTTAGCCTTAGTCTTCCCTAGGGCAAAGCATGGCATTCAGCTGTCTTCTCAGAGACCATTGTGCTTTTTCCTTTGTGGAAGGTCATATTGATGACCCAAATTAATAATATGCCAGTTGATTAATACACAATTTCTGAGGTCTCTAGAAGTGGGGTGGAGGCCTTGCTAATAGTATATTTGACTGCCTTAGCAATAATTTATACACAAATTGTCATTCTATTCTGCCTTTAAACATTGACATTGTATTTGCATTTGAAGCTGTTTTTTCCAAGATTATTCATATTACACACAGAAAGAGACAGAAAGATAAAATACTAAACTAATTTTTAAAATACGGCCTTTTAAATCAGAGTCATACATTGTTTGGTGTTCAGTCTTTCATTTGTTGTAGAATTTCTGTTAGAATTTTGTTATTACAGGTTGAGTCTCTCATCCAAAATACTTGGGACCAGAGGTATTTTGTATTTTGGAATATTTCTGATTTTGGAATACTTACATATAAATAATATGATATCTTGGAGATGGGGCCCAAGTCTAAATGCAAAATTCATTTATGTTTTATACACACCTTAAACACATAGCCTTTTTATACAAAATATTTTTAATAATTTTGTGCATGAACAACGTTTGTGTACATTGAACCATTGTAAAGGAAAGGTATCACTATCTCAACCACTTGTGAACCATTTTGGATTTTGGAATATTTTGGAATTTGGAATTCCAGATAAGGGAGATTCAACCTGTATAAGAAAAGTCAGGATAGCAGAAGTTGTCATCCTGCAAATAAACTTGCATTATCATTGTTTCTGTGTAGCAGAGGTAGTAACCATGCAGTTCTCTAGATGTCTCCCATAAGCCCTAGCTGGCATATTTATTTGAAGATCACTGGGTGCTACAGTCTGACAACCTCAGGAGGACGGCACAGTTCCCACTTGGTCTAGCAGAAATGTTGAAGACCTTCTGAAATAACCAATATGCACTTGAAAATGCTGGTTTAGCCATTACTCCCCCTAATTAAGTGTCTCCTTCCCTGTATCTCCAAAAACTCACTTTGAAGAAGGGGGAATAGGCATCAGAGGACTTCTTCAACACAAGATCCCCACTCCCAACAGGCTATCCTGGAAACTGGAAAACACCACATGGAATACCTCTTTCTTCGAGGATTGTGGAGTTTGAAGCCTCATAATCCCCAGAAGAATGTAAATCTGTGTGCTATATTTTCTACTAAGGAGGTTTGCCTGTGTTCCTTTTCTATCACGTGTAAGTTGGAGGATGGAGGAGAGCTTGGGGGGAAAGGCTGGTAAGATTGGCAGAAATCATCAGATTGTGGGGTTTAAACCCAATTTTGAGGAAGGGTTTCTTGACGGAGAGCTGTGAATTTAGGCTGCTCTAATTCACACAGGATGGGGTGTCACATTATTGAACTCCTCCCATTAGCTTTTGACCCCCATCAGTAAAATATAAACAGTGTATGGTCAGTGGTTATGTGGGTGAGTGGTAAGTAGCTTTGGCCATGACAGTGTTAAACGCTGGGTCTCTTGAACCTATAATTGTTCCTTTCTGCTCAATTAGTCCACATGGCTGGCTCTCTAGTGTTAAGCTTTAGCAAAAAAGGAGTCAGCCCAAAAATGTGTGAAAGCATTTGTGGTCTGTGATGGCTGAACCTTGTAAACAATTAAATCCTAAAAAACAAAATGGGAATAAAGCTTGACCCAAAAGGTGTATACCAATGAAATAATTACTTTTCTTATATTGCTTGCTCAATAAGTAAGCCTTGCATAAGTAAAACAAAAAACTTGTGAAGCTTCTAGAGACCACTTGAAGGCTGCTTCCGAAATACATCCAGGGATTACTTTTTCTTTCAACAGCCTCCACTTTTCTTACGGTTTCCATTTTAGTGGCCAAACTGATAGATCTACACCTTTTTTTAACATGCTGGTGGTAGCTGGTGTGACAAGCTTACCTGCTCTCCCCTCTCTGTTTTGTGCTTCATGCATTCTCAGTAAGGGAGGCAGCTGCTGAGTTGCTAGTAGCCTGTTGCTGGTAGCACTGGTACACATGGTTGCAGTATCAGCCACAGTAGAATTCCATTCTTTCCCAGCTCATGCTTTGTTTGTGGCATTGTTTACTGCAGGCATGCTGCTGTAACCTGACACTGAATATCTCCTGTCCTTCTTCACCATTCTCCCAATGGTGATGTTGTGGAAAAAATGTCTAACTAGACAGAGGAGGAGGAGGAAGAAAGTGGGTTGGGGGATAAAAAGATTTTGTAAAAAGGAGCTCCATTGTCAGAGGCAAGTGTCACCTTCATTTTCTATACCCCTTGCCATGGTTGAAACTTTAAAAAGTTCTGTCAGAAGTAGAAGCAAATGACTCTCTTCTTCTGTCACCTACATCATACAAGTGAAAAGTAAAACTTCTTTCTCTGAGGGAGGGGTGATGCGGGTCCTTTACATCTGGGTTTCGTCAGTCACCGCCCAGGTGTAGCAGGAAGTTACATCAAGCCTCTTCATATTCAAATTTCTTTGTCTTCATCTCCTCCATCCTGGAGCCACGAGGCCAGTTCTAACTTCCTGCTTCGCCCAGTAGGTAGCTGAGAAATCTCCTCTGTCCTTTACATCTGCTTTTACCTTAATCCTTTAATTCTTTTCCTTTCTAACCTCTTGCCTTACTCTCTAGACACTGATCAGTGCTAGAGACTCCTTTTTGCGCCTTTTGAATTTCCCGCCTTTAAAAAAAAAAAAAACCCTTCTTCCTCTTAGCGTCCGGGACTTCCTCCTCTCCCTTTCTCCGCTCTTTTCTTTACTGTGGGCTAGCATGCAAGCCCAGGAAGACCCCTCGTCGGCGGGAATCGGCCCCGGAGCGGTCGGGGATGCGGCCTCCGACCACGGCCGCTCCGGACCAACGGCCAACACCGGATCGGGAGCCGCGGTCGCCATTGCTGCCGCTGCCGGCTCCCTGCCGGGCGTCCCCCAGAGGGACGCGGCCCGGAGGGCCCACCAGGCCATCACGGCCGGGAAGGCCTCGGAGGGCCAGGCGGCTCTCAAGCCGCAGAAGAGACCGGCGCAGCAGAAGAAGAAGCCGGCTTCCGAAGACTCCACCGGGGCCGCGATCTCTCCTCTGCCCCTCTGGAGTGCTTGGCATGCTCCGGGACCCTGCTGCCAGACATGGACGGGGGTAGGAGCCCCCACCAAGGTAACGGGGACCCTTGGGGGGAGCGAGGAAGAGCCGCCCTTGCCCCCACGTATTGTGCCCTCCCTCCTTTTGGGGACGGCGCGCTTCTTACCACCATGGAGGCCAAGCGGGGCACAGGAGGGAAAGGGGGGAACCGGGGACCCACTGTCCCCCATGGAAACTTCCCCATCCGTCACCATTGCCGCGGGGGGGGATCCACCGAGTGGCGCCGAACCCCCGGCTGAGACAGGCGCTTCTGCGGAAGGGGTCCCAACTCCAGTCCAGTTGAGCACCCCCCTAGAAGTTTCAAGCGCTGAGGGGCGGACACAGTCCGTAAACCCCCAAGCCCCCCCTCCTCAGCCCCAGACAACGCAGGCTGCGGCTCCCCACATCCTGCCCTCCCAGCCCGCCACCCTGCAAGTCCAAGTCCCACTCCATCAGGCCCAGCAGCCTTGCCTGCTACAGGTTCTGCCCCAGCAGGTGCCAGCCAACCAGGCCCAGCAGCCAGTGGCACTCCAGGCCTTCCCTCAACAAGGGCTGGTCAACCAGGCCATGGGCACAGGTAGCCAGGCCCCGGCCTATTTCCTACCTGCTCCCCACCCTCATCCTATTCAACCCACAGGGTTCCAGGCCCCGGCCTACCAGGCCCAGGGTTTTCAGGCCCCTATGGTCCTCAATAGTGCGAGCCACCACGGGATCCCAGTGTTCTTTGATCCCTCGAGTGGGGAGGAATCAGATATTGAGTGGGTCGCTGCTCAGGCGCCCAAGGTCAAGGAGAATGGACCCTCGCAACAGGGCGGATGAAAGAGGCGTAAAGGCGCCATCAAGGCGGCCTTAGATCTCCTCTCGAAGGCCTTGCTTTCGGACGATGACCTGCCTGATGGGCACAACACTAGCACTGCAGCCTTGGGGGCTCCTCCCAAGGACCGGACCAGCAATGCGCAACAACGCCAGTCTAAGGGCCCGGGCAAGGCGAAAGCTAAAACTAAGCACATCGAAGTCAGGACCGGCGCGCAAGAAGTTAGCGCCCCGGCCAAGAAGAGGAAGGAGCCACGTTCCGCTCACTCCTCCGAGGAGTCCTTACCACCCTCGGATGAGGAGAACACACTGTTGGATGTAGTCAGGGGCTCTAAGGCACACGATGCGCTAGGCTCTGACAAAGAGGAAGGCGAAATCACTGATTCTGAGCAGGCGGACCCAGATCAATCGGACCGCCTCTTCCAAGGAGAGTGGTACATCCCTCTCCTTAACAAGATGATGACAACCCTAGAGATTACGCCTGGGGACACGGACCAGTCTCCGTCTACATCCTCGTCTAACGAGAAGGTGGCAGCAGTTATGCGCACCTCTCGCCCGAAGAAGCCGGAGCTTCCCTTCCCAGAGGCCTTTTGGTCCCTGGTAACCAACGAATGGGACAAACCGTCTATGGGAAGGCGGGGTACCACTGTAGCACAGAAATACTACAACACCAGCCAGCGTTTCCTTGATCTACTAAAGCCCCCGGTGGTCAACAATCCGATCGCGTCCCTTGTTTCTCATTGTCTGGTTCCCAAAGAGGGGGAAGGCTCCCTCCGGGACCCAGACGAGAAGAGAACCGATGCAGCCATCAAGAAGGCCCACGATTCTGCAGCCTGCGGGGTCAGACCCACCTTGGCTATATCTCTTTTTTCTAGGGCGGCAATTGTTTGGCTGCAGGAGCTCATGGAGTTCCAGGAGCTCGACCCAAGTGACCTGCACAGGACCCTGCTCAGGTTCCTTCGTACTCTTTTCTTTATTGCAGATGCAGCGCAGGACGCGATGATCTTTTCCGCCCGCGCGATCGGAGCCCTCACCCTGGCCAGGAGGTCTGTGTGGCTAAAACACTGGCAAGTTGACACCCCAACCAGAGCCGCATTAGCTTCGTCCGCGTTTAAGGGCCTCAAGTTGTTTGGGGAGGAAGCTCTGAAGGGCATCCTCGTCGAGACGAAGGACAAGAAGCTGGCTATGCCCTCTACGCTCAAGAAGCCTGACAAGAAGAGTGGCCGGCGCCCCTTCCAGTCCCCCCGTCCTTTTCGTCCCTTTAGGGGATTCGGGAAACAGCGAAACTACAACTCCTTTCGCCCACCCTGGGTTAGACCAAACTATGTCATCAGACAGAATACCGGATCACAGTCTAACGGCAACAGAAGGGGAGGCTCTAACTCGCAGCGCGGCGGCTCACGACAACAGGCCTGACTCGGGGTCGCCCCCAGTGGGCGGCCATCTCAGTCTGTTCCTCGGGCCTTGGTTGAACTCGACAACGGACAGGTGGGTCATCTCAACGATCACCCACGGGTACAAAATCGAGTTCGATTCAAGGCCAAGGGGCAGATTCATCCCAGCCCCAATTCCCAAAGACTTAAAGAAGGCAAAAGACCTCGAAGTAGCCATAAAGCACTTGAGGGACATAGCCGCCGTAGAGGAGGTACCAGTCTCTCAACGTTTCTCAGGGGTGTACTCCTTCTTCTTCACAGTGCCCAAGAAGGACGGCAGTCAAAGGTCCATCTTGGACCTAAAATACACCAACAGACACATTACATACAGAAAGTTCCGAATGGAGACACTTACATCCATAAGGGAGGCGCTCCAACCAGGGGACTTCCTAGCCTCTCTCGACCTCTCAGATGCATATATGCACATCATGATCCACGAGGACAGCAGACAATATCTCCGCTTCGCCTTCGGGGATCAACACTTCCAGTTCAGGGCCCTCCCTTTTGGTCTGGCCTCAGCGCCAAGGGTCTTCACCAAGGTTCTGATCATCCTAATCGCCAATCTAAGGGCACAGGGAATCCACCTATACCCATATCTAGACGATATCCTGCTCCGTGCATCCTCCTCGGACAAGGCAGGGAGAGACCTGCAGACAACAATTCACTACCTGCAGGCTCACGGTTTCCTGGTAAACTTCAAAAAGAGCAACCTGTCTCCGGCCCGCAACATCGTCCACCTGGGAGTGGAAATAGACACTCTTCGCTCCAAGATCACCCTGTCCAAGGAGCGACAGGAGGTCCTCTTACGGGAAGCTCGTGCAGTGCGTTCCCTAAGGAGGGTACCACTGTCCCTACTGGCCAGACTCCTCGGCCTTATGATCTCGGCCTTCGGGGTAATCCCGTGGGCGCGATTCCACTCCAGACCCCTGCAGAACTTCCTGATGCCCTACCAAAAAGAGATTGCATTGAGGAAGTCCCCGCTCCTCCTTCTTCCACAGCACGTGAAGGACTCTCTGGCCTGGTGGTCCCAGGCGAAAACAACCAGCAGGGGTTCTCTCTTCACCTTACCCCAAGCGATCCTGGTTACCTCCGACGCGAGCCTACGGGGCTGGGGAGCACATTGTCAGGGACAGCTGACGCAGGGGGTTTGGAGCCCACAAGAAAAGACACACAGCATCAACTGGCTGGAACTACGCGCAGCTCGGTTGGCCCTGCAACACTTCACCCCAATCCTGGAAGGGCAACACGTCATGGTGATGACGGACAACACCACAGCCCGGTCGTACATAGCGAAACAAGGAGGTTCGAGATCCCGGTCCCTACAGCAGGAAGCGGACCTCATCTTCCTCTGGGCCGAAAGGACGGTGCAGTCTCTCACGGCTCAGTACCTACAGGGGGAACGCAATCAGCAAGCGGACTACCTGAGCAGGTACTCAGTTCTCCCCGGAGAATGGGAACTGAACGACAACATATTTCACCAGCTCCAGGCCAAGTTTGGCCAACTGGAGGTGGACATGTTCGCAACAAGATCGAACGCCAAGCTGGACAGGTTCTTTTCCAGGTTCTATCACCACAACGCCGAAGGCACGGACGCCCTGCGATCCCCTTGGCCGTCCGGCCTCCTATACCTATTTCCCCCACTTCCCCTCATAGGGAAAGTCTGCCGGAAGATTCGCCAGAAGAAGGCACAAGTGGTCCTGATAGCACCCCACTGGCCCAGGCGTCCCTGGTTCTCCGAGTTGATGAACATGAGTGTTCAGAACCACTGGCGTCTACCACAGAGACCCGACCTACTAAGTCAGGGACCGGTCCTCCACCCAGATCCAAGCTGGTTGCAATTAACAGCATGGAGACTGAAAGGCAAGCCCTAAGGGAGCACGGATATGAGGACTCAGTTATCAACACCCTTCTTTCCTCTAGGCGCGTGTCCACCAGGAGGATCTATGAAGCTACATGGCAAGCTTTCGGGAGATGGTGTGCCCTTCACCACCTAGACGCCGAAGGAGCTTCGGTGAAGCACATCTTGGCGTTCCTACAGAAAGGCCTCGAGGCGGGCCTGCGACCAAATACTCTGAAGAGACAGGTGGCCGCCTTGTCGGCCTTCCTCACAGCACAGGACGGGAACCGCCTCTCATCGCATCCTCATATCAGGCGTTTCCTGAGGGGTGCCTCGATAGTTTCACCCCCGGTGAGACACAGGTTCCCATCGTGGAACCTCTCCCTAGTCCTCCGTCAACTCACGAAGCATCCTTTTGAACCGTTGCGCACAATTTCCCTTAGAACTCTCACCATCAAGGTTGCGTTCCTAGTGGCCATCACCTCAGCGCGGAGGGTGTCAGAGTTGGCCTCCCTGTCAGTAAGGGAACACCTATGTTCCTTTGGCAAGGACATAGTGACCCTACATCCAGATCCGTCATTCAAACCAAAGGTCGTCTCCGAGTTCCATGTCTCACAGCCCTTGATTTTGCCCTCCTTCTGTCCCAATCCTTCGCACCCGAAGGAGAAGCTCTGGCATAACCTAGATGTCAGGAGGGCCTTGAAGATATATATCAGACGCACTGCTCCCATCAGATGCTGCGATACTCTGTTTGTCTCCTTCTCTCGGTCAGCCATAGGGACCAGGGCGTCACAGAAGACCATTGCTTCCTGGATCAGGGCCTGTATCTTCGAAGCTTACGACTCAGCTAGGATCCCCAGGCCGTCTGGGGTCACGGCTCATTCGACTAGGTCAGCCGCCACATCCGCGGTTTTCTCTACTAACGCTTCCCTGGTAGAAATCTGCAGGGCAGCGACCTGGAGCACACCGTCCACCTTCATCAGACACTATAAGGTGGACAAGTTCCGCTCCGCCGAGGCGAACTTCGGTCGGAGGGTGCTCCAGGAGGTGCTCAAAGACTGAGTCCGCCAATTCCGCAGTCACTCCCGCCCTATTTAGTCAGCTTGGGCACGTCCCAGATGTAAAGGACCCGCATCACCCCTCCCTCAGAGAATGCCACATTGGTTACTTACCGTGAAGGTGCATTCTTGAGGGAACGGGGTGATGCGGGTCCTTTCCCCGCCCAGTGACTGCGTGCGTTTTTTCCTTACATGGCGGTATCCTTATTGCCTAGTTCTGTTTAATGCTATTTGACTTAATCGATTTCCTTAGTCCTTACAAGGCTTTGCTAGTCAGTGAACTGGCCTCGTGGCTCCAGGATGGAGGAGATGAAGACAAAGAAATTTGAATATGAAGAGGCTTGATGTAACTTCCTGCTACACCTGGGCGGTGACTGACGAAACCCAGATGTAAAGGACCCGCATCACCCCGTTCCCTCAAGAATGCACCTTCACGGTAAGTAACCAATGTGGCATTTTCAGCAGTATCAGAGAGAGCATAAGAATTTTGAGGAAAACAGCATTCGATCAATAGGGCAAAGATGTTCAAATCTACAGAATGGAAATCTGACCTCCCTTCAGAGGTGGCATGAGGAGGAGGAATTGGAGGGTTAGGGGTACTAAGTGTCACTCATATAATGTAAGTAACAGAAGCTGAATAATCTGCTTCTTAGGAGTTGTCACCAGCAACTACATTTCTCTCTCTCCTCCACCCACTGCAAAAAATTGAAACTGCTTCTGTCTATGTAACACTTCCTCCTGGTCCACTCAGCCAGTTAGTTTTCTGCCCATTCTATTGTCTGTGATAACACTGAATCAGAAAAAAAAAATACTCCATGAGGTGGCTGTTTTATCAAGTCAATAGGACTTAATAAGTCAAAGGGAACAAAGACTGCAGTACACCAGGAAATGGACCTTTCTTTCCCAGTTCCCACTAAATGCTGGAGGCTTTCAAACACCAGGCCTGACCTGCTGGATTCAGGAAAAACAGGATGACCCTGTAGAAACCTGAACCCTGGCAACTGATTAAGTAACGAAGGAGCGTTATTTTCCACCATGTATGTGTGAGCCTCGCTCCATATCCTTTGTGCTCTTATTGTTCAGAGAGAAACAACACGTATTCACTGTACTCCCTGCCTTCACAAATTCACCTGTAAGCATTGGTCTAAAAACTAAATGAAGTGGTGCCTCCTTCAACCTTGTTAGTACAGGATGTCCAAAAATTATCTTTACAAATTCAATTTTATATAGAACTGAATTTGTAAAGATAATTTTTGAATACTCTGTACTTGCTTAGGTTGGACATCCACAAATGGGCCTATATCTATATAGCTGTACAAATGTAGTCTTCCCTTTGTATATGAGCTGAAAGCCCAATTGCTGGATGTGAGATGGAGAACTTAGAAAAGTTCCTTTTTTGAGACTACAACTTCCAGAATCCCCTGACTAGCATAGCTACTGGGTATGCTGGCTGGAGAGGCTTGTCTATATGTGGCGAAAAAAACTGGAGTGCCTTGCAGTAATGCCATTTTGCAGCAGCTGAGACTTGTCTTAATTGTGTTTTTGCCCCCATAAGCTTCACATGCAAGATGGTGGCTGCGAGTGATTTCTTGCATTTGCACTTACCTCAATTTGCTGCCGCCAAACTTTAAAAAAAATGATATCCAAGGTGTGATAGAGCAATTTTTCAATTTAACAGAGAAGCAAAAAACAAACAACCCCACCCTGTTTTCTCAACTTTAGCGCTTGCTAAGGCAAAAATCCAACATGGTGGCAGCTGGCACTTGCCTTGTTAGCAAGCCTCACCCCCCACACACACACACTTATCCAGCCAATCAGCTTTGCACTTCCTCTTCTATGGAAAAGCTATTCATATTGAATCATCCCAACAAGCAGGAATGAGCATTCCCCTTGCTGTTTTTAAAAAACTCGGAGAAACACCGCAGAGACTTTCCCTGTGGAGTTTTTTGTGTTTTGGGGGGCCCCCTCCTTCCCTCTCTCTCTCTGGCTTTTCTTCGCAAATGAAGATTCAGGAAGGACTCACCCCGTGCTTTCTGCAAGCGCGCTGATGACTAAAAAGGCCAATCCAAGATAAACAAGTCCGGTTGCAGAAAGCACAGCAGAAGGTCTCCTTGGGTGATGTTTCCGGATTGTAATTCTTTCTGCGTTGTCATTCTCTTCAAGACTTGTTTGGCGTGAGTTCTCAAATAAGGTTGCAGCATTGTGGATAGTGTGTCTTCATGCCTCCTGATGTGAGGCCAGGGCGGACCATTGTTGGTGATCAATTTGGCCGAGCCTGAGATGTTGTTTCAGGAAGTCCTTGTATCGCTTTTTTGGAGCGCCCCTCTTCCGCTGACCCGTGGCAATACAACACCATTAAGACAGGTCGGATTCTCCTCGCACTCCGTGAGAAATATTTTCACCATTTAGACAACCCCTGGGAACTGTGGTCTAAGAAGGAATTTTTCCAAGATTTGGTGAACTAGCAGACAAGTTCTGTTCCCCCTCCAACCATTTATTATAGAATCATAGAATTGCAGAGTTGGAAGAGACCACGAGGGCTATCTAGTCCAACCCCCTGCCACGCAGGAAATCACGATCAAAGCATCCCCAACAGATGGCCATCCAGCCTCTGTTTAAAGACCTCCAAGGAAGGAGACCCCACCACGCTCCGAGGGAGTGTGTTCCACTGCCGAACAGCTCTTACTGTCAAAAAGTTCCTCCTAATGTTGAGGTGGAATCTCTGTTCCTGGAGCTTGCATCCATTGCTCCGTGTTCCAGTCTCTGGAGCAGCAGAAAACAAGCTTGCTCCATCCTCAACGTGACACCCCTTCAAATACTTAAACAGGGCTATCATATCGCCTCTTAACTGTCTTTTTTCCAGGCTAAACATACCCAGCTCCCTAAGTCTCTCCTCATAAGGCATCGTTTCCAGACCTTTCACCATTTTAGTTGCCCTTCTTTGGACACGCTCCAATTTGTCCATATCCTTTTTGAATTGTGATGCCCAGAACTGGATACAATATTCTAGGTGAGGTCTGACCAAGGCAGAATAGAGCAGCACTATTACTTCCCTTGATCTGGACACTATACTTCTATTGATGCAGCCCAAAATCGCATTGGCCTTTTTAGTTGCCACATCACACTGTTGACTCATGTTCAACTTGTGGTCTACTAGGACTCCTAGATCCCTTTCACACATAGTCTCATTCAGCCAGGTCTCCCCCATCCTATATCTATGCATTTCATTTTTTCGCCCTAAATTTAGACTAAGGTTGGGCAACTGTAGGAGACTAGGGGGACACATTAGCCCTCCCCCCAGAAGAACTTGGAAGGCCATATTTTCCTCGTAGCACACCCCCCACAAACATTTTTGAAATTTGCTCCCAAACCCCTTTTGGGTGTGTGGAGGGCATTTTTGACATGCTTTTAGGCTCCCTGGGGCATCTCTGTGCCGGAAATAGCATTGCTACTAACGTCTGCAGAATTCACTGGAGAGCTGTAGAATAGTATTTAGTAAAGATAGCATTTGGCTTCTATTCCTCCAACTTTGCAGTTAAGACCATGGAATAGCGTTAAGTGCTCTTTTGAACACTGAGCCTGATGCATATAGCCATCTGGCCTTGTACTGACACTCTTATAAGAATTGGTTAAGATTCAGTATGTCAAACATGGGGACACATCTCTGTGTACGTTTCTAACCTTCCCTTTCCCATCTGTGTTTCACGTCTTCACTCAAAATAGTGGGAGATAACTTCTGTGTGTGCAGAAGCGCTAATTTTTTTTATCACTTCTGAATTATGGGGTAAGTGCCCTTACAAACGCTTGAGTGGCTCACAGCTTTTGTTTTTATCCTTCTTTGTATTAGTCTTTTTTATTTAATGACAAACTGCAGGTTTTTCATTTGTTAAAAATAGCCTTGTGTTCTTTGCCTTCTCTACATACTTATAAATATGACTTCTACTGAAGCGTGTTTCTAAAACAGAGATTAGAATTAGAGGGTGTGCTTCAAAATATCAGCCATGAATCTGAATAAGAAAATGGGCACTTCCATGCCTTGCAGATATTTTCAGAACAGTCTGGGACCTAATTGCCCTTTTGTTCTGATGTGAAATCTACAACAATAGAAGATAATTTTTGCATGTGTGTGACAGTCATAAGTCATCAGTGTATTGTCCTAGATATAAGGCCTAAATAACCTAAAGGCACCAGATCCCATCTGATCTTGGGAGCTAAGCAGGGTCAGCCCTGGTTAGAACTTGGATGGGAGATCACCATTGAATACTAGGGCTGTAGGTTATATTTCAGAGGAAGGAACTGGCAAAACTACCTCTGAGTATTCTTTGCCTAAGAAAACCCAGCAAAATTCATGGGCTCCCCATGAGTCCACAGGTGATTTGAAGGCACATACCCAGAAAGGAAGGGGGGGGGCTTTTTTAACTGGAAATGGTTTAAAATGACTTCCAGTTTAGTTCCCCTGGGGGCTATGGATCACATGCAGCCTGCAGGCCACACTCTGGGTAAATGGAAGTGAATTTATGGCTACTGTTATGTCGCAACAAATATGGAAGTTTCACACTGCGTAAAAAAATGATAGTGGGTCATACAAACAGACTCTACAGCCACCATTTTTGTAATTGCTGTTGGGATATATAGTTGCAATCCAATATGCTGACTTGTTTAACTGCTGAAAGGGTTAAATGGTAAATGTAAACAGAATGGATGAGATAACTTCCTGTTGTAATGTGAGTGCTTTTCCTGAGGAAAAAAGACACCATGAAGATGTCCTAGGGACAGGGGCTCCAGGACAGAGCTCCTGCATGTTTTAGTTTTTAGAGATGTAGCTTTCAAGATATATTTTGTTACTTTAGTCTATTTTCAAGTTATTACAGTCTTCCCTCCACATTTGTGGGGGTTAGGGGCGCAAGAACCCCACGAATGTGAAAAAAACCAAATAAAATAAACCTATCCCCCTGCCCGCCTGCAACCCGCCCCCTGCCCTTCCAAGGCGTGACTGGGCTTTTGAAGCCTGGTAGCCACTTCTTAGCTGCCACACCCGCCCTCCCAAAGCTGCTCTCCAAACAGAGCCAAAGTCCCCAGAGAGCAGGGAGATCAGGTCTAAATAGCTCCCTTCTTGCTGTCTCGGGCTTTGGCTCTCCAGTTCAAACAGAGGCAAGCCCAGGAGAGCAGCGGGGAGGACTTTAGACCTGATTTCCCCTCTCTTCCTGGGCTTGGCTCTGTCTGGAGTGGAGAGCCAAAGCCCCCCCCCCCCAGTAAGGAGCCGGGTCTAAATCAGCCCCCTCCCTGCTCTCTCGGGGCTTTGACTCTCCAGTTCAAATGGAGGCAAGCCCTTGAGGTGGCTGGAGTTTCCTCTTGGGGAGGAGGAGAAGAAGGAGGAGAAACAATGAATAGTTAAAACCTTGAAGCCGCGAATGTGGAGGTATGACTGTACTCCTGTAACCTGAGATGAATATGAAGTTCATGAGTAAAGTATTTTTCTATGTTTTATAAGCTACATTTGACTACTTCTTTTAAGCTAGAGTGTGGAAAGTGGGGGGGGGGGCCGAACTGGGTGGATGGCTATTTAAAACCTGTGTGTTTGGAATCAGTATGTTTTTTCCTGTGCGTGTATTTTTAAACAAAACTCTGCTAAGTGTGCTTTCATAAGGGGATTAAAGCCAACCATTCTTTGGTGCCAATTTCAAAGATTTCCCCAGTAAAGCACGGGGGCAGTATTAATAATCCCCATTAATTGCATCCCTCTACACCAGCTCCAGTCTCCTTGCATGTATGGCCCGCTTCATGTTCATCTTTCTCCATGTATATGTAACCCTGTGAGGGACTCTGGTAGTGAGCAAGTAGCTTTAGACACAGAAAGGCAAGCATGTGTCATGGAGAGGTGAGTGTAAGTTGTCACAACATGCTGCATGAATATACGGATTTTTCCTGTAGCCAGAAATGTTTGAAATCAAGCATTTGTTTAAGGAAGAAAAGAATGAAATATATTTCTGTGATTGAAACCTTATATTTAAACAAATTCAAATCCTCAGTCTTTACTGGAATACTGTACTTACAAAGCATTTGAAACATGATACCTTCATAGTGAACAGTTCCTTTACATTATTTACCAGGCCAGGAGGTTATTATTTACCTGACAGTATACCAAATACTTATCAAACACACAGTAAATTAAATCAGGGAACTTGCAGAATATTTGTTACAGAATATTTGAGACTGCTAAGTATATGGCTATGATACAGAATGGTGGAGTTAGCATGATTTAACCCAAATGAGCTTGGAATGGTAGCTATTAGTGTAGATTAGCATTCCCTAGATATTGGTTTGAGCACAACACAATGGAGGACACTGGGCTAAGGAAGGCAGCAGTAGATACATAAAACTAAGACATAAAAAGAGAGGTAGACAGAAGTCGAAAAGCTTGTTGTTGTTAACTGCCATCAAGTTGACTTTGACATATGGCAACCCTATGAATGAGAGGCCTCCAAATCACCCTATCCTCAACAGCCCTGCAGACTCAGGAGATTATCAGATGCAGGGGAACATGCCAAAAAATTGTGTCCTCAACCATGCCAGATCACTATGAAAACAGAAGGGGAAACCTTACCAGATGCCTATGTCCTTCAGCTGTTTCAGGGAGTGTAGCATTGTCACAGACAAGGCTTCACTTTTCTGTTGACGCGGAAAGCCGCTAATAAAACGGGACATTTTACTCATGGCCATGCTGTGCCTCTGGAACACTGGAGTACAACGTTGTCTGGTAAGGTCGCCCCTTCCTGTTCTCATCGTGATCTTTTGACGCAGTTCACGTCTGATAATCTCCTTGGGAAAGTGGTTTCCTTGATTGAGTTTATCATCTGTAATGCAGTCTTCCTCTTTTCCCACTGCCTTCTCCCTTAGGAGCAGTATTGTCTTTTCTAGTACCGCTGCCAAATAAGGAAGCAAGGAGGGTGCCAGAGATGTGACCGACCATGTTGGAGGCCCAGAAACTGTAAACTTGGAAAGTGAGTGGAAGGTGGTGAACAATGCAAGGGGTAGAGAGTTAATAGAGAGACATTAGCAAAAATAGGAAGGAAAACACTGAAACACAATAATAAAAACGTCAGAATAGCTGCTGTACCTTAATGGTAAGAGCTATTCCATGGTGGAAAAACTTATTTGGTGGGGAGGAAAAATAATCTCTTTCTTTGGAAGTTTTTAAACAGAGGTTGGAGGGCCTCTTGTCAGGTATGCTGGAGTTGTGGATGCCTACACTGCCTGGGGGTTGGACTTGATAGCCCTTGTGATAGAATACATAAAATTCTATGTACTTGTATCTGATACAAAAGATAAGAGGAGACCATTTCCCAAAAGTTCACTGTGTTAAGGGGGAACAGATACCAGCACTACAGGAACAGTGGCTTATGAAGTCATGGTGGGAATGAATTACCCTTCTTTTGTGAAAGCAGTTGGATTGTTCCTGTACCCCAGGCAGGCAAAGGCCATGATGGAAACTGAGTATAGCCTTTACCTTGTAAGAGCTCCTTGAGCCCTGCCTAGTGTGGCAATCAAAAGAAGAAACCTAGATTCTCCTGAAATCACCCTGAGTTAAAGACTAATGTTCTTGGTAACTACTTGATTGAAGGCAAACTGATTTGGAAGTTCTCAGTAGTACCCTGTTGGATAACTCTTTATAAATTACTGGAATACTGTGCAAAAAAATAATTAAATGATAGAAGGGTGTGCACAGACTTTGAGCCTGTCTATATGAGGCAAAAACAAAAATCAGAGTGCCTCACAATAATGGCATTTCACAACAGGAGCAACTTGTCTTGATGGTGTTTTCACCCCCATAAGCATGCAAGATGGTGGCCACGAGTGATTTACTCACGTTTGTACTTACCTCAATTTGCCACAGCTGAACTTTGCACTAGAGCCATTTTTCAATTTAACAGGAAAGAAAAAAAAAAACCCACCCCATTTTGTTGCCTTAGCAATTGCTCACTAAGGCAAAAATCCAACATGGCGGCAATGGGCGCTTACCCTGTTAGCAACCCCCCCCTCTCTCTGGCTTTTCTTCGCAAACAAAGATTCAGGAAGGCCTCATCCTGCGCTTTCTGCAAGCGCGCTGATGACTAAAAAGGCCAATCCGAGATAAACAAGTCCGGTTGCAGAAAGCACAGCAGAAGGTCTCCTTGGGTGATGATTCCCAGTTGTGATTCTTTCTGCGTTGTCATTTCTCTTCAAGACTTGTTCGGCGTGAGCTCTCAAATAAGGCTGCAGCATTGTGGATGGTGCGTCTCCATGCCTCCCGATGTGAGGCCAGGAGGGACCATTGTTGGTGATCAGTTTGGCCAAACCTGAGATGTTGTTTCAGGGAGTCCTTATATTGCTTTTTTGGAGTGCCCCTCTTACGCTGACCCGTGGCGAGTTCACCGTAGAGTACTATTTTTGGGAGGCGATGGTTCTCCATCCTAGAAATGTGCCCTGCCCAGCACAGCTGTGTTCTCAATATCATAGCCTCAATGCTAGTGATCCCTGCTTGCTCAAGGACAGCAAGCAGGGATTGTCACATTGTCAGTCCAGTGTATATTTAGGATTGTGCGTATACAGCGCTGATGAAAGCGTTTGAGGAGTCGTAAGTGTTGGCGATAGGTGACCCATGTTTCAGACCCATAAAAGAGAATAGACAGTACAATGGCTCTATACACACTGATTTTTGTGCTTCGCCTCAGGTGTTTGTTACTTCAGACTCTTGTAAAGTCTTCCAAATGCACTATATGCCTTTGCTAATCTGTGATCGATCTCTTTGTCAATCTTGGCATGTGAGGAGATGATGCTTCCCTGGTAAAAAAAAAAAAAAGTTAGTTATTTATACCCCGCTCTTCAGCCACAAGGCTATCAGAGCGGCTTACAAATTGTTTTAAGCAATAGCTATTTACACATCTAACTGCATTAAACAGCTTCCAATGTGTGTTAGCTAATTGCCCCCACAAGCTGGGTACTCATTTTACCGACCTACGAAAGGATGGCAGGCTGAGTGAACCTTGGAGCCCGCTGGAATTGAACTTGCAACTTGCAAGGTGGTGACTTGCAGTACTTGCATTTAACCACTGCGCCACCAGGTAGGTGAACTACTGAACGGACTTAAGCACAGATTTGCCTATGGCAATGTGGGGATGATGGTGTTCATCCTGTGGTGCAGGCTGGTAGAGAAATTCCATTTTCTTCAGGTTGGCTTCCAGCCCGAACAGCTCTGCAGCTGTTGCAAAGCAGGATGTTAGGCGCTGCAGAGCTGCTTCTGTATGGGCAACAAGGGCAGCATCATCAGCGAAGAGCAGCTCACGGACTAGATAGTTTAGAGTCTTAGTGTGAGCCCTCAGACGGCTTAAGTTAAACAAGCTACCATCAATACGGTAACGTATATAGATGCCGTCTTCTTCGAGCTCTGCTGAAGCCCTTTGGAGCATCATGCTGAAGAAGATTGTAAATAAAGTTGGAGCAAGAACACAGCCTTGCTTCACTCCATTAGTTATTAGAAAGGGCTCTGAAAGAGCATCGCCATATCTGACTTGACTGTGCTGGCCCTCGTGTAGCAAGTAATCATTTTAAGGAATTTGGGGGGACATCCTAGTCTTTCCAGGATCTGCTACAGATCTTTTCTCTCAGTGTCGAAAGCTTTGATGAGGTCGACGAATGTTACATAGAGTCCCTCGTTCTGCTCTCTACATTTCTCTTGCAGTTGTCTAAGGGCAAATACCATATCTGTAGTACTCCTATTGGCTCTGAAGCCACATTGGCTTTCAGGAAGAAGTTCTTCTGCAATAGCAGGAGCTAATCTCTTCAGGAGTATCCTTGCAAGAATTTTTCCAGCAATAGAGAGCAGTGTTATACCTCGATAGTTTGAACAATTGGATTTTGCTCCTTTTTTCTTGTACAGGGTGATGATGAGTGCATCTCGGAGATCTGATGGCAGCTCCCCTTTTCCCCAGCAATTCACAAGGAGTTCGTGGAATTTATCATGGAGTACATGACCTCTGTGTTTCCAAACTTCAGGTGGGATTCCATCAATCCCAGCTGCCTTGCCGTTTTTCATCTGCTGTATGGCCTTTAGCAAGACCCACCACCCGCACTTTCCTGGCCAAACAGCTTTGTGCTTCATCTCCCATGAGAGAGCGATTCATATTGAATCACTTGCCCCAGTGGGCAGAAATGCGCACCCGCCTCACTGTTTTTTTAAAAATACGGGAAAAGCCGCAAAGGCTTTCCCTGTGGTATTTGTGCCATTTTGGGCCCCCCGTCTTCTGAATACAGTGGATTGATGTGGGATCCCATTTAAACAGGTCATATTCCCAGCAAATTCCATGAGGGTTATTTTCACCAATTGTCCGGTGGGGGGGGGTTCCGGGCTGTGAGGCCGTGTTCTGGAATAGTTTCTTTCTGACGTTTCACCTGCATCTGTGGCTGGCATCCTCAGAGAATTCTCTGAGGATGCCAGCCACAGATGCAGGCAAAATGCCAGACAAAAACTATTCCAGAACTTGGCCTCACAGCCCAGGAAAAAAACCCCAAGGAAAATCTATGGATGCCAGCTGTGAAAGCCTTTGACTTCACATGTTATTTTCACCACTTAGACAACCCTTTTGACTTGGTTCAGTATGCAAAATTGAATAGGGACCTAAGTCAAGTTTTTCCTTCACTGTTAGTGCATAGGGAGCACACTATTGTGTGCAAAATTGCATAAAAGTTCCAGGTTGTAAGTGGATGAGGTGCGTTAAGACTGGGCTGTGGACCTGCTATCTTTAAGGTCCACAAATGGTTGCTGGTATATTAACTAGACTACCATGACATTTCCAAATAATAACTGGGTGGGATTAAGCCTGGGTGGGGCTGCTGTCTTTAAGGTCCACAAATGGTTGCTGGTATGTTAACTAGACTATCATGACATTTCCAAATAATAACTGGTAGCTTGGATAGCTTGATTTGAGAAATGATTCAGAAGGCAAATTGCAGGTACTAGTGGTTTTGGGCTTTGCATTCCAAGTGTTGCTCCTAGCAATTTAAGTAGGTTAGTGGTCAATAAGTGTAAATCCCAACTTCCTTGCTCTGTTTAAGCAGCCTGCTGAGGCAGATTAGAGATTCTAGTGTCAAGGTATATAAGACATACGCTAAGTATCTCAGCAACATAAAAATAGCTGTGAGGGTGTCAATACATTTCCTGTTGTGTTTGTTAGCTGATATTGGAAATTGTATATAGAGTGTTTTACTCACTGCCTTAGAATCATAGAATCAAAGAATTGTAGAGTTGGAAGAGACCACGAGGGCCATCCAGTCCAACCCCCTGCCATGCAGGAAATCACGATCAAAGCATCCCTGACAGATAGCCATCCAGCCTCTGTTTAAAGACCTCCAAGGAAGGAGACCCCACCACACTCCGAGGGAGTGTGTTCCACTGCCGAACAGCTCTCACTGTCAAAAAGTTCCTCCTAATGTTGAGGTGGAGCTTGCATCCATTGCTCCATGTTCAAGTCTCTGGCCTTCATTCGAGGTGGTAGGCACCAAGACATACATAGTTCCAAATTATGTGGCAGCAGAAATGCAAAGGTACAGACTAGAAAAGTGTGTTCAATGATGTGAAAAAAATGTCTACCACCCTGATGGAGTATAAATTCAATTTGTCAATCAAACTGGACTATAGCTCCAAGAATCTCCAACTCTGCATGGCCAGTGGACATATTGGCTGGGGATTCCAGTAGTTGTCTACAAATTAATTTTGCCAAGCTTTGGACAGAGCAAAATGTTGCACAAGCATGATAGGATTCTACATAGTATAACAAAACCTAGAGAGCATATTCTTACCTTTCCTTCTCATAATATCCTTGATGGGTAGTGTCTCTCTGGCTTTTCTTTGCAAACGAAGATTCAGGAAGGACTCATCCCATGCTTTCTGCAACCACGCTGATGACTAAAAAGGCCAATCCGAGATAAACAAGTGCGGTTGCAAAAAGCACAGCAGAAGGTCTCCTTGGGTGATGTTTTTGGGTTGTGATTCTTTCTGCGTTGTCGTTTCTCTTCAAGACTTGTTCAGCGTGAGTTCTCAAATAAGGCTGCAGCATTGTGGATAGTGCGTCTCCATGCCTCCCGATGTGAGGCCAGAGCGGACCACTGTTGGTGATCAATTTGGCCGAGCCTGAGATGTTGTTTCAGGGAGTCTTTGTATCGCTTTTTTGGAGCGCCCCTCTTACACTGACCTGTGGCGAGTCCACCGTAGAGTACTATTTTTGGGAGGCGATGGTCCCCCATCCTAGAAACGTGCCCTGCCCTGCCCGGCGCAGCTGCGTTCTCAATATCATGGCCTCAATACTGGTGATCACTGCTTGCTCAAGGACAGCAACATTCGTCACATAGTCAGTCCAGTGTATATTTAGGATTGTGCATAGACAGCGCTGATGGAAGCGCTCGAGGAGTCGTCGGTGGTGGCGATAGGTGACCCATGTTTCAGATCCATAAAGAAGGATAGACAGTACAATGGCTCTATACACACTGATTTTTGTGCTTTGCCTCAGGTGTTTATTGCTCCAGACTCTTTTGTGAAGTAGTCAAGCACATTAAACAGAGCAGACTTCCAGTGTGGTATGCAGCAAGGCAACATGACTCTCTCCCCTGCCTTTTCAGCTCAAGAATCCTGCCTTGTTCTTCCTGAGCTTCTTCCCCTGACCTCAGAGTCTGCCTGGAGGACACCCCAGGGGTGGGAGCCTTGCAAAATAGGCATACTTGTTACCTGGGGGGAAGGAGTATCCCATCTATCTTTCACAGGAACAACCTTTGGAGAGCAAACAATGTGTCCTTCTGGGAGCTTGTGAAAGCCACGCACCCTGGCTGGAAAGAAGGTCAGCATTCTTCAAGGCTTCTGGTTCACGCTGTTTCAGCTTCTGTGCTCTGGGCCATTCCATGCTCTTCAAAAGTAGCAATATTACCCACAGGCAGAAATAACCTGCACTACCATGAACTTTCCAAATACTTACATATAATAGACATTTGTCAGAGCATTATATGTTACCAAAGGAAGGAAGAATCTTTGTGATAACTGGGTTTTTTTTTTTAATGTTTGCTTTGTTTTCTTAGAGTTCCTCAGGCTGAACTACCTGTATATGAACTATTTTTTAAAAAAAAATTAGCTGTGGCAAGATTTCCAGAGGAACCTGTATAAGGACTGTACCTCCCTAAGGGTTTTAAGAAATGTCTGCCAAGAATCTAACCCCCGCCCTCACTGCATGCTTATGTTTTCCAATGCCTTTTCAGATTGCCAGAGTGGATATTTTTCTTCCAAAGGGTGGAAAGTGTTAATTTAATCAACAAGAGGCTTACTGATAAAAGTGGTGGAGGTGGTGGGTTTTTGTTTGTTTCTCTTCTTGCTTAAACTGAGTTTCAAGCAACATGTAGGTCTGGTTCTCTTGGCCGGCAGATCTTGGATATTGTTTCACCCTTCATTTTGGTCAGATGGTAATCATTAGGTAACAATAGGATGCTCATTCCTCATGCCTGCACACACATGAAACATATGCACTATTTCTTCCTATTCTGATCTACCACTCTGCAGGCATGAAGAATGCCTTAATTCATACCTTCCATTAGTCATGATTTAAGAAGCACACTTAATGACAACAGTATAGTAATTAAAGCTGATGCTTTGGTCAGCACAACAGGCCATTAAGCTCATTGAGGAGTAGTGAGAAGTAGTGAAGTAACTTTGCCTAGGATCTTCCTGCCCCTGGCCGTCCTGAAGCTGACATGGCATGTAACTTTGTTTTGATACCTAACAAATAGATGGACTCATTGGCTCTCCCACCACTTGAGGGTGGAGAAGTGAAGTTGCCACTGCAACTCATATTATTTTTGCCACCTGCTCCCTCCAATCTGCTCACACCTTTCCCTGTGCCTCACCTCCCTTCACACCCCATGTTTTGGTTCAGGGTGGCAGCAATAGTGTTGTCACCATCTAGCTACCCACCTACCTGCCTGTCCAACCTATGTGCAAAACAGAACTGGCTGCACAAAGGATGGTGGTGAGGCAACAGCAGTGAGGGCCCTCCCATGGAGGGGAGCAGATCAATTCACCACTCCTGGTTCTCTGCTGCCCAAGGCAGCTGCCTCATTCTGCCTAATGGATGCGCTGGCTCAGAACAGACTAGAAATTTCTGAGGATTGTTCATTGCTTTTGCTGAAAAAAATGACCCCACCATATGAGTTTTCCAACTTCAAGTGAGCTATTCCTCTTTCATTTATTGCAAATATCAATGCTACAAATCCAGAATATGAAGACTTAAGGTTTATTTTAAGTATTTTGCTGGAAAACAATTTTCCTCAAGTACAGTAAGATTTGCTGAATTTTTAAAACATTTGGGTTATTAAGGAGACATGGAAATCTGACTAGAAATAAAACCCAAGAGCAGTTCAGTATACGGTATATTTTCCTGGTACTCCAGCCATTCTTTGCTATTGTTCTGTGTCCTTACAGTTTGCCAGTGTTAGCAAAAATTGCTGTTATCAGCTGACATTCAGTTTCAGGATACACAGCACATCCGCTTCCAGCAAAGGAAGGAAATGGTATGAAGGACATAAAAGAAACCTATCTTTATTGAATATACTGTAGTTTGCTATTTTAACCTTTTTCATAGAAGGTGATACTAATGCTAGGCTTACAGTTTGAAACAATCTGATATATTTCATTCACCAGAACTATTTCATTCATACCTATTTTTTTAAGGGTCTAATGCCTCCTTAACAACTAACATTAGTAAACCATAAGCTTTCATGGATGAGAGTCTACTTAATCAGATGTTTCTTTTTTCAATGTTCCTTTGAAATTATTTTTTTTTCCAGAACAGCTACCAGAGGATCAGTGATACTGTTACCAGAGAGTAGAAATGTTCTGCCAGTAGTTTTGAGTTTGTCAAATTTTGTCTAATGTCAGCTTTATGTTGATCTAGAGTGCAGGGGGCATTGCTGACAGAGAATGTTGCATATTACATTTAAGCTGAGCAAGTAAATCTACTTCTGATGTTCCGCTGGGTGGCATTATTAGGACCTGTAATGTTGCTGCCAGAAGAGATGTGAGGAGTTGGTATCTGGCTTTGTAGCATGGCCTTGACCCTGTATTCCCATCCATGTTATGAATCCTGTTGAGGCAGAATAGTTGTCCAGGGTTGGGGGAGAGTTTCTAAACAAGTAGAAGCCCTCCACACAGAGTGTTTGAGAAGACAGTATTATTCTACGGAATGGGTTGTAGCTCATTGATTATCATTTGCGTGGTCTTAGCTGGAAGCTATAGGTGACAACTAGTAATGTTCTCTCATTTTCTTTTTCTGCTCTGTTCCAGGATACCGGTTGTTTCAGGATAACCTGTCTTACCATATCACTTTGTTTTCTCAGCTCTTTAGTTCAATGTTCAACTGAATTGGTCTTGTTCAATTGCTTTCTCCCATACTAGCTGCTTTGAGTCCCATGCTGGGAGAAAGGTGGGATATACATTAAATAACTAAATAATCACTGAAACTATTGTCCAAGATTTTCTCAGATCGGAGTGTAATGCAGTGGGTGACATGAGTTTGTTTTGGGTGTAACAACCACCATTATTTCCGAATCAAAATACTGTGGCCCCCAAAATGTTCCTTTTCCCTGCAGTAAGAATGGAGTTTGCCACATTATTCATTGTGAGGGTGAGGATACACACTACCCCCAAGAACTGTTCTTTTTCTGTAGTCTTTCTTAACCATTCTCACATTTAATTTACTTTAAATCATTTTAAAGTCCAATCTGTATGGGATAAGCAGCTTGCCAACAGCACTTAGAGGAGCCTCCCAGAAGCAACTAATAGTATGATTTCTAGTCCTCAGTAGAGCTATAGCTCTAGAGCACATCCTAGAGCTATGGTTGTAGAGAATGTTAAAGCTATATTTTCAGAGCATTCTAATGCTGTAGCAGTAGAGAACGCTTAGAAAATTGCACCATTAGTGCTTCTGGGAAACTTCCTAGAGAGCTCTCAAGGAGCTTTGTGTGGCCTGTGTAGCTTAGATTGGGTTGTAAAACAAGGCTGAGTAAGAATCACTGCAGAAAAAGAGGTTGGTTTTCAACAGCAAGAGGGCAGCTACAACCCCTTTGGGTTCCAGTTGGGATGGCATGCCAGCCTTCCTTAAAAAGTAAGAAACCGGTAACATTAATAGCAAGTTAATGTATATAACATGTTGCTTTAACACTCATGATGACAATGACCTGTCCACCGCCATATATGACAAGTACTGTAAAAAGCATGCACGGAATACATCCAAGCCCCGGTTCTTCTCAGGAGGCACCACCTTCTGAGGTAAGGTACCAGGGGATCAAAGAGAGTACCTTGGCAGTGATGGGACCTTATCTTTGGAGTACTCTTCCAATGGCATCCTGACACCAATGTTGGTGTCATCTCAGCACCAGGCAATGGCTTTTTAAAACATGTCCTAGGCTTTTAAAATCTTTGTGGCAAATTACATAGTTTTCCAAAATGTTTTGTCTTCTGTTTTATTGTCTTCTGTGTAGCTTCTATACACACAGTATGGTAGGATGTGGTGAGGTATATCTTTTATTGTGAAATGCCCAGGAAGCACTGACTGCTCAGTGAATGTTATGAAGATAACAAGCAAACAAACACTTCCTTCCTGGCTAGGCCACCTCAGTGCTGGGCACAGCAATGCTCTTTTTGACACCCTGCAATGGACTATACCACAGATGGAGAACTTATGGCCCTCCCTGCAAAAGCTGTTGGACTGCAAGCCCCAGGGTGCTTCAACATTGGCTATGTTGGGTAGAGCTAATGGGAATTGCAGTCCAACAGTATCTGGAGGGTCACATGCTTTCCACCCTTGATTGTTCTATTCACAGCAGCAAGCCAAGGAACTCCCATGCCTTTCTTGGAAGTACAAGAGTTGAAAGCACCCAGGAAATCCTGAGAAACCTGGTAACTGTGACACAAACTGGGTCCTTTTCTAGCATCTGAACTCTGTGTCTGAAACATGAACTGGGATCTTTTTGGCTGTACTTGTGGGTATGTGGGGTGTTACCAGGGACAGAACATTTCCCTCTTATTAATGGTAAAATGGGCCCCCTGCTCAGCAGTGTTTTCTTCCTCGGACTGTACAGTGCCAAAGTAAGCATAAGAAGCACTGGATGTAACCTTTGCCTTGAGTATTATACGTCTCCACAGTATGTCTATTTCCCTGCATGGACGTTTAACCACAAGGATCAGTAATGCTCAGTTGTGAGACAGGCATTGTTTGTGCAGTTGGTTGTACGGGAAATAACTATTTGAAACAGTTTTCTTTCTGTGTGGAACTGGTTAGATAGAAAGTTAGCCAGAAATGTCTCAAATAAATAAACAAGTCTCATCTGTCTCTTTTATCCTTTTCAAATCCCAGGTGTTCCTGGTTCCATGCCAAATGCTACCTGGGAAGGTGGTCTAAGAGCTATCAAGTGGAGTGAGCAAGAAGCAACTCACGGAGGATGTCATGGTAAATAGCACATAGTTATGACATATTGTTTTCAAGCACTGAAAGTTTATCCCTTCCAGGTGAATGTCTTGTATTCTCTGATGTTGCCCTGTGTGGGCCCTATTTTTCTTTAATTTTTATGGAGGTTACAAAAGGTTCTGAAATCTATGTTCATTTAAGAATCTGTAGTATGAAACACTAGTATTGATTTTGTCCCACCTTTGTTTCTGGGAGTCCACACTACAGAAGGGGATCAGCCAGGGCATAAATCAACATTGTTTGGATGACTAAATTTCCAGTTTGAAATGTGAGCAAAAGCTGAGCAGTCCTTCTTTTGCATGATCACTGAGGCTGCAGATTTGCAGATTGCACAAAACTTGTATTTCTAGCTAGTTTGTGTGCTTCTAACTTGACCTAAAGCTTACACGGAAAATCCCTGTGTGAACAGGTACAAAGATTTCCTGCCTACCTTCCAGTGTACTTAATAGTTTGCAGTTCCAGCAATACATTAACCAATGATCTCCTGTTAATTTTCATGGAACTGTTCTATTGCTGGAGCATGCAGTTTCTATGGGGAAGCCACATTGGTCCCTGCTTAACCCATCAGGGGGGCATACTTCCCATTGCTGTTGAATTTTGACAGCATAGTGGAAGAGGAACCACAGTTTGCTTTAAAACAAGGTGTGTGGGAAGTATATGTCTCCTTTCCAAGTTGAGTATTGCCTCTGGGAGGCTTTCTTTTTCCCCACAGGACCATCCTCATTTCTTATCATTTTGCTTATTTCTCTCTAGTTGCATATGCTGGGATCATGCATTAATGTGCCACACATCTCCTTGATTTCTAAAGGAAACCAAATGGGGATGATGGCTTTAACACACCACATAGCTCCCTTTACTGCAACAAAACTCCAATTATTAAATGGAAAATGGGATCATTTCGATTGGTGTTGGGCTGAGATTAGTATGACATTTCCACTAACATTTTATAGCAGTATTCTTGCCAAATTCTTGGAAATTATATAATCATTATTATATGTATTATATACAAACACTTGTCTACCGGTGGCTATTATGCCACCACCAGCATAGCTCAAAACATCATTAGGGTATGCAAGCCTCCTCCCATGACAAGGGGGCGTCAATGGAGAGGCCAAGATTGACAAAGAGATCGATCACAGATTAGCAAAGGCACATAGCGCATTTGGAAGACTTTACAAAAGAGTCTGGAGTAATAAACACCTGAGGCAAAAGACAAAAATCAGTGTGTATAGAGCCACTGTACTGTCCATTCTCCTTTATCATCCAGAGATGAAGGACCCGTATCACCCCGTTCCCTCAAGAATGCACCTTCACGGTAAGTAACCAATGTGGCATTCTCCTTTATGGGTCTGAAACATGGGTCACCTGTCGCCACCACTTACGACTCCTCAAACGCTTCCATCAGAGCTGTTTACGCACAATCCTAAATATACACTGGACTGACTATGTGACGAATGTTGCTGTCCTTGAGCAAGCAGGGATCACTAGCACTGAGGCCATGATATTGAGAACACAGCTGCGCTGGGCAGGGCACGTTTCTAGGATGGAGGACCATCGCCTCCCAAAAATAGTACTCTACGGTGAACTCGCCACGGGTCAGTGTAAGAGGGGCGCTCCAAAAAAGCGATACAAGGACTCCCTGAAACAACACCTCAGGCTCGGCCAAATTGATCACCAACACTGGTCCGCCCTAGCCTCACATCGGGAGGCATGGAGACACGCTATCCACAATGCTGCAGCCTTATTTGAGAACTCAGCCGAACAAGTCTTGAAGAGAAACGACAATGCAGAAAAAAATCACAACCCAGAAACATCACCCAAGGAAACCTGCTGTGCTTTCTGCAACCGGACTTGTCTATCTCGGATTGGCCTTTGTAGTCATCAGCGCGCTTGCAGAAAGCGCGGGATGAGTCCTTCCTGAATCTTCGTTTGCGAAGAGAAGCCAGAGAGAGAGAGAGAGAGGTACAAACACACACTCACATACATGGAGATATGCCTATATTTCAGTATCATTGTCATCACTTGAATTTGCATGCTACATTTCCATGCAATAGCTCCCAACACAAGAACAGCAAGAAAAAAAGCAAGAATAAGTTCAGTCCACCACTGCAACAGTCCATCACTGCAATAATAACCCAAACAATTAATTCCACTGATGCTAACATTATAATGTTTCAAAAATCCATTTTAAAAAAGGTGATGACAATGATTAAAACACAAGACCATTTCATATGATTTCCCATTAAGCCATGGCTAAAGATATTAAGCTTTTCCAAAGCAGCCAAGCATTAACAGAAACAAACAGCAGCAGCTGTTTCCCCGCAAGTGCCATGGGTCAGGAACAGGAACCAGATTTCTTATAGGCTGAACTCTCCCACACTCCATCCTCATTCTGAGGCAGTTCTTAAGGCACAACAGAGGCAACAGGGAAGGGGGGGGTGCTAGTTTTCTTCACCTGTGCCCTGGGTGTTCTCACTGCTGTTCTAGAAGGATTGTGGTTGTAGCACTTAGAGATTGAATATAACTAGTTACAAACAATGAATTACTTGATGTTATTTCTTTTCCTCAACAACTAAGGCACAACTTATTATGACTTTAACTTCATTTCAGTTTTCTGTAAAATTTAAAATTACTTTTATAATTATGGAGTGTTGACTTGCCTCATGCTACGGAGGTCCCAGGGGGTTTAAATGTTATAACCTGCATCTTGGGGGTTTAAATGTTATAACCTGCATCTTGAATACTGACTGTTGGTAGCAAATGCAGTCCCTTAAAAAACAATATTACATGGTTTTTATAAGCTATTCTGATCAGTAATCTATCTGCTATGTTTTGCCCTATCTGAAGTTTCCAAGTTGTCTTCAATGGCAGCCTCCCATAGAGTACATTACGGTCATCTAATCAGGAGGTTACCAATACATGATCAACTATGACCAGATTATCATTGTCCATAAAAGGCTGTGGGTGGCAGACCAGTCAAAGCTGGCCTCAAAGGTTCTAAGCCACAGAGTCCACTTGGGCCGCCAGTGACAGAACTGAATCGAGGAATACTCCCAAGCTAGGCACCTGCTCCATCAAGGGGAGTGCAGCCTCTGCAGAGCAGGTTGCTTACCCAGTTCCCAGATCTAGGAATCACAGTCCACAGTGGCTGTGTCTTAAATTCAGTTTATTGACTCTCATCCAGCTTATTACAGCATGCAAACACTGGTTCAGCAGTTGTACAGCTCCAAATGACTTTGATGACAAGGAGAAGCAGATCCTCAAAACTCCTAATGAGCTAATTTGCTGCCTTCATATGGATACTGAAGAGCGTGGGGGATAGCATGGAACCCTGTGGCACCCCACAACTTAATAGCCATGAGGATGAGCAAAGAAACCTCCAGTGCCCCTTTCTGGAACTAGATGAGACTAGCAATTGGATTTAGTTCAGTAACTATAACTTTGATGTAAATGCTATTTACATTATTCTTGTGATTTGATGTAAGTGGGCCTGTTTACACTGCAGAAATACCACTTTATCCACCATAGGGAGGGGAGGAGTTTGACACCACTTTATCCACCATAGTTCTAGCCTATGGAATCCTGGTATTTGTTTGTAGGTTTGTGAGATACTTAGCCAATTCTATCAGAGAACTCTGGTGCCTCACCATACTATAAATACAAGGATTCCATAGAATAGAACTGTGGTGGATAAAGCGGTGTCAAACTGCTGTATTTCTGCAGTGTAGACAGGACCTTTACAACTCAGTTTTTACTACTGAAAACTAAGTTCCCAAGTCCTGATAGAGATATATGCACCTAGTCCAGGTGTTCTCTGTTTCCCTGGGGCATCGGTCCCCCTGCAGCTGGTGATCTCTTCCATTCTTTTGTGCTGGGGTGGTTCTTGGGGCTTCAACAAATACAAGGATGCAGGTGATGTTCAGTCTCTTCCTTTGGTTCTCCTGTTTTCATTACTTAATTTGTTTAGACATTTATATCCCACCCTATATCTCAGGGCAGCATACAATAAAATCAACTAGAATAATTTTAAAACAATGACAATTATTTCAACAGACTAAAATCATTTATCACTTAAAACAAGACAATTTAAAACCAATTAAAAGAATTAAAAACAATGCATAGCATAGCACATATGCACATTGGATAAAATCAGTTAGGCACCAAAGGCCATGTTTTGACTTGGTGCTAGAAGAATATTAGTATTGGAGTAAATCAGGCCACTGAGGAGAGGGTGTTGCATAAACAGGGTGCCACAGCAGAGAAGACCCTTTTCCATGTCCTCCCACAGTGTGTTTCCCCCATTGGTGGGACACCGAGGAGGACCCCTCCAACAGACTTCAGCTTTGGAGCAGATGCATATAGGGAGAAGCACATTTATGGTTTTACATGCTACAAGGGAAATAGGCTGGAATGAAAGCTGAGTGTATTTCATTCTGGGTTTTTTGTGATGAATCTGTGTCAGATGAATGTCTCTTTACAACACTTGTTATCTATAAAATGTAGTGAATGCTAAATGTTTGGGGAAAGGATGCCACTCTCTGACTCTTCACTTAGGAATAAGTCTCAATGAAATCAGAGAGACTTCCTTATGACAGGATTGGAGCTGCAAAGTATTTGGCACAGGTAAACATCAAGCTCTTTTTGTTTGGTCCACAAAATGGTGTGTGTGTGTGTGTGTGTGTGTGCGCGCGCACCCTTTAATAATGATATTAATATTCTATTTCCTTGGCAGGTCATTATGTCAGGAGTATTTGTATCTTTGGAACTGGTGACCTGAAATGGCTGCTGAACAGCAAAAATCTTTTTGCTAACAAATTTGAACTTGCAACATATCCACCTACTGTGGAATGCCTGGAACTGAACCTTCGGGAGAGAGCCTTGAACCAGAGTGAGGTACCAGTGGAACCAAGCTGGTACCTTTAATAAAAGTGGCAGGAGAGAATAATACTGAGCCAATGTTCTAGAAGAACCATTTTGCCTTGGTATCATGCACCTTTTGGATGTCCTATACGGGTAGTTTTGCTAATGCCTTGAAAAAAGCTGCCTTGCAGCTGAAACAAGAAAGTCAGGACAATCTGTGTATTGGTTGGGGTTTGGATAATATTCTTGAAGACTGCCTCCCATTTTGGAACAGGATGATCAGGCATTCTTTGTTAACACTTTGGGAATCAGCTCTGATCAACGGAGTGAAAGACAATGGATTTGGATTTCCAGCTGAATGGAGTTAGACCTTGAATTTTGTTACCATCAGGTCATTCCATGTGATAATTCAGATGAATAGATTCAGATTGACTACACCTTGTTGAAAGACCTCTCAGTGGGCCTTCATCTTTTTGAAATCAAGAGACAGTTTGGACAGTTCTTATCTGTTTCTATCAGAAGTCAAAGCATTGTACTTGATCCAGAGCCAGCCAAGGCCCATATTTCAGGAACACGACTACCAAGGTTCATCTGTTATCTACAGTGAAAGGAGGAAGTGTAGCATGTGCTGACAGAGATCTGTCTCCCTTCTTTAACAATGAAACTCTCATGGGCATGTTTAAGAGAGCAAAGTGGAAATGGTAAGAGGGAAGGGGGACAAGATGCTCTGTTGAACCTGTTGTATTTGGCTTAGATGCTAATGATCCTGAAAATGATGAAGGGAAGAATAGAGGAAGCACAGGAGCTAGTAAGGCATGAATCCCCAGACTGTTAGAGTCAAGAGACTCTACTATTTTTTAAAAAAATAAATTAAACCTAAGCCAGCCTTCTTCAGATGGGTTGAACTATAGTTCCTATCCTTCCTAGCCAGTGAATTGTAATCCAGCCCATCTGAAGGGTCTAATGTTGGAGAAGGCTGGCTTAGGCAGCCTTACATACTCTGTGATAAAAATTGAGAGGGAAGTCACTTCTACTGATCTATGGGAAAACATTGTACATAATATTGCTTTCATACCATAGAGGGAAAGACTGAAAAAATGATAGCAAAATGAAAAACCCCACCCAATTCCTTCAGATTTTACAATTAGTTTTAAGGCCTTACTAGAAAAACATTGTTGTTGCTGAAGATGAAATTTTACAGAAAAGTGAGCTTGCCCGTTCTTTCTTGGTATTTGCCATGTGCCTGTAGACAGAAAGTAAAATATGAGGGACAATTGGTATGGTAATAATTATAGCAATCCTCTGGCTCCTCATACATTTCCTGATAGACTTTGTTCTTAACAATGTTTTCTACTGTGGTCTGTGAAATGTTGTACTTTTTAATTGAATTGGAACTTTCATTTGCAGAAATCCACCAAGAATCAATATTTTTTGTAATTTTTTATTTAATAAAGTTCCTTGGGTTCTTGTTAAATTAACAATAAAAAACACTGATCAAGCTGGCTCTACAGAAGTTCATTCACCTCGCCAACTTTTCAACAAGACAACTAGCTATGCATTTTAAGAACAATGAGATTGCAGATATTAGAAATTATACTACTACCTTCTGTCAAAATGGCAATTCATATCACATAGCAGATTTAGTTTCCCCCACACCTTCAGATCATTTGGCAACCCTAGATTGCTGCACAAATTTGTTGTGGGAATATGGATGTACTATCTTAATAATATAGGTTGCCTCTCATATCTGTGCGGGATACATTCCCAGACTTACCATGGATACATGAAACCATGGATAATAGCAATGAATTACTTCTGGCCAACTTCTGGTGGAAGCATACCATAGAATTGCATTGTAGAACCTACCTAAGAGGACATATTTTTCAGATGTGGATAAGTGAAATTGTGGATACTGGTCCCATGTATACGGGGGTCAACCTATATATCAAAGGATGAGGAATTGGTTACACACAAATATCAGTGCCTATACCATTTGCTATAGAATAAAGCCACTGGCTCCCACATGAAAGTGTGGTGCTGCGAGAAAATGTTGATTTTGAGAGCCAGCCTGGTGTAGTGGTTTGAGAGTTGGATGATGACTCTGGAGACAAGGGTTTGAATCCCTGCTCAGCCATAGAAACCCAGCTTGGGCAAGTCACATTCTCTCAGCCTCAGAGGAAGGTAATGGCAAATCGCTTCTGAACAAATCTTGCCAAGAAAACCCTGTGATAGATTTGTCTTAGGGTTGCCATATTTTGGAAAAGACTTGAAGGCATACAACAACAACATTTTAAAAATCATTATGGTAGCAGGAACAGGAGTTGAGAAACTTTGATCCTCCTGATGTTTCAGACTTTAGCTCCTGGAAGCCCCAGGATGCGTGACCAGGTAAGGACTATTGAGGGGTGGGGGTGGTTCTGAAGGTCTCATGTGTCAGTACGTCAGCACTGTGTGAATCACAGGAATACTGACTGGTGTTCTAAGGCTGCAATATGGAGAATGAGCAAATGTTTTTAAATACACCACTCAAATAGGAGATGAAAGAGCCACAGTTGTTTTCTTCACCCTTTACCTTCAGTAATTGTGGGAGTGCATATGATTGCATGCAGAGGATATCATATTCAATAGCTGCCATTGCCTGGTAGACCCCCTGCTTAAAACCCTGGAGAGCCACTGGTAACCATTTTCACCTGCAAGTTAAATGGTTAACCTTTGGCACCTTGGGGGGCACATGCCAATAGAGGGGAGGCTGCAGAGTTTGGCGTGTGTGTGTGTGTGTGTGTGTGTGTGTCATAGTTTGGACTACAGCTTCTACAATCCTCCAGTTTGTTAGGCCACTGAGCAAGGTCACTGAGAAATTCTGGGCTGTGCAGTCTAAATAACAACAACAACTTTCTCAGGTTCTGGGACAGAACCACTGAAACTTTTTTACACACACGTTCAATGATGGCACTATATAAATAAATGATAATAAGAAAGCACTATTATTCATACATATCTGCACACATCACACAAACATTCATTTTCATACTTCTCTTTTGCAAGTATTCTTAGTCACTTCTTCCCAGCTACTCTCAGCAAGTTGGTTTGGGTGGGGTGGGAGAACCTCCCATTAGAGCCAACGGGAGGCTTTTCGCCAAGTCTAATTGCAGGATCTGCTGGACTATGTGACGAATGTTGCTGTCCTTGAGCAAGCAGGGATCACCAGCATTGAGGCCATGATATTGAGAACACAGCTGCACTGGGCAGGGCACGTTTCTAGGATGGAGGACCATCGCCTCCCCAAAATAGTACTCTACGGTGAACTCGCCACGGGTCAGCGTAAGAGGGGCGCTCCAAAAAAGTGATACAAGGACTCCCTGAAACAACATCTCAGGCTTGGCCAAATTGATCACCAACAATGGTCCACCCTGGCTTCACATCAGGAGGCATGGAGACACACTACCCACAATGCTGCAGCCTTATTTGAGAATTCACGCCAAACAAGTCTCGAAGAGAAACGACAACGCAGAAAGAATCGCAATCTGGAAACATCACCCAAGGAGACCTTCTGCTGTGCTTTCTGCAACCGGACTTGTTTATCTCGGATTGGCCTTTTCAGTCATCAGCAGAAAATGCGGGATGAGCCCTTCCTGAATCTTCCATTTGGGAAGAAAAGCCAGAGAGAGAGAGAGAGAGAATTGCAGGATCATTAACCAATCATCGATGGCTCAATTGGGACAATTGCTCCAGACCCCTTTTTGGCTAGGGTCTCACTGGCAGAAGGAAAAGGTGTAGTTTGCTATCTTTTCTTCCCTAGTCGCTTCGTAAATATCCTGCTCTTTCTGTTATCAAAATTTTGTATGTTACCTAAATAAAAATGATCAGGCTGTTAGTTTCACTGAAACTGCAGGTTCACACAAGTTCATGCAAGATTTTTGTGTTGCTGACTATTGGACTTATTTATTTATTTGATTTCTGTGCCATCATACCTAGAGTAGCTCATGCATATCCACAATAGGGCCCCTATTTTTGGAACTGCTCCAGGGCCCCAATCACCTTATTCTGACCTTTGTATGACAGCATTGTCTTTGTGGTTTAGTAGCATATAGGGAAAATAGGGGTTGCCAGATTTCAGGGCTTGGCCCTGAGTCTCCAGTTTTCATGCGTAATTGCCAGGCAGGAGATAAGGATGCAAATTATCTAGTTTTGTTGGTCTTGAGGAAAGGACTCTGTGCAGATCATCCATTCAACTAGAAGAGCAGCAGCTTGCTACATTTTGCAAGGCTTTATTGAGTTGTTGCTGCAACTCGCAAAGATTCACCAGTGGGTCTATCTCTTTACTTAGCTTCCTCCTCTCCTCCCAGTTGCTGTAGTGCCAGGGCTCACCCTCCATTCTGCTCTTTTGGCTAGAAGCAAGCTGGTTAGATTAAATGTTCCTCATCCTGTCTCCCTAAGTAATTGAGAAGGATCCCCTCATTTCACTTTGATCTGGGAACAGCCCTTCTAGGTTGGATTTCTGTCTTAATTTCCAAACAGGCATATATGTCCTCTGTGTGTTTATGTGCATGCATGTGTATCTGAATGACCAGGTGTGAGCAATTGTGGTTTTTTAAATGCATAATGCATTAATAACATCCCTATGGGTTATCTCAGGTTTTGACTCGGAAATCTCAGGGCCCAGGACGACGCTAAACTGGTGGCCCTAATGGGACATTTGTTCCCCACTATGGTGTTGACAGTACAGAGGCCCAGCTATTCACGTTATTATGGCCCCAAATCTGGAATGTGATCTTGGTCACTACAGGCATCCTGTGATTCTATTGCCCCTTTCCAAAAGGTATTGTTTGCAATAAACAGCATGGGGGTGGAGAAAGGAGCAAGCTAATTTGTTAAGGCTGAAAGACGGAATATCTTGAGATCCCTGTGATGTGCAGAACAGCTCTAAGTATTGTTACACATAAGTAAGTCCCAAATAATTGAATGGAACTTACTATTAAGTGTGTTTTAGGAGTAGCTTTGGGCTGTGATCCCCCCCCAAAAAAAAACTGAATAAGGAGGGAGCCTCAGACTCACTCTGAGTAAATTATTCCAAGATACAGTGCATCTACACTGTAGAAATAATGCAGTTTGACACCACTGTAACTGCCATGGTTCCATCTTACAGAATCGTGGGCTTTGTAGTTTTGTGAGGTATGAGCACTCTTTGGCAGAGAAGGTTAAAAGACCTTGTAAAACAATGACTATAAACCAGGAGTCGACTCTATAGGATGGAGCTACAACACTTAAAGTGGTGTCAAACAGCATTATTTCTACAGTGTGGATGAACCCATAGCCATGTCAGTCTGCTTCAGCATAAAAAGATATAAAGGAATCCTACACCAGATTCGAAACAACTGAGAAAAAGCATTTTCTAGCATATGGATTCCAGTCTACTTCATCTGATACATTAAATGAATAATATGTTTAAGGATAATGCTTGTTAGTGCTTTGGTTTGGGCAGACATGCCCTTTAAAAATAAAATACCAAATAGGAAAAAAATACACAATTATAATTGCACAGAAGAGAAATCATAAACGAAACATAAATGATTCGCCTGTTGTACATATCTTATCAGATATTTTTTATTTTTTATTTATTTTTTTGCCTAGGCAGAAATTAGAGGAACACCATACTAGTGGAAAATATGGCAAGCAGTTAATAGTCTTATTTTCAAACTGCTAACAGCTGTGAGTTAGTTCATGTCACTGCTTTCTATTTTTAACTGCGCCTTTCCAGAGCAGTTTGACGCACACAAATTAGGCAGGTAGGTGAAGCTGTTTCTGCTGCTGTTTATCATCCTGGGAAATGCTGCACCTCTTTTATTTTTTGCTGTGAAAAATGAAAAGAAAGAAAGAAAGGACCAAATAACTGTATCTAGATAGATTCTAGAATGAACTGGCCATATACTCATGAAGAACTTGGCTGCCCCAAGAGCTGCTTGTAATCGAGTTTTGTAATAATATCATAAGTTGTTTAATTCTGTTACAAAGGAAGGCTGCCAAGGAAATGTACATATAAAAGAACGTATGTTCTGAAAATGTCATATAAGTTCCTTTGACAGAAAGCTGGGTAGAAGTGAAAATAAAAATATTAATTTGCGTTAATTCATATTTATTTATATTTTAAGGAGGTAGTAACTAGCCTGAAAGGCTAGAGGGAATATGCCAGCTGTGCAATACAATGCCTTTCTCAAGGAAGTATGCATGTTCATTTGTTACTTTTCCTTGTAAATACCACAGGTACAAGGTTCATGGGTTGGTGCTATAACAATGGGTGTATCATCAATCATTTAGCAATGTGGTTGGGTGAGAAATGTCTTGTACATGATTCACAAGGCATTAAATGGCTCAAAAGCAAAAGTCAAATGAGGTTACCTGCAAATGCTGTAACACAACCATCTTCAACCTGGTGCCCTCCAGTCTAGAGGTTTTGGACTGCAGTTCCCATCATGTTCAAAGGCTATGGTGGCTGGGATTAAGGTGGTAGTCTATTACATCTGGAGGGCACCAGGCTGTGTATTGAAGCTGGTTAGCTTAAAAAGCAGGTAAAGCTGAGAGCTGATCCAAACCATCACAGTGTCAGTGAAAATTGTCACTGCAAACTATTGCTAAGAGTATTTGCATGAAAGGATTATAGCGGGGTGGGGTGTGGGGGTGTGAGGAATGTACAGCCTTCCAGATGTTGTTGAACTGCAATTCCCATCATCCCCTACCACTGGAGGTAGTGGCTAGGGCTGATAGGAGTTATAGTTCAACTTCATCTGGAGGGTCAAAAGCTCTCCACCCAGAGTTATAGATTCTCTTTCTGACTTCTAGCACTTGAAAATCCTAAAACCAATACAGTTGTCCCTCCATATCCACAGATTTGGTATCCATGGATTTAAGTATTCATGGCTTGAAAATATTCTTTAAAAAATAGTAATCCAAAAAGCAAACCTTGATTTTGCCATCTTATATAAGGGACACAATTTTGCTATGCCATTGCATATAATGGGACTTGAGTATTCACAGATTTTGGTATCCACAGGGGGTCCTGGAACCAAACCCCAGTGAATATGAAGGGACAACTGTATATATTTCTTTCTTCAATGCAAAAAACTAATGAGTGTTTTCAGAACCTTAAAAACCATCAGTGTATCTGAAGTAGGTGGATAGCCATGAAAGCTCATGCTAAAATAAACTAATTAGGTTCAAAGGTACTCCTAGATCCCCTACCACACACACACATACACACACATACATGTCCCCCCCCCCTTTTCTTGTTAAAAAACAATTTGAGTTCTCCCAGTGGCAGCTGGTGACTTCCACGTCAGTGGGGAGATGAATTCACTTCTGACTTTAGTCCAAACTTTAACTGAACTATCCAAGGTGCTAAACATAGAAAGCCAGTTAAAAGACATAGAAGCTACCAGCTGATACTGACTTCTCGCCCTACTCTGGCTGTATCTCTAAGTGGGAAAGCTGGGCATAAAGTTGCCAGCTTCTCAGCTGATCCCTATGGCTGTCTCTTCATCAGCATCAACTCAACAGGTATGGCTAAGGTAAGAGGCAGGTCTAGGATCAGCAGCACCCAGTATGCTGCCAGGGCCCCAGTACTCTATTGCCATGTCCTGGGATTTGGGGAAGTTACTTTATTAGATTACAACTCCTAGAAACACACACAGCCAGCACAATATTCTGAGAGCTATAATCCAAAATCCCAACAAGTTAACTCATAGAATCATAGAATTGCAGAGTTGGAAGAGACCACGAGGGCCATCCAGTCCAACCCCCCTGCCACGCAGGAAATCACAATCAAAGCATCCCCGACAGATGGCCATCCAGCCTCTGTTTAAAGACCTCCAAGGAAGGAGACCCCACCACGCTCCGAGGGAGTGTGTTCCACTGCCGAACAGCTCTTACTGTCAAAAAGTTCCTCCTCATGTTGAGGTGGAATCTCTGTTCCTGGAGCTTGCACCCATTGCTCCGTGTTCCAGTCTCTGGAGCAGCAGAAAACAAGCCTGCTCCATCCTCAGCGTGACATCCCTTCAAATACTTAAACAGGGCTATCATATCGCCTCTAAACCATCTTTTTTCCAGGCTAAACATACCCAGCTCCCTAAGTCTCTCCTCATAAGGCATCGTTTCCAGACCTTTCACCATTTTAGTTGCCCTTCTCTGGACACGCTCCAATTTGTCAATATCCTTTCTGAATTGTGGTGCCCAGAACTGGACACAGTATTCTAAGTGAGGTCTGACCAAGGCCCTGGGCTCCCCTTTAAAAGTATCTTCTTCAGCCCAGTAACCTTGACCATGTAAGTCTAGCAGCTAGTTTATAATTCCCATAATGCACCAAATCTGGCAACGTTCCTGGCCAGCACAGAAAATCTAAAGTGAGAGCTCGATACAGCCCTCCAGTGTTTTTCTGCAGCATCTATGAGTCCTCCAGGTTCCATATGGAGGAGATAATTATGACAACGATGCCCCAGCAGAGACCACCTTGCCCAGGGTCCTCTCCAGTGTGAAGATGACTCACAACTGAACATAGAATCATAAAATCATAGAATCATAGAATGTGAACTGACTCTATAGTGTCAGGGCAGGAATGGGCAATGTGTGGTCCATCCCAGGTTTTTCTACTGCAGTTCCCATTGGCCCTAGCCAGCATAGCCAAGGTTAAGTGATTATGGGAGCTGCAGTCCAGCAATACCTCACAAGCTAAGGTTCCCTGTCACCCCATATGACAGTGACCAATCACAACAGCAGGAGGCACAAATAACACAATCTGCTTGGTTTGACTAACACCTGATGTAGAAAAGAACTACAGTAAAGAATTATTCTGGCATGAATCTGGAGCTTCCTAAAGATTTGCAAGCCATTGGATGGGAGGGGACAGAGATAAATTTGGAATATAGCAGCTTGGAAGGGGGTGAAGTCTGGCCATAGCCTGTGTATTAAAGCGGGACTTGTTAACTTCAAATATTCCGACGTGCTTCATGCAAGGAACTACTTGTTATATGTTGCTAAAGCCAGAGGAGCTTATTCTCATCTTTTGGTTCCTGTAGTGGTGCCAAATTAATCCATGAAAGCATACCTTGCTGGGAACAGAAGATAGGCCAGGCCTTAAGAAAGAATTTCTTCCTCCTGTTTCATAACCTGAAGACAATGGATGGTTTCAATGTACTTTTTCTTGGCTCCATGTCTTTGAGGAAACAACAACCCAAGTATGCCTAATCATTGTGTTTGGTGAAAAGCTCTTGATCAGGCCCGTTTTGCAGGTCACTTCCCTCCTGTCCACTCCTTCACTTGTTGCTGAAGTTCTGAAAGAAGAAAGGAAGCCGCTGGGCCTCAGCTCTCCTTCCGACAAGAATGCCTGCTTGCCTTCTAGAGGTGGTTGTGGTGAAGGAGCACACACTCTACACATGCTCCAGAGCACTCCTATCACCATACTTTACCAAGCAGGCTTTACAATTTAGACTCTGAGAACAAACAAAAAGCAAGTGAGATCCCATTTCACAAACCGTCTGTACCGGCAGTGATAGTTGGGAATGATTGGTACAATGAAATAAAACTTTTCTGGGATGGAAATTATGTGGCCCTTCAGATGTTGCTAAACTACAGTTCCCAGCATTCTTTACTGTTGGCTAGGGCTGCTGGGGCTTGCAACAACCAGAGGCCCGCTCACTTGATTTCTACCCCTGCTCACTTGATTTCTACCCAGGTTCATATTGAAACAAATGGGGTTTGTTAATGACTCATCTCAACACAGATGACTGGGCTGAGCCACAGAACAAATTTCATTACAATAAAATAATACGCTGGTCATTTTCCTATATTATAATTCATAAACATAGAATGCATTGGAAGGGGAGACCACAAGGGCCATCAAGTCCAACCCCTTACAATACACAACACACAGTGATGTCTTTCCCATTATAACAGTAACTTTTCTCTGGCAGGGCCAGTTTAAGGCACCAGTGGTGTCAGCATCTGCAGGGGGCCCCATCATTGTGGGGACCCCTGTAGTAACTCTCCTCCTGCAAAAACATTATTAGTAATAATCTGAATATCCTGTACTGTGAATAGCTTAGGTTGAATTAGGTTATATTGAAACCAAATTCCCAATCTCTTCATTTGCAACATACTTTGCTATCCAGGTATGGTCCTGATGCAATGAATGTCTCATTGCGTCCTGTTTACTTTCGGAATTGCTCACTACCTGCAAAAAATCTATGATTCTATGATCTGAGATAAACATATAGGGCCCCCCAAATAAAGCATTGCAGGCTCCCCCCCCAAAAAAAAATTCCTTAAACTAGTCCTGTTCTCTGGGAGCCTGGAGTACTCACTTTGCAAGAGGCTTCCAAAGACTCCAAGTAATAATGAGCTATTATGGCCTTCCCTTCATCCCAACTGCAACTGTCCTGTCCTGTCCTGTATGAAGAGAAGACAAGGCAATATCTGCTGGACTTAACAGTCTCTACCACTGCCATCCCCTTTTCCTTCTGTGTCATGTCTTAAATAGATTGTAAGCCTGAAGACAGAGAACAGCTTTGTTGTTCTTTTACTTGTAAAGCACCAGATACAGTGATGGTGCTATATAATAATATTGATGATGATGGACTACTACAATGCAGGCTGTATTGTACCCCAAATGCACCAGATCCTGTCTGGTCTTGGAAGCTAAGCATGGTCAGCTCTTGTTAGTACTTGGATGGGAGACTGCCAATGAATACCAGGTGCTATAGGCTATATTTCAGAGGAAGGAACTGGCAAAACCACCTCTCCTTGCCTAAGAAAACCCTATGAAACTCATGGGGTCACACACATACATATGAGGTCTGTCTATTAAATAATGAGACTGATGCAATAACCCATTTTTATTTATATGTATTACAGTTCTAATGCTTGCCCCCTTCAATATATTCCCCATTCACACTCACACACCAATGCAGTCTTGTTTTCCACTGGTCAAAGGCATGGAGCAGATCTGTTTCTGTCAGCTGTTTCAACACATCTGCCATTTTCTTTGTACTGCATCAGTTGCCTCAAAATGGGTTCCTTTAAGCTAAAGTGATTTCACTTTAGGGAAGAGTAAAAAAGTCACATGGTGCCAAATGTAGCTCCTATGAAGGATGTTCAAGCGTAGTAATGTGTTTATCAGCCAAAAACTGCTTCACAGAAAGTGCTGTGTGAGCAGGAGCATTGTCTTGACGGAGAATGAAACTATTTCCCCACAGTTCTGGCTTTTTTTTTTTTTTTTTTTTTTTTTTTTTTGCTAATTCTTTCTCTCAACTTTGTAAAAACTTCCTTATAGTAATGCTGTTTACCATTCTGCCTTCCTGGACCCATTCTGCCAAAATTACACCCTTGATATATATATATATTAAAAATGAGCATGGCTTTGAATGTGGACTTGCTTTGACATGCTTCTTCCATTATTGTTGATGATGGTGTTTTCCAATGCATTGAGTGTCGTTTTGTCTCAGGATCATACTGGAAGATCCAGGTTTCATCACAAATGATGATTTTTTGAGAAAGGTTTGGGTCTGCCTCAAGTTGCTGCAGAATGTTGCCTTGCTTGACTTTTAAACTTAGCATTTGTCCTGCACACAACAAACAACATAGCTGGGAGGACTGACAATTAACTGAAGGGGGAAGAGTGTTGCTGTTTGTCATGCAGGTTCAGGCATGTTCATGGTCACCACTCAAGCATCCACAATCAGTTCTCCCTGGATTTGTCTGAAAGGTAGAAACACAGCCAGGGCTGGTTTAAGGGCCCTGCAGCACCTGCAGCTGCAGGGGGCCCCATCATGGGGGGGGGGCATCATAACCCTCCTCCTGCAAAAACATTAGTATTAATCTGAATAACCTGTACTGTGTGAATAGGTTAGGTTACATTGACCTGAGATAAACATATGGGCCCCACAAAATAAAGTGTTGTAGGGGCCCCCAAAATTTCTTAAACCGGCCCTGAACACAGTCTGGTTATTTAATAGACAGACAGGGCTGGTTTAAGGCACCGGTGGGGTCAGCATCCTCAGGGGGCCCCATCATTGTGGGGGCCCCCATAGTAACCCTCCTCCTGCAAAAACATTAGTAGTAATAATCTGAACATCCTGTATTGTGAATAGGTTAGGTGACATTGACCTGAGAGAAACATGTGGGGGCCCCAAAATAAAGTGTTGCAGCCAGCCCCCCCCCCAAGATTTCTTAAACCAGCCCTGAACACAATCTGGTTATTTAATAGACAAGCAGGGCTGGTTTAAGGCACCGGTGGCATCAGCATCTGCAGGGGGTCCCATCATTGTTGGGGGCCCTAGTAACCCTCCTTCTGCAAAAACATGATTAGTAATAATCTGAATATCCTGTACTGTGAATAGGTTAGGTTAGGTGATACTGACCTGAGATAAACATATGGGCCCCCCAAAATAAAAGCGTTGCAGAGGGTCCCAAAATTCTTTAAACCGGTCCTGTAGACAGCCCTCCTACAGACATAATGCGGGCCAACTACTAACTGCAGCTTGGCTGAACTCTGAGCAAAATGCGGCTGGCCTTCCTCCCTCGTTTGGGGAAACGCCGGGCGCTCTGCTGGTAGGCCTGCCTCGCTGACGCGCCCGCGCTCTCCGCCTCGATCTCCTGCGGGAGGGATCCAGCCGATCGCCTTCGGGACGTTGGGCCGGCCTTGCGGCCATCCGGGGGCGGCTTCGAGGCCCTGCTGGAGGCGGCGACCTTGGCCAAAGGTCAGTTCGGGCAAGGCGCCCGGCAGGACTGCCTTCTTCGCTGTCTTTTTGCCGGGCGCGCACGGGGAGGCTTTGCGCTTGGGGATAACGCACGGTTTGCTTACGGATTGTAAGTGACGTTCGTGGGAACGAGGACTGGGAGGGGTAGCCACCGTCCCACCGGCTGCAATGCCTGGTGCAAATCTGGCAGAGTTTGGGAAAGCTCTGTTTGGACAACAGCTCTTGTTTGGGGGATTTGAGGAGCTGGAGTTCAAAAAGCAATTCTCCAAGCTCTGAACTTTGGGCTAAGGACTCAAAGCAGATTTCCTGGGAGGAGGAAGAATTACTGGAAGAATATTGGGGCGGGGGTGAGTGGGTGGGTTACTCTGGCCCGAATTCTGTTGCTCGTTTCAATTAGAGTAGGCCCATTGAAATCAGTGTGATTTATAGAAGTGTGTGTAGTATATATGGAGTCAGCCTGGCGTAATGGTTTGAAGTGTTGGACTACGATTCTGGAGACCAGGGTTCAACTCTCCGCTCGGCCATGAAACCCTACCGGGTGGCCTTGAGCAAGTCACACACTCTCAGCCTCAACCCCCCCATGATCCCCCATGATCCCTTAGGATCACCATAAATCGGAAACGACTTGAAGGCGCACAACAACAAAGGCTCTAGCCAATTGATTCGGTTTCCGCCCCCTCCTATCAAGTTGAGCAATCCAGATTGTTGATGTCGCGGTAAAAGGCTGAGTAGCAGCCTTAGGAGCAACTGCAACTCCCAGCATTCCGAGCCAGCAAAGCCAATGGTGAGGGTAGATGCAATCCAACGACGTCTGGAGAGCCACGTGTTCCTCAGCCCTGTTGTAGATGCCGAGGGAAATTCTGTCCTTTTAACAAATGGGGAAAGCGGGGAGGGGGGCTTGGAAGTTCTGCACCGGTTGGATTTCCTTGGAAAGCGTAAGCCAGAGGATCAGCCGGTCTAGCCTGGCTGTCGCGGGAGTTCTCGCCTCCCCGTTTGTTTGTGTGAACGGTGTTCTACTGTAGTACTCGGGATCACTTCACATAGGTTAGTTACGCCTGCTCCTTCTTCAGTGACTCTGTACATGGTGAACACGTCGGTAGTACACCCGCAAAGAGTCTAGAGCAATGATTCTTAACCTTTTCTTTACCAGGGACCCCCAATTCAGTTACCAATATCTTTTGTTTCCACGCCCCCCCCCAAGACTAAACTCCAAACAACAATAATACCTGATAGTAATACAATTACACCATCCATGAAACTTTCCCTTGGAGGCACTGGAGGGGGAAGGGAGGCTTTTCTCCTGCTTCTTCCTGCAAGTTTGTGGCTGGAGCGGATGGAATGGCAATGCACAGGCCAAGCCAGCCAGCCTTTGCCTTGGCTCCTGTCACGTGGCCGCTCCACTGCAAGGAGGTGGGTGGAGCAGCCTTCAAGCCTTCGCGCACCCCCTGTGAGAACATAGCGGACCCTTGGGGGGGTCCCCGGACCCCAGGTTAAAAACCACTGGTCTACAATATAGACTGGGCAACGCAGAAGGTAGGTAGGTAGCTTCCCTCCCCTTCCCGAAGAACCACCGCCTCTTCTGGCTCTTTTGGTGCCCTCCTGTGTCTTCCCACTTGTCTGAAATTGAAGCTGAAACAGATTTCTTTGCTTGGCCGGCTCGTTCACAGTTAGAGAGAGAAGTTTCTGTTTACACGACCTTTACTTTCTCTTCAGCTCTGCTCATAAATCCCTTCTGTGTGCACCCTGTCTTTTCTCCAAGAACACTTAGCAAGTGCTTTATTTTATTTTATTTCTTTAGTTTAAAAGATTCAAAGCTAGCCCTACAGTTAGGCAGAGTAAAGCAGCCACCTCAAGCAGTAGATTTTGCATGCCATGAAAGGGAAGCAAAAAGGTAATTATTAACTTTCTTATTATTAGATTTTTACTTCTAGAGAAAGGGAAAGGCATTTGTGGGGTTTGCTGTCTCAATTGTCCAAATAATTTGGTTAGCGTTAGGTTCTATATATGCAGCTTGCCTTTGGTGGATTGGAACCATCTGTTGCTCCTCCTCAAGGGACAAAAAAGGTTCTGGCATGGCCATGAAAAAAAAATCATATGCCACTTTTAAGAAGTAACAAAAATTGAGAGCCAGAAAGGTATAGTGTTTTGAGTGTTCAAGCAGGACTCCATAAGACCTATTGGATGAGACCTACTCAGATGCCTGCTCAGCCATGAAAACCTGTGGGATTTGTTGTTATTTGCCATCAAGCTGACTTCAGTTTATGGCAACCCTGTGGACCTCCAGGAGCCCTAGTCATTAGTTGCCTTGTATCAGTCTGTGGCTTGCTTGCTTGAATCAATCCACCTTCTTTTCCTAAAGCCTTTGACTTTACCAAGCATTATTGTCTTTTCCAGTGAGCCACATTATCTCATGAAATCTCCAAAGTAAGACAGCCACAGTTTAATTGTCTTCACTTCTAGTGAGAGTTTAGACTTGATTTTCTCAAAGACCCATTCATTTGTCTTTTAAGCACTCCATGCTCAGGCATGGAAATCCAAGGGGTGACCTTAGGCAAACCATTCTCTCTCAGCCATGGAGGAAGGCAATAACATACCTCCTCTGATAAAACATTGCCAAGAAAACCCTAGAGTTGGGGTCACCAGAAGTTGGAGCCAGCTTGAAGCACATAACAACAATAATACAAATAAGTACAGATTGCAAACAAAGGTAAAGGCCGCTTTTTTTAAAAAAAATGAAGCCAGATAGCACTATATAGACAGTAACATCAAATGAAACCTAACTCTGTTATAGGTGAACAGTGTAATTCTTTAGGGTCTGCTTGAAGTGATGGGACCTGGTGAAATAGAATGTTGGGAGGATGGGGGTTGCTTCTGACAAAGACTTGTCCCTTGTGCCTGCCAAGCTAAGTATTTTGATATGTGGGCATACAGGTAGGGCCTCTGATGTTGGTTGATCAACCACACTGGCAGTTAGGTCTCACCCTGAGAAGTGTCCTCAAGGTCATTCAGTGGGTTTCCCACATCCAAGCCTAACACTTTTGGCATATTAGCCTACTGGTCTTTGTTGACATAGTTTGGTAAACCTCCTCTGGAGGAATTGGAAATTGATTTTGTGGTTGGGACCTGATTCTGTTATGGGAAGAAGCAAGACTTGGGAAACAAAACAATTCCTGGACCCTACAGTGAGAAATGCAATAAAGCAACTATAAGGGATTGTATTTTTATATATTTCTTGAATTTGCAGATTAAGTCTAAACTTTGCAGATTATGTGGCCATTCTTCTGCCCACCCAGTACATTTTATGTATCCATTGTTCATCACGCTTTTTGTTTCCTTTCTGTTTCCTCTATGCTACATAATCTCCTCAAGATCATAGAAGAGGCAGTTATTCTAAAGGAACTATCATTGGTCAAGGACGAGGCAACACTGGAAGTGAAATAAGCTCCTAGCAAGCAAAGAGGTGAAAGCATTTTATTTTGTTTCATTTTATTTATACCCTGCCTTTCTCTCATCCCAGGAGAACAAAGCTGAAAGACGCAAAGAACAGTAACATTTGTTCAAAATTACTGTTCACTACCCCTTTGAAGTGGGGGGGAGTTTCCTAACCTCTAAGCCAAGGGTAGAAATTTTGTGACCCTCTATATGTTGTTGGACTGCAACTCCAGTTGCCACAGCCAACATAGCCAATGGTGAGGAATGCTGGGAGCTGGAGTCCAACATTTGAAGGTCTGCATGATTCTTACCTTTGTTTAAGCTTAGCTTTCATGTTGTATATATATATATATATATATACACAGTTCACAAAGGAATAAGCACCATGTAACGGGGCATTTACGAACTGGGATTGCCAGTTTGCTGCCTGGAGATTCTTCTTTTACAGATGGCAAACTGGAAGAGGTGACTAGTCCTACCTTTTCCCACTGCTTGGCAGTTCTGCTCATCTTCCTGCTATATGGCAAAACCAGGGGTCCTGCTTGTCATATAATGAGTGAGGACCATGGTCAAGGATGTAGCAGCACTAGAAGAAAACTGAGCAGAAGATACAAGGTCTTCATAGCTCATATCAGCAACAGCTTTAAATTATAAGCCAGAGGCAGGGAACCTGTGCTTCCCCAAGCTTTGTGGCATTCCAACTTCTGTTAATCCTAGTTAATATGATTAATTGTGTATAATAGGAGTTGTAGACCAAGTGTATCTGGAGGGTTACAGGTTTCCTGCCACTGATAGCAGGGAAGACTCTTGTCTGAAGACTGGTGTTCCTGTTTCACATACATGTACTTCACTTGACCTCATGTGATGTGAATACCTGACACAGTGGAATGTGCAAATTCACTTGACTATATTTGAGGGGCTAGGAAATTTGTCTGTGGTGACTCTTTGCAACATCAAGTGATTACTTAAATGAAGATTTGAGTTCATGAGCAATGAACATTTGAGTGTCAGCATGGCAAATCCACAATGGTTATACACAGGGGTGAAACACTTTTATAGACAGTAGGTGTGATTGTCTTTGATGTCCTCATCCTGTAATAGCATGTCTTTCTTGTATTGGTTTCCCAGGATTTTAATGTAAACTTTCCTTTGTTCTGAGATATGATTTCCCACCTAAGAAAGGGCCCTTTTAGAACAGAACTGCAAGAATTGGGGGCATCCTTTTTTCATCATTGCAGTTTAACTAGTTAAACGTTGCAGCCCATCCCCAAAGATATGGAACCTTAAAATCCTTCATAATGAAATGCTCATCTGACAAAATAAATCTGAGTATTTCAAGAAATATATCTATTCCAAGATGTGGTACTTGCATAATGATGTATGTTCATATTTATATTCCAGGATGAGTGTAGACTGGCTTGGCTATGGTTATGCAGCACTGGTTGCTTCAGGTGGAATAGTTGGCTATGCAAAAGCAGGTATTGTTTTGTGAAACACTCAAGTTCTTTTCCTTTTTGGAGGGTTCCTTGTTCATTAAGCATTTGAGGAATATTTGTTTGCACCTTATAGCAGTTTCTGGTAGAATAATAATTTCTGGAATGTAGTGTGGATGCTCAAGTAGAGATTAAAGGACAGAACTATGTGATGCAGAGAGGGAAACCTTATATCTAGAGACAACTTTGGTCTTCTCAGGTTCTCCAGACAGCCACGCTACCGCCTATGATAGCACTACTTGGTCATTTCCTAGCTTTTGTATGCCCCCATTTCCAAAGGGTCAAATACTTCTCCTAAAGCTTACTTACTGGCAATGAGAAGAACAGGTTGCTTGTCTTTAACTGTAGTTCTTCAAGTGGTCACCTGTGAATTCGCACAATTGTGTTATTTGCAGACACAGAAAACCCAATTGTATGTATTCACAGAGATCACACAGAAGAACACTAAATTGTGCTGGAGTTTTTATTTTTTGTCCCATTCTTTTATCATTGCCCCTATCCACTGCTGGAATGCAGCCCATCTCTGGGAACTTATCTAAAACTGAATTTAGCCCTTTGATTGAGATTTCCCCTCTTGGTTTAATGCATTCCTTAGTGAGCTATCCATATACCAATATAGCGTGAGATCCAAGGTTAGAACAGGGTGGGAATCATTCAGCCAAATGTTGCTGGACTATAACTCACAGCATTCTTCAGCATTGACTATTGTTGGCTAGGGCTGATGGGACTTGCAGACCAACAACATCTGGAGGGCCACACAAAATCCTACCCTGGTTTAATGAGACAAGGGTGTTTATCAATCAAATAGCGAAGAAAAGCCAGAGAGAGAGAGAGAGAGAGAGAGAGCAGTACTGTGTAAGCAATTTAGAATATTTAAAAAATACAGTTTCCTTTCTGTATAATTCAGCAACAAATGTAGGAGGAGAAAGACAAAAATACATACTCTACTTGTGAAATATGGGAACGAATGGGATAAGCCCTTGCCTTGATCTAGCACGGTTCTTCTTGTGGCATTTCCTTATAAGGGCTCCAGAAAACGGAAGGCTACAGACATGCAGTTTGTTCTAGGTCACTTCTTGAATATGGTAATTGCTATATAATATGCGTTGTCAGAAGATATTCATCACAAGCATGCCTGTGTCTATTATTTTTGTAGGATTTCCCCTCTTCTTCATCCTCCACACATCTTTCGCAAAAGGGCTAGTTTGTAGTAATAATGGAACTCTTTCACCAGGGAATCTATTTGGGCCAGTTCTGTTCTTGCTTTCAAATTACAGTTGCCCCTTCATATTCACTGGGGTTTGGTTCCAGGACCCCCTGTGGATACCAAAATCCATGAATACTCAAGTCCCATTATATGCAATGGCAGAGCAAAATGGTGTCCCTTATATAAGATGGCAAAATCAAGGTTTGCTTTTTTGGATATTTTTTTTTAATGAATATTTTCAAGCCGTGAATACTTAAATCCGTGGATACCAAATCTGTGGATATGGAGGGACAACTGTACTATTATGTTTCTGCTCCAGCAGGCTCCGGGAGAGGGTGGGCAAGACTGGTTAGTCATTGTTGCTGATGCCTTTGCCTTGAGAAGTGGCCTGTTTTTAATCATCTGAGGCTGCATCTTTAACAGCACTTTAACTGCCATGGCTCAATGCAATGGAATTTTGGGATTTGTAATTTTGTGAGATACAGTATTTAACTTTCTCTGTCAGATAGTTTTGGTGCTACAACAAACCATAGATCCCAGGATTCCATAGCATTGAGCCATGGCAGTTAAAGCGGTGTCACACTGTATCTGCAGTGCAGATGCAGCCTGAATGGATGTTCTATGTTGATATTCATGTAGGGTTTTCAATCATGCTATTTTGTAAGTTACCTGGAAAGCTCTTTCATGCCACATGCTGGGATAGAAAACTAAACAGAAATGGAATTGTCCCCCTGCATAGATTTGTACGTTTCCCCAACTTAAGTAGCCTTGTGATACCTAATAAATGTGAAGGGATAGAAGCATTGCTGCCATTTCTGTTCATTGAACTTACACTTCCATCTTCTGACAAGTGCAATCTTGTCCATTTACTGTAGGCAGTATTCCTTCCCTAGCTGCTGGTCTCCTGTTTGGTAGTTTAGCAGGAGTGGGTGCTTATCAGCAGTCTCAAGATCCAAAGAATGTTTGGCTTTCTCTGAGTAAGTACTTTTCTCATATTTTGATGCATACATTTTCTGCATTCTTCAAAAAAACTGTTATTACTATTACTGTTATTATTGGCTGGCATCTAGTATTGCAGTAACAGATTTGTAACTAAAGTACGGTAATGGATCTGTAACTGATCTTTGTTCAATAAGACTACATAGTCTTACTTTAAAACTACATAAATACTACTCGAGCCCACCTAAAGAGCCAGCAGCCAGATCAGACAAAGGAGGTCCTTTCAGTTTCTCATTAGGAGGATCCATGTAGCAAGCCTTGCAGCAGTCTCACTCGCTGGTGGAGTAGAAACATCATCCTGATGATTTGGAAGCTGAATGGACCTCTTTTGCCCAATCTGACTTCTGGATCTTAAAATGGGCTTGGCAGGTTGTGCCAGGAGATATACCTAGTTATGTGTATGAATACATAACTACATATATGTAACAAAGTAGGTGATGTACAATATTGGCTACTACTATGAAATCATTTATATCTTGCCTTTTCTCAGAACTGGAGCTCAAGACAGCTTGCAAAAATTAAAACAAAGACTAAAGGCATCAATAAAAGCATATAGAAGTTATTTTTAAAATACAGTTTAATAATTCATAGAATTAAAACAATTTTAAAATTCCTTAAAAGAGAGAAGAATCAAAACAGTGTATCTTTAAAAGCCCACTGCAGCCAATTCCTGCATCCTAGCCTCCGTAGGGAGGGAGTTTCAAAGCCTGGGAGCAGCCACCAAGAAGCTGATGGGCCTCCCCAGGAGACCTTAGAGGCCAGGCAGCCTCATATTGGAAGGTACAGTTCTTCAGATAGCCTACACCCAAGCCACATAGGGCTTTATAGATCATAAAAACACTCTGAATTATGCCTGGAAACTGATTAGCAGCTTAGTAGAGCTATTGCAAAAAGGGTGTGATTCTTTCTGCTGCTGCCCCCTATTCGTTTTACTTTTGTAAGACATTTTGTAAGATACCTTGAGTCCCAGTTATAGAGAAAAAGGCAGGATATAAATGAAATAATACCCCCTCCCTCCATCTGTTAAGTCAGTTACAGTGATAAATAACTTGAGTATTTTTCAACTGTCTCACATTGCCATTTTATCTTTCACATGTCAAACTCCTTATATTTTTTCCGCTGTTAGTAATTCAAATGAATTTGTAATGTCTGCTTTATATTTAACTGCAAATCCTACTTCTGGGTTTATTTCGTTCATACTTTAATCAATTCTTAACTCCAATCTTGTCTGTCACTCAACTTCTTCAGTCCTGTTGGTACCATGGTATTTTTGGAGTCAATGTTTCCCTGTATTTGTAAATTGTATTGTAAATTTAAAATACAGAAATGGCAAGTTTTCAAGATTCATTTTTAAGAATTTCACATCCTTGGCCTTAAAGCCAGAATTATAGTCTGAAGACCTACAATGTTGCCACCTTGCAAAAAGCTAAGCAGTATTGAATATGGCTGCTAACTGGATGGGTCCACTGAATCCTACTGTTAATCCTTGCTAGAGTATAACCAATGGAAGCCAGCCAAGTGTCTATTTACCAAGTTCCCATTGATTCAATAGGTTTCTTCTCATTGGGACAATCAGTTAGATTTAGGCTCATGCTTGCCACTTTGGGCTCCATCAAGCAAATGTGAGATGTAAATACATAAAGCTTCTGCCAGCACTAAGCATGGAGATTTTAAAAGACACAGCCATTGAGTTGTTGTGATTTTTTTCTCCTTAGTTGCATCTGGAACTTTGACTGGCGTGATGGGAATGAGATTCTATAACTCCAGGAAATTTATGCCTGCAGGATTAATTGCTGGTGCCAGGTATAGGTTCTACTCTTTATTCCTCACTGGTTAAATTCTGAAGGGCTCTTTTGTTTAAAGTAAACAGGGAAGATGAGCATACTTTAGTTAATACTGAGTTGGTATTGTGGCACTGTCTATTTAAGCTACCATCATTTACTGTGCCTTATTTAGACTGAAACCCATAACGATTTTACTGAAATCTTGATCTACATTATATTTCAACAGCTTACTAATGCTGGGGAAACTGGGACTACAGATGATGGAGAAACCCCTTCAGCCATAATTATGCAGTGGATAAGGATACAAGTTGCTTGGAGAGACAGCTTTCTGAATGCCTACTTGAGATGAGCAGTAGAAACAGCCAAAGTTCTTGCTTCTTTTCAAAGGATACAGCACAGGAATGGGAACTGCCCAGAGGCTGGTGGGAGTGTAATTTAGTCCCAAGCATGACCCTGGTGTGCTGACCCTATTTTTGACCCTCAAGCCACAAAAGACATTTGAATCAATTCCCTCCCCCATTGCCCCCACCTTCTCTGTGAAATCTAGTGGCCATTTCACTGCATTTGTGGGCTTTTTTGCACCATCTTCACCTATGCAAATGGGGTGTGTGAGAGAGGATCTTGGGGGGGGGGGCTGCCTGCACCCTGGACTTTATCTACCCCTGGCATAGTATTTGGAAAGATATTAAAACTACTGGAGCATCAGGTTTCAGTGTGGCCAAAATATTATCTTTATTGGCTACTTTTGCACAGTTGCACAAAGGCTGGATCTACAGCATTACAGTTTTCATGGGTTATTTTTTAGTTCTTCTCAAAGCTATGAGCACTTTTAAATGATGCATGGGAAAAACTGATGGTGGTAATGGATGTTGCATATATCTATCATGCAGTATGCTTGGTTAACTCATACCTTACTTTCCTGTCCCCACATTGGAATGCTGCATATGTACTTAATATAAATTTGTATCTGCCCTTAAAGTGAGCCTACAATCAAAAGAGAACATTTAAGAATACAGTCTACAAAACAGTATTTTTCTCTTTAAAATCAGGTTAAAGTTTGCTAATTTTCATTTAACAGCTATCAGAACTATGACTTGTTTACTAATAAAAAATGTGGATTTCCAAATTAAAATCTTCTGAGACTGGAGGAAGACTTATTTTTGTGTGGGGTGTTTGTGTGTATAAGTAAACTTGGTATCGCTTGGTCAATAGTACCTAAAAATATTGATTAGATTTCTACTGACCTTCCTTGAGGACTAGCTACTTTCAAATGTATTACTACACTGACCCAGAGTTCTGTGGGTGCAAGGATGTATACACAGACTTATAAATGGACACTTTGCTTCTACGGAAGTTATGGTTTATTATATAGTTATTATTACTGCTTTGGATTTATACAGGATTGGGTACTGACTTAGTCATATTTAAAGTAGGCCCACAGAAAGTAACAGAACAAGATAATCCATCTGACTATATTTAGTCTGCAGTGTTCAATGGGCATACTCTGACTATAAGTCTGAATCCAACCATTGATCTTATTGGTGCTCAAAGCAGTTCACATATATAATAACAGCATGATAATCAATTAAGTCTATCAGTCCTTTGATGCGGATACATTCCATTTAGAACTGCAAAAGCTACAGTCCTATACCCATTTCCATAGGAGTAAACCCCACTGAATACAGTTAAACTTACTATTGTGTAAATGTGCTTAGGATTGTTCTGTAAATCTTGTACAAACAGAGCTATATTGGTGGTGTCCACACTTTTTTTCAAAAGGCTTCTGTCTAGTATTTCCTACTTATGAGCTGTACAGTTGTTACTCACTTGTTATAAAACGTCTAAATATAAAATCACCCCAGCATTTAAAAAGTAATAGTTTATGCTGGTAAAGTGCAATTATTCACTTCCTAACCCAACGCCTAAGTATCTGACACTAGTTCAGCAGCAAGCACTGTAGGATAACAACATACATGAGTTCTGTATTCATTTTAGTCCCCCCTTTTTTTATTTAAACAAACAAATGTATACCTTCCCCCATGTTTTTTTTTTAAGTCTTGTTCAGGTGAAGTTAAACATTTTTTAAAGCCTGGGTTCCAATGGAAAATAAATACATGTGCATTCCCATTTAAATCAACAGAATTCAGAAGTGGTAACATTGGAATGGCTAATGTTCAAAAGTCTTTATGAACGCTCTGCACTTTGCAGATCCTGTTCCTCTAATTTAAACTAAAAATGCTTCCTCTGCATTATATTAGGATGAAGCATTGCATTGAGGCCACTGGCTTTGATGGCAACACAAGAGAAAAATAGGTTTCATAACTGCCTGGAAAGATTTTAAAACAGATTAGAAAGCTGGAACAGACCCAGATGACTTCACTGAACACATACCCTATACTGGGGAAGCAGATAGAGTTTTCTTATACCCAGATTCTGATACAGAAATCAAGTTATGACAATTACAGCTATACGAAGTTTCAGACTCTCCTACCACAGCCAATATGGTTAATTTCTGGAAAATGGTAGAATCGTCTTCTAAGCAGAGAAACACATTTGAAAGTAACCAGGGCTGCCAAAATGCAGCCCAGTGGCCATCTGCCCACCCCCGCTCCTTCATGTAAATTACCCCATGGACTAAAGGCATTAATTACAGTGTGGATTTCTGCATCTTTGCTAAGTATGGGCAGGAGAATGACATGTAAGGTACAGGGTACAGAATTAGGCACAGAAGAACCTGTATGGACCTGCCGAATATTGGTGGCAGCCCCATAGTCTTTGTGATGTGCAGTTCTAACCTAAGACGGCCCATAGTGAAGTGTCAGAGAATTACTATTACTGTACATAGTTTTTCTCATGGAAGACTACTAATCTTGTATTCCTGAGAAGTTAACTTTATTATAAAACAAATTATTTTCAACTGATAACTGGCCTAGTTGCAAAGGCAAGTGTCTTGCTTTACACTAACACATGAAACCACAAAGTGGATACCTTCAAGACAGCATTCCAGTGACAGAGTTAACTATTAAGTTTTAAGAGACTGAAGCGCATTAGTCTGATACTCCAGCAACTATGCATAGGGATTAACATTCTCTGTAGCGCATCAGAGATTAACATTGTCCACATTACAGCATATTAGAAAAACTACTTCAAAACATTGCTTGGCCTTTATACTACTAAGGTTTCAATTTCAATGTAGTTTGAAGATATCAGCAAATCCTATTAAATTAACGAAAACGTATCCAAGCACAATTTCGCATGAATCTTATTTCAAGTCTTGAGTCAACCAACACATACTCTATAGCAGAAATATACTTTCAAAATAAAAATACTTGTTAACCTAAAAATAATTAGTTTAAACATTTTATACCTATAAAGAACTGTATAATACATGCTACTTTAAAAACTGGATTGTCAGGTTTAATATAACATGTTAAATATGAAAATATTTAGCAGTTGAAGAAACAAATCGTTTAGAGCAGGAAGTGGGGAACCTGTGGCTCTCCAGATGATATTGGAGTCCAAATCCCATTACTACTGATAATGGGACTAATGGGAGTTGAATCCAACAGCTAAAGGTTCCCTGGTCTAGTTCAGAGTGATACATCTGACTAACAGAACAAGGATTTTTGTTGTCTAGTATATTATTAGATCTGTTAAAACAGCAAAAATGTTTTGGGCCACTGTGTAATTTATGGCATCCAAAACGGAAAAGGAAAGAAGGTTCGTCTCTGTGCTACATTATAATCTATATTACAACTCAGTAAAGAATGAGGTCTTAAGAATAAATACTGGCAACTGTTACCAGGTTAAAGCAGTTCCTTCTACAACTGGTAGTTCTGTAGTTTAGCTTTGGTTACCAAGAAAAGGCACTACTGTACATTGAAATCTGAGTAATTTAATTGTTGAATAAAATACACACACTGACAGACCTCCTGCAAATGATTTGTGTAAGAACAGCAAACTCTTGTTTCATAAAAGTTAGGGAGGTTATTGTGAAAAATGGTGGGGTGAACATAAAAACTGTAGCCTGCAGATTTTAGAGGGATATATTCAGTAATGATTATTAAAACATCTGCTTCCTGTTTCCGCAATTGTGCTAGCTGGCATTCCGCATGGGAAAGCATTCTCATAGGATCGTACCTGCAAGTGATCACCAGAAAAATGGCTCCTTACATATGTCAAACTTCCAGATCTCATGTTCACACCCCTGTTATGGCATTTAAGTGCCAAGCTGATCAACTAAAGCACATGAGGTTCTGCAGATCAGAATTCAATAGATTAATCTTTTTACTACTTGCTCTACTGTACAGACTACTTCTGAGTCTGTACAGTCAGTCTCAGAAACAAGTTGTCTGTAGGTCAGAAGGGAAATAGTCCGCATGTCTTAAAACCTTCACACACACTTTCATAGAAATCACGTACAATGCTTGCAAAATGTTAATGTGGGATACATCACCTCTATAAATAGTTGTATTAGTGGGACTTGTCCACTACCGATGGGTTCACTCTCTGCAGTCAAATACAGTAAGAACATAGACCAACTTAAAACAAAAGCAAGTGTAGTCCAGTTTTGCTCACTTTGATGCTAGCTTGAAAATATAATAGAGAGAATCCTTGTATCAATTTTTTACTTTCACTGAACTCGTGATTTTTTTTTAAAAAAAAAAAAGTCTTGGAAGCAACACCAGTTCTAGAGCCATTCTTTACTTCACCTTTTATCCATCCATTGATCTCCAATATAATGTAGCTGTAACTGTCAAATTGCTAAAAAATCAAATGCATTTTTATTTTTATAATAACATTTCGAAGCGATCCAATAAAACTTACCATCCCTCTAGTAGGAGTTCAAATACTCATTAGCTTTGGCAAGATCATTTATAGAATACTTTTTAATGTAAACAAAACCAAAACCCTAACCCTTAGAGACACTATTTTGAAGAATGCTTTCTAAATAAAACGTATTTATTTTACACATATATATTCCCTAGAGGTAATAAAATACAGGCTCTCGGTTCTTTCCAGAATTGATATTCTATTAGTAGAAACGTGTTTTAAAGTGTCTCAGAGTGAAGGAGAGTGTATGAATAGTCACAGTAAGCATACATGGTATGAAAAAGCACTTCTATCGATGCCCTCCATACTTGGCCACCCAGTCAGTTCTTCCATGCACTGGTTGCACTGGCTGTGGACGAGTTAAAATGTTCATGCCTTTTGTGGCTGGATTGTATGTAGGCCCGGGTAACTGAGCACGAGCAGTTTTTGTTTTCCAAGCATATTCTGCATATTCTGAAGAGAAAACAAAATCAATGCAAGCCAGAATACAGTGACTTAACTCTCTCAGCATTAAACTGACTATTATGAGAAGATCTTCCTATGTTTACGGTACAAACACAATACTCAGTAATCCTATTGACACAAAGAATACATTTCTACTCATTGTCATTTCTCCTCATGCTTTAGGAAATGGGGGAGGTGGGGGAAGGAAAGAAGGGCATTTATTTCTAATATTTACATAGTAATGGCATACATTATTTGCAAATCCACAAAACTAGGTACCTAAGTCAAAACTACACCTTTATACAGCAGTTTAATAGTCCATATGGACAACCAACTCTCCTCTGCCTGGGCCTTTTTATCCCAGGATTGCAGTGTGAAGTGGTATAAATGTGTGTGTGTAGCTTCTCATCTGTGATCCCTCACACCAGGCACTGAGAGGGACTTCAGAGCAGCATGGCCAGGAAGTGAAGCTATGCTCCAACATTGTATACAGATGGGTGGCAGACCATGTTATGTAAAGGACACCTGTGCTTATCCAGCCACAGTGACTATAAATCTCAAAAAACTACTCTCTGTCTCTGGCTTTTCTTCGCAAACAAAGATTCAGGAAGGACTCATCCCACGCTTACTGCAAGTGCGCTGATGACTAAAAAGGCCAATCCGAGATAAACACGTCCGGTTGCACATGCATGTCTAAGGATTTGTTTGCTGTCACAGTCAAAACCCCCACCAGGCAGTCACCTGTGTCACTGAGGGCTCGACTACACAAGGGTAAAAACTCAGATGAGAGTCAGACTACTTTGGCTTGGAGCTTCAGTGCATGAAATTCGGACTATTCTTGCCTGGATTTCAGCACCTCAACTACCAAAACTTAAATCTCCATTGGATTTTTACTTTTACCGCCCATTCAAAACTGTTATTCATACTTTACTTTGAGCTCCAAGAAAAGCAAAATCACAGCAGTAGTCACCCTCTTTGAAGCCAGAACAAGTGACTTTCTCACAATGGTGGGGCAGGAGCTCTTCCTACCTTCAGAGAGATTGACTACCACTGACGCTTTGCTTTTCTCAGGTGATTGTGCACTGGAAAATCAAAGCTCCAGTGGTAGTTGCTCTCTCTGAAGCCAAAATAGGTGGCTTACGACGACAGGCTGGGCACTTGTTCTTCCTTCAGAGAGGGCGACTACCACTGGCACTTTGCTTTTTCTGGGTGATTGTGCACCAGAAATCAAAGTCCCAGTGGCAGTCGCCCTCTCTGATGTAAAAATGGGCAACTAGCCTCATGATTGCAGCACTTGCCAGGCAGCCTGACCAGAGAGAGAGACTACCACTGGGACTCTGCCTTTGGACTGAAAAGTGGCACAGAGGAGAGGGGATGGTGGCATCTTAGGCAGTGTTTGTCCTTCCTCTCCTCCCCTCCCCCTGAATCCAGTGCAGATGGATTGTTCACATGGCAGTTTTCTTCAGAGTTTCAAACTCCAGAGAAAACTGTGAGTTTTCTAGAACATGGATTAAGGGGGTATTCCTCAGGTGTGAATAGGGCCATACATTGTGTGTCACTATCTCACCAGATTTGGGCAAAAGGCTACACATCATGTGGCATTTTACTGTTCTGGATTTGAGGGGGGGGAGAATTTGGGGTTTGTAACTGGTGTAGGCAAGCCCTGAGTTTCAGTGGTGGTATGCCATATGACCTGGAGGATAATGATTGACATATGCAAGCCCAACTAGGTATTTATAGCCAGGTACAAGGTCTCAAGAATGCAGTCACAGATATTCAAACTTCTTGTGGCCTAAATCTAATTCTTAGTTCCAACTAGAGTAGACCGATTGAATCAATGAGAATTTAGTAAGTAAGTGGCACTGATTCACTGGAACTACTGTTGTTTGAACTAAAAATTGGATTTACCCCTATGAACTTCCAGCATCAAACCACAAGTTCAGGAAAAAGTTATCTCTGATAACATCACCATATACTGAAAAGCAGTAATGTACTACCTACTTCAAATTATAGAATGCATCTACTGTTACTACTCAAAACCATCAAAATATCTCTGAACCTACAAAACATTTGCATAAAGAACTTGAAGCATGTAACTAAACCTAACTAAAATAAATACTATGAATATTAACTATTATTCTATCCACATGTTAAATACTGATTTCACAAGTTGCAAGTCATTTCTACTCTACCCATCTTATTATACAGTACTGTATTTCATTATGCTGAACTTGGGTCATCCAACTAAGTTGAATGATTGAATGGTAGAAGCTTCATGAAAGTTTAAAGGAAGTACTTTTCCCACATACTATACAGGCATACCATACAGGCAAACATAAATAATAATAGTCAACAATTTGAACAGTTTCAAAAGGGGAACAGACAAGTTCATGAAAGATAAGGCTAGAAATGGATAGTAGTCATGGCCAATATATCTTAGGTCCATATCAGAGGCAGCATGCCTCTAAATACCAGTTGCTGATAAATAAGAGTATGAGGGTGTTACTGTATTCATATTCTGCTTGTGGGCTACCAATAAGCACTTGGTTGGCCACTGTGGAAAAGGAATGCTGAACTAGATCGGCTACTGAAATGATCCAACAGGCCTCCTCTTATGTTCTGATTGAACAACAAAAAATTAATGACTATCCAAACAACCAAATGTGAATTGTTTCTTTTCTCAACTTAAATCATTCTTCCAATATATATATAAAGAATGTTACCCAAAATCATTTTAATACTATTTTCCTCACTATGACTATTGACTGTTTTCCTCACTGTGACTATTATTATTTCTTTTTCTCAGCCCCTCCAGGATGTTTGCCCAAAATTGATATGCACCGTGGAGTTTATCTGGATGTGTGTAGAGCATTAACAGCACAATTCTATACAATGGGTACTCAGATATAAGCTTCAATGAATTAAAGGGAGATTATTCCCAGTTAAGTGTACCAGTTTGCAGCTTAAAACTGTCTTATTTATAAAAATATATAGCATTGTTCATAAAAATTGGCAAGCCTTACAGCTTTTGGGGGGAGAAAGAGCCCCAGGCTACCATCTTTCACATCAAGTGGAAGGGGTGGTGGTAATAAAACGGTTCCTAACCACACAGCAAGTTGGAAGATGTCTGGACTTTCCTAACCCAAAGCCTCTTCAAAACTCTTCAAAACTGCAGAAACCCAGACTATTCCCACTTGCACTCCTGAGAACTATCCTCCTCTGTCCCCCATCTGTTGCTCTGAACTCCCATGCTAGAAGAAAGGAAAATCAGTTTTATCTCATTCAACATTTTTGTTTGGGAATTCTTTGGGAATTTCAAATACTGGCACTCAGCTCTCAAGAATGAGAAGACGTTAGTCTATTTCTGTAGCCTCTCTAATTGGTAATTGTTCATATCAGGTAACTTCCAGAGGGGTGACTACCATAGTCTCTTGCAGCAAAAACAAGGAGTCTTGTGACACCTTTAAGACTATTAGGGCATAAGGTCTCATAGGCTAGAGTCCATGTCATGAGATGCATGAAGTATAATCCTAAATTGGCAGATTTATCTACAGATGTTTGGAAAAGTCAATATATATCTGATGTCACAATATATTTGTTAGTCTCTAAAATGGCCTATGACTCTGTTGTTGTTTTCTGTACCAGGAACAGATCTTAGGGGTGAGAAAAGATAACTGAGTTAGAGCCAGAATAAGCACATTAAATTATGATTTGTATTCATAACATGTTACATTGCAAGGCAAATGCATACAGTCATAGTTATCCAGGAGGTAATCCACTTTACATAGCCACCATTTGTACAAAGATCTTTATAAAACAAAACAAAAAATGGCTTCTACACTGCATACAGATTTTAACCCAAGAGAGAAGGATTAATGCTGGTCACTTCTTACTGCTTCTCCTCATCACAGCAAAATCAATAATAGTAAACAATTAATTTCTAGTTTGGCTTTGCAATTTTACCTTTTTTTGTGTCACAGATAACAGGAAGATCTGACAGGCAGAATAAATGAAGTAACGATGGAAAGAAGAGGAAGGCATTAAAAAAAAAACAATTCACAAAAAAGAACAAGAACATGCTTGCATATACACAAGAAGGGGAAAAAACTAGAGCACTACAGGAAAGTTAAAATTTCACAAAGAAAAGGATAAAATGGTTAAGTCAGAATTTTTGTGCAATTAACAGCTGCATGTCAGGCAAAAATTTAATGGGTAAAGCTTTTTCCCACCCCAGAGATACAATATGGAGAAAGCTATGCTTGTTGAATTTCTGCTCATCAATCAACAAAATGTACAAAATCTGTCAGGAAGAAAAATAAATTGGCAATTCCAGTTATGAGTCATGGAATCATACTGGTAACTACATTTCTGAAAATTGTGGGGTCACGGATACATTTTCTCTCAAAAATGATGAAGCACTTCTAGTGCATAACACAATTTCTTATTTTGGGAGTGCATAACATAATCTGTTATGTTATTACTGGATATAGTGTTGGTCAAATAGCACTGTTTGTGGATTCTGGGCCACAAAAAAACCCCAGTGTGTTTTATTTAGGATAAATCTTTTAACAGTCCTCCCTTGAAATTTGTAATTACAAGCATGTTTTTTTTTCCTTATTGCAAAAAATCAAAGACCAAGGAGAATAAGGAGATTGGGCCTTTTTACCCAATATGGCTGCCCCTAGGTTTCCTACCTCAAGACTGTTCTGCCCACACCCTGGGTCCGCTTTCTCTCTCTAAAAAGCCACTTCCACATCCCTTATATCCAGGTGGAGACAACGAGCCACCTGCAATAGTGAGTCAGTAAAACATACGCAGTTTCTAACACAACTATCATCTTCCCAAACTTGAGGGTTTCAGTTAAGTATTGCCAGCTAACTACTTTTGAAATAGCAAATTCATCATCATATTGTGAAAAATTTCATCTCTTAATTCCTGCATATCAAAGTGATCTTAAAAGGCACAACTACATTGTTTGGTTAAAGAGCTGGCAGCCCTGAGGTGAAAAGATCAGCCTTATTTGGTCAAAACTACATGCACTGGTATAGCCTAAACACCTACTAGTAGGCACACCACATAAATTCCTGAATACATCCACCCTGAAGTGGGCAGCTATGGCAGATGTGGAGCCCAACTTCTGCCCCCATAGTGGGCCACACCACAAATTTGAGGGAAGTCTGGAGGACTTCAAAGAAAAAAAAACATCACAGGGGGATGTATTTCCCACTCCTGCCCTACCCAGTATTCAAATCTAATATAATCTACTGTACAATTCCCATTCCTGCCCTACCCAGTAATCGAATCGAATCTACTGTTTTTATGCTTTAAATACTATCTCCAGTCAACAGTACTATGGCAAAACCTTCAAGTAAATACTGCTTATCACATAAGTTATACATTAATAAATTATTAGAGAACCATGCTTTAATATCAAGCCGAAATGACACCTGTTACTAACAAAAATTAAGGCAGTGTAGTACTGCAGTTCTGGAATTCACTGTTAACAAAATAAATCATATCCCTTGTTACACAGCATTTAAAAACATAATTTTGTCAGTTCTGAGATAATCCTAAACCTAGTTCTAAACCTAGTTGTTACTCCCAACAGACTAAAACTATTCAATCCATGGGGTTTACACAAGTGTTGTACCACCAAATTACAATTGATTCAATGGATTACTCTCGTTAGGACTAGCAAGAAGATATGGTCATTTATATGAACATTAAGTTAGGCATCAGTTTTACCATGGAAGCTTAATTAAGCCTTACAAATTTTATTGCTGCTGGGAGGGGAATTGAAGTTCCCAATGAAGAACTCCTCTGATATGAATTTAAGAAATAACACAAAGCAAACTCATCTGTTTACATCAGTTGAACATCTGGCCTCAACCCATCAAGGAAACATAAGAGATAAAGAAATAACACAGATCTGACACAAGTTTCTTCACTATACTATACTATACTATACGTGAGACTGTAAAATAAGCTTACCTGATGGACCAAGAGGTGCTAGTTGTATCCTTTGACCAGCTGAACCAACCTCTTTTTTGTGAAAAGAAGGGATATATCCCCCAGAGCAATTGTAAGCAGCACCTACAAAGCCAGGATTTCCTGTTGGCAAGCACAAAGTTGTTTTCAGGGTTTTCTGCACAACCGGCTTACTCTTTACCAATATCTAAATGATCATTTTAAAACACTACAAATAAAATAGAGACATCCTAAGATATGTCCACTTCTCAGAATTTTACAGATGTTTGCTTACATTATATATCAGTGAGATGTTTTCCATGTGCAGGAATTTTATTTAATATGGAGAAGGAGCATTCAGTCATAGGAGATTTTCAGACCTGCCAAAATGCATGTCTGCCACGCGAGCAGCCTCCCGAAACTGCTGCGCGGCAAGGGTCTACTTCGGACGACGCTGTGCCTCTCGCGAAACCGTCCGTGTCACTTCCGTGAAGCTTCGGACGGCTCGGCGCCATATTTCAATCTCGGGCAACCTCCGTGATCGAAATATGGCGCCGAGCCGTCCGAAGCTTCACGGAAGTGACACGGACGGTTTCGCGAGAGGCACAGCGTCGTCCGAAGTAGACCCTTGCCGCGCAGCAGCTTCGGGAGGCTGCTCGCGCGGCAGACATGCATTTTGGCAGGTCTGAAAATCTCCATATACTCCAGGCACAGCATTTATCCGTACAGAGATTTACCTCCTAAATGAGAATTAGACCAGAACATTATCCCTAACATAAAGTGAAATTAAACCAGAAAAAGAGGAAATACCTTTCAACAGTCTTGTTAAATACAAAACCAAAAGAGCTACAACTACAAAAATAAAACTTGGAGTATATTCAGGTGTTTTATTCAAGTCTTTAGTTAAGTCTAACCAGTTCATTTTAGGAGTACTACAAAAATGAAAAATCCAACTTGTCATGTAGCTCATACTGACAAGAAAAGGCACTAAGTGAAGATTCAGGGCAAGAGACAGCAGAGTTTCCCAGAAGAGGAAACTCACCTCTCCATATGGAACAGTTCTGCTGTTATGATACTATCCCTGCGCTTATTACAACCAGCATTAGAAACATGTAAATTATAGCTCTAGTTTTAAATGCAGCCTGAAGAGCCCAACACTAGCACTGTGATTTTGGTGTCAGTATTTTCACCAAGCAACGCAGAAGTGTTTATTTATTTATTTATTTATACCCCACTCTTCAGCCACAAGGTTATCAGAGTGGCTTACAAATTGTTTTAAGCAACAGCCATTTGCACATCTACACTGCATTAAACAGTTTCCAATTCGTGAATACAGTTGATATGGGGTTGCCATTTTCTGTCTTCACCTCATGTATCCTTTTTGGATCAGTAATGAATGCATATGTACCTAGGAAACTGGTTTACTAATATATTCCCAGAATGATCAGATAAGTTTTGTGGAAAAGTGGTCAACTTGTGGTCAAAGGCCACTGGTAGCTGCAGGTTGCGCACCCCAGTCCTATTGCAAATTTATATCCAGATAATTAAACAACACCACACAAGTACAAATATTTGTTTAATGAAACATGCATTCAGTATGATTTACATTTTCTCTCTTTCTTCTTCCCTCAGGACCAGCCTGAAAACCAAAGTGGAAAAAAAATGGCAGGATGATTTTTTACAACTGTGAATGCATTCAGATTTACATTCTTAAATACAGTATATTTATTTTATCGCTGTATTTGGAACAGAGCGAACAGGAGTGTAATAGAATTTCATAGAATATTCTACAAATAAATGTTGAAAAAGAACCAGCAAGATGGCTAATTAACTGAAACTCCAGTCTAGCTCATTTAACCAGCTTTATTTATGAAACTTCTTTTAAAAGTCATTCAAATTCAGCACACAAATGTGTGGCACCATATCATGCCCTAATGAACTCCTTTCAATCCTTATACAGTACAGAGATCAAAGAAAAGCTGGTGGTTTTCTCTAAAACACGTGGAAGAGTATTGCACCGAAGATAGATCATTCCCATCACTGAATTCTAGACAGAAACACAAAATAAAAACGGTGTGTCAGGGTAGCTGAGAAGAACAGCTAAAATAAGAACAATAAAAAGAATCCTTAAAAATGAAATAAAATCTAAACAAAGTTCATGAAAAAACATGAATTCCTTACCTGAATATTGCCATTCCATGGTCTCCAGGTAGTCTCATAGTACGACCTGCTTACTTTTTGCAATACAGAAACCCATAGGTTAGGATTGCATAGTGTCAGAAACCGGAATTGGTTGAAAAGCAGAACTCATGTAGGGAATATGAGGGAATTACGGTGGCTCACTTGGGACTGCCTGTGCCTACCTGCCCCGTACTCTGCTTGCAAAGTGTTTCAGTCAGCTTCGCGACTTTTCCCCCATCTCAGCTCACTTTGCAAGTGGCACACGTGTGCATGGTTTGCCCCAAGCAAGCCTCCATAGGCAAGAATTGTCAAAAGAGTGTATTCCTTGTTGAATGAATGGAACTTGTGTTACCTATCCTGACAGACCCCATCTCGGAACATCACACAATTGGCAATATTTAATAATTTGGCTTGCTGTGGCCTCCCATGTGGTTCACAAGTAAACCCCCAGATACCAAGACTGGTATGTATAACCTAGGGAGGGGCCTTTGGACCCTCCTCAAGCAGGGCATACCCAGGTCAGAGTTAACACCTGGAGATAAGTCACCCACTAATCCACTAAAAACTAGCAGAGTTCTCGATGGTTGCAAAATGGATTTTTCCTCTTCTCTCAACAATAGAGGTTGCCTGCACCTATTCAATTCCAAATGTATCACCCATTAATAATCAACTTTTCTGAAGAATCCTTTGTTTAGTCCTGGGAAACTCCGAGAGACATTGTATTCCATTCTAAATCCCATCCCTTCAGGGGAATTATCACATATAACTATCCCCCTAACACACTACCAAAGTGTGCATAGATCCTCTTCCTCTGAACTTCACATCAGTCTGTACAGCCAGGTGCACAGGATCTCTTCCTTCCAGTCCTATGTCAGTGTGTATTATCATTCTGCCTTCTGGACCTCCTCACCACCAGTTTACTTCGCGATCTCAGCTCTCCAGGGTCAATATAGTATAACCCACAATCCCCTTACTCTACTCCTCTCTCTAAATACTTCCTACTATATTCAATATCCAAAAATTTCTTACTCCCTTCAATAGCCTTGTGTGATTACTTGAAGTCTCAGTGTAACAGTGATTGCTGTTAAGATTAATTTCCAATAAAGATTATTTAATTGTACATTCTGGTTTGGAGTCTCCTCAGTTACTACTGGCATACATAGGTCAAAAGATCCTGCTGTTACCTGGCCTTTCACTGTCATTTTGAGCTAATTAAATATTCCCCGTATTAAGATTCAGACACTAGTGGGATCCTCAAAGACCTCATGCAATGCAGGCAACACTTGTCCTTAATTTGCAAGCGTTGAAAGGACAAGTTGTTAGCTAATGAGCTGTCAAAAGGCAGGTGCTTCTTGTAGTGTCAGGAGAAATATAGGTGTGGCCCTTCTCATCCTAAATTATGCAATAGTCCTCACTTAAGAAAAATTCTACAAGCCATTTGAAATGTGATATGGAACAATTTAGATGTCTAAAAAGGTGGGCAATATGGCAGTGATACCCTGCAGGTGATACATCTTCCACAATAACTACAAGAGCAACTACTTGTATGGATGGAACATGCACCGACAAACACAAACTATGTAGTGCCTTCATTCTGACAGTGCAGGAAACCTGTTGGGAACCAGGATGGAGCAGGTTCCCCTTTGTAATTACTTGATAACATCAAGGAAAAGTTTTCATTAAAATACAAATCTCTCACATGTGCTTCAGCCCCACTGCTGGCCAACTTTCTAGCTTTAGAACAGAAGCACAAAAGGCCACAGCAGAACTTGATTCTGATAACTCTACTATGGGCTGACAGACATTTTTACATGTCAGATAAGTACATGACAGCAATCAATGAGAGGAAAGTCCCCACCCTCAGCTGTCACAAACAGTAGACATTCAGTCAGACACAAGGACTTGAGGTAAAAAGCAGGACCATTCCACTGCCCCAGCTGAAAGACTACTTGCTTCCCTGCCCCTTTCTTCCTCATCCCTTTTGCACTGTGTGTTTTATACTGTGAGCTGGTAGTTTTGGGAGCCTTTCTGACAGAGAAAAAAGATTTTAAAAAATACTTTAAATTAACCAATCAATGCAACAACAACTTTGTGCATTGTACAAACAAAGAGATCATCAGGAAATAAATGGAGGACTTGCTAAAATCTTTAGCACTAAAAATGTCTTTGGGTGTGGCCAACCAGGATATTCTTGCACTCTTCTCATGTATCAGTGATGAATTGTGCCTTTTGTGGACTCAACAGAAGAATCACTTGTCTCTGTCACATATATACATGAGTATAGCCATAGAAGAGCTTGTTAAAGTTACTTTTTTGGATGACAACTCTCAAAATACTCCAGCCAATATGTCCTGACTGCAGTACAAATTATATTCTTTCCAAGAATTCCAGAAAACCTGTGTCCAACTATGTTGGAAATTCACAGAATGTGGCTGCTTCTCAGCCTAGTCTTTATACATAAGGCTCAATGGAATATATTCCAAAGTGTGGCCATCCAGACATTTTTAGATTCTAAGTCTCATGATTCCTCACCTATGGTGGCTACATCCAGTCCAATAACATCTGGAGGGACACAGCTGCCCACCCTTGCTTTATATGACGACTAACCTTATGCCTGTTTACCTCGGGGTAAAACCCAATGAACTCATAGTGACTGACTCTGAGTATATGATTACACTTGGGCTGCCAAGCGATACATGCTATTTCCTAAATAAAACTCACATTTGGATGGAGAAAAATACAGTCATCCCTTCACATTCACGGGGGTTCGGGGCAGACAACCCCCGCGAATGTGAAAAAAACGTGAATAAGAAGTGAGCCTGCCGGTGAGCGGTTTTCCACCCCAGTCCCTTCCCAAGGCAGCGAGGAGCTTCCTGAGAAGCCCCTCGCTGCCTTGGGAAGGGAGTGGGGTGTAGCGCAAGCGCGCCAGCTGCTTCCCACCCCCTCCCTTCCCAAGGCAGCGAGGAGCTTCCTGAGAAACCCCTCGCTGCCTTGGGAAGGGAGTGGGGTGTTGAGCAGCAGGGGGGCGCAGGCAGCTTTCCGCGAATGATCAAAACCGCGAATGTGGAAGTCGCAAATGTGGAGGGGCAACTGTAGTGGCCAAATCCTTATACTATCTCCCTAAAAGGATTCTGCTTCTGCCTTCCATGTACTTCGGCCAATCTAAATCTCTGCATGCACTGGCAGTGCCTATTCCTGCTTGATAAATACTGCTTGGTTTCAAGTACTGCTTGAATTACTATGCAGCCCAGAAGCATTTTCTCTGGACTTGAGGTGCACTGTGACTCAGGCTGTAGGTATGGACTGATGTGAGGACTGTTTTGGGGGAAGTCTGTTGAAGGCCCTATGGAGCCTTCTAGTCTAGGAATTTCTTTCATGAAAGGAGATTCCTCTATCACACATGAGGTCACTGTCTCACAAACAGAGCTGACTGAAATCATAACATGTGAAAATAAAACACTAAAGAACTGGTGGCTTTTCAAAAGCAAAAAATAAACATGTTTCATTTGAATACTAGAAGGAAAAAAACCTAGACCTGCAAAGCATTAAGTGCCGCCAAACATAATTGCTGTGAATTACCTTTTGAGTCCTCTAATTTTTCATTCACTCTTTCTTTGCATGACAGTTTTTCAATTGGTTTAATTAAATTATCTTCTTCAGAGGTGGCATTAAGAGGAAAGAAAAGGATGAAAATAAATACTTTAGGAAAACAGAATGAATGATGAAATGAATGGAAGACATACAAACATTTTAAAAGGGGGGGACCCTGAAAATAAAGCATATGCAAGCAAGCCCCTTCAATGTCTTTGTAATGTCCAATGCCTAAACTGCTGAAAGGATTGATTCTGCAACAGAAGCCAAGACCTGTTGTGACCAGTAACTAAGATCCAAGCAAGCAAATCAAATGCATCTTAGATCTGTTAAGAACACATCTGGAGGGACACAGCTGCCCACCCTCTGCTTTATATGAAAACCAGCAACTAAGTCTTTTATACATCTAATCAGAAATAAATGTTTTTGGTGTCAATGGGACATACTGTCAGGTAAATGTGTACAGGATCACAGCCAGCTAATAATCTATAAAATAAAAGAAAGCTATTACAAAAAGACAAATACTTAGAAGAGATTGAAGGTAATAACTACATGAGTAAAGGTACACAACATTGTTCTTGAAGCCTATTCATAACTATAGGGTGTGAAAATATATGCATGAATATATTGTAACTATCCTGTTGATGCAATTGTTATATTAAACTATAGCAAAATTAAGCACATTTAATTCCAAATAGAATCATAACAAGATCGCCTATACTCTAAGTGCTTCAAAGGCATGACACTAACAATCTAAATAAAATCCCTTCATTTGTTGTTGTGTTCCTTCAAGTCATTTCTGACTTAGAGCAACCCTAAGGTGGAGACAGCATGGTGATAGTAGTTTGAGTGTTGGACTACAACTCTAGAGACGAGGGTTTGAATCCCCACTCAGTCACAAAAACCCACAGGTGACAATGGGCAAGTCGCACATTCTCAGCCCCCAGAAAACCCAGTGGTAGGTTTGTTTTAAGATTGCCATAAATCAGAAATGACTTGAAAGCACACATCAAGGTGAATCTAACATGGGTTTTCTTGTCAGACTTTGTTCAGAGTGGGCTTGACCTTGCTGTCCTTTGAGACTAGGAGAATCTGACATGCCCAAGGTCACCCAGAGAGCACAAAAAACTCTTACTCTTCAATTCACAATATATTCTATGCCATAAAAATCGTAACAACTTTGATTTACTGTATTGGATTTTCTGGTTATCTTAACATTTGCAGCATTGTCTTAAAACACATTAGTTAAAAACATAATAAATGTTGTCCAGATGGAAACAGAACCAACCACTTCTCTTTCAATTTTTTTAGTATAAAATATTTGACAACTTGTATTGTTACTTTTGTACTATTATTTCCTGAAGTAATCTAGTTCCCCATGATAATTTATTTTTTTGATTCAGTTTCACACTAATGAAAGAAAAATGGATATCAAATTATTTACATAAACTAACAAATTAAACCAATAGTATACCCAGGATAATCACTACTGGGTCATATTTCAATCTATGTTATACAATTGTCCCTTCACATTTGCAGGGGTTAGGGGTGCAAGCCCCCATGAAAGTGAAAAAACTGTGAATAAAAATTTATGTAAAGATTGGTTGAGGGGGCGCAGATGGAACGCCCTGGAAGAGGAGGAAGGGAGAGAGGCTCGTGACCCCGGCTGCCACCACCACAACCCAGCCTGCCTAGGCCTCCCAGGCCGCCACCGCTGCCACTACCGTCACTCCCCCGGTCACTCCCACCATGCCACTGCTGCTGGCACCACCCCTAACCATGCTCCTGCCACCATACCTCTGGGGCCTTCGCTGCTGCACCCACCATGGTCTCTTTGCCCCCTTTCCTCTTCGTGGATCTGCAATGCCGCGGATCAGGCCATGGGGAAGCGGAAAGGGGGTGGACAGGCAAAGTCTCTCTGCCCCATTTCCCCTTCACCCACGGCTCAATCCGCTGCAGCATGGAACAGGCCCTGGGCGAAGGGGAAGGGGGCAGACAGGCAAAGTCTCTTCCCCCTGTTTCCCCTTTGCCCATGGCCCCATCCACTGCAGTGCAGATCGGGCCCTGGGTGGAGGGGAAAGGGGGTAGACACACAAAGTCTCCCCCTACCCTGTTTCCCCTTCACCCATGGCCCGATTGGCTGCAGTGCAGATCAGACCATGGGAGAAGAGGAAATGGGGTGGACAGGCAAAATCCCTTTGCCCCATTTCCCATTCGCCCATGGCCCGATCAGCTGTGACGCAGATTGGGCCATAGAGGAAAGGGGATGGAGAGGCAAAGTTGTTCACCCCCTTCCTTTTCATCCCCCCCATCCCTGCTGTCGCCCCTCACCACTGCTGAGCACTTGGAGGCTTGGCTTCGCAGCTCAGCAGGGAATGCGACAGGGGCTTGCTCAGCCTTTGGCTGTCCCCCTCCTCAGGGAACGAATGGCAAGCAAACCAGCGGCACTTACAGCAAAGCCGTGCATTTCCTGTGGGGGGGAAGCCGGGGGGACGAGCAACCCTCCATCAGCTTTCCGCAAATACACAAAACTGCGAAAGTCAAAGCCGCGAAAGTGAAGGGACAACTGTATTTAGCATGGACCTCTTCCACACCATAAAATGGAATTATTTAATAAATTAAGCAGGATAAAAAAAGGTTTTTGTTAAACACAATAAAATATCTTACCACATCTATAAGGAATCCATTTATCCCAGATTGTCATTGATTTGGAAACACCTCCCCCCCAGGTCCATACATTGCAGGCATGCATCTGTGTATGTGTGTATTACAGTGCATGTTCAGATGAAAGGCATCTGTTCAGCCTCTTCTTCCTATCGCTAATGTGCACTAAAATGGATATGGTCCACTAAATGTTTATGTTGTTACAAATGCATATCATCAGTCACTGTTTTGAGCTGCATGTTTTTAGTAATGTACACCTATGTTTGAATCACGACCACCAATCACTTATGTATAACCACATAACATAAATGATGCATGTTAAACAATAAAAAAATTGGCCTAAATCCAAAGTGATGCTCAGAGTAGCAACATCAGAATTTTCAGTTTGTTCCCACACCCTTATCAAAAACCTGCTCCAGAGGGTTTCCTTGTCTTGTGTAGCCATTTTTGGAGGAGTTTGTAAATTGCAGTGGTCTGCTTACACTGGATTCTATTCATATGTAAGTGGATGATCAGTAATGAATTCAACTCACTGCAACAGAAAACAACTGCAAAAATAAAGTTGTAAACTAGTTCTTTAAAATCTGTTCAAAAAACTAACTTGGGTAGCATAGACAATAGGCTGATATATTGATTACCTGCATTGATTCGACCAAAAGCCAGACCTCCAACTGGTTTTGAAAACAAGTGATTGTTCCAGCTACCATGGAAACCTTCTTTATTAGCTGCTCCTGAGGAAACATTCTTAGGGTTTACACCTTAGAAAAATGATCATTTAAAGGTTAGGGAATAACTTTTAATTTAGGTCACAGCCTATTAAGAGCCCTAGAATCACTATGTACTGTCCAACATTTTACATCAAATACTGTGTCCAAGGGCCATCTAGCATTAATATACATAGTTGTTATTTTTGTTATTATGTGCCTTCAAGTCATTTCTGACTTATGGCAACCCTACGGTGACCCTATCACAAAGATATACGGTTGTCCCTTCATATTTCCTGGGGTTTGGTTTCAGGACCCCCCGTGGATACCAAAATCTGTGAATACTCAAGTCCCATTATATGCAATGACATAGCAAAATGGTGTCCATTATATACGATGGTAAAATCAAGGTTTGCTTTTTTGGATTATTATTTTTTTAAGAATATTTTCAAGCCATGAATACTTAAATCCGTGCATATGGAGGGACAAGTGGGTGTATGTGTGTGTGTATATCTATCTATCTATCTATCTAGATATATATATCTACCTATTTTTAAAAATCCACCCCACTGCTCCTTTTAAAAGCAAATTTCAGATCTGTGTGCACTACTACTCAAAAAAACACAAGCCAATATAAGCAATTTAAGCAAGTAAAACTTAGTGCCTGAGAAATATATAATAGGGCCATGCAGTAGCCACATGTATCTGACTCTGTCCTCTGTACTGTTTCACAGTGTCTTCAAAAGATTCCACTTTGTAAAGCAATTTTTTGAGTTGGGAGATGTTGAAAAAATGCAGACTTCTTCATTTGATTGCACTCCAGGTTCTAGCTCTTAAGAATAACATACACTGAGTTCTCTGACATTAAGATGATCATCAAGAACGTTATGGATGGAACTATTCTAGTGCTTTGAATTAATCAGTAGGGAGCAATTTTATCATTTTGAGAATAAACACAAGAATTTTATGTATGAAGTTGACATATTATCTAGCACAATGAGCAACAACCCTCTAAAGCCTTCCTCATCCTATTTAAGTTCTTTTCCTTTTTTTTAAAAAAACTCTGCAGATTCCAAGAACTGAACTTGAGACCTTTTGTATGAAAAAACATTTGTTTTCCCACTGAATTATGATCACAGTATTTAGAGCTATTTTAGCATGCTCTACAGGAATGCTGATTTTCACTCTTTGACCAGCAGACCCCTGTTTCCTACTGCAACTCCTGTTGATAGTTCGCTGAGCATCAAAATCAGTAAGCTATGCAGAGTGGACCTGCTGGTTGAAACACAAAAATAGCTCCATAGATATGCTCCACACAAGGAACTTGTCACATTGTTCTCTGAATGGCAGGAAAGACACCCCTGCTGCATGATATCTGTTCTTGAGTTTTACAATTTCCATTAATAAGGAAAAAATAGTAACTAATCATATGAAGCAACAATTATTATAATGTTTACTTATATAATCTTCTGGTCTATGTACATATGTAGAAACAGGTGCAAATATTTTGTTAAATTAACTAAACAAATATGCATTAAGTAATTAAAAGCATTAAAAACTGGTCACTTACCAGGTAGGTATCTTGATTGTTTTAAGTAGTACTGTTTTGCTGATGTAGTTGATACACCAGAGTCATTTCTCTTCAGAACCTTGTTTTCTCCTCCTGACTGGCCAGAGCTGGGGGACTTAGATTCAGAAACACTGAAATTGAAGATAATCCATAGCAACATAAATTAACCCTTGAACCAGAACAATTGGGTTTTCTATTAGTCTGATTATCTCTGAATGAAGACACAGTATGGAGATGACAGACAGCATCTAAACTGGAAAAAATTGCACAGGCAAAAATGTCATAATGCTCAGTGGGAACAATTCATAATGGGACATTTAAACATAAGCCAATATCTATGTATAACTCATCATGATTAAAAATGGTGTGTTGGAAGTAATTCCACACACTAGTCCTATGTGGCCAACTGTACGATTAAATGTCCCCCTCGCCCTCCACAAACACTATTAAATAACTTCCTACACGAAGAAATCTAGATTGTGAAACCTAGCCTTGCCTTCACCTACACATGAGCAATTTCTATGTGTAGTTTCCTCCTTCCGCATGAAAAAGTATTAACTGACACTTAAAGTGATACAAACCAGGAACAGCTTTACTCTGAAATTATTCAAGCGCTTCTTATTTTCTTAGTATAAGCAAAGAACTCTTTTGCTGGTTCTTTATTAATGTCTGTGTTTGCACTGCCAGGAAATAAAATGAGGTTGCTCACAGTTCATAGGAATATGCAACTGCACTTTTATTCAAAGGATTTCAAGAGATTTCTCTTGAAAAAGGATGTTGAAAAGGAAGACACACCTGTAAGACGCCCACTGCAGATGTCTAATGAGGACCACAATCACACCAGAATGAGATGAAGTATGGAGATGGATATACTGTAAAAATAATCTCAGCAAGTTTGATGCACATCTGCATGCAGCTTGTTGTTACATACTCTGGATTATGATGTGCATACAGGTACAATCCTTGTGTAACGTCAGTGCACCAACTTATTAAAAAGCTAGAATTGTGACCAGGTCCTTGCATGCCACAGAATTCCTGGTTAAAGAGTAAGACTTTTTCCATAGTCCATGCAGAAGCTATCACCTGCTCTTGGCCACAAGCCTCTTCCAAACAACTTTATTCTTGTTGACACTGGCAAGCCAGCCCTTAAGCTTTAACCACCAAAGGGCTTGTAACTACCCCTTTTAGCTCTATCTAGGCATGCGGCTCATCAACAATCAACTATTCTTCAACAATGGGGCTGTACATTTCCAAAGAATTACAAATCTTAACATCATACACACAAGGATTTGCTGTCAGATTTAAAAAATGATCAGTGTGTAGCCTAATCAGTTCATTACAAAATAATAAATAACCCGAAAGATGGGGGTGGGGGGGTGAACTGCAGCTCTGTGGTAAACACCATAAAAATCTTTCAAAAGCAAGCAGGCAGGATCAAAACAGAAGAAATAAAGTACTCTTGCTTATTTACTTTCCCTGAATTAAACAGAATATAGTCTTTATTTTAGGACCTTCCAATGGAGTCAGTGAGAATGCACGGATAGGAAAGCATCTGTTATTCACAAAACTCACTAAGCGTATATATTCAAATTAAAAGAAATATAAACATATTTATTTAGAATACACATTTTCTTGAATATTAGAATTGCCAGAAAGAAGCCAATATGGCAAACCAAGGAGACCCTTAAAAACACATTTAGGTTACAAGTTCATTCACACCAAATGTAGATGTTACAATCAAATTAAAAAGTAGTCAGTAATATGTCTTACCTAAAAAGAGATTCTTTTGTTTTCTTCTCATTTAACACAGCAATGCTGGGTTTCTTAGAATATGAAATTCCAAAGTCCGCATCATCAAAATCATCCCAACTATCCATGGTCTTTAACATAGTCTGACCCCATCGACGCCGACAGTTCTTCAGGCCCACTGCACCATTTGAAGGTCCTGGCTTCTGTTTTATTACATTAAAAAGCTACATTATCTCTGACATTTCACAAATTGCACATTACCAGCCTACACTGAAAAATGAGGCAGAAAGTATTTGGGAAAGCAGAAGCCTTGTGAGTTGCTGCTGTCAAGCTTAGCAGGACTAGAGAATGGGAAGAATAGAGAGGGAACACAAAAGGGGGACTGAAAAAGGAAAGGGATGAACTGAAAGATGGGGGGAGTAGAGATAGGGGAGGGAAACTGAATTGTGTACAGTGAGCCATCATATGCTACAGACTGTAGAGAGAGAAGCAGCTAAGAGAAGACAGCAAAAAAAAAAGGGGGGGGAATGGTATATCAAAGAAGAGTGGTTCAGTGTAGGGAAACTGACTGTTAAAGGCTATGGGGAAAGGTTTAAAAAGAAAATATCAACTTTTGTCATTAAGTAATGTAGCCACCTTGAAATAATAAAATGAAAAATAGGACTCGAAGCGGCATGAATTGAGCACTCCTGCTACAGCTGAACTTTGATTTGTTTCCTTCTTTACGACAACTTACTTGTATTGGGTTTTTATTGATGGCTGGAAGGAACGACTGTGGGTGCTGCTGTTTTGATGGCTGCTGATTGCTCGCATTCTGTGGCAGCTGAATTGGCTGGAGGGGGTGTTGGCTATTTTTTGACAGACATTGCAGCTGAGATGTGCCAGGTTCATCTGGTGAAGACTGAGATTCACATTTAGATACGGATTCTAGTTTCGATACAAGGTCTAACTTGGGTAGACATGGCTTTAGCTCCGCTTGATGAGATGACTTGGTATGAGACTGCTTCTGATCCAGATATTGTGGAGGTGGTCCTAAAACCTGGCCCACTTGGAAGTAAGAATACTTCAATGCCTGAAGAAAAAGGCACCAGTATTAACAGTAATGCAGTCTACATTGCTTCTAGTGCAAGAGTTCAAAAACATCTCTACATGGAAATGAACCAAGCAAAATCTTAAGTGTGTGTAAAATGAGGTAGATCTTGTGCTACTGGCAATAGTGTACACCACAATAAACAGACCAGCATCATTGAAAACAAGGAAGCTCTCAAGACTTATCTAAGATTTTGATAAATATCGGTATTTAATTCCCAAATAGGTACCTGAAAGCCAGCAAGGAGAGACATAAACATGCTTCTTATAAAACATCAATCCAGAGTCAGGGGACTAACCGCCTTTTGGTACACGTCTGATTTTCCTATAGCAGAAACAAGCCATTTGGCACCCTTCACATGTTCTGGGCTACAACTCCCATCAACCCCAATCAGCATGGCCAACTGTCATGGACTGGGACTGCTATTGTACCAAACAAGTGGAGGGAGCTGAGCTGCCTACCTCTGCTCTAAAGAAAATAATTTGGAGCATGCCTTTCAAAGATGAGCATAGACACTAAGTGCACTCACAGTTGAAGAAGCACTACCTAATTTACATCATTCCAAGCCATGAGTGACTTTAAAGGTAACAGCCACCTCCCGAAATTGGGTCCAAAAGCCAACTGGCAGCTAAAGTAGTTGATAAAGAACTGCCTGTAAGTGTTTACCTATTAAGAGAGTCTATGGCATGCCAACTGTTTTCAAGGACACCGCTGAGTACAGCACATCTCAGTAATCAACCTTTGAAACGTCAAAGCTGCCTTGAATCCCAACTTGGGAGAAAGGCGGGACATAAATCCAGGAAATGTAATAAATAAATGAACAAAAATAATAAATAAATAAATGCATATTGCAAAGTCCTGGCAATATATAAACAATAGATCCTATTAGTCCCACACTTATGGCCTTGTGACAAAGTAGTATTGCTATCTTGTCTTCAAACATTTACTAACAATAAAGTGTGTAGTGAATCTGGTGGGGTGAACGAGGTTTTTTCTCCTTTTACATACCACTTGGCCTTGCCCCATGTACTTAGTTATCTGCATAATTTAAGAAAATGGTTTTGTATATAATATTGTAAGGCTTATATACCTGACTTGCAGTAGGTCGTTTCTTTGGGTCCCAGTTCAGCATATCACTCATAAGCTGTATTGCCTCACTGCTGGCATTTGGAATTAGAGTTTTTAGGTTTAGAGGAACACATTGAGGGAAACGAAAATTCATTGCAGCAGCAAGTTGGTATCCTTCTGGCCAATCACTCTGTTTATATATATAATATTGAGAGAAAAAGAGTGTTTGTGTGTGTGTGTATCATTAAAGTAATAATATAAAGTTATTCATTCTGTTTTTGAAAATCTGATTAAAAATTAGGCTTCTAGACTGCTGTTCTTATGTGAATAGTCAATGTTTTTTGTGTTCTGCAGCAGCAGAATGAGCTGTAGAAGAAAAGTGAATAATCTTGAGTAAGGGTGACATTCAAACCGTGTCAGATTTACATGAAAAGCAGACTTTTAAAATGACAAATTTTAAATTTGTTCAAAATCTAAGCTTTTACAACTTTGTAAAAGCTTGCGGAAGTTTGTGAAAAGAAGCCTTATTTATCAGTGTTTTCTTTAACATCTAACAACTCAAAAACCAACTGCATCTTATTTTAAGGCATATGTGGTAAACTGATAGACTGGTTCTACATACAATGCATGTCCTGAGGTGCCCTAACTACTATTTCCCTTCATTGAAGTAATCAACAATCGACTAGGTGGCAGGAAAGAAGTAGCTCTTTCTCCACTTCTATTACCACTGGGAGGAAAGTGATCTTGATCAGGATTTCTGAGGGGGAGAAAGGCACTCAGCAAGATGATACAAGCAAGATCATTACACAACAAAATCCAAAATCTACCAAAGAGGAATACATTTGTTGGCCAACTGAAATGCATAAAAAACATCATGCAAGCTTTCAAAGCTCCACTGGCTTCTTCATCAGGCAAAAGATGTTTAAAAATCATACAGGAGAAGAAAAGTGACAATGATAGAACGCTTACATGATGTATTTTATGCATTTCAGTTGGTCAATAAAGGTACCACTCTTTTGTAGATTTTGTTATATAGTCATCCTTACACATTTTCAGGTTAAGCATTTGTGGATTTGATTATTCATGGATTACTACATATGTTTTCTCTAGGCATTTTCTAGGTCCCCAGCACAATTCTGTTGTATGCTTCCATCAGATGTTGGCCACAGAGTCATGCTGGAGGACCTAGAAAATCCTAGAGAGAACACCTCTCTAGGCATCTGTAGGTCCTCCAGTTTGATTTGTAGGTCCTCCTCCACCAGAAGTTAACCACAGAATTGGGCTAGAGGACATACAAATGCTTAGAGAAGTGTTTTCTCAGATTTAAAAAAACCAGCAGGCCTATATTCATGTTTTTTCCACTTTCGCAGGGGGGTCCTCTACCCCTAAGCCCTGCAAAAGCTGAGTGTCGACTGTATTTTGCTGTATGGACAACATAGCTACCCCAAATATGTTTTAAGCAAGATCATTGTCTTCCTGCTGCTATCTTCATGTGGGCTTCTAGCAGGTTGATATAGGAAGTAAGAGGGAGATTAAGCCTATGTCCTGGTCACACCCACCTTCTCACTCACATGACCTCCATTATGGCCCCCAAACCCACATGTTGGTCACCCCCGTTTTAAGGAATACATTCCTATTTATGAAGTTAGTTTATTCAAAATAACATGAAATATAATTTATACTTCAGAAAGGACAAAGAACAATAACTGTGATAGACATAATCTTATGCAACATTTCTTATATACAAAGCCATGTATTAGCCCTTTTACAGCATGACTTATCTTATGTTACCTGGCTGTTGGTATAACTATGAAAATAATTACACAAGCCACAGCATACAGAAGTTATTAATTTCAAAGTAAATATTAATCTCAAAATGAAAATAAATGATTTCTATTTATGAAGCACTAAGTAGTTTCCAAAGCAGTAAGTGAAATGAAATAAAATTGATAGGCAGCATAAAAACCAGAAGGTCCTAGTAGTACCTACTCATTTTATTTCCAACAACCACAACAGTGTATTTTCAAAACAACTTACCTTCTTCGGTGTTCCTAACACTTGACAAATCTTGAAGATTTCATCAACTTCACTCGTACCTGGAAAAAGTGGTCTTAATGTGTACAGTTCAGCCATGATGCTGCCGACAGCCCATATGTCAATAGGAGAACTATAAATGGAAGATCTCAGTAAAACCTCAGGTGCACGATACCTGTGATTATGAAGAGAAACAGCTGAAAACATTTGTGCAGATGAGAGACAAGTTATGATCCTATTTAATAATACTCTTACCATCTAGTGGAAACATAATCAGTATACGGAGGTTGAGATCTCAGTTCTCGAGCCAATCCAAAATCAGCTATTTTAACAAGTTCTGGGCCCATGCAGAGGAGGTTTTCAGGTTTCATATCTCGATGGAAAAATCCTGTGGAAACAGACCAGGATATAAATAACTAAAATGATCACTGTATAAACTGCTACCTCAAATAAGAAACAGACTTGGAATTCTATTGAGAAATAAAGAGAGTCTCTATCCTTCAAATTTGTTTTTATTCTGTTTTAAAACTAAATATAGACTTTAGAATATCTTGATTTGTGGCAGCTGTAATATTTATGGAAGCTGACAGGCTGGAGAGATTTTAAATAATACAATATTTGATGGTTAAATTCTAGGCCTGCCAACAGACAGAAGAATTTTAATTTGATTAACTGTGTGTTTTTAAATTAGTTACCATAAGGGTACCTTTTCCAAATAATGAATGATGAGACAATTGCAGTTCAAATTAATATGTTAAAGCCAACAAATCATTGTTAGAAGAAAAGTTGAAATAATCAGTTTGATCTAGGCTTGAGACATTAAAAAAAAACTCTTTCAGAAAAACATGCAAATAAAAAAAGCAGAGCATTACCACCTCAGAAACTCCTATCATTTAATTATAAATTCATATTTTTCTTGTAGAGAATAACATGAAGAACCTTGCAGTGAGAAGGTTCACCTAGTTCTTTAACACTAAGTAATAAAACTAACATGCCAATTAACATTTAACATATCAATCAGTACATTTAACATATCAAATACTCCTATCTCATCACCTACACGTACTTCTCTTCGCACAAAAAATCAAAATAGCAGGAGACTTACCATGTTTATGTATAAAAGCTAACCCTTGTAATATCTGATACATAATGTTCCTGATGACAGACTCAGGGAACAATTTATTTCTGTGGGGAAACAAATTAATTATATCAACAAATGTTGATAACAGTAAAATGTTGTGTGCCTAGAAAGCAGGGTGTTATTGTTTTTTTAGTTAAAGCAAAGAACTTAGTAGCTTGATATACAGTCGTCCCTTCATATTCACTGTGGTTTGGTTCCAGGAGCCCCCCCCCCCCGTGGATACCAAAATCGGTGAATACTTAAGTCCCAGTTATATGTAATGGCATAGCAAAATGGTGTCCCTTATATAAGATGGCAAAACCAAGGTTTGGTTTTTGGATTATTATTTTTTAAAGAATGTTTTCAAGCCGTGAATACTTAAATCTGTGGATACCAAATCTGTGGATAGGGAGGGACAATTGTATACTAGAAAGGACAGCATTTAAAGTTTAACTAGCTGGACTCGGCGTACCATACACAGTTAAAAACTCTTCAAAAAACACCCGGTAGACCTCACGACAACCCTGTAAGATAGGCAGGTTGATTTAAATTCCTCCTTCCCCTTCTCAGCCTTCCACATTTTTCCCAGAATTGCCAAGGGTGACTCACTCTGTTGTCCTGCTGCCGCCACCGCCACCAATAACAGCTTGGGTGCCAATCTGGGGCACAGATTGAGTGACAGGAGTGCACTGTGAAGTGGAGAGGGAATTTGCATTTGGGTGGTGATTGATTGGGTGTGGGTTGAGTGTGTTTCCTGAGCAGCCAATCAGCACACTGGGAAAGGCAACATACCCAAGAGAATTGCATATATAGATTTTATTTGTTCTCATGAATTTATACCCAATTTTCAACCTAAGGGTGCCCAAAGTGGTTAACAATAATTAAAATATGATATTAATTGCAACAATTAATGTTCAGAACTATGACAAAATTTCACTGACTGATATATAAACATTTAAGACAACAACGTTCAAGGCATTCAATTTCTCCTGTGACACATATATAGGAATCACAAAATGTCTCCATTTAGATTCTTTTCTAAAACTACAAAAGGAAAATCAAATTAAACTTTAGAAATGTAATTGCTTCTCTCAGACGAAAATAAGTAAGTTGTTTTAATTCAGCTCAAAATAAGAGTAATACGATAGTAGGATTACTACAGATGAGCCAATTGCATCAGGTTCTCTGATAAGCTCAGCCAAATTTTGGCATTTTTACAGTGTATTAAAATATCAGTTGCCTTTCTGTGATAAAGAGAATTAAAAAGAGCTTTTAAAAAACTCACCAAACAAATGTTACGAAACATGATGTCTACATGAGTATTAAAGCAGACATACCTGTCTTTCATTAGCTGATAGAGATTTTCCTTCATATATTCGAAGACAAAATAAAGATGGTCATTTTCTCGAATAACTTCTTTTAGCTTTATCACATTGGCATGATTAAGTTTTTTCAGAGACTGTAATACAGCAAAATTAAATATTCTGATGTTGTTGTTGATTCTAACATAGGCCTGAATAGAAGTCAGTGGCCTGGGAATAAACCAGTCCTCAGTTTTAGCATGTGGAAAACAGGGTTCAGAGCAAATACATTTGGAAGCTACTTGCACCCTTTTCCCAGTGCACGTGGCAAAACATACCAAGGATAGATACCTTATTTTCACATTTCCCCATTTCATATCAATCTGTAGAGCAGTAACCCCTTCTAAATGTACATATATCGCTTTACCTTTCACAATTTAAAACACTTATAAAAGCTAACATGCTACCGAAAGAAATGAAAAGATCCACTTAGCTCCACATGTGGTCTTCATACAACTGTAAACTAGCTCAAGCAGTCATTATGCTTCTCTTCAATGAAGCAGTCACCTTCTCCCCCCAGCTACACAGTCTTACATTAAGGTAATCAGATTTCAAGCAAGAATATTTTCTATAATTGTTTGTACCTTCTGAGTGGCCAAATAATTATCTGCAATTTCTTCACAAGTTTTGCAAAATTACACAAGTTCCCCCTGATCTATTTTTAAATAAACACATAAAACATGGCAGTCAGTCAACAGGGGTGGCAGACAAGCTTAATTCCTACCCATAGAGTTAAAAAAAAAGTATGCACTTACTAGGTGAGGGATGGGTGACTCAATTTTAGTTAACTTATGTTAAATATAGCATAAATCCTTTGTCAGCAACTAATTTTCTTCAAAGGCCTCTTTGACAGTACAGTAAGTAGGAGAGTGCCAAGGTTTAACTCCAGCTTAATGCTACCAGAATGAAATCCTTGCTAGTGCAGTCTGCAACCCACTGTGCAACAAAAACTATACTGAATATCATCCATGCCCTAACTTTAAAAATGCACAACTACTAACACAATGGGTCTTGGATGAACCTAACCACATTTCTGGACAAAGCCTAAATTCTGATCCAAAAATACCCTGCTAGAAACTTCTGCTATCCCACACATCACTCCCTAAACAGTCCATTCTTATTTCAGTACCAGTAACAAAGCAGTACGTTCACCTTGGAAGGGCATGATGTAGACCATAAAACAATCCACACAAGGTACCAGAGCACAGGATACTAGATCTAACACTTTTCACACATTAGAATTTCAATTACCTTGACTTCTCTCAGATTCATACATTCATCCCAAGAGTAGAACTTCCTCTTCATTCTGAAAAAACAGACACATGAAATCCATACTTCATAAAAGAGGGGAAACACAAACAGAAAACAAAAAGGTGAGCAAAACAGGCTTAGTATCAAGGCAAATTAATAAGTCTGAATTGTAAACATGACAATAATGAAAATTAAACAAAAGCTGCTGCAAAGAATTTCAAAGAGGTGAGAACTGAATGTGCAATATACAGCAACATATAATAGTCCCTCTCTGGCAGTCTATTCAATTTATAAGTAACTGAGCCCACACAGCAGGAAGGGGCAAACTGTGGCCTGAGGAATAGTGAGAGACTGCAACTCCCATCAGTCCCAGCCAGTATAATCCATGTTGAAGAACAATGGAAACTACAACCCAACAACTTCTGGAAGTCAATACCTTGCCCACCACTACCATAATGGGTCCTAAGATTGCAGTTCATGTAGCCAGAGGGAGCATCCCACCCACATTTAAATGACTGATCTTCTCAACATATTTCGTATTTTATTGAGGCAGCAATATGAGGAAGGACAGACATGAACTATGCAACACAAGCCACCAGGAATTTAATTACACAAGATTCCTACATGGCTTAAAGAGCACAATGAGGCTGCTCTTTTCTAATTAATATTATTAAAGCTTTTCAAACCTCAATCACATTGCATATAGACACATACAATACAACCCCCATATCCATGGGAGATACATTCCTGGTCTTACCATGTCAACGTAAACCTGCAGATAATAGCAAACCCTATTGAAATGAACTACTTCCAGCCCAAGCATACTGCAGAGTCGCATTGGGGGACCTAGAGATTTCTAGACAGAACATCTCTCTAGGAATCTCTAGGTCCTCCCGCATGACTCTATGGTTATCTTTCAGTGGAGGAGGATGTGAAGAAGAGACAAAGTTTGTAAGCTGCTCTGATAGCCTTGTGGCTGAAGAGCGGGGTATAAATAACTAATAAATAAAAAATAAATTAAAAAATTTTAAAAATAGAAGCATGCTGGAGAACTTAGAAAATGCCCACAGAGAACATATTCTTTTGGACACAGATAAGTGAAACTGGGAGTACCAGTCCCATGGTTACGGGAGTCATACTGTACTGATCTAGAACTTCTAGAACTGAGTTCCACTGACCCCATAGGACTCAACTTTGATTGCAACGTTAAGCATTAAAAAGGATGGTGATTTAACAATACCTACCTTTTGATGGCCACAAGCTCCCCTGATTCATTGCTCTTCCCCATCAGCACACTGCCATAAGTTCCATCCCCAAGTTGCTTCATGGTTGTGTAGCGATTCATTTTGTAATAGCAGGTTAGCCAAATTTTAAACAATGTTGAAATAGTAATTTTCCAGAATGGTGATGTTACACGAGTGAGTAAACTGTCATAGCGGTTGCTTATGTCATCAGTCTTCCTTCCCAGTATTATAACCACTATATCCGAAAATAACGTAGTAGTGAAGGAAATAATGCTGCCATTCTTACAAGCATCCTTAAAAACAATAAAAATATTTGTATTTAAATATTTCATGAAAAAGTACATCATTAACACAAAACAGCAATCTGACAATACACTCTATTAAACTAATGTTTTCTCTGTATAAAAATAAGTATGCACACAAAACATATCTAAACTAAATTCATGCAGTTTATTATGCAGATAAATAGAACATCAGGAGAGAGTTCTTTCCAAACATCTGGAATCTTTGGCCCAAATAGATTTTTTTTTACTACAACTCCCATAATTGCTTGTAATTGCCCACGCTGGCCATGGATTTTCATAGAATAAAATATCTCGATGGCCAAAAGTTTTCCACCTTAGAGGTGAAAACAAAACATGGAGGATTAATAATAAAGCAGAGACCAGTGCAATCACACTTTAGATTCAAACTATTATGGGCCAACAACAGCTACTATTACTATTAGTGCCATGTTATCAGAGATCAAAAACAAGTTGAGACAGATAGCTGACAAGTCTACACACAGTTACTCTGTAATAGGTCTGTATCAAACAAAGAAATTACTTGTAAGTAAATTTGCACAGGACTGTACTGTTAGGCTAAATCAATAGTTAGGGGTTGTCTAGATGGTTAAAATACTGTACTCCTCATAGAATTAGAGGAGAATACCTTTTGCCCCAATGAGATCTGTATGAGATTCACAGTATTTGCAAGGCGGGGAGGCCAAAAATTCCAAAAAATATGTGGGGAAAAGCCTTTGCAGCTTTTCCCAAAGTTTTTAAAATGCATGGGAATGTTCATTACCACTCATCTGGACAATCAATTCAGGACACTGCACATTCTAAAAGAGGAGCAGATGTAAACAATTGATTGATCGGACATGTGCTGGGGACAGGCTTGAGCAGCCAGAAGTGCTATTTTGGATTTTTGCATTGCTGATTATGTGCTTTTTTGCTGCTCTGAGGCGACCAAATAGTTTTGAGCAGGAGGTTGCACTTAAGTACTTTTGTTTTAAAGTTTAAAAAAACTACTGTGCAGCAGTGACAACATGTGGAGAAAAATAACATGCTAATTTACTCAGTCACCATCTTGATTCACAGGCGTGTGCACTTCAAACATGGATAGCTTCGCATACTATTGATTTTGTCAAAAGACCATGGAGACAAATGAACACTGCTGCGAATTTGCAATAATGTGCAGGAATCAGCATTATATCCTCTCATCCAGACAAGCCCTTAGTTCCCGCCTGTTGGTAAGTGTTGATTTAGCATTCAGTGAGTCTATTTTAGTTTGAATTAGCCATTGAATTTATGCTTTAGACAGCTATTACAAAGCCACTTACTAGGGAATAAGTCCCACTGAATATGGCAGGACTTACCTCTGAATAAACTTGCATAGGATGACCAACCTGTATTTTCAGACAAGCTAAACAGCATGTCCTTCTATTTTCAATGATAGATTTCTGTCTTTTATAGCAGTAAGTAAAACTCCAGAACATGCTAGATACTGATGTTATGATGCCAGTTTCCAAACTGACAATTGCAACACCCAGCCTGCATGGAATGTTCCAAATCACATAACATAGTAAATATAAAATGCCTAAAGTACAAAAGCAGTTCACTCTTCAAGCTGCTGTATACACAGAAAGTTTCTGGTCCTGCTGATACATATGAAATGAAAGTGGGACCTGGCTAATACATTTCCTCTGAATGCTTCTTGTGCTGTATCTTACAGTGAGAAACTGCAAACAAACTCTCACCTTGCTACAATCAAAGACCACAAAGGAAACAAGTATGTAGAATGAGTGTGAGTGACATATACATAGCTGTTAGCAGAAGTGGGGTAAAGCATGCTGTTTTTGCTACTGTTATTGTTTAATGGCCTAATAGAGCTTTCAGGGGTAGATGTGGAAAAGGGGATGCAGTCTGTGAATGGAATAAATAATACAAACAGAAGCAAAAGGAAACAGCTACAGTATTCTGTTTACTGAACACACTTTCAACTTCCTCTCAATAAAAAAAAAAATATTATTTTTAAGACAACTAGTATCAGCCCAGAGAGTATTCTATGTGGTCCCAGAGAGTATTCTGTACAGCATCATTTCCTGAGTCATATGTAGAACCAGGATACAAATATGCAACAGTACATCCCCCTGGGAATAACCTGCTGGAAAGAGTGGGGGCAGGGATCCTATTGTAAACAACAGATTGTTCTTTATTGTTGAGGACATGCTACCAGTAATCTCCTCAAGAAGGATTAAGGGAGGATTAAAGGGGAGGACACACAGAGGACAAGTTGCCATTACTCAATTTGTCTTAACAGTATTTTAAAAGTTGCAGGAAAAATAGCTACAAATCAAAGTAACACTCACTTAACTGATATTTTGTAATATTATCCTTTTAAACTAAATTTCAAACAAAAGATAATTTCTAATAACAACATCATTAATACCGCAGTTGAAACTACAGTTGAGTCTACAAAAACTGTGATATGCATATGTGATATTTTTCACCAGAGCTGGATGGGGACAACTTCCAGCACAAACCCCTCAATACTAAGCCCTTCAGAACTGTTGACATTACCAGAAAAGCAACCTTCCCATTAGTAAGGCTAGCAGACATTCTAAGCTATCAGTCAGTACTTACAAAATATCCATGAGCACTGCCAGTATAAAATTACCGGTACAGTCAAAAACCCACCATATAAGAACACCCTCGAGGGTAATTAAAAGTTATTATGAGCAACAGAACACTAGATAAAAAACTATATAGTCCTTCAAAAATGTTATGGAATTACTTGTTCAAGTGATTATGCTGAAGCAAAAGAACTAGCATTTCTGTTTGTCAATCTAAAAATACTTACCCACAACTAAATACCATTACAGTTTTCCCTCCGTATCCATGGATTTAAGTATTCATGGCTTGAAAATATTCTTAAAAAAATAATAATCCAAAAAGCAAACCTTGATTTTGACATCTTATATAACGGACACCATTTTGCTATGCCATTGCATATAATGGGACTTGAGTATTCATGGATTTTGGTATCCACAGGAGGTTCTGGAACCAAACCCCAGCGAATATGAAGGGACAACTGTATTTTCATTGACATTTCTTGTTAAATCCAAATTTAAAATTAGAATGTAGCAGCCAGATCCTAAAAACCTAATTAAATGCAGTAATTCATGAAGACATCAGAAATAACATTATTAAAAGCCAGGTTAGGGAAAGGTAGTGGGAATGTTAGTAAAATGGAACAATCATGACACATACAGAGTTTTTCTCCAAATGTTTAAAATTCCATGCTCTTTAGACAGCTTTGCTAATCAAAGGAAGTGGTATTATTTAGGATGCTTACTAGGCATCATGCTTTGTTACTTAAGGTCTACTATATAAATGTGAGGCTAGGCTTTAAATGCTGCACACCAAAGAGGAAATTGTGTCTTATGGGATTGCTCTAAGTATAGTTTCATAAATGTGGCATCACAGATTTTTCCCTAAAAAAGTGTATTTTGTGAGACAGGGAGAAGTGGTGGGTCTTGTGGGATTTTTGAAGACTAGTGGACTGAATGGTAATACATATCATCCTAAAGATGTTGTTCATTCCTTATTCTGTAGTCCAGAGCTACTCAAAGTTGTGGACAGTGAACAGGTGCTAGTCTGCAAGCCAACTGCTGCTGGTCCTAGCGAGCTTCCAGGAAAGAAAGAATCAAATACAGTCATCCCTTCACATTCGCGGGGGTTACGTTCCCCAGACCCCCGCGAATGTGAAAAATCCGCGAATAACAATTGCCCTCCCCCGCCAAAGTGACAACAGGGCCTCCGGAGGCCCTATAGTCGCTTTCCCCCGCCTCCCCAGGCCTTCATGGGCCTCCGGAGCGTCTCCGGAGGCCCCATGAGCGCCTCCCCGGCCATCCCCACCCCTTCCCGAGGCCTGCATGGGGCCTCCTGAGCGTCTCCGGGGGCCCCATGGAGGCCTCCCCGGCCCTCCCCACCCCTTCCCGAGGCCTGCATGGGGCCTCCGGAGCGTCTCTGGAGGCCCCACGGAGGCCTCCCCGGCCCTCCCCACCCCTTCCCCGGGCCTGCATGGGGCCTCCAGAGCGTCTCCGGAGGCCCCATGGAGGCCTCCACGGCCCTCCCCAGCCCTTCCCCAGGCCTGCATGGGGCCTCCCGAGACACTCCGGAGGCCCCATGGAGGCCTCCCCGGCCCTGCCCCCTCCCTCCCAGGGCTTTCACGGGGCTTCCGGAGGGTCTCCGAAGGCCCCGTGGAGGCCTCCCCGGCCCTCCCCACCCCTTCCCTGGGCCTGCATGGGGCTTCCGGAGCATCTCCGGAGGCCCCATGGAGGCCTCCCCGGCCCTCCCCACCCCCTCCCCAGGACTTCATGGGGCCTCCGGAGCGTCTCCGGAGGCCCCATGGAGGCCTCCCCGGCCCTCCCCGCCCCTTCCCGAGGCCTGCATGGGGCCTCCGGAGCGTCTCTGGAGGCCTCCCCGGCCCTGCCCCCTCCCTCCCAAGGCCTTCGCGGGGCCTCCAGAGGGTCTCCGAAGGCCCCGTGGAGGCCTCCCCGGCCCTCCCCGCTCCCTCCCAGGGCTTTCACGGGGCCACCGGAGGCCCCGTGTCGCGGTTTTGGGGGGCGGGGGCGGGGGGCCCTCCCAAAACCGCAAATAATCAAAACCGCGAATGTCAAGTTCGCGAATGTGGAGGGACAACTGTATAGCCAATGAGCATAAATACTGTACTGTTCTCTGGCACATTAGGGAAAAAAAATTGACAATCCCCCATGTTAGAAAGTTGAGAAGCACTGATGCAGGCAACTGTCCATGAACCTGCTCAGGGTCTGATATGCCATTCAACAAGAAGAAGAGCAACAAAATGTAACAAAGTTTATGCAGCTCTGTCCCACCTGTCGTGAAGAACCCAAATATGCTATTTATATTAATTCAAACTACAGTGCAACACCACGTCAACAGCTTAGATCTTGTGCTGGGTAGAGCACAGCAAACTATTGTATTGTGCAGTAGTGTCAAACAAAAGTTAGAAGCAGCAGCAGCAGCAAAGCTCTGTGTGTGAGAGTGTATGCCTTAAAGTTGCATGTCGACTTATAGTGATTCCATGAATGTCATAGGATTTTCTTAGGCAAGAAATAGTCAGAGGTGGTTTTGCCAGTTCCTTCCTCTGAAATATAGCCGACAGCACCTGAGATTGATTGGCAATCTTCCATTCGAGTACTAACCAGAACTGCCCCTGCTTAGCTTGCAAGATCATATGGAACCTAGTACCTTTAGAATGTTTAGGTCAACACAGCTGTACTGACCATTATAACTGCACCAGAATCAGACTTGAGTCCCAGCACTTGGAACAAGGGGATAATAATGGATATTTCTTTTTAAAAAAATCACATATGCAGAATGCTTCCTATGTAACTACTGCTGGTACTAAAATGCTAATGTTTACTGCTACAAATTACTGAGCACATCAGCTCACACGACTAGACTGTAACCTACAATTGTTCTAGGTTTATATACCACGGGTATCAATAAGAGACGTGTGGGTATAGTCATGTTACATCTTGCGGATGTCAGTGCAATTTTTTAAAAAAACCTCTACTTATATATCTTCTCACTGAAAAAAAGGTCACGCTGATCACTTCCAGAAAACATATGCTTTTCTGACTTAGTAGTTTCATCTTAGTCCTCAAAGATAAAGATTAGAACAGACCTCATGAATATTAAGGAAATGAAAGCCTTATCATGTTAATCTTGCAAGCAATTTTTTAACACTGACTCCACTAGAATTCACAATGCTTGCACAATTTATCATCACCACCACTACTACTCTGGATAGAACTTTAATGTTTACAGAAACCTAAGAGGAAAATAAAGATAGCCTAAATATCCTAAAGGCACCAGATCCCTTCTGATCTTAGAAGCTAAGCAGGGGTCAGCCCTTGTTAGTACTTGGATGGGAGACTGGCAATGAATACAGTGGGCTTTTCCTTGAGTTTTTTTCCGGGCTGTGAGGCTGTGTTCTGGAATAGTTTCTTTCTGACATTTCGCCTGCATCTGTGGCTGGCATCTTCAGAGAATGGTTGGGTAGGTGTGTCTGGGAGCCAGATTTTGTTTACTTTTATGGGTTCTTCTTTCCTGTTGAAGTTGTCCAGGTGTTTGTGGATTTCAATAGCTTCTCTGTGCATTCTGACATGATAGTTGTTGGCCTGGTTTTGAAATACAATAGAATCAAAAAACCATATGAAATTCATGGGGCTGCCATAAGTCAACATGTGACTTGAAGGCACACACACACACACACACACACGAAGAATATAGCCTGTATAAGATTTGGCTCTCATATATACTACACTAAAGTCACAATAACCCTATTTGCTTTTTTAAAGAAAAACTGAGGAGACCATAGAATCCACCTCTTTTCAATTAGTACAAAAATTAGAACAAAAAGCGATAATGAATTTTTACTCTCAGAATTTTTAGAGGAAGGTGCTTAACAGAAAACAAACCCTACTTGCTCCTGTTAACAATTTAAAATGGACAGAGTTAACACTGGAGGTGGGTGTCTGCATGGAACATATGATTGGCATTTTGAAAGAATTAATCTTGCTTCATTTCTTTCCTTGTTTACTTTAACAGGATAAACTACTGCAGTTGCTAAAGAGTGACAAGTGGTTGCCAAGGCAGTAAAACAGCAGTTTCCATCCTTTCATTCATGAGAAAACTGCAGCTTTCATGTTACAACTAAAGAGCACAGTTTAGTCTTCCTGTCCTTGGCATTTGTACATGTCATCATTCAAAAGGTTAGAAAAGAAACTCCTCTCCCTGCTCTATTTTTCTTCTGTATATCTAGAATAAGAGGTGTTCTTCTATCAATTTCCTTATTGTCAGATCCTAACAATATTTACTTTAAAATGTGCCACATCAATTTCAGTGGAAAACATTTCCAAGTAGTCCAACCTTATGCAGTATTAGGTTCTCCTAGTGAGTCAACACAGAACTGTCCCTCATTGTTCTGGGCTCAAAGGAACACAGGAGTAAGTCTGAAGTTTTTTAGGATAAGTGAAAATCTTAAGATTTCTAAATTTTCATTTAAATATATGAAAAATTTATCTACTTCTGAAAAAAGTACTACACTTGCCTTTGGTCAAATTATGTGAATTTCTAACAGAAACAACAATCCCACTGACCATAGAAAAACTGAGTTCCATTCTACATACACCAGTGCCAGGATCTAACACTCTTACTGTGACAGTGAATAAAAGAAAATATCTAATTTTCATAGAATCATAGAACTGTAGAGTTGGAAGAGACCACAAGGGCCATCCAGTCCAACCCCCTGCCATGCAGGAAATCACAATCAAAGCATCCCTGACAGATGGCCATCCAGCCTCTGTTTTAAGGACCTACGAGGAAGGAGACCCCGCCATACTCCAAGGGAGTGTGTTCCACTGCCAAACAGTTCTTACTGTCAAAAAGTTCTTCCTAATGTTGAGGTGGAATCTCTGTTCCTGGAGCTTGCATCCATTGCTCCGTGTCTAGTCTCTGGAGCAGCAGAAAACAAGCTTGCTCCATCCTCAATGTGACACCCCTTCAAATACTTAAACAGGGCTATCATATCACCCTTTAACCATCTTTTTTCCAGGCTAAACATACCCAGCTCCCTAAGTCTTTCCTCATAAGGCATGGTTTCCAGACCTTTCACCATTTTAGTCGCCCTCCTCTAGACATGCTCCAATTTGTCAATATCCTTTTTGAACTGGACACAGTATTCTAGGCGAGGCCCGACCAAGGCAGAATAGAGTGGCACTGTTACTTGCCTTGACCTAGACACTCTACTTCTATTGATGCAGCCCAAAATCACATTGGCCTGTTTAGCTGCTGCATCACACTGTTGACTCATGTTCAACTTGTGGTCTACTAGGACTCCTAGATCCCTTTCGCATGTAGTCTCGTTCAGCCAGGTCTCCCCCATCCTATATCTATGCATTTCATTTTTCCGCCCAAAGTGCAGTACCTTGCATTTCTCCATACTGTATTATATTTTGTTAGCTTTGGCCCATCTCTCCAGTCTATCCAGGTCATTTTGAATTGTGATCTTGTCCTCTAGGGTATTAGCTACTCCTCTTAATTTGGTGTCATCTGCAAATTTGATAAGTATGCCCCTAATTCTGTCATTCAAGTCACTGATAAAGATGTTGAATAGCACTGGGCCCAGGACAGAACTCTGTGGCACCCCACTGGTCACATCTTTCCAAGGCGAAGAGGAGCCACTGCTGAGCGTCCTTTGGGTTCAGCCAGTCAACCAATTACAATTCCATTTAACAGTTAACTTATCTAGCCCACATTTTACAAGCTTGTTTGCAAGAATGTCACGGGGAACCTTGTCAAAGGCCTTACTGAAATCAAGGTATGGAATATCCACAGCGTTCCCTTCATCTACCAAGCTGGTAATTTTATCCAAAAAAGAGATTTAAAAAAAAAGTTTTTGAGTGATAAAAATTAACAATTTGGACTGGTTAAGAAAAAAACACTGATGTTCACTGAAGAACAGAATTTGAGGAGAGACAGGAAAGACTTTAGGCTACCTCAAACACCCATCCACCCTCCCTATGTGCATTGTGATATAGGGTTGTTGCTTTTGGAACTGTCTAAGGCTAGTCTATACGAGGCAATAAAATGTGGTGTGCAGTAATGCCAATTCACAGCATTTCTCTCCATGGGGTTTTTGGCAAGATCGCAGGTATGTGAAGCTATCTGCATTTGCTGTTCAAATGGGTATATCTGTGAATCAAGATGGCAGGGTTGTCCTGCCAAACAGTATTAAAAAAAAAAACAACTAAATCCAAGGTGCGGAAGTGTGATCTTCTGCTTAAATAAACAAAAAAACTTACCCTGTTTCATCACTCAGTGCATGATTGTTATGGCAAAAATCCAACATGATGGTTCCAGGCTCTGTCTTGCTGGCAAGCTCTGCCCCCCCCCCCCGCACACATCCGACCAAGCAGCCACCCGCTTTGGGAATGTGCAGCAATGAGATTTGGTTGTCCTAACAAGTGTGCAGTTCCCCCGCAATTAAAAAAAAAACAACTAGAGGAAAGTCCCAAAATCTTTTCTAGCATAGTTTTTTATGGGTTTTGCCCCACCCTTCCAAATACCACAATTCAATGCAGGATCTCATTAGGATAAATGGAATTCTCCTCGAATTCCAAGAGTTTTTTCACCATCTGAACAACCTATAGAAGCATTTCAAGGGACTATACAGGTTAACTTTGCAAAATCTGAATACACATCTTAGCACCATCCCTTTAAGGTGGCACTGAAGTGGTCAGAAGGACAGGTGATGTTCTAGGAATCCCAGACCTGGATGCTCAACAGCCAACTTCAGGAGATAAACCAGTTTAACAGGGTTCACAATGTAGCATATCTATTTGTGTGTTTCAACCAGCAGACCCATCTGCATAGCTTAGAGTCGGGGTGGGGGGAGTGAGCAGAGAACCTTTTATACCACTTTAAGCTCTTTGGAGGAAAGGACACGAGCATACAGTATACTGTGTGGGTGTGTGTATACCTAAAATATTACAACTCTCCCTGCTGAAGCCAATGAGATTTAAAACACTTTTCAGTGAAACTGACCAGATCCTCCCCCAAACACTTCCAGCACCATCCTGCACATATGCTGACAGGAGGACAGTTCAGACTTTGCGAAGAGAAGGGCAGGCCTGAGAGTAAACACAGTTGTCCCTTCATATTCACTGGGGTTTGGTTCCAGGACCCCCGTGGATACCGAAATCCGTGAATACACAAGTCCCATTATATGCAATGGCATAACAAAATGGTGTCCCTTATATAAGGTGGGAAAATCAAGGTTTGCTTTTGAGATTACTATTTTTTAAAGAATATCTTCAAGCTGTGAATACTGAAATCCGTGGATACCAAATCCGTGGATACAGAGGGACAATTGTAAATCTAAATTAACACAGTGGGCGAAAGCTTACTCAAGAGTAAGGCAAGCACAAGCTCTGGTTGTAGGCGGAACTGGGAAGAGTACTCTGGAACTTTTTAAATATATATATATGGATATGGAACAGGGCAGAAGTGGCGCTCCTCTAGAGTAACCCCCCTGCACTGACGCCTTTTTTTCCCACCCTCGTTCCCGCTGCCGTTGACCGCGCACTGCCCGCCCAGACGGCCACACACTCACTGCCGAGCTCCTCGCCGCCTACGGAGGGTCCGGGGCCTCCCCCTCCGGGTCCTGCCGCACCTTTGGGCCGCCTCATCACCACCACCACCGACCGCCTACTCCGGAAAGCCGGGCGCTCCCTCGACTCTGCCCGGCCCGGGCTGGGCTCCTAGCCAGCGGCGGCGGCGGCGGCGATTCGTTGCCTAGGCAACAGCCCGCCTAGCGAATACGCCGGGCCCGCGCCAGCCACGCACGGAAGCAGTGGGCGGAGCTAAGAAAAGCCGAAGGCGCCCGAAAGAAGAGGAGGAGGAGGAGAGGAAGAGAAAAGCATGGTAGGGGTAGCAACCGAAGGGGGGCGCTCGCGCCCATATGCCGCCCGGAGTCCTGATTGGCTGAGGCAGCGGCGGTTCGTGAACGTTCCACCAGTGCGCCAGGTGGCCTCGGCGCGAGCCCTGGAGGGGCAAGCGATGTCAAAATGAGCCGGAAATCTCGACAGAGGATGCTAAAGAGATAGCGCTGTCGTTCAGAATGTTCAAATCAAGGGCTTCTTCAGGAAGCAAGTACAATGATCCCCCGTATCCACGGATTTGGTATCCACGGATTCAAGTATTCACTGCTTGAAAATCTTTAAAAAATAATAATCCAAAAAAGCAAACCTTGATTTTGCCATCTGATCTAAGGGACACCAGTTTGCTGCGCCATTGCATATAATGGGACTTGAGTATTCACGGATTTGGATACTCACGGGGGGCGGGGGTGTCCTGGAACCAAAGCCAAGCAAATATGAAGGGACAACTGTATAATAGAATTTATCCGAATACACATCGTCATCATCTTTATTTCTATTCTGATTTTTTCCTAATTTGGGACTCAAAGCAGCATACAATAAAAATACATTGTTAAAATCAGCAAGATACCAAAGTTAAAACACAATTAAAAAACTAAAAATAGAAATATTTGAAAAATCTATATTAAGTCCACAGCACAGTGTCATAAAACAGACCGTTTTTTATGAATTTGGAATTTTACAGAACAGCATGATAGTGTTATTTGCATACAGACTACACAACAACTGAAAATTTGCTCAGGCAAGGCAGCTCCAGTAGTTGGCAGTCCAACTACTAAAAAATATCAGTGAGAAAATATCAGTGAGAAAATAGCCATGTGGCAAAACGTTTATGTAGTCATTTTAGTCCAACAGAATAGAAAGTACCACAGAAGCAGCAGATAAAGCCAGGCGTTGGAAATGGGATGCAAATGTTTGACCAAGACCATTCATGCTCAAATTAAGCAGAAAGGAGGAGTCCTAAATGATATCTACAACATTCTTGAATCCCCATGTGTAGCACAAAGGGAAGCTTTGAAAATGAGGGTCCCCCCCCAGTTTTTAGTGTCTGCGCATTTTGTAAGCAAGGAGGGAAGACCCCCTGAAAGCCTGTTGCAAAAGGGTACCACGGGTCCACAACTTAGGGGTACCCAATAACAATATGGGTATTGTTAGTCAAAAAAGAATAAAACTTACTGAATTGCTAACCTGGATACCCTACCTGAGTGGCACCTATTTCTCAAGGGGAGCTCGCAAAAATGTTTACCTGTTTAGGACAGAAGAGTAGTGAGAATTCAGTTGACTTACTCCAGTTGTTGCATCAGTCTCTTGAAACTCGCTGGCTCCCACACTGTAGATTTAAACCTGTGTTGACAGATAAATTGATTCCACAGCAAGTCAACTGTGTAGAAAATCAGGGTAACAGACCATTTTCTGGAATTCAAAGGATGAAAACATCAGAGGCCTTTCACAGGTAGATAGAAGTTCAAATGAAGTGTTGAAAAAGCTATTGTCATAAACCATAAAGCATAGAACCATAGTATTATTATTTACATGACACCAGATTTCAGTTCTGGTTTAGTGAGCACCTCAAATGGGGAGAAAAAGATTTTTTTTAAATGAGCTATTTGGAATTCAGATGATTAAAAAACACACTAGCAGTATAAATATCACTATGCCTTACAATGATTTCCTCGAGACTGTGGTGCACGCGCTGGTAACCTCCCGTCTAGATTTCTGCAATGCGCTCTACATGGGGCTGCCCTCATGCTTGGTCCGGAAACTTCAGTTGGTACAAAATATGGCAGCCAGAGTGGTCTCAGGAACATCTCGGAGAGACCATATAACTCCAGTACTAAAATCTCTCCACTGGCTGCCAATCAGTTTCCGGGCCCAGTATAAGGTGTTGGTTATTACCTTTAAAGCCCTAAATGGCTTGGGTCCAACTTACCTCCGGAACCGCCTCCTCCCATACAATCCTCCCTGCGCACTCCGGTCCTCTGGGAGGAATTTGCTTCAGCCACAAAAATCTAGGCTGTCTGCAACCTCCCAGAGGGCCTTTTCGGTAATCGCCCCCAAATTGTGGAATGACCTGCCGAATGAGATCCGTCAGATAACGAGCCTGAGTGGCTTTAAAAAAGCACTAAAGACGGATCTCTTTCGGCAGGCCTTTCCTTATTAGATCCCGGCCTCAGGGGATCCTGGCCTCTTCTAGGCTGCTGGCCATTTATTATATTTTATTGTATTTATAGTTTTAAATGTGATTTTAGATTAGTTGTTTTTAATTTATATTTGTTTAATGTTTTTTTTATGGGGGAGGGTGGGAGTGGGGGTGTTTAGGGATTTTATTTGTATTGTATTTTAAATTCTGTAAGCCGCCCCGATTGTTTTAACAGAGGGGCGGGGTATAAATAAATTTTATTATTATTATTATTATTATTTCCATCAGAAATTATACTGAATCAGCAGCTTTATACCTCATATTAAATAAGTTATAAGTTCACATTTGATGCCAAAGGGCCTTGAAATTTTCAAGGTTAGTTGTCATCTTCTTCATCTTTCAAACCTTATTACTGAGAAAGAATTGACAGTAAAATTTCTGACTTGGCAAGAGAAGTTATATTCCTGGTGCAAACCTAAACATTTAAGAATGTATATGGAATAGGGTTAAACATCTTAATTATATCTAGGGATGCTGTCTATGTGAGCCCAAAAACCCCAGAGTAATGGCATTTAGTAGCAGCTGCGACCTGTCTTAACGGTGTTTTGGCCCCCAAAGGCTTTGCATGCCCACCTGTCAAGATGGCAGCGGTGAGTGAATTACAGTACTCACATTTTCACCTATTGTAATCTGCTTCTGCCGAACTTTTAAAAAAAAACTATTTCAACTGCACTGGAGCAATATTTTGCCTTTCCAAAAAAAAAAAAAAAGGGGGGAGAGGGAACAACACCCCATTTTCTTGCCTTAACACTCGCTCACTAAGGTGACAAATCAAGGGGCCGTTTACATGACAAACATGTCGTGAGATGAACTCATGATGATTCCTGGTAGTTCACACGTTCATCGTGATGATCTCGAGCTTTTCAGAAGGGGGGGCCACCATATATCCTCCAAGGAGCATGACTTTCCATCCCTCAGTTTGTCCCGTGTTTTTAAAAAAGTCTCGGGAGCTTTTGGAAAATTGGATATGTGAACAGGTTGGGACAAAATATCTCGGGAATAGGTGGTGGCCAGAAATTGAGGTGGGCAGGGGCAGGCACAGAGTTCAGAGAAGGAGGGGTCAGTCACCCATTCAATAGATTCAGCCTCACCAGCTGAAAGCAAAGGCTTCCTTCCTGGCTGTACGAAGGTTTGTGTGTGTGTGCCATAAGTCACACTGTTCAATGGATTTTTACACTGCAAACCCCTCAGCTCTAACCTGTCCCTTCCCTGCATGTAGGGTTTATTTTTTAAAGGGACTTTCACACTGCAAACCTCTGGGCTCCCGATCACCTCATTCATTCCCTCACCCCCCCCCATCCCCTGCACAGAGGGTTTATTTTTTAAAGGGACTTTCACGCTGCAAACCTCTGGGCTTGCAAACCTCCTGATCGCCTCATTCATTCCCTCACCCCCCATCCCCTGCAAACATTTGTGGCAGCCAATAGCATCGCTCGTGGTGGGAAATGCCACAGGAAATACGTCACAAATGTTGTGGGAAAATGACTAATTGCATCTTTGACTGACAGCTAAAAAAAAAATATCCCGGTAACTTTTCCCATGTAAACAAAAAACCATTTGATACTATGTCTTAGAATCTTGCTTTTGCCATGGAAAAGGTTATCATGTAAACAACAATCCTGGGGTATTGTTCATCCAGGGACAAATCATGTAAACAACAAGGGACAAACTCAGGATGAGGAAATCTCGCTTCCCCCCATAAAAAACCGTTGTGTAACTGCCGCCCAACATGACGATGCTGGGTGCAAGCACTGCTCCCACGCTCATCCAGCCTATCAGCTTTGCATTTCCTCTCCTATGGGAAAATGATTCATATTGAATCACTTGTCCTAACAAGGGGGAACAGACATTCCCCCTGCAGTTTTTTAAAAACTCTATGAAAATCCACAAAGGCTTTTCCTGCACAGTTTTTTACGTTTTGGGCCCCCATCCTTCACAAAACAGTGAAATGACATGGCTTGCCATTTAGACAGGTAGGGTTCTCCTCACATTTCATGAGGAGTTTTTTCCGCCATTAAGACAACCCCAGGGATTGTCCCTAAAATTGGTCACATTTTTAAAGGAAACATTTTCCTTGCACATACATGCATACTTCACATTTTAAGCCATATTTCTGTCAAAACTTTGCCAACATATTTTTTGGATTTTCTTAATCATATTAGAAATAAACCCCACATTTCTCATGTGGCAGTCTTCTTTTACAACTTCCTGTGGCACATTTATGGGCCATTTCACCCACTATGTTTTTGTCTGCTTCTACACAGAAGAGTTTGAAATGTGGGACATATTGATGATACAAGAAATAAATAAGCAGTAATAGCTGCCCCGTGTGTGTATGTGTGTGTGTGTGTAGATGCAGTGGCCTAAACCTAATTGCTATTGCCAGCTTGAAGAGACCCATTGAAGCAATAGGATATACACAAGTGTTTACTCACTATTTGATAATTGATTCAAAGGGTCTATTCTAATTGGACTAGCAACTGAATTCGTGACATACAAGCCTGAGAACCTTTATCCCCATTCCACTTTCTGAGCCTATTCAGCACCATTACTAATACTGACAATCCTTTTAGCTTTCCTACCAGTCATGGACCTTGGTTTTAAATCAATTTAAGCAAGCACAAGTATATACCAGATTCCAGATAATGTACATTATATAAATACAGCACAATCCTATGGATGCTTACTCAGAAATAAATGCCACTGCCCAGCGAGCTGAAGTTGTGTGTGTTTTGTTTCAGAAATACAGCCTAAGAGGCATACACTTTCAGTGCAATCATTTGTACTTTCACCTGTTCAAAAGTGAGCATAACTGAGTTCAGTTAGTCTTACTCCCAAATACGTACCAGCCTTTTAAAAAAGCTATGGTAGTACAATCTTTCAGTAGATGAGACATCAGGTAGTGCTTCTGTAGGAAGTTTACCATTAAAAAGAAACACTGTGCTGGTGCATTTAGTCTTATGCATTGATGTTTATCTGCATGTGTCTGTTGTTCTTCGTCATAATCCGTTTACTTATATTAATCATTTTTGTCCTTTGTCCATTCTTAAGTTTTGTAGATAATAGGCCTGCTTGACCTCTGAAGCTACTTCTTGTTATTTACACAAAACTGCAATGTTTCCAAAAGCAGAGGGATGAACAATATGTACAGATCAGTTAGCACATCATTTTGGTCTACAGACAAAACAAGAGTCATGTACCTCATTCTTGCTGTGAACCAGGAACTAAGTGAAAGATAATAGGCAAGAGCTAAAAGGTGCATGAAGAACAACACAGCTTGCATTTCTGCAAGAGAAATGGAAAACAACATCCTGACGCACCTGTTCCCTTACTTATGTTTCACATTGACATGTCTACATTATTGAGTTTCCAACGTTGTTCAGACCCACAGTAAATATAGACTTTTTAAAAAATCAACTTCAGCATGCATTTCCAAACAATTTAATAAACATATGACATAAAATATTTATTAATACTAAAAATGAATCCTTTTAATATCCCACCTTGAATGCCCTTACAACATGCTCTCTCCTTGTTTTCCTTCACCGGAATCTCTTCCATGCTCAGGGAGCAGGAAAAAAATGAAAGTCTTTTCTGATTGATCATTTTGGGGGAGAGGTCAAGGTGCACCTTACATCTGTTTCTTCATTGGTGCAGGGGTGGGACAGAAAATCTTTCCCCCCAGACATGTCACTGTTTCATATCAGTGTTGCTTGCTGGTTAAGAAGGAAGAAAACTTTTGGATCTACAGACTTGACACCTTGATGCCGTATGGAATTTACTGGACAAAACCACTCTTGCCTCTAGCACCATCCTCTGTATTCTGTGCCCAAACACTAGGAATTCTGTAAGCAAAACTGCATACTGTTTATCACTCCCATTCCAAGCTGAAGTGGTTGCTGCTTTTTATAATCATTTTATTACTTTGGTTTTATATTCGCCTTCTGGGATCCATCTTAAAACAATACTATTCAATTGCTTTTTTCAACTGTGAGAGGGAAGGGAGAAGAGAGAGAGAGAGAGATTTAACTCTACAATGGCTGGTATTGAATACAGTACAGTAGGACTCCCATATCCGCAGGGGTTCGGTTCCCAGACTTACCATGGATACCAGAAACCATGGATAGCAGTGAACGCCATTGAAAATAATGGGATTTCCAGTTTAAAATACTATAGAGTTGCCTTGGAGGACCTAGAAAATGTCTAGAGAGGGCACCTCTCTAGGCATTTTCTAGGAAGACTCTATGGTATGTGTTCTGTTTTGTGTCACATGAATAACTGAAACCGCAGATATTGGTTCCATGGATACAGGGGGCCTACTGTAATTTGAATAATTCTACAATCTCTGCTGCCAGGCTGGTTTGGCATACAAAGTCTTGATTACAGTTTGATCTATGCAGTCATGCTTTATGGAATAATCCTCATTTGATGACTAGCAGACAACCCTTTTTATGGAACAAATGGATTAACAGTGGGATTTATACTATAGATTAATTGATTGGTCTGGACCCACAATTTTTGCCATTTTCAATATTGTGGTCTGTTTATTGTTAACTGATACAGAATTTACAATTGTATCACCTTTTGGTGTCTCTATATGGCTCATGAGCTCTTATAATAGCCTCAGAGTTACTGAAACCAACAAGTCCAATTCGTAAATGATTGTTGGAAAGGACTGAATCTGATGTTAATAAAGTCAGAGTTCAGTAGAACCAGGAGTTAGATTGCCCCCTGCCAATTAACCAATAGAAAATTACCTTGCCTTCAATATCTAAAATCTCTTTAAACACTGTTATGCTTTTCAAAAAGAAACTTCTTCCACTAAACATTGGCAGTGTAGTGCAGATAATGCTTCCTCCTGGTATATGATGTGGATGTTTCCAGTGGTTAATCCTTTTGGGCTGGAAGTGTTAGAACATATTGACTTTGTATTTTAAAAAAATCTTGGGCATTTGTAGATGCACATGTTCTTTTAAATTATGTTCCTGTGATGTGGAATTTCACTGAGGGTCAGAGTGATTGGAGCCTGCATGCTTTTTTGTGTCTTCACGTCATTTCCAACTTATGGTAAACCTATCATGGTATTTTCTGAGGCTGAGAGTGTGTGACTTGCCCAAGGTCACCCAATGGGTTTTCATGGCTGAGTGGGGATTCGAACCCTGGTCTCCAGAGTCATAGTCCAGCACTCAAGCCAATATGCCACACTGGCTCACTGCATGCTTTTTACTGTTGCAAAAAGACTTGCATGCCAAGACTGAGAATATAAACATTTCATCATCCAAAGATCCAATTAATTTAACTGCTCCTGACTGTGCATTCTATAGCTGTCAAGTTCAAGAAAATGGTTTTTTTCAGAAGCCTGGTCAGACTATAGCCCATATTCATATCCTGTGTACTTCCTCTTCCTTTTTTCCCCTCCAATTTCTGATTTTTTTTCCTTTATAATCATACTTGGAAAAACCAATAACATGTTAGAAATGATATATTTGGCTGTTTCAAAAAGAACGCAAACAACAAAATGATCTTGAAAACAGCTGATTAATTTTAAGGCTACTCTGTTGTGAATACAGAATTGGTGATATGAATTTTTTTTCTTTCATTTACATTCCTTGTTTATCACCAGCATTGAGGCCACGATATTGAGAACACAGCTGCGCTGGGCAGGGCACATTTCTAGGATGGAGGACCATTGCCTCCCAAAAATAGTACTATACGGTGAACTCGCCACAGGTCAGCGTAAGAGGGGTGCTCAAAAAAAAAACAAAAAACGATACAAGGACTCCCTGAAACAACATCTCAGGCTCGGACAAATTGATCACCAACAATGGTCCGCCCTGGCCTCACATCAGGAGACATGGAGACACACTATCCACAATGCTGCAGCCTTATTTGAGAACTCACCCCGAACTAGTCTTGAAGAGAAACGACAACGCAGAAAGAATCACAACCCAGAAACATCACCCAAGGAGACCTTCTGCTGTGCTTTCTGCAACCGGACTTGTTTATCTCAGATTGGCCTTTTTAGTCATCAGCGCGCTTGCAGAAAGCGCAGGAGTGAGTCCTTCCTGAATCTTCGTTTGTGAAGAAAAGCCAGAGAGAGAGAGAGAGACATTCCTTGTTTATCCACTGAGCTCAGGGTTGTACACATGACTATAATGTACCCTTTTGAGATAGGTTAGACTGACCAAATGTGACTGGACCAGTGAGTTTCATGATAAGTTAAGATCTGAACACCTGCCTCATCAGCTAGTCTAACTAGCTAGATTCTTAACGCTGCAGTATGGTAGGTCCAGGGAGTAGTTTTCTCCTTCCAGGGGCCATAGAGACTACCAAAAATGCCAGAGTTGGGAACAGAAGTGGCTGGGTTTACTTTATTAATTTTATCACATGTGATAAACCTGCCTCCTGTTTCGAAGTATTATGAGCACCAAAAAGTTACACATCTACTCAGAAGTAAGGCCCTTTGAGTTTAGTGAGTTAATTCCCAGTTTAAAGTGTGCAGTATTGCTTTACCATATAGTGTATCTCTGTCCCTGATCTTGGGTTATCTTATATTTTGCACTGGCAAAATTGATTCAAATGTACATTGTTTCAGAAAACAATGTAAACTACAGATTTTCCTTGGGTTTTATCTGGGCTGTGAGGCCATATTCTGGAATAGTTTCTTCCTGATGTTTCGCCTGCATCTGTGGCTGGCATCTTCAGAGTGTGGATTATGTTTCTCTGAAGATGCCAGCCACTGATGCAGGTGAAACGTCAGAAAGAAACTATTCCAGAACACAGCCTCACAGCCCGGAAAAACCCCAAGGAAAATCTATGGATGTTGGCCGTGAAAGCCTTCAACTTCACAATGTAAGCTACCTTCCATGAAAACTATACTCACAATAAAGCAGTCAAAGTAATAAAAAAAATTCAGCTGCATAGCTCTGTTTCTTGGTTTTGTACTAAAATTTAACATTTGGATGAACAGTTCAAAATTGTTTATTACAATTACAAAATACACTTTTTGTTTTTTATTTCACTTTGTTTTGGCTGTTAGCTGTATCTGGAGCTCAGTATTCAGTGTTTTCAAATCCAAATGTCTCTTCATCGTAAGCATTATAACTGTTCTCCATGTTAGGACTAATCTGACAAGTTTCCACTGATGCTACATGGGGTGCCTTACTAGTGGTCAGAAAATGTTCCCCATTTAAATGTGGTTTGCCTATTGCCCAGTCTTCTTGAAAGTTTATCTGTGGACAGACATTTTCTGAAATGTTCTCTGCCATGGAACAGCTCAGAAGATCTTTGACATCATACACATTGTCACCATACTTCAGCACAGGAGGTTTGTAGGCTTCAAGTGACATCTTAGTTGTTGTAGTTATAACAGTTTGCAAAGCTGGAACTTCCAGGGAAGAAAGACTACTATATCTACAAGTATATTCTTCACTATAATGGGGATGATTAGCAGTAGCTTGACATGGCCCATAGCCAATCCTTTCTCCACAGTTTGTTTCCCCTAAGGTTTGTCTCAATCCGTGGTACTTATGGGTGCCGTCCAGTTTCTTTTCATGGGCATTTAATGAATTTACATGATACTGGAGTCCATTCAGCACAACATGATCAGTGTCCACTGGAATATTCATCACATCTTTATGAAATGTTGGACACAAACTAGGACCCACGTAGCCAGGAAAGGTACACTCATAGCCAAGGCTTGATTTAGATGTGTAGATTTTGGGGCTTGTGTAGCTCTGGAGTGGTGCCACCACATTCTCTTGGAAGCTGGCAGCATCGTAAGTAATGTTGTATGGTTCTGTATTTTGAAATAAATGGTGGGACTGAGCGAGGAATGGCAAGCTGGTATCGGTGACTATGCTGAATTTTTCTGATCCTTCTTCACATGCGAGATGATGAATGCAATGAAAGTGATTGGCATTCTCATTACATGTTCCTGTCTAAAGAGAATATAAATAAAAAGACGTAGGAAGCAATTCCATGTAATACATAACATGCAATGTTGAGGCATATAGACATTTTAATTGTTACCAATTATAGTTTTAAAATATTTTTCTTCTATGCTTCCTTTTTATAACAGTGATTTGCTTCTGATTCAGACAAATCACAAACACTGGTCTGAATTGGGCTCCTTCAGACAGATTCAATTTATGTCCCAATCAAAGTGGGACACATCCAAAGCAGATTTTTAAGCCAATATTTAGCAATATCAATTTGGATGGACACACTGACACAAATAAATTCAGATCCTATATCAGGGATGTACAGTGTAAATTCCCACAAGCAGAGTTATGCATTGTGAAGTCAAAGGCTTTCACGGCTGGCATCCGTAAGTTTTCTGTGCGTTTTTTATGGGCTGTGAGGCTGTGTTTACAGCCCAGAAAAAAACCACAGAAAACCTAGTTATGCATTAATTGTGCGACATAACCCTTGTGTAGAAAGGCAGAGTTACACCACTGAACGAAGACATCAAATACACAACCAAATGTGCTTGCACATTTCTGCTCAATGGGCAACCAATGCTCAATGCACATGAATAAATCACATGTATGTGCATCATTGGGCAAAGGCACAGCATGCAGAACTCTTGCCTATGCAGTCTTGAACTGAATGTGTCCATCCCACATTGGACAACAATATCCAACCACTTTTGTAAGGGATCTTGCACATGTGTAAGACACCAACTGAATTCCAGCCGTAATGTTTCCAAAAACCAGTACAGTACATTTCTCCTTAAGTGCTCTATATAAAGAAAACACCAGGGGAGGGGGGAGTGGAAACTGAATGGGTGTAAGTTTTGTGACTGACAGCCCTAGCTTATAATCACAGTGAATGTTTTTACCACAGCTTCCAAATTCCAGTGCTTGAACAGGGAACAGGAGAGATCCAGTATTCAGTATTCTTTGTTAGTTCTTTCTCCAAAAAGCTGGAGTGTTTACATTGTTTTGGTGGAGTCAATGGGATGTGGGAGGGTGTAACAGTGCTTGCTTGGAAAAAGTTTTAATACTTTATCTCTACCACTGTATTCTCCAAGGCCATCACACACATCTGTCTTGTTGTACATTCAGTACTTTGGTGCCAATTGAGCAGAATACAAAAGTTTTTAACTTTTTAAATTCCTCATACCTCCTTAGCTCTTGTACCTAGCTGCCTGAAATGTTGCAGATTTTATACATAGGGTCACCTCTGTGACTTATGCAATTTGCATACAATTCCACACATACCCAAACTGTGGGGGAGGGAGGATGAAATAATTCTTTCCCACAAATTTGTACTCTCCCCTTCTATCCATAATTCTACACCCATTCTTCCAAAATGTTGCAGATTTCTTAACTATGACACACACACACACACACACACACCATGTTGTACACCATTGTCATTTTAACAACTGCCAAGAAAAAAAGTGGTGAGGCACTTCTTTCTTTGGGGAAAAAAACCCTCAAACTGTAAAACTTGCAAAAACAAAAGTAAAAACAACTAAACATTACACCTCTTTAGCTGAAATTTGGGAGGCTTGAGCCTCTCATAAGAGGTTACTATTCCTGCAAGTCTCATCCACTTCTGTCCAAGAAATAAAACACATTACTGATAGCTCTCTTTAAATTGTATTACTACTATTATTTTAAAGATGTATAGCACAGTTTGACGGTAATTTGGCATGTGTAATTCCTACTTAAGAGACTTCTGTGCCTGCAGTTTTCATCTAATGCTGACAAACATAAAAATGCTGTAGCTGTTAACTTTCAATGATAGTAAGAGATCTGGATTTTCAGTTTATTATTCCAATTAGACCTCTGAAGTGGTCCAAGCCAAACTGGACTGGACTGTCTTCTGAATTACTGAATCTATCTGGAAATACTGTTAGTGTCAACTTGGGATATTTGATGTTTGCTCATTTGTTTGTTTTCTGGTCTCACTGACTTCATTAGGTGAGATGTTAAGTTGTTGTTTTATATTTCCATTATATTCCATATAAAAATTTCCAAATTTTATGTGTATTTATTTCACATGCATTTCTTACATATATTTGTGCATTAATATAATGGCCCACATACATATTTAAATGTGATATTTCCATCAACATCTCTAACAATGCTGCCAATCTATACTTACTTGAACATCCAGAAGCCTTTTTTTCTGTAATGAGTGAGAAGATGGTGATTGCTTTTTAAGGGCACTTCTTCTGACCTCTGTCTCAGATTTACTCTCTGGTCTTGGGTGGTCATGCAGTCCCTTGGCCTAAAATATTGACACATGAATATTTTTTTAAAAAAAATTAGATCATGTATGATTATAGAGCTATCCATCCAGACCTTATGGTGTGCCAAGGTGTCATTTAGGTTGGGTAACAACCAAAAGACCCAGTTTAATTGATTTTAGCATCACATATCATTGTCTTCTGTTGAGTGCCACAACAGTCTTTAACATTTAATTTCTTCCCTAGCAATGGTTGTTTTATTAAAGATTATATCTGTAACATTTGTATCACTGATAACAGTCAAGACAACCTTTCTCCCATTTATTTTGGAGCACAATCCACCTGCAAGTCCTCTTATACAAGCCTCATACAAACTAATTAGAGTTGAAAGGTGAAACTAATGCAGAGACTGGCAACAAGTGGGCCTCCAGATGCTTTCAGACTACAACTCATAACATACCATGCCACATAGCTAGGGGTGAAAGAAGGTAGGAACTGCAGGCCAACAACATCTGGAGGGCTGCAAGCTGCCCGCAAACTGGTGAAGGCTGGATCAGAAATGGTAACAGTAACCAGGATCTAAAGACCTACTTCAGTTATGTGTATGGGTGTGTCTAGTGGGATTTATGATTTTTATCCTCCAGTCTGAAAAGAGGTTGGCTACCATGCAATAGTAGGAGACTCTTGTTATTGCATCTGTTCAAGTGATTTCTGACGTACCCTAAGGTGAACCTATCATGGGGTTTTCTTGGCAAGATTTGTTCAGAGGAGATTAACCATTGTCTTCCTCTAAGGTTGAGAGAGTGTGACTTTCCCCAGGGAGTTTCCATGGCCAAGGAGAGATTTGAACCCTGGTCTCCCAGAGTCCTAAGCCCAGCACTCAAACCACTACACTGTGCTAGCTCATAGGCATGCAGAATTACTTATATGACTCCTTGGTCTCCAGCCTTGAAAGCAACAGCTTAGAATCTAGTCATACAATGAAGAATGAGTTGAGTGACAAAGCTTATAATTTGGCCATTGTTGCATGAGCCTAATAGAATTTATTTCCTTCTCAAATGTACAAAAGGCTGGCCACTGGTGACTAACTGATTATCGTAAGAAAAGGATCCAACATGTACATCCCTTATAATCCCCATTCTGTTGTAGGTAAGCAATTATTTGGTACACTTTCTTTTTTATCAACAAAGATAAATCATTTTAAAGAAAATGAAGAAATGTGCATTGCATGTATATTTTACCTGGAAAAATATTGCTTTGCCCTCATGTCTCCAGAAGTTAGTGACTGGGTAGCCACTGTGTCCTCGGCAAGGAATTAACTCAAGAGCTGAACTGCAGTTTGGACAATGCTTTTCTGTAACACAAAGAAATCAGTGTAGGGTCTTTCTTAAAGTAATTCTGGTAGTTAGATGGAAGAATTCTCTCTGTTCTGAAATGTCAACCTCAACAAAGCAAAGAAGGTAGATTCTGAAATTACAAAATCAGAACCTTTGAATGACACACCTCTTTTTATAACCCAAAACATTTGCAAATTTGATGCCTCTTCCCATCCTATGCCATCCGTGGAACCTGCCATCAGCTTCTACTCTGTGTAGCACTCACTGGGATATCCATCAGTTTCTTTAAATTCAATTGCTTCATGTTCCAATAATGGAACGTGCTTGCCCCCCGAGATGTAGAAGACTTGAGAAAGGCTGGATCATAAGTTCACTTTATCAGGCAAGATATTAGCAACATAATGTACCACAGCTGCTGTGACTTGTGATTAAAAAGACTGAAACTCTACAATTCAAAGCACTCTTGCTGACCAAGAAGGAAGATAGGGATTCACAGTGCTGACTCAAGTATCATGTTTGAAACCCACAGCATGGTTCACAGAAGGTTCATCTTCCAGTTTAATGTTTGGTATTCAACTTAAGAAAAAGTGATCCTTTAAGCAAGATGGGGAAAAACCACACACATTGAGGTAAATCAGGACTAGGAAAAGTAAAGCCTTCCAGATGTTGTTGGAGCCAGGGCCGGTTTAACCAGTCTGCCAAATCAGCATTGGCAGGGGCCCCCAAGGTCAAGCCCCCCCCCCTGCTGACCTCCTTATCTGACAAAGGAAACAGCCGGGAGGAGCTGCTGCTTTGTAGCCCTCTCCTACCCTCCTCCCCAAAAAACCTCCTGCTGGCTTAAAAAAAAAAAAACAACACCAGCGTCTCCCAAACTAGAAAGAGAAAGAAGCAGCAGCCCTCCGTGGCAGAAGCTGGAGGGAGTTTGCTGCTGCAAAATGCAAGCCAGTCAGGCATATCGGAGAAGGGTGTGTGTGAGAGAGAGAGAGTGTGAGGGAATTTGAGGTTTGTCTCTTTCCCTCAGAAAGGGCTTCTTTCTTTCTTTCTTTCTTTCTTTCTTCTTTCTTCTTTCCTTTCCTTTCCTTTCCTTTCCTTTCCTTTCCTTTCCTTCCTTCTACATAGATCCCCTCCAGCCCATCTTTCCAGCTGCTCTTAACATGGTTTCCTGGGGGTCTCTGCCCTCCCTCCCTTTCCCCCTTTGTCTTCAGCTTCCTCCCCTTGCTGCCAACTGAGTTCAACCTGCAAAAGGAATATGTGTGTGTTTGCCTATGTGCCTTCAAGTCATTTCTGACTAAGGCGAACCTACCATGGGGTTTTCTAGGCAAGGTTTGTTCAAAGGGGGTGTGCCTTTGCCTTCCTTTGAGGCTGAGAGAGTGTGACTTGCCCAAGGTCACCCAGTGGGTATTCATGGCTGAGTAAGGATTCAAACCCTGGTCTCCATAGTCATAGTGCAATGCTGAAACTTCTACAACATTTTAGCTCTTTTAACAGAAGAATATAAAGAATATACATTAAAATTTGGAGTAATATTACTGGGAACAATGGTTTTCTTGTTGTCACTAAAACACCAGTATCCCATTAGTGTTATATGAGAGGCATTGACCTAGAGCAGTGGTTCTTAACCTTTTCTTTACTAGGAACCCCCTTTAAATATCTTTTGTTACCCCAAGACTTAACTCAAGATTTTAAACCCTAATAATAATAACTAATAATAATAGCTAACAACAACAACAATACAATTGCACCATCCATTAAACTTTCCCTCAGAGGCACTCGTTTCTTCCTGCAAGTTTGTGGCTGGAGTGGATTGAATGGCAATGCACAGGCCAAGCCAGCCAGCCAGACTTTGCCTTGGCTTCTGTCATGTGGCTACTCCACTACAGGGAGGAGGTGGGCCAAGCTGCCTTCAAGCCTCTGTGGACCCCCTGTGAGGACATTGCAGACCCCAAGTTAAGAACCACTGGGCTAGAGAATGCTGGAAAAGGAACAATGCAACCAGAGCTTGAGAAGGGTGCTGGCAGGGGGATTCTGGGAGGTGTAATCCAAGAGTAACTTTCCCAGGCTCTGAATGCAGCCTAGAATCATAGAATCATAGGGCTGGAAGGGACCCCAACATCCACCCCATCCAATCAGCTTCTGCCCTGCAGGAACACACAATCCAAGCATTCCTGATAGATGGCCATCCAACCTATGTTTAAAAAAGCCAAAGAAGGAGACTTCACCACACTCCAAGGCAGTGTATTCCACTTCCGAACAGCTCTTACTGTCAGGAGATTCTTCCTAATATTCAGGTGGAATCTCTTTTCCTGTAGTTTGAACCCATGGCTCCATGTCCTAGTCTCTGGAGCAACAGAAAACAAGCTTGCTCCTTCCTCAGTATGACATCCCTTCAAATATTTAAACATGGCTATCACATCATCTCTCAACCTTCTCTTCTCCAGGCTAAGCATACCCAGCTCCCTAAGCCGTTCCTCATAGGGCGTAATGGCTTCCAGACCTCCCACCATCCTTCTCAGTATCTTTCTTGAATTGTTGTGCCCAGAACTGGAAACAGTATTCCAGGTGAGGTCTGACCAAAGCAAAATGGAGTGATAGTATTACTTCCCTTGATCTAGACACTACTCCTATCAATGCAGCCTAGAATTGCATTTGCATTTTTTGCTGCTGCATCACACTGCTAACTCATGTTCAGCTTGTAGTCCACTCTTTCTTTTCTTTGAGGAAATCTACACCATTATGTTAATTGCTAATAAACAAAAAATATTATGTTACTGCCTATAATATAGTTTTTAAACTAAATTATTGGTGGCAAATTATGTAATACAGTAGGCCCCTCTTATCCACTGGGGATTGGTTTGGCGGGGGGGTGGATTCTGAAAACCATGAATAATAGAGAATGCCATTGAAAATAATGGGACTTCTGGTTTAAAATACCATAGAGTTGCCTTGGAGGGCCTAGAAAATGGCTAGGGAGGACACATTTTCTAGGAAGACTCTATGGTAGGTGTGCTGTTTTGTGTCCCATGGATAATGAAGCCATGGATACGGGGGTCCTACTGTAATCTGAACATCCTGTATGGTGAATAGGTTAGGTTACATTGACCTGAGATAAACATATGAGGGCCCCAAAATAAAGTATTGCAGGGGGCCCCAAAATTCCTTAAACCAGGCCTGGTTGGAGCGCAACTCCCAGTACACAAATTGCAGGTTGACTTGCAGCCTGACAAGACTAGCTGTAGTTGCTTTAGGTAAATTGCCCTTCTTCTTGGTTGGTATTCTCCCCATACAGAAGGTGGCATTTGTTAAAGAAAGAAACCTCTTAACAGTTGATGCTATTTGGACATTCATGCTATTTCTTGCAGTACTCTACCCTGTTGACATCCCTCTCCTCCCCCCAAAATCCGTAAATATCAAGGATGGAGACATTGTAGCCACTAGCTATGCTTGCTGATGGGAGTTATAGTCCAGCAACATCTGGAGGGCTGCACTTTTGCCCATTCTGGGGCTAAATCCAATTGTACTACCAATTAGAGTAGAACCACTGAAATGAATGGGACCTAGTAATGACTAACAAGTCTTATTCATTTCAATGGGACTATTTAGCAGTGGCTGTGTGTGTGTCTATGTGCCTTCAAGTCACATGTTACTTATGACAGACCTATGAATTTCATAGAGTTTTCTTAGGCAAGGAATATTCAGAGGTGGTTTTACCAGGTCCTTCATCTGAAATATAGCCTTCAGTACCTGGTATTAATTGGCAGTCTCCTATCCAAGTATTAACTGGAGCTAACCCTGCTTAGCTTCCAAGATCAGACAGGATCTGGTGGCTTCCATATCAGTGGAGTGGCAAATCTCCAGGTTTCAGTCCACACTTGAAACAATCTATCCAGAGTACAAAACCCTATTCCTGAAATAGGATAGCTCCTTTAAGGTTCAGACTAAAGCCCAGAGTCAATTCACTGGCTCATTGATATCTGCTGCTAGTCTCCTCAAGATGAAAATTGATCTGTCCCATTAGAATTGGTTTATTTATGCCATTTTTATAAAAGTATGTACTGAAAACAGACATCTGATGGGTGCTGCACACAGAGTATTGGGTGCTGCACATAGAGTATCAAGAATTTTGTTGGATTTCTTCATGTATTCTTCCCTGGCAAAGTGATGTTGATTCCAGTGTCATTTTCCCATATGTACTTAGGAATGCAGTTATAGGATCACCTCAAAAAAGTTATCACATGTTTTTAAAAAATCACTTTCTAAAGCACAAGATTTCCCCTTCTCAGCTTCATTCTCTGGGATTCATATCTCAGGGTTTCTACTTTCAGTACCAAGATCCAACAGAACAGAGCTAATTTCTGAAATCAAGAGGGCAGAATCCCCATTCACTAAACTCTTTGCAAGAAAGAGAATGTGTTTATCCCCTTTGGTTCTCAAAACCCCACCAGGTGGCCTCTCCTATCTTATTGCTCTTACTCTGTTGCTTTTGACGAGCCTTATCACATATAGCAGGGCGAAGCTGCAGCTTGATCCCATCTGGAAGAGTACAATTCCTGGCACACACCACCACACCAAGACAGGACTTCTTGAGAATTTGACAGTTGTGGTTGTTAGTGTTGCGCATGGCCCAGCCACTGAGATGCCGCTGTGCATTTTTATCCTCACTGGAGTAAATGAACCTCAGGTAGCCATCTGGCCATTCCTGGAAGGAATCAAAGTGCTTGGGCTCCTGGCATCAGAGGCAAATGGATGAATACGAGAAGGAAAGAAAAGTAGGCAAAGACTATATTAGCATAATATTTCAACAAGGGGACAATCAGAAAATTATTACCTTTTGTTTAAAATGAGACCAAGTTAAATAGGGAATTTAGCTTTTACCGTATCAGCAACAGAGATGCTAATGAACAGTACATTGCCTGAATTCCCTGAATGCAAGGCATACCAGTAGCTCCTCCACATTAATAATTTCTCAGTTAGCACCTAGGGAAGTTGACTGGGTCAGCTCCACACATACACATTTCTAAGGAATACCAAGGCTTTAAACTGAGTTGCATATTCCTGGAAATATTTCTTTTTAAGGCACCAGATCCCATCTGACCTTGGAAGCTAAGCAGGGTCAGGCCTGGTTCGTATTTGGAAGGGGGACTGCCAAGGATTACCACAGGTGCTATAGGCTGTATCACAGAGGAAGGCAAAGGCAAACCACCTCTGAGTATTCCTTACCTAAGAAAATCCTAGGAAATGTGTGTGTGTGTGTGCACATGTGCACGCCTTCAAGTCACCTGCTGACTTACGGTGACCTCATGGATTTCATAGGGTTTTCTTAGACAAGGAATACTGAGAGGTGGTATTGTCAGTTCCGTCCTATGAAATACAACCTACAAACCTGGTATTCATTGGTAGTCTCCCATCCAAGTACCAATTAGCTTCTAAAATCAGAGGGTATCTGGTGCCTTTAGGGTATTTAGGCCATTGGGGTTACCATAAATCCACAGGCAACTTGAAGGTACATACCCCCTCTCCACAAGACTATAGCTACCACAGTCCTTCAACAAGCATGGCTTCTGGCCATGCTGGCTTGAGGATTATGGGAGATATAGTCCAAATAGGAATATTTTCAAGCTTGCCACATTCCACTTGAATCAGTAAAATCTGTTGTGGACTTGTGGTTGTGCAAATGGCCCAAATGGCATTTTCTTGTGAACCTATTAGTGATAAGCAATATGATTCCCCCCCTAACTTCGTCAACTTCCTTTTTAAAATGATATTTGAAAATTTAATAGAGTGGCTTTACACCTCTGTCTCTTCACCTTCTGCCAAAAATGGAACAGTTGTCAAATATTTTAAAAGAGCAATAAATATAACTCCCTCCATAAATGTACATACATACATACTGCACTGTCATTTTGTCATCCTTTCCTTTCCTTTTTATGGGAGGGATGCTATCCTCCCCCAAATCTGTACTGGAATAAATATCCAGGCATATATTATAAATTGGAGGAGGATAAGAACAGCAAGACTCCATCAATTGCGTGTAGAGTGGATACCATGCAATTCTGCCCCATCTGTGGTTTACAGGAGCATCATTTGAATGATATAAATTTAGTTGGGTGTGTGTTTTGTCTGGCTATGTGAAAATTAGGAATGGAAAATAATTATGATTAGTTTGAAATTCTCAGTGAAAGTGTTGATTTCATATCTCCTGCAATTTGTTTTGAGACAAAGCATACCTTCCCCAGTGAATGCACACATTTGTGAAGCTGGTAATGCATTTCAGAAAAATAAAATATGCTCAGAACCATGACTACTACAGAGCAGAGCCAATGCTTATAGCTAAAAATGCAAGCAATTGAAAAATATACACAAACACACATGAATAATTGGAGGAAATATGTAAAAATTCATACATTAGTATGAATGCAGGAAGAAAAGTATTTCAACCAGATACAGAAATTGTGTGGGATTAGAATAGTTGTAGAATTCTGAAAAATACAGAATTTTTCTGTCTTTAGATAAAAGGCTGTTAGAAAACTAGCCTACAAAACTATTTTAGTGGTTCACTCCTTTCCTTCCAAACCTCTTGTCCTGCTCACTACCTGTGGTAACTTGGGGTCATTGATGTCCCATGTTAGCTTCATCCCAAAGGAACAGATGTAGTCAGAGTTCTCAAAGGGGTCCTGTGACATTTTTCCTTATCACCATATACCTAGAAGAGGATGCCAACAAAAAATATGTCAAATACCCCACTTTCCCCTTCTTACTCACATTCATTTTTAGCTCACAAAATCTCATTGAGAAAAATCTTAGACCATTTTTCTAGCCTAGCAGACCTTCCCTGAAATTTATTGCTATGTCCATATAAAGACATATCACCAGTTATAGTGTAATAATTAGTGCCTGGAAAGTTAACTTTTTGAAACCTATCCCCCAAATCTCACCAAGTAGTTCCTAAGATACATCTGCATAATGGCTGCCAATATTCCTTTTTTGGTCCTGTAGAGTGTAACAGTGCTGAGCTGACACATGCACATAACATCCAATGTGTAAGGAAAACATGAAATTCTTATGTGATCAATCACATGTTGCAGTCATACATGCTGGTTTTTTGTCACCTTTAGGAACGAACTAGCAACTTTGAACTCTCTCTTGAACTGGAAGTGATTAGCTTAGTAGGTAGCCCTGTGAGGTAAAGACAGAACTATCATGCCTGTGTTACAGCTAGAAAGAGGAGCAGGTAGCAGAGGTTGAGGTAAAAGTGAATTTACTAAGATCAGGCTGGGGCAATGGAGTGACTGATGTGAGATTTGAACTGGTTCCCATTCTTACCCTCCCTCCACCATCCTCCAACAGCCTATGTGGGTTTGTGGTTATGGCAATGAACAGGGACTGGAGGAAAATTCAAGTCCAAATGCCTGCTTAGCTAGGAAGTTTTCAGGGTGACTTTGAACCAGTTACTATTACTAACCCTAAGTAACCTCCCGAGAGAAAGGCAGGGTAAGAGAGAACCATGTAGGCAGCTTTGAGATCATTGGAAGAAAGGCAAGATCTGGAGGCATATACTAGTATTATTTATTTATTTATTTATTTCCCACCTTTCTCCCTATGGTGGGACCCAAGGTAGCTCGCAACATTTAAAAAACAGTACTAGGTAAAAACACAGTACAAGAAATAAAAATTAAAAGAGATCAAACCATTATATATATATGTACATATATAATTATAATTCCTCATAAATAATAAAACATTTTTTAAAATCCATAACCTTTAAAATAAATCTTAAAAACAGGAGCACCAGCAATCTAACCTTTATTTGTCAGCAAAGACCTGGTGGCATAAAAATGTTTTAACCAGCTGCCTGAAAGAGAGTAAAAATGGGGCCATCCTAACCTCTCTGGGGAGGGAGTTCCAAAGTCTGGGAGCAGCCACCGAAAAGGCCTTCTCCCTACTTCCCACCAAACGAGCCTGGGAAGTAGCTATTTTTTTAGTTCTATAGACCCATAGTTCTATAGAAAAAAAAGGAAAACAACCAGAGGAAATTAATCTTCATAGTCTGGTGGAGCCTCCTCCTTTGGAGGTTTTTAAACAGAGGCTGGATGGCCATTTGTCAGGAATGCTTTGATTGTTTATTCCTGCATGGCAGGGGGTTGGATTAGATGGCCCTTGAGGTCTCCTCCAACTCTATGATTCTATGAGCAGAAGGAGAGTAAAAACAAAAAAAGAATCAGAACTTGGCATAGAGCTTAATTAGACTTACTTCTGGGTAGAAAGCTACACCTTGGTACGACTGGCTTTAGCTTTATGCCTCTGTCCGCCGGTTTAGGTGCTGAAATCAACCGGGAGCTGCTCTTTCCAGCTCGGCCTCGCCTTCTGGACCGCTCCCGCGGGGAAGGGCACCTTTTCTGCCCCCCCAGCCTTCACCCTCCCACTTACCTGATTCCATCCCCCTTGGGAAAATCACATGGGCGGGTACTCCGCCCCTCTTCGGTTCTCAAACTAAGGCTTAAGGCGCAATTTTGCAGAAGATCAACCCTAGAGCAGTGGTGCCACAAACTCATTTTAGAGATCCCAGGCTTAACAGTCTTACCACCCACTCCTTTGAGACCACCAAGTTGCATTACTTCGAGGGAACTTAACATTTCTCCTCTTCTACCCCTCACCATACCTCCATTCCATGCTCTCAGTAGGGGTGTGCTTTAATTTACATTCCTGGTTGGTTAAAGCAAACACAAGCAGGAAGTATTTGGCAAAAAATAGTATTTGGTGCATGGTTTGAGCATGTACAGTTTTGCATTTTAAACTTGTTGAAATCACGACGCCTTCCCCCCGCCCCGCCGTGACTGCAAGCATTAAGCTGGAGCTTGTTACTGTTGCTCTGATACGAAATGCTTTTTACTTAGAAGACTACACAGGGATTATAGGTAGATTTTTAAGTATTGTTGTTGTTGTTATTTTATTCATTTCTATCCTGCCTTTCTCCCATCAATTGGCCTCAAGGTGGGCTCAAACATTATAAAAAACAATACAAGCTAAATAAAAGTACAAAGTTAAAATCACATTATAAATATAATTTTTTTAAAGAATTAAACAATTTACAAGTTAAAACATTAGAGTAAAAATAAGGGAGTCACCAGTTGGGCCCATGGCTCTAACATTAAATAATAATAATAATAACAACAACAACGATGATGATGATGAAGGATGCTATCAAAGACCACCGCCAGTCCCAGAGTGCTCCCTCCAGACCTTGGAGCTGATAGTCGGTCTATTTGCTGCTGTAGCCCTGTTTGTTCCTCTTTTCCGAGGTCCAGTCTTAGCTGTCCCCACGCTAGCAAAACTGGGAGCCCTTGCACACGACACATTTATAGCGCTATGATTCTACTTTAACTGCCATTACTGCATCCAATGGAATCCTGGGATTTACAGTTTGCTGAGGCACTTGAACTCTGGGTGAGAATTCTTCCCTAAACTGCAAAGCCCTGGATCCCATTAGAGTAGAACCAAGGCAGTGAAAGTGGACTCACTGACACTATAACTGTGTAGTGTGGAAAAGCCTTAGGTCTGAGCTATTTAAGAAGGCAGCCATTCAGCAGGGCCTTTACTCAGAAGTAAATTCCCCTGGAGATATCTGACCTTACTTTCCAGGAGTTCTGGGTGGAAGCCCTTGGAAAGGACCAGGTCGTTGCTGCTGTTGTGTGCCTTCAAGGGTTATGGCGATCCTAAGGGCGTTTTCTTGGCAAAATTTGTTCGGGGGCGGGGTTGCCTTTGCTTTCCTGTGAGCGACTCAGACGAACCCATCACGGGATTTTCTGAGGCTGAGAGTGTGTGACTTGCCCAAGGTCACCCCTGGGTTTTCATGGCCGAAGAGGGATTCGAACTCTGGCCTCCACAGACGTAATCTAGCGCTCAAACCATTACACCCCTCTGGATCTCAGGAAAGGACCACCACTACCATCCCATTTTAATTGCGATCCCCAAGCAGCTTGTTGGCACGCTCAACAGGATGCTGGAGGACGCGCGATGCCATTCACTCCGCACCACTTACACCAGAGGAAACAGCTCAGAAAGACGTGAACCGACGGAGTCTCACTTGAGCCGCTTTCATGCAAAGCAGCTGAACTGCAAGGACGGCCAAAGATAATCCAGTTTGAAGTTGGATTATTTGCCATGGCTCTTTCCTATGGAATATCGGGATGTGTAGTTTTACAAGGTCTTTAGCCTTCTCTGCCAAAGGGTATTGGTGCCTCACCAAACTACAAATCCCAGGATTGCAGATGAAAGAGCCATGGCAAGATTCCCCCATCTCACTAGATTTAGTAACGGCTAATTTAGTATATTGATTTCCAGTGGGGCTGAAGTCACTCACCACTCACTTTAAATGGGATTGAGTCTGTACGATTAAGACTGAAAGGACGATTCTATGAAATAATAAATCTTCAAACGGTGAACTTGCATGAATACAATTTTTATGGTGAATTTTAATTAAGTTGTGGACTGGTCTTCTTAAGGGTAAATTATAATTCCCATTATACCCCCACACAAACACTCAAATGCATGCACGCGCACGTGTACGTGTGAGTACCTAAAAGGTAATTTTACACAGGAGACAAAACTGCAGAAAAGCTGCGGAGAGTGGCCGAAAATTCAAGTTTTGGTTGCTTAAAATGGGAAGATCTCTTCTTCCCTCCCTTGAAAATAATTCGAAGGGTTTGCATTACAGGTTGGGCCCTTTGGTCCCCGATCCAACTAAACCAAACGGGACTTCGTCTATATGGAGTAACAGGTTTGTGTATACAAAATCCACCATCTCAATCCGATTTCACTCCGAATTTATCAATGATTCCCCAACCAGTTTGAGCACTAAAAACAAACAAACGAACGAACAAACACCCCGTGTGTACAGACTCTCTTTGGTATAAAATATTCTGTCCAGGAACATATCTACTTCGTTAACTGATGTATATACCTTGTATGTAATTTCGGAGTCAACTTTAAATCCGAGGCGCACAATAAAGCCAAAGGGGAAGAGACGGAAATCCCGATAATTGGTGCGACTTGTACTTTGCAGTTCTGAGCACAGAGGAGGGGGGGGGCACTTCTTATCGACATCAATGCGGCTCCTGCACAGTTTCCAGGCAAATATGATCAGCATCTACAACCAACCGCCCTGATCCAGGATGCTATCCTCAAGACAAGGTAAGGCTGCAAGCCTCAAGATACCTGGGCAGGTGAGATAGGCATGATTAGGTTGGCATCCTCGGCTGATGCAACAAAATGTGGTTTTTATATTTTTGGCAGGAGTCAGTGGTCTCCGCTGGTTTCGCTCCCATCTCGCCTAAATCCACACACACACATACACTTACACCACCACCACTCATAGTGATCAGATCTGAGAGGCCAATGCTCAAAGATCAGCTCAGTCCCAGCGCTTGAATGTAAGATGAAAACGTTTTATATTCTATTTTTTTTTTCAAATTATCTGCTCGGAAACCAATACAGTCTACTAAGATTCAATAGGAAGCCAGAGTGGTATAATGATTTATGTGCTGGGCTAGGGAGCAGGATTCAAATCCTCGCTCAGACATGGACATCCACTGGGTGACCTTGGGCAAGTCACACTCTCTCGGCCTCAGAGGAAGGAAAGGCAACCCCCCTGAACAAATCTTGGCAAGAATATTATAGAATTGTGTCACCCAGGGCCGGTTTAAGGGCCCTGCAGCACCTGCAGCCGCAGAGGGGGCATTATTGTTGGGGGTGGCGTCGTAACCCTTCTCCTGCAAAAATATTATTAGTACTAATCTGAATATCCTGTACTGTGAATAGGTTAGGTTAGGTTACATTGACCTGAGATAAACATATGCCCCCCCCCCAAATAAAGTGTTGCAGGGGGCTCCAAAATTTCTTAAACCGGTCCTGGTGTCACCATAAGTCCATTTGGAGGCACATAACAGAAACAACACCAAAATGTAATAGAACTTTCCGGGGCATATGGAAAAGAGAATGGGCGTAAATACTGTACACTAAAGGCACCAGATCCTGCCTGATCTTTGAAGCTAAGCAGGGACAGGGTTGATTAGTACTTGGATAGAAGACTGCCAACTAAGACCATTAATTTTGTGTTTTCCACAACTTGGTCGATGAAGCTGGTGCTGCAGGCTCTATTTCAGAGGAAGGAACGGACAAAACCACCTCTGAGTATTCCTTGCCTGAGACAACCCTCTGAAACTCATGGGGTCCTCATAAGTCGACAGGCGACTTGAAGGTGGCCACACAGAGGCAATCTTAACGAAAAAGGAAACTCCGTTGTATTTAATGCGCCACTAATTGCAGAATCTGTTGCTTCAGTTGTAGACCGAAAGAACAGGGCGATATAACCATTAAGGCGCAGGATGAAATCTGAAAAGACCTGGGTTCAAATCTCCGTTTGGCCCCGACACCAACTTGTGACTTTAAACCAATCACCTTCCTAACCTACCTCGCAGGGTTGTTGTAAAAAATAAGAGGGTGGACTCTACTTACCCCCGCTTGCTTTTTACTGATTTGTAGCGTTTCAGTCGAGCAACAACACCCACAACACTCCGTATAATTAATCATATATGAATTAATTACATTAATTATATATTAATTAATTAATTAATTAATTTTATTATTAAAGCACGGACTACTCAGAGGTGGTTTTGCCCGTTCCTTCCTCTGAAATATAGCCTACAGCACCAGTTTCATAGACCAAGTTGTGGAAACCACAAAATTAATTAATATATTAATATAATTAATTAATTATATATTAATTAATCATATGTATATGTTCACCAGTAAGCACGGCTCAGCTGGGCTGATTCCAGAGGGAACGTGGAGGGGATTGGGACTGCGAAAGCAGCAACCAAGTCTTCGGGCACCAGAAAGACTAACCTTTGGGCTGGGCTAGGAAGGAGGATGTAGTCCAGGAGTTCAAAAGTTTGCGCCGAATAAAATTTGTTAGCCTTTTAAAGCGCCACACCACTTTCTTGTGTTGTTTTAGGCGCAATCGTTCAAGCAATCCGGAGCGAGTCCAGTAAGTCTTGACTTTAACCCACCGTCTGTAGATGCAGCAACTGAGACCGTGGGTGCATCTACACTGTAGAAATAATGCAATTTGACACCACTTTGCTAACACACATTGCTAACACACATTAGCTAACACACATTGGAAGCTGCTTATTGCAGTGTAGATGTGTAAACTGCTATTGCTTAAAACAATTTGTAAGCCGCTCTGATAGCCTTGTGGCTGAAGAGCAGGGTATAACTAACTAACTAACTAAAAATAAATAAAATAAAAACTTTAACTGCCATGGCTCAGTCCTACAGAATCCTGGGATTTGTATTTTGTGAGGCACCAGCACTCTTTGGCAGAGAAGGCTAAAGATTTTAGAAAACTACAAATCCCAGATTCCCTAGGATGGAGCTACATCACTTAAAGTGGTGTCAAACTGTATTATTTCTACAGTGTAGATGCACCCCGTGTGTGCTTGTCGATTAATTTGTACAATCAGCAGATCTGGTTCGTTTTCTATCGTTCTAGCCTATGGTTAAAATCGATTGGCGAAGGATCGTTGCGTTAATAAACGACAGCACTCAACGAACAATGGGTCTTCTGATAATCGATGCTTTAAAATAGATAAACAAGCTCCGAATTTATAATCAATTTATTGTAAGGACTAAAATCACTAGGGTCTCTTGTTACGGTTCAGTAAGAAATGTTGACAATGATTTCCAAAGTTATGATAGAACGAAACGAGCACATCATGTTTGTTTGTGGAGCTCACACACAGACTAATGGAAAACTGGACTTTATTTGTTTCCCTGCTGAATAAGAAACATATTGACAATATTCAACTTTTTTAAACAAAAAATTGCTCCTTGTAGACTACTTTTTTGTGGTTGGTATTTATCACAGTTAAAACGGATGCGATTTTTTCTTTACCCAAGTAGGGACTAAATCCAATTGCTGGATCCACCGAGAGCCCACCCGATGAATCAATGGCATCTAGCTAAATGCTGACTTTCCAAGTTGCTATTGATTCAATGGGTCTGTTTGGGGCTAACAACTGGATTTCTCCCTCTGTCTTGCTAAAGATGTAGGGAGGGTCGCTTTTCTAAAAATAACCAAAGCAGGTAAAAAGAAAAAGAGGCTCCCACTCATTCGCTGAATCTCTTTCGACCATCACTTGTGACATGTATTTCCTGTACAATATGATTATGAACATCCTTTTTAAAAAAGCATACTTTCATTAATGGCCAGTCTGTTTATTGCTGACTTTCGTAGTTATTGTGAAACAAAACTAATACAGTAAAACCAACTGAGTTCGGAATTGATCTACTTTCTCTCTTGCTCTCTTAGAGAAAAAGGCTAACGGAAGAAATCTGTTGTGAAACCTTTGCACGTGGTTTATACGCTTATATAGAGTTACCGTCCTATACGGTGTATAAACTATACTGTATATGTATATAGTTTATATATTCTGTGTGTATGTGTGTACATATATAGTGTGTGTGGATAAAAACACTGTTGTGCGTGCGTGTATATAGTGTATTCATATATATGTACACACACTACAGTATATTCTATATGTATATACTATAGTGAGCATATATCTATGTATATATATTTATATGATACATACCTAATAGTGTGTGTGTGTATATGTACCCACACTATAGTATATTCTGTATGTATATACTATCTCTCTCTGGCTTTTCTTCGCAAACGAAGATTCAGGAAGGATTCATCCCGCGCTTTCTGCAAGCGCGCTGATGACTAAAAAGGCCAATCCGAGATAAACAAGTCTGGTTGCAGAAAGCACAGCAGAAGGTCTCCTTGGGTGATGTTTCCGGGTTGTGATTCTTTCTGCCTTGTCGTTTCTCTTCAAGACTGTATACTATAGTGAGCAGATATCTATGTATATATTTATACGACACATACCTAATAGCGTGTGTGTATATGTACACACACTATAGTATATTCTATAAGTATATACTATAGTGAGCATATATCTATGTATATATATTTATACTGTACATACCTAATTGTGTGTGTGTGTGTGTGTGTGTGTGTGTAGAGAGAGAGAGGGAGACCGAGAGCGCAGTTGTCCCTCCGTATGCACGGATTTGGTATCCACGGATTTAAGTATTCACGCCTTGAAAATACTCTTTAAAAAAATAATACTCCAAAAAGCAAACCTCGATTTTGCCATTTTATATAAGGGGACACCATTTTCCTATGCCATTGCATATAATGGGACTTGAGTATTCACGGATTTGGGTATCCACGGGGGGGGGGCGGTTCCTGGAACCAAACCCCAGCGAATATGAAGGGACAACTGTATACATATATATATATATACACACACACACACACACACACGTATAGGTAGGTACATATAATCGTATGGTATTCTATACTGTACTATACAATGGGACGAAGTCCAGCTGAACTCGGATATACATATTGGAGTAGACATAAGTTTGTCTACAATATGGAATTGGCTGGGGGTGAGCCCAGTTTACAATAGTGTTGTGATGGTTTCTGTAGTATGGAACAAAAAGCGAGCCCGCATGGTCTAGTGGTTCTCATGGTGGACTCTGGGAGACCAGGGTTCGAATCCCCGGTTGGCCACGGAAACCCACTGGGTGACTCTCTCTCAGCCCCGGAGAATGGCAGAGGCCAAGTCCCTCTGAACAAATCTTGCCAAAGAACTCCGTGGGTAGGGGTTATAGCCTATGGAGATTATCACACTATACTGTTATAGCGCTATTCCACTTTAACTGCTCTGGCTGCCTCCTGTGGGAACCTGGGATTTGCAGTTTAGGGAGGGGCATTTAGCCTTCTCAGCCAGAGAGCTCTTAGGCCTCACTAAACTACAAACCCCAGGATTTCACAGGAGGCAGCCACAGTAGTTAAAGTAGTTAAAGTGGAATAACTATAACAGTGTAGTGTGATAAAGTCTGTCAGAAATGACTTACTTGAAGGCACACAAGAGCAACCAAGCATGGCGCTCACTCACTCACTTTCTTCCAAGAGAGGCTAAAACTGCAGTTTTATCACATTAACCTTCGAATAAGCCCCATTGAACTTAATGGGTTTTCTGCGTAAACAGCCCGAAAGTGCTGGAGTGAAGTTTGGCGTAAGCAAGGAACCGAAAGCAAGGAAGCAAGTTGAACCTCAAAGACAACCTCGACTCAAGCCGCCTTGTCGAGCTTGCCCAACATGCTATATGAATAGTCACACACACACACACCCGAGTGAAGGCCCACAAGGGGCAGAATGACATGGCGGTCAGTCCATGGAAGTGAGGGTCCTGTCTGTCCGTAGGCGCCTTCACCTCGCCTCTCGATTTAGGGCAACCCCACGAATTTCATCGGTTACCCCGGAGCAAATAAATCACGACCAAGGAAGGGCGAAGAGGAAGGCAACTGGACTCCAAAACAAACCACTTTTTAGCCAAGAGTGTTCCTTGGGGAAAAAAGAAAAAAAAGGTCGGGCCCCGAAGGTGTAGGGCCACAAACAATCCAGTTTGAAACTGGAGTACTGTATTGTCCAGGGCTCCTTTCTATGGGGTCATGGGATCTGTAGTTTTCCAAGACCTTTAGCCCTCTCTGCCAAAGAGTGCGGGTGCCTCACCGAACTGCAAATCCCAGGGTTCCAACAGGAAGGAGCCATGGCAAAAAATAAATTAAAATAAATCCCGTTTCAAACTGGATTATTTGGGTAGTGTAGATGCACCCTCACCAGTCCTGTTTTGTGCGCGCCCTGTGCCTACAAGCCGGCTGCCGATTTAGGGCGAGCCCATGAAATCCCATAGGTTGTTGTTGTTGTTAAGGCGAGGTATACTGTACTCAAACGTGGTTTGGTCAGGTCCGAGTAGAGTACAGCTGCCCCTCCGTATCCACGGAGTTGGTATCCACGGATTTAAGCATCCACGGCTTGAAAATATTCTTTAAAAAGTAATAATCCCCAAAGCAAACCTTGATTTTGACATTTTATCTAAGGGACACCATTTTGCTCTGCCATTGCATATAATGGGACTTGAGTATATAATGGGATTTGGGTATCCACGAGGGAGTGGGGGGGGGGTCTTGGAACCAAACCCCAGCGGATATGAAGGGAGAACTGTAAATCTTTCAGGTGTGTTCCCGGCTGCTGAGAATGGAGCCCAGGAAGCTGCCACTTGGCTGAAGGCAGAAAGCGCCTCAGGCGCCTCCCGAGCTCTCATTAAGGCCCCACGAGGAGTTGCCGGCGGCCTCTCCGCCCTTCCGGCAAGGAGGGAGGTCCGCCATGTCGCAGGTGAGTCTGCTGGCTGGGCAGGAGGGTTTGGATGTTTTAATCTTCATGGTATCCCCCGCAGAATGTCTCCCACCTTCTCTTTTGGCTTTCTGTGCGACAGCAAACCAATCCTCCAGGGCCTCCTTGCCGAGCTTCTGACAAGGGACTCCACTGTATGGCTTCTTGTCCTCAGCATTAGTTTTAGGGTTGGCTTTTCGGATTGTGTTAATCCAGCGGCTCTTCACCTTTTCTTTACCAGGGGACTCCCTTTAAATATTTTTTTGTTGCTGCGGATCCCCAAGGCTTAACTCAAGATTTAAAACCCAAACAACAATACACCAGGGCCCCCGTATCCACTGGGGATTGGTTGGGGGGACGTGGATACTGAAAACCGTGGATAATAGCAAACGCTATTGAAAATAATGGGGCTTTTGGCTTAAAATATCATCGAGTTGCCTTGGAAGCCCTAGAATATGGCTAGAGGGACACATTTTCTAGGAAGACTTTATGGTAGGTGTGCTGTTTTGTGTCCCTGGATGACTAAATCAGTGGATAATGAATCCATGGATACAGGGGTCCTACTGTACCTGGTAATATTACTATTAATAATACAGTTACACCACCCATTAAATCTTCACTCAGAGGCACTGGAGGAGGAGGAGGGAAGACTTTTCTCCTGCTTCTTCCTGGAAGTTTGTGGCTGGGGTGGATTGCATGGCAATGTGCAGGCCAAGCCAGCGAGCCTTTGCATTGGCTCCTGTCATTTGGCTGTTCCACTGCAGGGAAGAGGTGGGCCAAGTAGGCTTCAAGCCTTCACAGACCCCCTGTGAGGACATCACAGACTCCTGGAGGTCCCCGGACCCCAGGTTAAGAGCCAGTGGGTTAACCTGCTTCCTGTCTGCAGGCACTTCTATTGAGAAAGTAACTTTCTCATGAAGAGGAGGAAGGTAGAGCTTGTTTCTGTATGCCCAGATGCTGAGAAGGAAAGCATATTACAACCAGCTACAACACCTGATAATAATACAATTACAGTACATCATCCATTAAACCTTCCTTCAGATACACTGGAGGGGGAGGGAAGACTTTTCTCCTGCTTCTTTCTGCAAGTTTGTGGTTGGAGCAGGTTGAATGGCAACCTGTCATTTGGCCACTCCACTGCAAGCAGGAAGTAGGCTGAGCAGTCTCCAAGCCTTCACGGACATCTCTGGCCCCTGGGAGTCCCCGGACCACAGGTTAAGAATCACTGTGTTAGTCTGTGCTTAAATAATGTTTGGAGGGGTTTTTTTTTGTTTTTTTAAAAAAGTTTTAATTTATTTTTAAATAATGTTTTTCTCTGTTGTGCATTACACTGGTAGGCAGGGTGGGCCTGACAGATACTAGACAAATACTACTAATACATTTAAATAAAATGCTTGGGGCTTCAGCCTCAAAATCAATAATTTTTTCCTTTTTTTCCCCTTGCCTGAAGGAGGAAGAGAGTAAAGAAAAGGAGGATGAACTATCGAACAGAACTGAACACTATGTAATAAGCCTTCAACGCACGCTAAATTTTGGTCAGCCAATGCCATTATGTGGCAGCCATTATGTCGCATCCTGACAGCCAATGCCATTATGTTTAGAGAAGTTCTTCTTTCCTGGCCCCTCTCCCATTTTTCCCCCAGTATTTTCAGGATTGTGAGAATTCTTGATGCCAAAAAGAAAAAAAAGTTTGTGCAAAAAAAGTCTCTGGTTTTGTTCAAAAACTTGTTTTTAATGCAGAATCCAATTTGTTTCTTCAGAAAGCAGTGTACTCTGCACAAAATGTGTGTTACAGTAGAAATGGTGTGTTTTTGTGTAATTTTTTTGCACAAACTTTTAAATAAATGTCCCAAATTGCAATAACAAAGGTGGTTGACCATTTTCTTGGTAGGGTGTCTTCATGTGCTTTTTTTTATTTTTGAGGTTAAGAAAATTTGTGACTATTTTTGTATCCCTATAATGAGGAAAGTTTGGAATTTCTAGTGCAGCATTATTATGTTTTATGTTTTTAAAATGCGTTTTGCTTTTCTGCTCTGTGGAGCATTGAAGGCAGTTCACAATACACTGAACTGTGTAACAAACAGAGCTAGGTAAAATTATTATTTTGAAGGGGAACTCACAGAATCCCTCAGTCACCATTGCTAGTGGCAATGCTGGTTGGAGGATTTTAGAAATAATAGTTTTTAAAAGCAACTTCTCAGGCTCTGGTAACAAGGAGAATTAACATTCAGTCTAAACTAATAGAAAAGAATAAGAACAAACAGTATTTCATAAAGTCAAGACAGCACCATCAAATCATAAATTAAAACTCATAAAATAAAACAAAATGATTAAATATTTACTTTATGGAGGCAGTTAGCCTTGGTAATTCATTAAAAGCTAAGCATAGTGGTGCTCATGGAAACAATGCTGTATGTGCTTCACACAAATGTATACACTTTTCCTACATGGAAGTAATTTTGGTTAGGAAAAGTTCATGTGTGAAGCAATCTAAGTCCAAGAAATTGTTTCCAGTGACTAAGAGAATGGCACTCTGATGACTTATTTGGGGTATGCAGTACGGAGTCAAGACTTAGATCTAAGGGAATATAGATGAGTCAAAAGCAACAATGGAGTTTTAAAGTCACAGTTTATAACCCAGGCTGACTGTATGATCAATATGGATATACCATTAATATGTTGGTATGTTCATTCTTACATTCCTATTGCACAGTTCTTGGTGGTGTGGGGCTTTTAAAACAGCACCACAAAATAATTAGAGATGAAAACTTACAGTTAGAAATCTAATCCATGAGTAACTGAAGGCTAATTCTGAAGTGTGGCTTTTGCATGTTTTATTCTAGCTAATGTCATTATTGAATGATGCCTTTAAGGGAAAGGGGTTTGAGAAAATAAATGAAATGGTACAAGAAAAAGATATGTATCCACCTCAGAAGTATAACAAGCAACTGTTAAACCAACTGGACAAAGTTCTTAAAAAGGCAAGTAGGAAACTTTCTGTTGCTTAATCTCTGATGTTTAAGGCCAGTTCCAACTACAGTTGGTCCCGTGATTCAGTAAGTTAACTCTAGTTGGGACTAGTAGTTGATTTAGACTAGAGGTGGGAAATGTACGGTCCTACAAATATTGGACTCTAACTTCCAGCAGTCCTAGCTAGCATGATGAATGCTGGGAGCTGCAGTTCAACACCTGCAGAATTCCAACCCCCAGTTTAGACCTCCAAATTACGTACATCAAATTGTTTGTTCAAGATAGTAATGTGTGTGGGGATTTTTTTCTTTCTAGGAATTAGACAAAAATGAGTTTCCAAATGTTTCCCTGTTACTGAAATGCATTCAGCTCTACTGTAGAAGTGATCCTCAAGAAGGTGTAAATCTGCTTCTACAGCAAGGATTGATACCAAAGATAAGTAGCTCCATACATGATTGTTGTGTTAGCTGATCTGTGATACAAACCATGATAATGCTTTTTGGAACAGAACTGATGATGTAATTTGTAGATAACCCTATCTCTCATTATACCTAATTTCAGCTCATGTTAGTTAAAAATGTTCAAAAAATGCAAGAGCTTTGTCCTCACTTGTGAGCAAGGACTGTAGGCTTCACTACCCTCCCCCGCTTTTCTATGGTTATATTGGGTTCTAAGAAGATATGTGATGTTTATTCAATAGGTTTTATGAATTGGAAGAAAGTCACATAAAATCTGCATGCAGTGCCTCCCCTCACCCTTTTCTCCCATATCAATGAGTCTGAGTGAATTGCCACAGAGAATCAGCAGCCCAAGTAAAAGATTGCTGGATGAGAATAAAGCTAGGGTCTGGCTTCATAGTGCCTAAATCTCCAATGACCAAAGGAGACAGTGGGCTTGACTACATGGAGGTAAACATTCAGATGAAATTCAGGCTACTCTGGCCCGGATTTAAGAGCCACAGTTTTAAATACAAATAGGAATCAGTGTGCATGGGGTGGCATACCTGTCAATTAATTGCCCAAATGTTGTTTCTTGACTTTGTATTATTGCACTGTAATCAAAAATTCCAAGAATGTCTCTGTGTAGACAGCTACTCACTTTTTTATTTCATAAAGGCAGAGATGGAGAAAGGCTCCCCGAAGGCTGTTCTTGAAACCCCTGACCCCTCCAACCCTTCTGGATTACCTTTTGTCTGGCCAAGGAAGGGTGAGCTTTGGTTAGGTGCATCCTGGCTATTCTGGAGTTCAGCCTAGGCAGACCTACAATAATTCTGCTGTTTTGTGGTAGCTATGCCCAGAACAGAAGGGGTGGCAGTGAGAGCCAGCTTGGTATAGTGGTTTGAGCATTGGACTGTGACTCTGGAGACCAGTGTTCAAATCTCTGCTCTGCCATGAAAACCCACTGGGTGACCTTGGGCAAGCCATGCTCTCTCAGCCTTAGAGGGAGGCAAAGGCAAACACCCTCTGAACAAATCTTGCCAAGAAACCCCATGATAGGTTCAGCTTAGGTTCGCTGTAAGTCAGAAATGACTTGAAGGCACACAGCAACAACAAGTAGCTGAGTGGTATGCTAGTCTCTAGACTTTACTTTTTAAGTGCCCAGAAGTAGTGATGATGGTAGAAGCAGGGCTGCCATAGTGTATGTGGTAGGCTGAATAATGAAGTGTTAGACTATAACCATGGCCATTGATATCTGTAAGGCTGACTTCTCAGTCACCAAGCATGTGTTTGTGCAGTGCTTGCTAAAGTACCTCCTCCTTTACATACCGGTAGTGTTTTTTTCCAGGTGAATCTATGCCAGTTGCTGCTGGTGACAATGGCAGAAGTGGAAAAGGAAGGAAGAAAAGAGAAAAATCCTTTCTCTTGTTCTCCCCCTCCCCAATCGGCACATCTCCATACATATAGCTGTCTTTTTATGACTACCTTGTGCTGCAAAATTAGCAGTCAGTGTTTATTTGACTTAGCTTGCATGTGTTTTGCTTTTACATGGTCACTTGGTTTGAAAGGACAAGAGAATTCTTAAGCCTGATAGAACCAAAAGAGAGTAAATGCTTGGTAAATCTTGTTGAAGACTTCTTCGACACAGCCCTGGTAAGTGAATGGAAATGGAAACTTTTGGATTGTGTTGTGATTGTATAGCGAGCATGTGGCTGATATATACACAGTGGTCCTTGTAAGTTGATTCAGTCAGTGTACTGTATGGCTGCAGGGATATTTTCCATTAGTTTCAAATGGAGTTCAACTGGACCATGTGGCAAGAATACTTGCCAGGATCACTGACCTTTACAGTAGTGAAGCACTAGCATGGTAAAAATGTCTATGACATCTGATCAGCTTATGTGGCAAGCAGACTCAAATTTTTCTATAGTCTTTGAAGAACAGTTGAAGAAATAAGGCATGTGGAACTATTTTCATGTTCCTGTAAGTAAGTATGAACCAGCCCTGGATCATTGTAGCATCAAATAGAGCAGTAGTACTCAAAGTGGTGGTCCCTGGATTGGTGCTGGTCTCGAGTTGTCAGCTGCTGATCCTGGAGTTTCTTGGAAAAATAAAACAATTGTAGCTGGTGGGCCAAGCACACAGGGAAAAAATGCTGGTCCCCCACATTAGATAGCTTAAGAAGCACTCAAGTAGAGGTTTTAAGAAGACTCTTTAAGAAGACAAGGATGTAGACAACGCATGCCTATAAACACTTGAAATGTAGCATATAAATAATTATAAGGTATGGTAAGTCTTAAGTTTGCAGTAAAATCCCTTTAAATGTTACAGAGCAGAAAACAGTTCTTTTTTTTTTATCCAAACAGGTGTTACAGCTTAGCACATTTTACAGTGCTGTTGTGTATTAGTATTAGTGGATAAGTTTTAAATAATTCTGCAGAAGTTTGAATGTTTTGCATTCCTGGTGTGAGTGTCATATGTATGCATGCAGAGAGAGGAATATAAGGTATTGACTATGGAAAAAGTCATTTTGGTTCCTCACCCCCCCCCTCCCAATCTTGCTTTCAGATTATTAGCAGAAGCAATTCAGAAGGTCAGTCACTAAATACCTTGTATAACAGTCTGATAATTTTAAGTATTATGGTATTATTGTTTGTTTAATGGCTAGGTTTTTGTGATTGTGTTCTTACACACAGTCAGCCCAGTGAGACTTTTTTTCTGGGTAAAGATAAGATTCTGCTGTATGTATCTTATTGTTGTTTACTTTGTAAGCTGCTTTGAGAAAAGGAGAAAACAGGGCAAAAAAGAATAAAGCTATAAGCTTGGAGTTAACAATTACATAATGAAGCAAAGCACTAGTTGATTCTTGCAGCTTCCCTCCAATTAATCAGTAAGGCTGGGAGATGAGAACACTCTTGTCATCCCCACCCCCCATTCCTTGTTATTGGAGTACATTAGAGCCAAAGTACAGTTGGCCCTCTGGATCCACGGATTTAGCATCCATGGATTCCATTATCCACAGCTTGAAAATACACCCCCACAAAAATATTCCAAGAAGCAAACTTTGATTTTTCCATTTTATATAGGGGATACCATTTTACTTTACCATTGTATATAATGGGATTTGAGCATCCATGGATTTTGGTATCCATGGGTGATCCTGGAACCAAACCCTAGCAGATATCAAGGCCACTGTAACTGCAAAAACTGAACAAGGGATTTTTCCTACAATTGCACTGCTGTACTGATTTCACTGCCCCCCAAGCCACATGTGTTTTAATGATATACAAAAATATATTTAATTTGTTAAGAAATATATGATTGAGTCAGTTAAAAATCCTTTCATTTGTCAACATCTGTAGAAATATACATAAATAATGAAAATAATGAAAGCTGAAGTATCTTTTTAAAATGAGGGGAGCAAAAGCCAAGAATCTTGTACATTATTGTAAAACTCCTTTCTTACTGATTTAGAAAGGATGCTGAGCCAGTAAAAGAGAGATCACTACTAATTTATTAGTTTTGTCACCTTTCTACTTGGTCATAGCTGTCTCTCCACCTGCCTTCTTGTTCTAGGGAGAAAGCAGTTGCTAGATTCCTTCTTACCATATTTGGGACATCTAGCTACTGAATCTAATGTGAACTGTGCCCTTCGGCAAGAGGTTAGTTTCAAACAGAGATTCTGTGGGAAAGGTTATGTGAAGTAAAATAATGGCTGCACTGTATGTTAGTGGCTTATTTTTCTGCTTCTTCTCTCTCTGCGTGGCTTCCAATACCTACAACAAAGGCTATAAGGACCTTAAATACTCTGTTAGATAACGTTGCACGGGAAGAGAGGAAGAAGTTTGCTGTGTCCGAAGAAATGTGTCTGCTTACGTAAGTTGATTTGTAATATGAGGACCTGTGTTCTCCTGAACTTTTAATGTTAGGTGTTAGGAGGTGTATTCTGTCTCCAATCTCATTGCAAGTTTTGCATTGATTGTATGGAAGGAGGGGACAGTGAAAGGTCAGGCGTTGCTTCCAATGGTGGTTTTGTGCTACTGGAACATCCTTCCACATGTGCAAGATGGAGCACCCCATTTTTGCCATATATCCCTATCAAGCGAAGTCCTTGTGTCCTTTCTCTTCTTGTGCAAGCCCTTTTCTGTGAGCATGAGGAGCTTTTAGGAGGAGGTGTCAGAAAGAATCAGGTAGAATCATAGAGTTGGAAGAGACCACAAGGGCCATCCAGTCCAACCCCCTGCCATACAGGAATACACAATCAAAGCATCCCCGACAGATGGCCATCCAGCCTCTGTTTAAAAACCTCCAAAGAAGGAGTCTCCACCACACTCCGAGGCAGCATATTCTTACTGTCATGAAGTTCTTAGTAATGTTTAGATAGAATCTCTTTTCCTGTTGTTTGAAACTCCAAAGACAACCCAGGACTGTCTTGCAAGCAGTAATTGCTTGTAAACTTTAGAGGGAATTTGGGTAGAATAACTGTTAATGCTGAATTTTATGTGCAACCACTGTATTTTATTCTCTCTCTGATTTATAGTTATAAATGTGTGTATGACAGGGAAAGCTCCTAAAAGATTAACTGGAACAATCTTGACATTCTGTTTTCTTATGCATACTTAGCTTTTTCAAATTTTGAGCTTGACATGTTTTTCCCTCACAGTACTCTGTTGCATGTTGTTGGTTTTTTTTTCTCCAGAGACATAACTTTTTTTATGGGTTATGTTATTTCAGGAAAGAACTTGCAAAAACAGTTCTGGATGTTGGTGGTAAGACAAACTTCTTTGTTAGAATTCGGGCATATATATAAAAAAGTCAGGATCTTGTGAGGATCTGTGGCTCAAAATTCTATCCCCCTCCCTCCACTGCAGTCTGGCAATATTTGGGAAATATTTTTATACATCTGGCTTTTTGGATGTGTCTGAGATGCTTGCTTGTTATCTGGCTGTGACTGTGAATTTTAGTTGACTATATTCATATAGTGTGTGTTGTTTATGTGGTGGTTGTGTGGTTAAGAGCATGAGCAGTGAAGTCCTGGTTCCATCCAGTGCATTTGCTCCATGAACTTGCACTTTAGCCCTGGCATACAATACTGATTTCTTTCAGTCTTTGTATATACAGTCATCCCTTCGCATTCGCGGGGGTTAGGGGCAGACAACCCCCGCTAATGTGAAAAAAACGTGAATAAGAAATGAGTCTGCCAGCGAGCGGTTTTCCACCCCAGTCCCTTCCCAAGGCAGCGAGGAGCTTCCTGAGAAGCCCCTGGCTGCCTTGGGAAGGGAGCCGGGTGTAGCGCGAGCGCACCAGCTGGGTCTTACCCCCCCCCCTTCCCAAGGCAGCGAGGAGCTTCTTGAGAAGCCCCTGGCTGCCTTGGGAAGGGAGTGGGGTGTAGTGCGAGTGCGCCAGCTGGTGCCCACCCACCCTCCCCAAGGCAGCGAGGAGCTTCCTGAGAAGCCCCTGGCTGCCTTGGGATGGGAGTGTGGTGTTGAGCGGGGGGGGCGCAGGCAGCTTTCCGTGAATGATCAAAACTGCAAATGTGAAAGTCACAAATGTGGAGGGGCAACTGTAGAAGTGGAGATGATGGTGGTAATAATGATTCTGGGGACTTCCACCACCCCATTTTCAGCCCCACCGGGCCCCCAAGAACTACACCTCCCTGTTTGCTTCTTTTTAAAATTGGAATTGGCATTTCAAGACAGGCATTTCTGGTTTTCAGAACAGCTTATTTTGCCCCCTCTCAAAGTCCCCTCTCCTGCCTTAAAATGGAGAATCATAACCCTTCAGTGTTTATGGCAGTGTGATTTTTCCCATTTTGGGACCAAAAACAGTTTTTATAGCAATTGTCATGGCAAGTTGTGTGTAGCTTGCACATCACACAGTTCCCAGTCCTGACATAGTGAGGGGAGAATGCATTCTTTCATGCAAGGTGGAGGTATTCATATTTAAACTTGAAGGAATTTTTGGAGTGCATAAGAAAGAGATTAAATTTTAGAGCAAGGAAGACCAAAGATGATGAATCTTTTCATAGCCTAAGAAAATGGACTATGCAACTATGGAAAGTATAAATTACTCTTTGGAAATACTGTGAACAAACAAATGTTGGGTGGATCTTTCTCAATGCTAAGCACATCTTCAGTATCATGTTCTTTTGAAGGCTGGGAGCTAAGGAGTGCTACCTGTCGTAACATTAATAAGGAATTAGATGCAAGGTGCAACTAATTCGCATCCTCATGGCTTTTAAGGGGCTGAAAATGGCAAACTTTTGTTGGGTTGTGACCAAAGAATTTTAAATAACGTGCAGGGGAGGAAAGGAAGAATATGTGACATTCATGTAAAGTGTTCCTAAACAAAATTTCAAAAGTGGTAGGCCATACTAATCTGTTGCAGCAAAAATAGCTGACCATTTTAGTTGGCATTTAATAAAGTGGACTATAGCCTATGAAAGCTCATTCCAAATAAAACCTGATAGTCTTGAATTCTCAAAACATTGTCTAATGGGCTCTGGGGGAGCCCAGAGGGACTAGAGTAGTTCTTTATTTACACTTTATTTTAACTTATAGTGCTGGGAAGGAAATACATTTCTCATTGCTTGAAAAAGACTCTGAATATTCGAAAGGACACTGAACACAAATTTTTGAAAATCTCTCTTCTCTGTCTTGGAGACTATGACATCCAAGTTGCTATTGTGGAGGCTGTGTTCAGGCTGATGTTGAAAAAGTGGAGAGATGACCTTGTTCACAACTGGTTTGAAGATCAACACATTGCAAAGGCTTTTAAAGAAATCAAGGACAGAGACTTTGAGACGGTAAAGTTTTTTTTTTTCCTTTTTGTGCAACATTGGGGAGGATGAGCTAAGACTCAAACACTACTGGTTGACTTGAAAGCAAATCTGTCATTGAACAATGTTCTGAGTTTGTGTTGACTCATGAAGCTCAGCAGAGGCTCAGTTTGTGTTTAGCAACATATGCTGCCATGGGTGCTGCTTGACAGAGGTTTGATTTTATTTTTTAAAATGGAATGGGTGCACTTTTGAAAAACCATGTTGTGTTTTCTCTCGCCTTTGAAGGACAGCCGGAAATTTCTTAATGAACTGAATGAAAGACTTGGGGACAAAAGGAGGTAAGGCCTTGCCATGAAACTGCCCACCCAAGCTTTTTCACAGGCTTTTGCAGGTTTTGTCTCATCTTGATTACTGACAGCCTTTTCACTGATTGGAAGAACAGCCTTTCTTGCTATTATGTTTCTGCCCAGCAATAATCTATTATCTATTATTATTATTATTATTGCTCTTAGGTATGTTGCCGTTTCTAGTGTGTTGATTGTCTACTTAGGAAACTGACCAACCAATCAAAGCTCTGTTGGGCAGCCAATCAGCTCACTGGGGGTGGGACCATGTGGAAGTTTCACTCCTTTCTAAACATGGCAGAGGCAGAGGGGGTGTGAGTAGCATTGGGGGGATGTGGCATGGTGTGTGTCTGCGCGGCATGTACGGGGTGTGGGGGTGGTGCAAGTGTGGGGAGGGTAGCACAGGGTGTGGGGAGGGTGGTGCAAGTGCGGGGAGGGCGGCACATGGGAGCACAGGGTGTGGAAAGGACGGTGCAAGTGCGGGGAGGGTGGCACGGTGTGGGGAGGGCAGTGTGAGTGCTGGAAGGGCAGCACAGGGCGGCACACCATGCAGGGAGGGTAGTGTGAGTGTGGGGAGGGCGACATGGGGTGCAGGGAGGGTGGAGCGAGTGCCGCACAAGGTGGCATGGGGTGCTGGGAGGGCGGTGCAAGTGCGGGAAGGGTGGCACATGGCGGCACAGGGTGCGGGGAGGGTGGTGCAAGTGCAGGGAGGGTGGTACAGGGTGGCACGGGGTGCGGGGAGGGCGGTGCGAGTGCGGGCAGGGCGGTGCGAGTGTGGGCAGGGCGGCACAGGGTGGCATGGGGTGTGGGGAGGGCAGGGCGAGTGCGGGGAGGGCGGCACAAGGCAGTACGGAGGGCAGGGAGGGCAGAGCAAGGGCGGGGAGGGTGACATGGGGAGGGGAGTGGCATGTGTACCGTGGTGTATGTGTAGCTCATTGTGGGGGGGGGAACGGTATATATTACACCGGGTATAGCTAGTAATCATCATCATCATCACCACCACCACCAGCACTGCTGTGGAGATTTTGCTCTTTGGAAATCATTTAAGCAGGCATGTCTGTATAAGATTTTGTAGTGTACCAACCTGAGATCAGATAAGGGGAAGAGAGACTTACCACAGAGCCATTTTATGGTTTAGAGCAGTAGCGGAGCATTGGTGGCCTGCTGCAGCCACCCTTGTTTGGCTGTCTTCCTCCCAGAGGACTATGCATTTTGGTGCAGCCCTAGGGGGAAGAGGGAGCAGCCAGCCAATGAATTCAAATCTGCTTTGAGGCTGGTGGCTGGTGGAGCCTGGACGGAGTGACCCAGATTTGGCTTTACTACGATTGTGGGGGGATATATTTACCACTGCTCACCGTCACACTTATCAGTTGCTTCTGTGCATCACCTACCCTCCCTCCCTTTATTGTGTTGGGGATGTTGTTTTGTTTGTAGCTCTTGGGCATGGCCAATTATGTTACGTATTTATACTTGTCACATCTTTTGGGCAGTTGGCATGGGTCCTGGATCTAGGACATCTATTGCTAATGTTGCTCAGGCATTGTTAACATATGGAGGTCCCCTTATGGGACTCAAGGGGGTAGTTTGGGTCTGGCCCATGGTGGGCAGACACCATCCCTACAGCCCCTGGTGGCAGAGCGACCATGCAGGGGGCATCTATCTGTGTGGATCCTTGCCTGTCATTCCAGTAGTTCTGGCACGGGCTGGAGGATCAGGCTCATCGATCAACAGGCAGGTTGGTTGAAGTCTGGATCCAGACCCTTGTGCGCACCAACTCTATCTGCAGCAGTAACCCATAAAGTTGTGACCTTCTTTTCTGCAATTATCAGTGTGAGTGTTGTTACTCACAGTGTGCTACTCACCCCTAAACTTGCAATAGCATCTCTGAAGTCTGTTAAACTTGAATATCATGGAATAATAGAAATACAGTTGTCCCTCCGTATCCACAGATTCAGCATTGATGGATTTAAGTATTCATGGCTTGAAAATATTCTTTAAAAAATAATAATCCAAAAAGCAAACCTTGATTTTGCCATCTTATATAATGGACACCATTTTGCTTTGCCATTGCATATAATGGGACTTGAGTAGTCACGGATTTTGGTATCCACGGGAAGGGGGAGCTGGAACCAAACCCCAGCGAACAGAAGGGACAACTGTATTATTTCCTAATTTCAGTATAGGGTATTTCAAACAATGAAGCCTGACAGTTAGTAATAAACGATTTCCCCCCACCCACCAAAAAAAACCAAACAAACACTAATTTTGGGACTGTTCAACTTTAATTATATTTTTACACTGAGTAGATCAGCTGACATCCGTTGAAATGATTTCTCTCTTGAAAATAAGTTAATGTCACAGATATAAAATGAATTACATTTGAGTTCAACTTACTTAACATACAACCCAGTGTTTCCTTTGATCAGTATCTAAATCTCTAAAATGGACAAACTGTCTTGTTGGGGTGGGGGTAAATAGCTTATTCAAGCAGAGTAATGGAACTGGTTCTTGCGTTTTTCAGAGAATTAATTTTATATGATTTTAGTGACATTAAAGTCTATTTGATGATAGTGTAATGGAAGAGCCATTGCTGTATAGCTCTCTCAAGCTCTTGTAGTAACAATGGAAGCCGGGAGTCATATGGGAATGTGCACTTCCTATGCTGGTGCTGCAGAGCTTGGAGAAGTTACCTTCTTGGACTAGAATGCCCAAAGCAGTCCAGATAGCTTTTTCAGGTTCTTGAGTTTTGTGCCCCACTAAAGTGCCCGTGTAGGAAGGAACCATGTTGGCAACTCCTCACTCGACTCAGAGTTTATGCTACAACCTCAGCAGTGTGGAAAAGAAGCTGCCTCTCTTAATGAAGTGTGAATTGCTGATGGGGCATGAAATGAGATGCGGGCTTGCCTTATTTTCCATGACTGGTTATGTTTACCTGAGCTGGTGTTGACCTCACTGAAAATTCTTCAAATAGAAGTGCTTGTCTAAGATAAGTGGCTGCTTCTCATGTTCAGTCTTGCTTTATGTCGCAGTGGTGTCTGCAGCTACACTTGTATATTAATTGGCCTCTTAGGTCATGAGGGAACACACGTCCAGCAAGATGTGTAGACAAAGTTGGTGGCTACCTCTTTGTACATATGGTAGCAGTTCCCACACATTTGCACATGTCTGTTCCCAGGCTTGGTTCACTCCTTCTATTGCCACAGGATATGACACTTTGGCCTATACTGGGTCTAACTCAGTGAAACAGGAATATTGTGAATTTGATCTCTGGGGCCATCTGTGTGGGTGCCCATGTGGATGGGAGGCCTGGATGTATTCAGAATTGTCCTTAGCTGCCTCTCTGTGTGAAATCATGTTCTGGGGATGAGTGCACTGAGATCTTTAGGACTGGGAGTATGGCTTAGAGGGTGACAGCAGTTGCTACGCAGACGTGGATCCACTTCAGTGGTGGCCTTGCAGAAATCCATTGAGAGGATGAATGTTGAGAGATTATTATTGGAATGGAAGGTCTGTTAGAGCCTTTACTCCAGCAACAGCAGAGGTGGCCATTTAAGGATGGTGAGTTTGAAAGAACCAACACTGCAAGTGGAAAATAAGTTTAGAAACTTAAACAAGAGGAACATTTATTAAAGAAATACAGTCAGACCCCTGTATCCACGGGAGTTCAGTTCCTGGATTTACCGCAGATTCTGGAAACCTTGGATAATAGCAAACCCTATTAAAATAAAGGATTTTCAGTACAAATATACAGTTAGGTCTGGAAATAATTGGACATTGACACAATTTTCATAATTTTGGCTCTGTACACTACCACAGTCAATGTATTTGAAAGGAAACAACCAAGATGTAATTGAAGTGCAGACTTTCAACTTTAATTCAAGGGGTTGAACAAAAATATCCTAAGAAACATTTAGAAATTGCAAACATTTTCATACACAGTTCCCTTATTTCAGGGGCAAATGTAATTGGACAAATTAACACAATCATAAATAAAATCGTCATTTTTAATACTTTGTCAACAATCCTTTGCAGGCAATGACTGCTTGAAGTCTGGAACACATGGACCAAATGCTGGGTTTCCTCCATTGTGATGCTTTGCCAGGCCTTTATTGCAGCTGTCTTCAGTTGCTGTTTGTTTGTGGGTCTTTCTGCCTTAAGTTTTGTCTTCAGCAAGTGAAATGCATGCTCGATTGGGTTGAGATCAGGTGATTGACTCAGTCATTGCAAAATATTTCACTTCTTTGCCTTAAAAAATTCCTCAGTTGCTTTCACAGTATGTTTTGTATCATTGTCCATCTGTAAAGGGAAGCCCTGTCCAGCCCTTTGCTGAATCTGAGCAGACAATATATCCCTATACACTTCAGAATTCATCCAGCTGCTTCTGTCTCATCATCAATAAACACTAGTGACCCAGTGCCATTGGAAGCCATGCATGCCCATGCCATCACACTGCCTCCACTGTGTTTTACAGATGATGTGGTATGCTTTGGATCATGAGCTGTTCCAAGCCTTTTCCATATTTTTTTCTTCCCATCATTCTGATACAGGTTGTTTCTTTACCATGGAAAGGATGCTACAATCATCCACCACTGTTGTCTTCCATGGACGCCCAGGCCTTTTTGTGTTACAGAGCTCATCAGTGCATTCTTTTTTTTCTCAGAATGTACCAAACTGTTGATTTGGCCACTCCTAATATTCCTGCTATCTCTCTGATGGTGTGTGTGTGTGTTTGTTTGTTTTTTTGGTAGCCTAAGGATGGCTTGTCTCACTTGCATTGAAAGCTCCTTTGACCGCATGTTGTGGATTCACAGCAACAACTTCCACATGTGAATGCCACACCTGGAATCAACTCCAGACCTTTTACCTACTTAATTGATGAAGAAATAATGAAGGAATTGCCCACACCTGTCCATGAAACAGCTTTTGAGTCAATTGTCCAATTACTTTTGATCCCTTAAAAAGAAGGGGCTACACATTAGAGAGCAGTAATTCCTAAACCCTTCCTCCAATTTGGATGTGAATACTCTCAAATTAAAGCTGAGAGACTGCACTTTAAGCCCATATTCATTATTTAACTGTAACTTGAATTTATTTTGGTAAACAGCTGAAAAAACAAAACGTGTGTCTGTGTCCAATTATTTCTGGATCTAGCTAGAGTTACATTGTAGGACCTAGAAAATGCCTAGAGAGGATACCTCTCTAGGCATTCTCCAGTGCAACTCTGTGGTATATGTCCTGTTTTTTTCAGCTGTGGATAACTGAAACTGGATATTGGTTCCTCAGATATGGGGGTCTGAATATATATTCTTGGATCAAAACAGCCTAGATCCTTTCTAAACTAATCTGAAAAAGAATGGCAGGGAGGCATGTCACAGCTTGTCCTCCCTCATGAGAGAGCAGTCAGGGAGACTAAAAACGCAATGCAGAGGATTCACTGTGGGTGGTTTCCTTTTCTTTACAACAGAGGGCGATAACTTAATTAACCCTGACTGAATCAGATGATGTAATCTGCTCATAATACTTGGGGATGGGTGGAAGACAGAGGAAGCAACCAGGAAATAGATCCTAATCCCTCTCCATCTAAGCCATTTTATCCTGTAGCCATCTTATCCCTATTGGATAAGAGAGCAGCAAGAACAAGTGCAGAAGCTGCTGTCTCTTCCAACAAAATATGCATTGCTGTAGCTTTTTTAGAGGGAAACAGGAGCAGGGATTCTCTTTTGGAATCAACATCCCACCCATGGTGGAATAATTTTCTTTTGCAGGGTCTGTTCAATTCCGTGTAAAGCTGCTCATGCTGACAGGAATGAGGTAATTTTATATGTGCATGATGGTGACATTATAAAGCTGAATAATGTTGGTATGTCTTCCACATACTGGTTCTCACTAGTCTTTGACACATTGAATAGAGAAAAAACATTAATTGGGAGATACTCTCCACTTTGGTGGAGAGGTGTGGAAGCAGAAATGTTGAATATATGAATCGAGAGCACTTTGCATGGAGAAGGGTATCCAGGGCTTTGTAACATGAAGCTTCTATATCATGCCTCTTGGATTCCGTAGATCAATAAATAGGACAATGACAGGCTGTTGTCCTTCCTACCCCTTCCCATTAAGCAGAAATGTTTGCTGATGGCTCCCTTTTCTTTTCCAAGTTAAATAAACCACCTGATGACAAACTGGAGGAGTTCTGGATTGATTTCAATTTTGGAAGTGAAAGCATTACTTTCTACTTAGAGAGCCCTGAGGTAAAAAGAAAAGAAAAAAGACCCACAGACTCTTTGCTCTTGGCTATACTTAAGTAAAAGATGAAATTTTGTTTCATATAATTGCTTCATTTTTTTCAGAGTGCTCTTTGGGAATCAGTGAGATTGCCGAAGGAAGATGTCAGTAGCTTTCACTTGCAAGGTAAGGATGCATAGAAGAGGCCTTACTTTCAGGAGATATCTCTGTGCTTAAATTGATCTTGTGTGAATCACGAGTGGTCTCTTTTGGAAATATCAACAGTTATAAGAAAATAGATAGATGCTATGCTAAGACTTAATATTATTTCACATAATGCTACACCTGTGGTCATGTAATTCAGCAGAATGGCGAGAAATTCAAAAGAGATAAAAATAAGTACCTTTTTTCATAGCAGTTCATTAGAGTTTGCTTCAGCAAAATGTAGTGATGTCTACCAACTGGGATGGCTTTTAGAAGGACAAATTCATGGAAGATATGGCTACTGAGGGCTGCTAGTTACAATGGCTACGTATTACCTTTGGTACCAGATACAGTATGCCTCTGGAGAATGCAAGTTGGAGGCTGCTACACCTATGCTGTTCTGCTTGTAGACTTTCCCATTGAATAGAATTTTGAACTAGATAGTCCTTTTGCCTGTCACAGCATGGCTGTTGAGATGATACAGTGAGTAGGAGGTAGCAAAAGCATTTTGTTTTCTTGAAGCATTCTGTTACGAAATATAAGGGGTGGATTCAAATTTGAGAAAGCCTTGTTTCTAATTATCCACTTTCTCTGTGTACATATGTGGTGCAACCATCCAATTAGCTGCTTACGATCTTGTGAACAGCAGTTGCTCTTGGCAAAGACAGCAGCAGCAGCAGGCATATTCTAGGTGCAAGTAGTCTTCAACCCAGACTGCATTGTAGGGATGGGTAAAGTGTGGCCCATGGGCTGCATGCCATCTATAGGACCCTAGGTGTGGCCCCCAAAGCCCCCAGACCTCAGTTTTAAAACAACAACAACAACAACAACAATAATGCTGATATTCATGCAATTCTTTTGCCCCAGATGCAGACAAGTGCACCCCAAATTGGTTGCAAATTTGATACTTTACTTCCCCAACTCCCCTCAGAACCCTGAAAAAAGCATGAAAGGCCAAAAATAATCCAAAATGTCAGCTGGAAGTGATGTGACATCACTTTCAGCATGCCAAAATGCACTGATGTAGCCAGGGGAGCATTGTGTGTGGGGAGTGGCCCCTTCCCCCTTCACAGTTGTCATTTTCTGCTACAATCAATATCACAGTGCTTTCTTCAGCCTGGAAGAGGTTGCACTGTTATTGCAGCCACCTAAAATTAGTCTTCTCTCCCGCATGGTGCATGTGGTTCTCTCAGGCCTTTCAAAGCCAGAGAGATGATGAAGGCACTGTGGTGCTTATTGCCTGACTGGAAAGGAGCCTGGAGAACTGTTGTTTCCACTGAACCAACTCCTATGGGCTAGAGATATTGGAACCACCTTCAGCATCCTCTAGTCTTTTGTGGGAATGGAGAGAGGAGGGGAGTAAAGTATTGGGGCAGTACAGGGCCTATCGTACCATTAAGAAGAATGAGACAGCTACTTAAGGAGGCAAACATTGGAGGCAGGGGTTCCAGTAGTCCCTCTTCTCCTAGGCTATCCTGCTGCCCTCAGTTGCAGTAGAGGATGTTGTCCCATTAGCCTTGTGGAAGTGAGTAAATTTCACCCACCAGTCCAGTCAGGCATGAACTTGTCCTGTACCTTAAGTGGTTGAATGCCTTGCCATGTGTAGTGTGTTGCTTATGCTTTTATAAGGAGGTGACCAATATTAGGAATGTCTATAAAACATGTACCTTATTTTTTCTTCATAAAGAGGAAGGGGGAGAAAAGATTCTTAAAATGCTAATGAAAAACCCTACTACAATCAACAAAAAAGAAGTAACGAAGATAAAAATTCTCTTTGATAGCCAGTTTGACATTTTGACACCACTCCTTAAAGTAATGGGAAATGATAAAATGACGGCAAGTATTTTTTTCCCCTTGTTCTGTAACCCTCATGTGGAAGCTCTCTATGAATACAGTATTGGGTTTTTTTGTTTGCATGTTATTAAAAATCACTCTCAAAATATTTATACTTTTTTAGTGACTAGTGAATTGTGATGTTAAGAATAATCTGTTTTTATTGATGCCTCTAAAAATAATAAGCACTTTTCGGTTATTTTTAATGTGCCCGTACTTGCCTTTTACTCTTACCTGTATAGAACTTTTTTGGACAAATAACTACAAAACAAAACGCATTCTCTCTTTACAACTTCAGTAAGTTTATTTCCAGTTTTTTTTATTTTAACCTTTCCAAATTTTTGGAGCCAACAATACACTGGGGGGGAAAAAACCAAAAAAAAAAAAAAAAAAGAGAGAGAGAGAGAGAGAGAGAAAAGAGCCTTCCTCATCCCAGTCATAAAGTCAGGTCAGCCAAATTTATAAAATATGCTCTGTGGTTTGGCAGTTTCTTCAAAAGATTTAAGGGTTTGACCATAACTGGCATACCTTTTTTTTAGTTCAGCTTAATATTTATATTTGAGAGGACAGTTGATCTATCACATATACTTGACTGTACGTAAGTTGATCTCGTGGATAAGTTGAGGGCAGGTTTTGGGCCCAAAATTACAGAATTTGCTACGATCCATAGATAAGTTGAGGGTAAAACTTAGGGGCATGTCAGTTCTTCTTGCCTACGGAGGCTTGCTTTGGATTGCTTGCACACACTGTGAGGAGAGGGGAAAGACACCAAGCTGGCTACAGAGGTGCTCTTGGGACTGCATGAGTGCTGCTTGCAAAGTGTCAGCCAGCTTGGTGCCTCAACACCCTCCTCCCTCCGGTCCCATCTGGGGCCATCACTTTGAATGTTTTTTTTAGGGACCTCCAGGGAGCCCATGCTGGTGGGTGGGGGGAGCGGATTGTCGAAAAGCAACCCAGCAAACCCTTTCCAGCTTGAGATGCACAAGGGCATGCTGTAGAGCCTTTTCAGTGGCCTTGGCTTCCTCCTTCATTCTCCCCCAAGCTGGGCGGGCCAGCCTCTGCATGCCTCAAGCTGGAGGATTTTACTGGGTTGCTTTTCAACAATCTGTTCCCTTGAACCCCCACCCCCTGACCCAACAGTAGCCCAATCTGGGGTGATCGCTCTGGATGGTTTTTCAGGGACCTCCAGGGAGCCCGTGCTGCAGGAGGGGGATGTGCTCAAGGGAGCAGATCGTTGAAAACCAACCCAACAAATTCCTCCCAGCTTGAAGTATACAGAGGTGGGCTCTAGGACCCTTTTGACAACTCCTATGGAAACCAGCATTAACCTGTTGATAAGTTGACCCAGGTTTTCAGGGTAAAATTTTAGACTGAAATTTCTCAACCTATTGTCACATATATATGATGTCTTAGAATTTGTTGGTAGGTCACAATGATTCAGTATAAGTCTGCTTCAGAAAGTTGGCCCAACCACAGGATGCTCAAAAAGCCAAAGGTGTAAAGTAGGGATGGTAATCATGTGGCCCTCCGTATTTTAACTGGGACTGCAGACTGAAACTCACAACATTCCTTGTCTGACTTACAGGAGCTGCAGCCCAAGAAAATCTAGAGAGCCACACAATTCCCACTTCTAGCCCACTAGTCCCAACTAGAATAGATCTGCTTAATGTGAAGCCAACACTTATGTGAATCCTGTTGGTTCAATGGGTCTCATCTGGCTGGGGCTAGCATTTAGTGATAGCCCTAGATGGGGGTCACAATTTAGTGGCAACTTACTGTGTCTAAATGAGAGCCACAGTGTGGTGTAGTGGCCTTGGACAAGTCAACACTCTCATCCTTAGAGGAAAGCCATAGCAAACTGTCTGTGGATAAATTTTGCCAAGAAAACCTTATGATAGGGTTGCTGTAATCTGGAATCAGCTCAAAGGCACATAACTACAAATTGTTTCTAGAGCATGCTGCTGCCAGGTATGTTAGCCTAGTAGATGTTGCTCTGCAGACCTACTTTGGTGAAAGAGGAGAATAAATGTCCTTCATATACATAAGTGACCTCATTCATTCACCTCTTTCTGTACCCAGCAGTGCAAGAATGCTATCTAAGAATGTTCTGCATTACAGATTGAAGTTACTTTTTGGTCCACAGCTGCCAGAATTTCTCAGCTAGCATTGCTATTGGCTATGCTGGCTGGAGGATTCTGGGCACTGTAGGCCAAAAAGGTGCCCCCCCCAGCTCTATCCTGGGATCGTGCATAGCCTGGCAGAGTTGTTCAGGGTTGACGTTGAAGGAAACCTATTTGCCTGAATCCTTCTTGGTGGATATTAGGTATCTAGTTGGTAATGATGCAAACCTAGACTGGATGGACCTTTGCTGTTTTTACATTCCCTACTACTGCAGGAACTAACTAGCCAGGTCTGGGAGAGGGAAAAAAGAGGCATCAAAGTTCTTTTGAGGTGGTTGCGAATCAGTTTTGATACAACCACTATAAGTACAACCTTATGCAAAACACCTATGTATTTTATCATTCATACTGGGCTGTTATGAAATGTTTTCATGCCCTCTCTGTTAATATTGAATTGAATGAAGTAGCAGCATCTGCAGCAACATATGTAAAGTTGTTTTAGATTTACAAAATGTTTGCCTACCTCCTTTGGTAATATGGGTCAAGTAAAATGTGCACAAGTGTTCTGGAGAAGCATGTACATATTCTTAGCTGTTCCAATTTATGGAAATCTTGTTAGGATTTTGTGGACTTCTGCTGATCATTCCATAACAGATTGGTTTTCTTGGATTAAACTCTGTCTTTAAATTAATTTAACTGGATAGGTAATATTGGACAAAGATGATCATCCCAACAATGAGGATCAGCCACAGCATAATGCAACAGGTGAGTACCTTTTGAGTGTGAAAATGTTATTCCTGTTGCAGCCATAAAATGTCACTGTGGCCTACTTAGAATAGAATCATAGAAATGGAAGAGACCACAAGGGCCATCTAGTCCAACCCCCTGCCATACAGGAATACCCAATCAAAGCACTCACGACAGATAGTCACCCAGCCTCTGTTTAAAAACCTCCAAAGAAGGAGACTCACCACGCTTGAACTCTTTATTATAAGAATTCTCCTGCATGCTCCTATTTGTTGGAATTAGGTGACTGCAAAACAGAGCTGGAAAAAATTGGCTGGCAGTGAGAGGGTGAGAGGGGGTGGGGGGGTTAGGAGTTGCAGCCCTCCCTCCCCCAACATTTTCCAGCTCTGCCACATAAAGGGCTTTAATTGGTTGTGGTGCCCTGAATATGTAGTGCAGGGGTGGGAATCATGTGGCCCTCCAAATGTTGTTGAACTTCAGCTCCCAGCAGCCCTAGCCAGCACAGCCAATGGTGAGGAATGCTGGGAGATGCAGTTGAGCTATATCTGGAAAGCCGCATGATTCCCATCCCTAATGTAATGCCTTTCCCAGAGAAGACTGACTGATGCCAATGTTAGTGGTTTTTCAGGACCAAGGATAGACTTCTTCATTTTCCCAGGCATTCCAGAATGTAATTGTAGCTAGCTGATCCATTGCAGCTGGCTGATCCATCACTTTGTACTTTATTACTTTTATTGTACATTGCTTTGGAGGTCATATACTATAGCATAGGCTTTGAAGGTACTGTATAAAATTGGGATGACTAAAATGTGGATTACAGGCTACAGGCAGCTCCCAAGGCTTGTTTGCACACACACCCATATCCTCCAACATTTCATAAATGGAAACCAGGGAGATTATCAACAGGAACAAAAAAAGCCATCCCATCCTGCAATCTCCTTTCCCGACCCTCTCCTGCCCCTGTCCTGGCACAAGAACAAAAAGTTTCAGACTTACCTGAATCATGCTTGTGCTGGGCAGCCAAGGAAGTGAAAGGAGCTCTAGAGCTCCTTTCACTTCCTGGTTTGTAATCCCAGCTGCTGGTCTTGCAAGAAGAGGAGAGCCAGGAATTTAAAGGTACAGGCTGGGGTGATCAGGGGGGCAATGAGCGGACAATTGGGGGGGATCAAGGGGCGATTGGGAGGGCGATTTGGCAGGGATCAGGTGGTGATCTGGCGGCAATCAAGAGGTGATCGGGGGGGGGGTGATCGGGCACCAGCAGAGGCTTGTTAAGCGTAAGGGAGGCATCCAGAAGTGTTTTTGACACATGGACCTCCCACTAACGCTGGCATTGCGCCAGCATAATGGGCACCTTTTTACACGATTGTCGTTCCATTACAGAAACAGAACAACGGATCTATTAATGGCTTAAGGTGTCAATGAAAAAAAAAATGGGGGCAGCACTGGAGCAGAACGAGAGAAGAATGGGACAGGGTTGACGTCGTCTGAAAGGGGAATCCTTTCACGATACTGTAGCATCCCTGTCCTGGTTTATTCAGCTGGTTGGATAAGGACATGTGAGGCCAAGCAATGTCAGAGTGTGGTCAAGATGGCAAAAGTTCCTCTAATGAAGAAGAACACATAAGCTAGGAGGGGCTGCAGCAGTTTGCTTTTGCCTGAGCATACTGGGAAGGGCAAGATTTCTCCCCCTCTCCTCTCCCCCTGGCTAAGTTAATTGAGTGGCAACTACTTTTGCACTTTGAAGTCAGTTTGCAGCAGTTGAATAAGCTGAGGACAAAGGGGAAAAGTGGGAGAAGGAGAGAGAAACTGGGACATTATAAAAGCAGGTGAAAAAGTAGGATAGCAGAGAATTAATCAGGACTTCCCCTGCCAAATTGGGACAGTTGGAGAGTGCCACTGCCCCCTACCCCAAAAAACAAGGGCTTTAGAAAAAAAATTTCACATCAGAGATGACCAATCATTTCCTCCCCTGTCACTGAACTACACTAGTAGTCTTTTGCTGTATTTGGGGGTCTTTTTGGTCTCCCTCCCCCCCCCTTTTTTTTAGGGCTTAAACTGGTGGGGATGGTATAAAAAGTGCATGCGAATGTAATGGCCAATAGCACTGCATTGATCACTGTGTTTAGAGAACTGTTATTCACCAATTGGAGGGCGATTTTTAACCCCAAAATTTGAGGAGCACACGGACTGGCAACAGGGCCTCGTGGGGTCCAGTGGGGTGCTCCAACCCCTGGTAGCTGCCCACCTTGTACTAAATAAGCAGATTGATTGTGATCTTCTGTAAGCTGTCTCTCAGCTATTTAAGTGCACATTCTCAGCCATATCTTTGCTGTATTTTGCATATACCGACTCCCACATGGCACAGAGCAGTCTCTTGGAAACCTCTTCCTATGCTCTTCCTCTTGTATTTACTTCATTTCACAAATCTGATGTGTTTCTTCCTCATTGCTCTCTGGCTCTACTTCTAGATGCTGTTCTGTGGAGGCATCACTTGTCAGCCCTTGCATTCAGGACTAGTAGTTATAGGGATCAAGAAGGCAAGGCTGTCCTGTATTGTGTGGCCCTTTCACGTTTCTGATTCAAAACAGCTGGCATTTCAGAACATTCCTTTCTAGTGTTTGGTTTCCCCACCTTCACAGGGGAAATTAAATAGTAACATGAGATTTGGGGTGTTTGGGTGGGTTGTGTTAGTGCCATGCTTCATTTATTTGATCTCTTTCTTATGTGTGAGGTGTCATGGTCTGTTTAACACAAAGGCTGTGCTAATGGTTTTGATGACAAAAACAGTCAATGCCTGATCTCTCATTTTCTCAGTAAGGATGCCCTTGATGACTCAAGATGAACCAGTAATCACAGTAGTTGGTGACTGTGTGTTTGTCAAATCTTTTTTCATGATTCATGGTTATAGAAGTCTCAAAGTGTGAAGGTCTTCCAAAAAAACCCACATTTTTTTTCTTGTTGTATCTCCTAAATGTTGAATTCAAGAGTTGGAATGTGTCATGAAGGTCTTCTATTCCAAAATCCTGCAACAACAGCATCCCTGACAGATAGTAGACCAGCTGCTGTTTAAATATTGCCAATGAAGAATGTGTGATTTTAAATGAGAGATTACCCCAGCTCCTGAGGTAGTCTGTCCTACAATTGAGCATTTTACTCTTAGGAGTCTTTCCTTAACATTTAGCCAAAGTCTGCTTCTTTCTCATTTCCACCTACTGGTTCTAGGTTCCTTCTCATTTGCACCTATTGCTCTCTGAGGCAACAGACAATAGGCCTGCTCCATCTTCTGCATGATAGCACTTCAAATATTTAAAGACTGCTATATATCTTCTTCAGTCATCTCCAGGCTAAACATACTCATCTCTTTCAGCTCTTCCTTACCATGACACCTGGTTTCCAGACTCAGCATCCTCTTTACCCTTCTGTGGATGTGTCCTGGATACAGAACAGGGGTTTTTCAAATATTCTGCTTCTCGGCAACCCTCGCCACACCAACTCTATTTCCTGGGGAAATCATAGCGTTGGAAGGGGTTGCATGGGGCTGCCTAGTCCAGTCACCTGCCATGCAGGAGTACACTGCTAAAGTACTCCTGAGAGATGGCCATCCTCTATGTCTGCTGTGGGAATCCTGTATCGTTCTTCAGCTTGTTATAATATTCTACTTCTGGTTTTGAAAAATAGATGTTCGTTATGTTAAACAGTGCAATGGGGCCCTGCAAGCTTTTTAAAAGGTGAATTAATGCTCCTGAGGGCTTCTGAAAGAGGTAATTCAACCTCCCTTTTAGATCCAGAAAAGGTAATCCAGGGAGCCTGGAGGAATCAAATGCTGCAAAAACAGTCTTACGACTACACACACAACACACATACAGAGTGAAAGTGAGAGAGAGTGAATGAGTGTTGGCCAGGTCCCTTGGGTCTCATAGTTACCCTGTGTGAACTGAAAATGTATCCCAACTTTCCTTTGGGGCTGGACCCCTCCACACACACACAGCTGGGCTTCCTTGAAAAACCAGTGTCATACTAGGTCTGTATAATTCCACCCTCCCCCACAAATTGTTTTACAGAAGTAAGCAGCCATCTGGAAAGAACAGAAGACCTTGTGGGTACAGATTCCTTATCAGACATTCTGATATCGCAGCCAAGTGATCAGTCTCAGATAACAGTAAGTATATTTAGGGCTTGAGGAATGTGGGCTGGTGAGAGGCCTCACTGTTGCCCATCACTGCATTCTTTGTTCTCTTGTTTAATATGAGTGACAATGGGCAAGTAATACCTTCAGACCCTCCTTGTGTGTGTATGTGCCTTCAAGTTACCTGTTGACTTACGGCAGCCCCATGAATTTCATAGGGTTTTCTTAGGCAAGGAATACTCAGAGATGGTTTTGCTAGTTCTTTTCTCTGAAATATAGCCCACAGCACCTGATATTCATTGGCAGTTTCCCATCCAAGTATTAACCAGGGCTGACCCTGCTTAGCTTAGTCAACAAATAAGAGGAAGATAACAACTACTGTAAGTCTGTCAGCCAGGCAGCCAATTATGACAGGCAACAAAAGGTTTGTTGTTGTGTGCCTTCAGGTCATTTTCAACTTATGGTGACTCTAAGGCGAACCTTTTCTTGGCAAGATTTGTTCAGAGGGGGTTTGCCTTTGCCTTCCTATGAGACTGAGGGAATGTGACTTGCTCAAGGTCACCCACTGGGTTTCCATAGCTGAGTGAGAATTCGAACCTTGGTTCGAACTTGAGAGGTGACTGGCACAGCCTGGGGATAAACTAAACCCAGTAGTAGCCAAACAGCAGATAAACTACACAGCAGAATAGGGCTTGAAAAACAAAGGCTTCAGCTAGCAGGCTTTATCACTGCTCTGACCCACTTTCACTCAATAAGAAGACTTACAAGCAGCAAGGTTGTTCTGATAATATCTGAAGGCTTTATCTTCAGTTCCAGTACAAAACAAACACAGAATATATACAGCAAACCTCAGTAACAAATCCAATATCAATTCTCCAAACATCCAACACTCCTCAACACCAACCCACAATACTAATCTACGCAGAGTGTATCTTTATAGGAGTGTTTGATGAGTCAACTTCTGCCTAGCCACAGCTGTGCACGCACCCATTTCAGCTGTGCTATCAGAGTGGTCTGTTGCTCCAGCATTTTCTCTCTGTACTTAAAGGGATATTATTCTGACAGACTTGTGACCTTTCCCCTGAATCTGGTCTGATAATGCCACACGACGTACAGCCCTATCCATGCCAGGCTCAGGGTATACCACCTTAATCTGGGTTTTAGGAAACTCTCAGTTTTCTCTGGAGTTTGCTTGAAACTCTGGAAAAAAAGTAGTGTGAACAATCCATCCATACTTGATTCAAGGGGTGGAGCAGAGAGGAAGGACTAGCGCTACCTGAGATGCTGCCATTTCCCCCTTCCTCAGTACCACTTCCTCATTCCAAAGGCAGAGCCATGGCACTAGTAGCTCTCTCTAAGGTCAGAACAACCAGCCCACCCTGCCATTGCAAGCCTAGTCACCTGTTCTGACTTCAGAGAGAGTGACTAGTGTAAGGGCTCTGCTTTCATGGAGCTCAGAGTAGGCAACTGTGTGCCAGAAAAGCAAAGCTCCAGTTGCTCTCTTCGAAATGAGAATGGGTGGCAAGCCTTGTGATGATGGGGCTGGCTGGTCATTCTAATCTCAGAGCGGGCTGTTATGCACTGGAAAGCAGAGCCCTGGTTTTTTCCAGCCCATGCTAGTACCAGCAGCACCATGGAGGTGGTTGGCTAGCAGCAGTGGCGGGCCCACAGCTTCACTGGAGATAAAAATCCGAATGCAGATTCTAACTTTGGCAGGTAAGGTGTGGTGCTTAAATCTAGGCCACAGTAGTCCGAATTCCATGTGCCACAGCTCTGGGCCAAAGTAGTCTGAATTTCATCCAGATTTTTACCCCCAGTGTAGACAAGCCCTAAACCAGTCTTGCTTTCAGTGAACATTGTTCTGTTTCCAGTGAAGCAAGAGTCAGCTGTCAGTCAACTCAGCTTCTGTATGTGGAATGGGAGATCTTATCCTTTGCCTCAAGCAGCAGCATTTTTGAGCCAGTCCTATGTATGTAGAACCTCCTTGATTAGTTGCCTGCAGGCAGTTCTTATTTAGCCACAAGTAGGCAAGTAATGGTTTTTAAGACTGTTTCCTACTGTAGCCAGGAAAAACACACCTCTCACTTCTGATGTAAGGAGGTATGTGTCCTTCTGATACTCAAAATGCAGTGTGTGGTCATAACAGTCGTGTGTACAATACTTTATATTTATTCCTTTCTCCAGCAGAAAACAAGTCCTCTTGCAGGTGCCATGGCAGCTAGAGAGAGCCAACAGAGTGCAGCAGAACATGCCACTCAAGGTCAGGGGGTGCTCTTGCTGTATCCTATTCTTAAGGCTGTGATTGTCAGTACACTTTACTTAGAAGTAAGTTGTACTTATTAAAACCATTGGGACATGTAGCAAAGTAAATGAGTTTGGGACAATTATTAGCTTTTGATAGCCGCTAATGCTTATAAATCCTCTGCTTATTTAAACTTGGAAATATGTGTCCCTCCCATATCTCTCTCCTGCCACCCCCCATTTTTTTTTTTACTTAAAAGCTTCCAGTGATGCAACTGCAGCTTCTCTAGCATGCCCAACAAATACATTGAAAGCTCCCTTGCTGAATACAAGTGCATTGAAAGCCTCTCCAGTGAAACAAAAGGATAAGACTGTGTAAGTGCTTTGGTTATACAAATTGTCCTAAAAGATGGTTTTAGGGTGGGGAGAAAAAAGAGGTCAGAGGAATAAGAGCCATTTCATAATCTATATAAATAGCTCACCATACTTTTACTGAAGGGCAGAAGGGCCAGGTTGCATGTTACCGACATCTTCCACATGCCTAAAAGCACTTTTTATGCAGTGGAAATAGGAGCATTTTCAGAGACTGGGGAGCTGTGTGACCCTCCAGATGGTGTAGGAGTGAAATTCCCATTAACTGCAGACACCATGATCAGTGCTTGGGGTGATGAGAATTGAAGTCTAACAGTTCATGGTGGACACTAGGTTCCCCACCCCTGTTTTAGATTATCCATACCTAGTGTGTTTTCCTGTGGTTTGGAAGCTATGCATACTGGGTATGTGTAGCATCATAAGTTTTGTACACCAGTGAAACAAAGCCCTGGATAAAGAACACTTATGTGTTTCCATTCTGTCTGCAGTGATTCCACAGGGAATTGCTATGCAGAAATAATGACTTCTAAAGATGCTCAGAAACATTTTGAATGGGGCGAGTGTTCAGTGGTGATATTTTGATCCATATGCCTTTTGTGTTTGTCAGTTACAAGAAGGTGTCAGGATGTTTTCTGTATGTTGGCTCTTACAGCAGATGTTCAGACCTGGATTTGAATTGCCCATTCAGTTGTGAAAGCCATTAGGTCAGCTTGGGCCAACCAGTCTCTCTCAGCTTAATATATATCACAGAGATTATTACAAAGACCAAGAGTTCATCCCTGTGCAAAGTATCTTGACAACACAGTATTCACTTGTGCTGGTCCTGTTCATTTCACCAAGGATTGTGCAGGAGAGCTTGGTTTGTGTCCCGTACATGTGAAATTGGTGGAAGGGAGTGGGGTTGCTTTTTGGATTACCTCCTTTAGGCTGCAACATGTCAGGATTTTGGAAATACAGTGGTCCCTCCCAATCTGCAGGCTCCTGATCTGTGGTTTCAACTGCCCACAGATCATTGCACCCCATACCTAAAATTGCAGCAACATGCACACAGATGCACTGATGCATCTACGTGCATGTTGCTGCCATTTAATACTATGGAGCACAACTATCATTGTTTTTTGCCATCCACAGGTGGTCCTGGAACCAAACCCCCATGGATCCAGAGGGCCCACTATATTTCTATTTCCCATGGCCTTTTAAGCATAGAGGTCAAAGTTGAATGTTCTGAGAAATGGTTAGTGTTTTTGCAGAATGAGGAAAACGAATATGAATATAGGTCATATAAAGTTGCTTTATTTAGGAGGTGGGAGTGAGAGGGAAGGGTTATAGTGGAAGCTATATCAAGATATGGATTATTGGGATAATTAACTTGATAATTATATGTTAGCACTAATCTTTGGGTATATCGTGTGTGTGCGTGTGTGTGTGTGTGTGTGTGTGTAAAAATAATGTTTAACTATCCCAAAAATTCAATAAAAGTTTATTCAATTTTTTTAAAAAGGTTGTGGTCAAACCCCAAGTCCCTTACTGTTTTGCAAAAGGAGCAGTTTGGAAAATAGCAATCCAAAGTAGCTTCAGTTCTTCTAATGAATGGATGAACTTCATGTTGGGTTTAGCACCCTCTCAATTAGACCATCTAAAGATCAGTAAATGTGTGGGTAGGAAGTAATTGTTGAACTTAGTGTGTTGTAGTTATTTGCATAATGTAAAGTTATAACATGTTAATTCCTAATAATCACACTATCAATCTCTTAAAATTTACTGTCTAGGATAATCCATTTAATTATAATTTGTAATAAAATATCTTCCTTTATATGGAAGGTATTTAGCATGTGGATAACAGTTTTATATATATTAAAAAGGCACAAACTATAAACAGGTTTGCAGACAGAGTTGTCTGTATCATTTTAGACAAATACATAAATGTATTCAGTATATATAATTTGGTATCCTGCTGAAGTAACTCAGTAGTGAAGGCATTTTTATTTGGGAATTAAAATAATTAATCCTAACTGTCCCCATTTCAAAGAAAATCCCATTCAAACTATTGGGGCCTTGCAGAACTGACATGTGACTGATTTCACCACTTTGAAGTTGGTTGTAGAATTATGGGCACTGAAGAATTATTCTTACTCCACATCTTCTTTTGGCTGCTTCTAGTGAGCCAAGTGTAGAAGAAGAACCTATCATCCAGATTGGAGAAACAGTCCCCTTAGAGGTATGATTAAATGTGCATCCAACTTGCAACAGTCTTCCCCTTTAGATGTGTTGGGATTATAACTCCTGTCATCCCAGCTGGGGAAAGGACATTTAACAGCATTGTTGATTTAGTGATGATAACTTCCCTTAAAAAAATCAAGATCAAACCATGTTTGTGTTTTTTCCCCGTTTGCAGTGCCTTAGTAGTGTTGGATCCTCTTAATTCTGACTTGCTTTCTGTTTCTCCTGATTTATTTCTGTATTTGATGATTTCTGTATTTAAAGGACTTCATTTCCAAGGTAGTCTGATGTGCCCTGCCATACTGTAAACATATAGTGGAATGTAAGAAATTATATTTAATTTCTGAAAGTTGAAAGTACTGTTGACTCCCTTGAAAACTTGATGTACTTCTGTATGCCAATATTCATCCCACCCACCCCCCAAATGTAGCCATAGATGCTTGCTTTTGCAGGCACAGAGTTGCCGTTATTTCGCTTTTGTTTTATTCTACCTTCTGCATTATTTTTCTGTGAACTCATTTGCACAGACTTAAACCAAAGCTGGATAGACATTTAAGTACTGAAGATCCTAGTGGCTCTGGAGGGCCTTGCAGTCAGGGAGAGATGAACCTGCTATGATCTCTTGGTTCACCCGCCATCTTTCTGAGCAGCAATGAAGGTTGGGTCTTCCTTAAGAGAGAAGAGGTCAGTTCAGCTTCTGCTCCTTGCCACTCTTGTCCGATGCTTGCTGGCCCAAGCAGCCAAGTCAATGGTGATGGTGGCAATGGGCAAAGCCACTGCCTGCTTTTTGTCTCTGAGCATTGAGTTAACAGTGACAGCTCCTTTTTGTCACCATCTTCACTCTGTGGCCTGGGTGGATTGGCAAAGGTGGCAGCAACTGCTGCTATATTTTAGTTTACCTTGATTTTTTGCTGAGTGTTGAGGACGGGGGCTACTTAATCTCGTTAGGTATTGACAAATATCCTTACTTGCAAGATGGGGGTGAGAAACAGTCATATTTGTTGATGAAGTTCTGAATGGGACTAGAAATCCATGTAAGGTATCATTACAAGCAACTTCGTTAAAATAAAGGCCTCTGAAATTGTGATAGTTTGGACTTTCCAAGTGGCTGTTAAGCATAAAGTTTGGCTAGTAAGCCTGCCTTCCATTTGTAGTGTTAATCCCTACCAGGGCAGGGAAGCAAACAGATGGAAACTGTTATTTGTTGGTTTTTGCCACCTACTCAGATCTTGATTGATCTTGTGGAAGGCTGTACTTTTCCTTTTCCCTTTTTAGGATGATACACTAGAGAAGACAAGCAGAGCAAGAAGTTCAAGCAAAGAAATTACAGAAGCTAAGTAAGGAGTCCTTGTTTTTATTTTTAAAGTAGTTGGTGCAAATATCTAAAGCTAAGTAGTTATACCCCCGTATCTGTGAGGGTTCAGTTCCTAGACTCACCATGGATACCAGAAACTGTGGCTAACAGCAAACACTATTAAAATAAAGGATTCCCAGTTAAAAAAAAAAAAAAACCTACCATAGATTTGCTCTGGAGGACCTAGAAGATGCTTATAGAGGATGACTCTCTAGGCATTTTCCAGTATGACTACAGTAATATGGTATGTGTCCCTATTATGTATGCCACGGATAACTGATACTGGGGTCTGACTGTGCTCTCAGATCAAGGCTACAAGGTTACAAAGGAATAAATGTTATTGAATCCAGTGAGGATGTTCTGCCATATAAATATGCACATGTCTCAATGTTCATTGTCAGTAGGGGTACAGAAAAAGCTGTAAGGTGACCAAATTCATAATGTTTTTTATGGATGTATACATGCATCACATACACACATACCTTTTTGTGGCAGTATTTGGGAATCCTGAATTATAAGATAGAATGATACTGGTATATGTGGGAACCTAAACTGTCTACTCATGTAATTTCTAAGGGCCACTAGGCATTACCTTTTGGATGTGACACGGGTGTTGGAACAACTCATCCAGTTTATGAATAAATTGCATAGTGAGTTCTCTGCATAATGAGATAAATTATTTATTATATGAGAGAAATGCACTGTAATCTACTATGCCCTGGGGTAACAGCCTCATACTGTTACATTAAAATATGACACAAGAATTTTGGCAGAGCTGGCCAGCTATGTGGAAGAGGAGTACTACGTAAAATGTTAGACAACAATCCTAATGGGAAAGGATCATAGGTCAGTGATGCATTGTCTGCCAAAAATCCCATGTTCAGTCATCAACATCTCCAGTTGGAAGAACCACATAGCAGGTGATATCTAAGTTGATCTATGTGGAAACCAGGAAAGCCACTTCTAGTCAGTGAGAGCACTAATGAGGTAGCCATATCTATGACTTTGTATAAGGCAGTTTACTAGAGCCCTGAGAGCAAATCAGGCAAAAAGTTAAAAAGCTGAGATAATGAGCCATTGTTCTGGAAAGCTGTCTTTACAGCTTTGTGGTGTGTGCATCTTTGAATTTCATATAATTTGCTAGCTGTGAAAATATGTCCTCCTTTGGTATTTTCATGAGACTTACAAAGGTCATTTGCCTATTTCAGGAAAGATGCATATGAATTTGAGAACTCTTCTGACCCTGTGGCACAAGAAGTGGTAATTTTTTTTGTTAGAAAACACTTTCAATGGACTATTTCTTATAAATAAGTTTTTATCAGAAATCATAGAATCATAGAATCATAGAATTGTAGAGTTGGAAGAGACCACGAGGGCCATCCAGTCCAACCCCCTGCCATGCAGAAAATCACGATCAAAGCATCCCTGACAGATGGCCATCCAGCCTCTGTTTAAAGACCTCCAAGGAAGGAGACCCCACCACGCTCTGTTCCACTGCCGAACAGCTCTTATTGTCAGAAAGTTCCTCCTAATGTTGATTGGACCTATCTTCAAAGGCATCTCTTATAAACATTTCAGTTTGATTTCATTTTTGGCCAGACAACTTCTTTTATCCAATTTTCTTTGCAACCTTCATAATGGTCAGTGGTCTTAATATGATATTAAGTAGCAAGTAGTCAAATGGGGGAGGGAGACAGTATTCTGGAAGGCAAAAGGGCTGGAGAAAATAGTCAAACTGTCATAGAGGGAACAAGGCAAACAGCGCAAGGACCCAACAGTGGGAGGCAAAAAAACTTGCACAGGGAGCAAGTAAAGGGAACACATGGTCTCAGATGTCTCTACACTAATGCACAGAGCATGGGAAATAAGCAAGATGAACTTGACCTCCTTGCACTACAAAACAAATATGATATAATAGGTGTTACTGAAACCTGGTGGGACGAGTCTCATGATTGGAATGTAGGAATAGAGGGGTATAACCTTTATAGGAGAAACAGGCCAAACAGGAAAGGAGGAGGAATAGCATTATATGTCAGGGATATTTACACCAGTGAAGTGATCCATGACATCAATACTGGAAGCCAGGTGGAGAGCATCTGGATAAAAATTAAAGGGGAGGGAAACAACAGGGATGTTATTGTGGGACTCTACTACAGACCCCCAAATCAGACGGAGGAATTGGATGTTGCCTTTCTAGAACAGATGAACATACATGCAGAAAGGAGAGATGTAGTAGTGATGGGTGACTTCAACTATCCTGATATTTGCTGGCAATCTAACTCAGCCAAAACTACAAGGTCTAGCAAATTCCTTACATGCCTGGAAGACAATTTCATGGTCCAAAAGGTGGAAGAGGCAACAAGGGGGTCAGCTATTTTACATCTGATCCTAACCAACAGAGATGACCTGGTTAATGGGGTGCAAGTGGTGGGATCCTTAGGTGAGAGTGATCATGTTCTCCTGGAGTTTGTTATACAATGGAAAGGAGAAGCCAGGCATAGTCAGACACGCATTCTTGACTTTAGGAGAGCTGATTTCAATAAACTCAGGGAAATACTGGGGATGATCCCATGGTCAAGAATACTAAAAGAGAAGGGACCTCAAGACGGATGGGACTTTCTCAAAAGGGAGATACTGAAGGCACAATTTCAAACAGTACCAATGAGGAAGAAAAATGGGAGGTGTCTCAAGAAACCAGGATGGATGACTAAAGAACTTTCAATGGAGCTAAGTTTTAAACGGAACATGTATAGGAAATGGAAAAGGGGAAATCACCAAAGAAGAATTCAAACAGATAGCGAACACGTGTAGGAGTAAAGTCAGAAAAGCTAAAGCGCAGAATGAGCTCAGGCTTGCTAGGGAGGTTAAGAACAATAAAAAGGGTTTTTTTGGGTATGTCCGCAGCAAAAGGAGGAAGAAGGAAATGATAGGGCCGCTACGTGGAGAAGATGGCAAAATGCTAACAGGGGACAGAGAAAAGGCAGAATTACTCAACACCTTCTTTGCCTCAGTGTTTTCAGAAAAGGAAAAGGAGGACCAACCTGAGGAGAATGGAACAGAGGACACAATAGGGGAAATCCAGCTCAAAATAAGTAAAGAGGTAGTACAGGAATACCTTCTTAATCTAAATGAATTTAAATCTCCAGGACCAGATGAACTACATCCAAGAGTATTAAAAGAGCTGGCAAATATAATCTCAGAGCCATTGGCAATAATCTTTGAGAACTCCTGGAGAACAGGAGAAGTCCCAGCAGACTGGAGGAGGGCAAACGTTGTTCCCATCTTCAAAAAGGGGAAAAAAGAGGATCCCAACAACTATCGTCCAGTTAGTCTGACATCAATACCAGGGAAGATTCTAGAACAGATCATTAAACAGAGAGTCTGTGAACATTTAGAAGGCAATGCCATAATCACAAAAAGTCAGCATGGGTTTCAGAGAAACAAGTCATGCCAGACTAATCTGATCTCTTTTTTTGATAAAGTTACCAGCTTGGTAGATGAAGGGAATGCTGTGGACATTGCATACCTTGATTTCAGTAAGGCCTTTGACAAGGTTCCCCATGACATTCTTGCAAACAAGCTTGTAGAATGTGGGCTAGACAAGTTAACTGTTCAATGGATTTGTAATTGGTTGACCGGCCGAACCCAAAGGGTGCTCAGCAGTGGCTCCTCTTCGTCTTGGAAAGATGTGACCAGTGGGGTGCCACAGGGTTCTGTCCTGGGCCCAGTGCTATTCAACATCTTTATCAATGACTTAGATGAGGGAATTAGGGGCATACTTATCAAATTTGCAGATGACACCAAATTGGGAGGAGTAGCTAATACCCTAGAGGACAGGATCAAAATTCAGAATGACCTGGATAGACTGGAGAGCTGGGCCAAAGCTAACAAAATGAAATTCAATACAGAGAAATGTAAAGTACTGCATTTAGGGCGGAAAAATGAAATGCATAAATATAGGATGGGAGAGACCTGGCTGAATGAGACTACGTGCGAAAGGGATCTAGGAGTCCTAGTAGACCACAAGTTGAACATGAGCCAACAGTGTGATGCGGCAGCTAAAAAGGCCAATGCAATTTTGGGCTGTATCAATAGAAGTATAGTGTCTAGATCAAGGGAAGTAATAGTGCCACTCTATTCTGCCTTGGTCAGACCTCACTTAGAATACTGTGTCCAGTTCTGGGCACCACAATTCAGAAAGGATATTGACAAATTGGAGCGTGTCCAGAGAAGGGCAACTAAAATGGTGAAAGGTCTGGAAACAATGCCTTATGAGGAGAGACTTAGGGAGCTGGGTATGTTTAGCCTGGAAAAAAGACGGTTTAGAGGCGATATGATAGCCCTGTTTAAGTATTTGAAGGGATGTCACGCTGAGGATGGAGCAGGCTTGTTTTCTGCTGCTCCAGAGACTGGAACACGGAGCAATGGGTGCAAGCTCCAGGAACAGAGATTCCACCTCAACATGAGGAGGAACTTTTTGACAGTAAGAGCTGTTCGGCAGTGGAACACACTCCCTCGGAGCGTGGTGGGGTCTCCTTCCTTGGAGGTCTTTAAACAGAGGCTGGATGGCCATCTGTCGGGGATGCTTTGATTGTGATTTCCTGCGTGGCAGGGGGGTTGGACTGGATGGCCCTCGTGGTCTCTTCCAACTCTGTAATTCTATGATTCTATGATTCTAAGTAGGAAGTTACTGTTAAATTTGGTGGAAAATGATGATGTAAATGTAAATGGAGTGGTAAAAATAATAATAATAATAAAAAATTAATATGATATTAAGTAAAGCACCCTGGCAATAGTTTTCCAGAAATATTCCCCCAGAAATAGGTCCAAAGTCTTGATCCAGAGCAATCTTATTATATCTCTACTGCGGCAGCTGCCACACTGCAGAAATAATGCAGTTTGACACTGCTTCAACTATTATGGCCCCATCCTGTGGAATCCTGGGATTTGTCTGGTGCCACAACAAACTACAAATCCCAGGATTCCACAGGATGGGGCCATAATAGTTGAAGCAGTGTCAAACTGCATTATTTCTGCAGTGTGGCAGCTGCCGCAGTAGAGATACAATAAGATTGCTCTGGATCAAGACTTTGGACCTATTTCTGGGGGAATATTTCTGGAAAACTGTTGCCAGGGTGCTTTACTTAATATCATATTAATTTATTATTATTATTATTATTATTATTATTATTATTTTTACCACTCCATTTACATTTACATCATCATTTTCCACCAAATTTAACAGTAACTTCCTACTTGCTACTTAATATCATATTAAGACCACTGACCATTATGAAGGTTGCAAAGAAAATTGGATAAAAGAAGTTGTCTGGCCAAAAACGAAATCAAACTGAAATGTTTATAAGAGATGCCTTTGAAGATAGGTCCAATCAACATTAGGAGGAACTTTCTGACAATAATGATAATGTTAATTACATATTTCTCTCTCTCCAGCTTCTCCCACCTAGTAATTATTAACATTAATAACTTCGCAGTCATCTTGAATTTGGTTTAAAAAAAGAGCAGTGTAAAAGCATTGGTCACATAAATACAGTATGCGTGTGTGTGTATGTGCCTTCAAGTTGCCTGTTGACTTGTGGTGACCCCATGAATTGCACAAGGTTTTCTTTAGCAAAGAATACTCAAGAGGTGGTTTTGCCAGTTCCTTCCTCTGAAATATAGCCTACAGCACTTGGTCTTTGCTGGTGGTCTCTCATCCAAGTACTAACCAGAACTGACCCTGCTTAGCTTCTAAAATCAGACAGGATCTTGTGCCTTTATGGTATTTAGGCCCTTATAAATAGATGTGGTCTGAGTAATACATTAGATAAGAATTTATCATTAAGATTTTCATTGCAGTCTTATAGGCAACTCACTCAGATTGCCACAGGATCTAGCTGCCAGATGGGAACTGAGTGGCCCATGGAAGCCTTTTATGCAGCTTTCCCTGTGACTCTTATCATCCCTCCCCCCAATTGGTCAACAATGGAGAATTGGGCTTCTAGGGGATTCTTAAGGGCACAATTCTCCATTTAAGTGCAGTATGCTTCCTGTTTAGACCAAGTAGCATTTAACAAAACTGGACATGACCTATCACTTTGAATTTTCATAGAAATGGGCACACACACCCCATGGGGAATGCTTTGTGTGTAAACAACAGGAGAAGTGCAAATCCCAGACCTTTGGCAGATGCTCAGAAACAGGCAGATGCCCAGACAACACTCAAATGGAAAAATATCTAGAACATTGATTGGGCTTTACCGAAAGACAACACTTAAATGGAAAAATATCTAAAATATTGGGGTTTACTAAAATTAACACAGGAACAGATAAAGAGATTAAATGACTCAATATCGGTAGCAGAGATCTCAACAATGATTAGGAGGCTGAAACAAAACAAGGCCCCGGGGCCAGATGGATTCTCTGCCTTATACTATAAGCTAACAGAAGACAAAATAATTATGGCATTATATAAGACGTTTAAAGAGGTGGAGGAGAAAGGAATCCCAGAAACCTGGACAATAGCAAATATTTCATTAATACCAAAAGAGGGTAAAGATATGAAAGAAGTCTCAAATTACAGACCTATTTCATTGCTTAACATAGATTACAAAATATACACAACTATATTAGCAGACAGATTGAAAACGGTATTACAGGAGATAATACATGAAGACCAAAATGGCTTTATCCCAGTGAGACAAATCAGAAATAAGACGAGATTAGTCCTAGATATAATAGAGTATTATGAAGCAAATAATGATAAAAAGTTAGCTATGCTATTTGTTGACGCCAAGAAAGCATTTGATAACATGAGATGGGACTTCATGTTCAAAGTGATGAAGAAACTAGACCTTGGAGATCAATTTATTAGAAGAATAGGAAGAATATATCAAAACCAAAAAGCTCAACTAATTATAAATGGAGAGAGGACAGATAGAATAGAAATAAATAAGGGAACTAGGCAAGGGTGTCCCTTGTCGCCGTTGCTATTCATCCTAGTCCTTGAAGTCCTTAATAAGAAAATAAGGGATAATGTAAACATAGCTGGCGTTAAAATTCAAGATCAGTCATACAAACTTCGAGCTTGGATAAAACAAGATGATGAAAAAAATATTACTATTAGAAAGGCAAAATATAAGATTCGGATGGCATGCCTACCTTTGCTACGGGAGAGAAAAGGTCAATAAAGAATTCAACAACCATTATGTAAGAAGAGCTGGTGTGGAAGAAGATAAAAACGAAATTCTATCAAAAATTACCCATTTGGACATCCCCCCCCCAAGAGGCCTTTCAAAAAAGGTGGGAAACTACCAAACATTGGTTAAATTATAAAGAAATAACAAAAGAAAATCCAGAAGGAGAAATTATCATGAAATCAAAAGAACAATTAGAAAAAATCTGCAAAATTAATTGGTTCACACATCATCAATTAAAATCTAGATTTTTAGAAGACATAAAAACTGAGGGTATTGAAAAAGATGAAGGAGAATTGGATAAAATCATATGGGAAAGCCAAAAGAGGGAAAAAAATAAATTTTACAGATTATTGTTGCAAAGAAGCCTAAAGATGGATAATATTAAAGACTACATGGTTAAGTGGGCCAGGGATATTGGCCATCCTTTAGAATTGGAAATGTGGGAGAAAGCTAGAGATAAAACTAATAAATTTACAAGATCATAGAATCATAGAATTGTAGAGTTGGAAGACACCACGAGGGCCATCCAGTCCAACCCCCTGCCACACAGGAAATCACGATCAAAGCATCCCCGACAGATGGCCATCCAGCCTCTGTTTAAAGATCTCCAAGGAAGGAGACCCCACCACGCTCCGAGGGAGTGTGTTCCACTGCCGAAGCTTAAAAGAAAACTTTATGAGATGTCAAAGCTTAAAAGAAAACTTTATGAAAATCGCCCACAGATGGTATTGTACCCCTTTAACATTAAACAAGATGAATAAGTCAATTAGTAGTAGATGCTGGAAGTGTGATAAAAATGTAGGCTCGCTGCTGCATATGTGGTGGAGCTGTAAAGTGATTCAAATATTCTGGAGAAAAATACATAAAATAATAGAGGAAATCTTGCAAATTCAAATAGACCTCAGACCAGAACTGTTTTTGTTGGATATGACCATTTCACTAAAAAAAGATGAAATAAAAAAATTGGAAAATGTTGTTATACTTAATAAACTTTTGTTCTACAAGAATGGCATTAGCACAGAACTGGAAAAAATCAAATGCACCCACGATATTTGTATGGATGATAAAAGTGCAAGACATGTTGGAAATGGATATTTTAACAACAAGGATGATTAGTCTTTCAGAGTCGAAATCACGAGAAAAATGGGCCCCTGTGTTGAAACAATGGGAAAAATGGGGATCAAAATATGATGAACAAGATCTATTAATAATATGAATAAACTTACTATTATAAGAAAAACGGAATAAATTGATATAAAGAAAACATTAGATAAGGAGAGATAGTCAAAAATAAGCAGGGAAAATTTGGGAAAGAACTATATTAAATAGTTAATAGAATTTAGATAATGATGTTGAAATAAATCAGATTTACTCTGAAAGACCTAACAGTAAGTCAAAGACAGATAGTGTATTTTTTATGTTAGATGTACTATGTTTAACTGTTTCTATGATATCTATGTAATGGAAATCTTAAAAGTTGTGTAAAATGGAATAGAATGTAAAGCGTATTTCAATCTCAATAAAAGAATAATTATTTTTAAAAAAAAGAAAAGAAAAAAGAAACAGGCAGATGCCCAGACCTTTGGCAGATGCCTCAAATAGCATGTGCAAGCCAAGTTTTGTGCATAATTTCAAACACCTTTTCAACTTTGCAAAGAAGATTCGATGCACTTGTTTTCAATAATGTTAATTTGTTGCAAGAAACTTAACCTTGGGTTTTTAATCTGGGGCATTTTGATAGCAGTACATGTAGCATTGTGGAGGGAAAGTCCACAGAGGTGACTCCTCTAAGATTTACTCATAAGCAGTTTCACATTTTAAAATGGGAGACATGATGCAGCTATTGTAGCTGAATCTTCTATAAATAATCAAGTCATCAAAACAATTTGGTCTTCGGTCTTTGAGGATATTGTCATATTCTAATTTTACCTTTGAATTGTTGTGCTTCTACAGTTTTTAAAAACTCCCCTTGAAATATTTTTGGATTCCATTTGCTTTCAGGTTTCGGAAATGAAGCAAAAAGTATTTGTCCAGAAGTCTATTTTACACAGGTATGGGTACGTTTATAGTTAAATTCTTTTGACTGTTGTAGAGAGCTAATTATGAAATGCATTCTACAGTATTATCTAGGTGACATGCCACAAAGGGAGAAGGAAAGCTGAAAGAAATGAAGAGAGTGAGGAATGAAGGACTTCAGAATATTTTGAGTTGTAAAGCAGTTTAAGCAGTGAGAAGACACTCTGCTGTCTTGAGAAGCTCTCATTCTGAAAAAAAAAGTGAGAAGGGGTTCTGGAGTGAGAGCCAACTCTACATTTTTGTTCTGGCTGTATTTAATTTTATTGTAATCTGCTCAGAACATCTAGACTGGGAGACCTAAACAAACAAAATAATGTAGGGTGTTTACTGATCTGCATGAAGAGCAAAACTATTTTGAACCTGTGGCAGGTGGGCAGTAAGATAATTGATATTAACTTTTGAATTGCTAGAGACCAACATGGTATAGTGGTTTGAGTGTTGGACTATGACTTTGGAGACCAGGATTTTAATCTCTGCTCAGCCATTGAAACTTACTGGGTGACCTTGGGGAAGTCACACTCTCTCAGCCTCAGAGGAAGGCAGTGGCAACCCCCTGCTGAACAAATGCCACGAAAACCCTGTGATAGGTTCACCTTAGGGTTGCCCTTGGCCAGAAACAGTTTGAAGGTACACAATAATTTGAATTGCCATTTAAATCTAGTTTGAGAAGATCCATCATATTGTTTCTTTTGGAAAGTATTTCCTCAGATAATTAGAGAGGATTACCTAAACAGCTGTGTTTCATAAATGTTTCAAAGATGGGCTCTATTAGACAGTCCTCAGATACTACATAGTTGCCACTTATAAACTTCCTTCAGCTGTAGCAAGGATGGTAGCTTTTTGGCTCTCCAGATATTGGACTGCAGTGCTCAACATTCCACACCATAGACCTTGTTGGCAAGGGATTATAGGAGTTGCAGTCTAAGAGCATCTGGAAAACCATACATTCCCCACCTACATATGATGGGATGAACTTTGCTGTTGTTTGTACCTGATCAGAACTCAAAGAAAACATTGCATGGCTAAGCCCTAGAGACAGCCACCTTCCCAAAAGGTTGCATTTACTTCTGGTGTTATCTTAGGTGTAACAGGAAACCAGGGAAAAGTAAGTTTCTTAAGAAAGTCACTCTGACACACGTTTTATGTGCTTCTTAATTGAAATGAAGCTGAATGAGACAAAAGAGTAGAGGTGCAGTGGAGATCCCTTGTGGGGAACAGAAAAATCAGTGCTAGTATTTACAACATTCATTTCACATACAGGGACACAGCCTCTGCAGAAAGTTCTAAGTGCTTTTGTAGTGATCTACTGCTGTCTCTTTAACTGGTTTCTTTTACTGTGCGTAGGAATTCTGAAAGAAAAAGTATGGATGTAAGCAAGTCCGAGAGAAGGCTGGTAATGTACCCTCTTTAGTAGTCATTTAGTATAGAAGTATGGATTTCAAAAAATTAGTGATTTCAGATATCTTGAAATTTTGTGGTAAATTTGTTCTTCTTGCAGACTTAAATATTTTACCAGCTCTGCAGTTCTCCTACTCATAGACTACCTCATGAGCTCCAGCTTCATTCAGAAGCATTGTGCTTCAGCAAGTCCTGCTTCCTTGAAACATTTGGATGAGTGTGGATGCACTTTTTTTAAAAGGAGGGGAAATTAGGTGTCTGCTCACTTATAACAGAAACTTAAATATTTTGGAGTTGAGGTTGTCAAGGCCAGGTGTAGGGAGCACTTTTGTCTTCTTGCTCCATCTTTTTTGTGACATGTGAACTATTCCTTCAAAGCATCTATCTCCCTGGAACTTAAGTGATTTAAAAAACAGCTACAATACATATTCTTAAAATGTGATGCTCTCTTGAAATTTTAGTTTTGAATGTCTCTGGGAATAAGCCTTGACACCTTGCTGTGAATCTTGCTCTGAAACAGAAATGCAACCTCTGCCCTTGAAACTTTGTAACTAGTGTAGAAGTAGTGTTCTAGAACACTAAACTTTACCACAATGAATAACCTTCTTTGTCAGGAGGTAAATAAAGGGGGGGCAGTTATGTGTGTAGCTCCCTTCTGTACTCGCTGTATAGTAATGACTATGTGATCAGGGCTGTGGAATATGTGGTCGTCCAGCATAAATAATGGTGAATTATGGTAGGAGTTGTAATTCAGCACCACCTGCAGAGCACACATTCCACAGTCTTGATGAAAGAAGTGCTTACTCCTGGGTGTTGCTCCCCAAACATTGAAGGGATATGAAGGTTTGGTTCTAGTATCCTTAATTTCAATGAAGTGTGAGGTACAAGTCAGAGGCTTTTCTGTTGAGGCCCCAATATAATGGAATGCTCCCCATGAGAGATTCAGCTGGTGTCCTTGTCTTGCGTTGTGAATGTAGATTGATCATGCCTGTTTTTAGAAGTGTAAGCAAGGTTGTGTAGGCTAATTGTTTTGATGACTTTAAAATCTTGCACACTGCCTTGAGCTCTCAACTTCTAAGTCATTCTAATCATTTCAACAGGGAGAAATGTAGGATACTACACTTGGGCAGTAAAAATGGGTGGGTGGGTGACACGTGGCTTGAGGGTAGTACATGCGATAAGGATCTAGGAGTTTTAGTGGAACACAAGCTGAACATAAGCCAGCAGTGTGATGCAGCAACTAAAAAAGCCAACGTGATTCTAGGCTGCATTAATAGGAGCATAGTGTCTAGATCAAGGGAAGTAATAGTACCACTCTATTCTGCTTTGGTCAGACCTCACCTGGAATACTGTGTCCAGTTCTGGGCACCACAATTCAGGAAGGATATTGAGCTAGAACATGCCCAGAGGAGGGTGACCAGGATGGTGGGAGGTCTGGAAGCCATGTCATATGAGGAGCGGCTTAGGGAGCTGGGCTTGTTTAGTCTGGAAAAGAGAAGGTTGAGAGGGGACATGATAGCCATGTTTAAATATGGTATTTGAAGGGATGTCATACTGAGGACGACGCAGCTTATTTTCTGCTGCTCCAGAAACTAGGACATGTAGCAATAGGTTCAAACTACAGAAAAAAAGATTTCACCTAAACATTAGGAAGAACTTCCTAACAGTAAGAGCTGTTAGGCAGTGGAATACACTGCCTTGTAGCGTGGTGGACTCTCCTTCTTTGGAGGTTTTTAAACAGAGGCTGGATGGCCATCTGTCGGGAATGATTTGATTGTGTATTCCTGCATGGCAGGGGGTTGGGCTGGATGGCCCCTGAGGTCTCTTCCAACTCCATGATTCTATGGAAGTGGACTCATAAATACTTTAAATAACTTATTTTTCCCTATTGAGGAAGACAAAATTTCAAAGTAAGAGAGGTTAAACATGGTTTTTGTTGAGCTGGCCATATGTGTTAAGGCTGGCTTTGAGATGACAGACATATTTAAAGAACCTCTTGGGTGAATGGGTTGGATGTATCCATTGCAGGATGGAACTGACTTTCGTTTTCACCTTTTTAAAGTCTGCCAGCTACAAGAATCATCTCTTCTCAGAAAGTAATCAGGAAACTCCAAGTAACAGCACAAGTGAGAAAAGCTGGATCCTCAACTCTCAGAAAAAGTCGACCCCTAAGACAGCTGACTATGCTCGTAAAAGGCCAAGGATCAGAAGTACTTTAAAAGGTGAAATTGGTCTATACACTACATGACATGATTTTAAATTAGCCACCTGTTAAGAAATTTACCACATAAATGAGGGTGTAGCCAGTATCTTTTTGTTTGAAGACAAACCCCACTGAGTTCAGTGGCACTTCCAAAGATTATAGCTGCAACCTACAAGTTTATATATTTAGGGCCTTCCTTAGTTTTCATCTCAGCTTCTGTTTTGGTTTGGCTTGCTCCATTACAGCTGTCCTATAACAAGAAAGGCAAGAACAATGCACAGTTACATACATGAATTGAAGAAGTGTTACCTATTGTTAAAATGTATAAACATGACAATACTCTGATTGGTAGATGGTATTCAGTCGGTATTAATATGTGGCAGGTGGAGGGAGGCTGGTGTCTTCTTCATTTGTATCCAGAACAAAGGCTTGGTGATAGGATCTAAAAGGAATAGCTGTATTAAGAACTACAGTTGTCCCTTCACATTCGCTGGGGTTTGGTTCCAGGACCCCCCGTGAATACCCAAATCTGTGAATACTCAAGTCCCATTATATGCAATGGCATAGCAAAATGGTGTCCCTTATATAAGATAGCAAAATCAAGGTTTGCTATTAGGATTATTATTTTTAAAGAATATTTTCAAGCTGTGAATACTCAAATCTGTGAATGTCAAATCCGTGCATGTGGAGGGACAACTGTAGTGAAATGTGAATTGTATCTGGCACTGCTTGGGTCCATACTTTGTATGTGTGCATGTGCCTTCAATTTGCTTCTCGGCTTGTGGCGGCCACATTAATTTCATAGTGTTTTTTTTTTTTTTAAGGCAAGGAATACTCAGAGGTAGTTTTGCCAGTTCTTTCCTCCAAAAAATAGACTATAGCACCTGGTATTCTTTGGCAGTCGCCCATCCAAGTACTAACCAGGGCTGACCCTGTTTAGCTTCCAAGTTCAGATGGGATCTGGCACCTTTAGGGTATTTAGATCCTGTCCATACTTTACCTCAGGAATAATAATTGCAGTATTATATACAGCCGTTCAGCAGTTCACCTACTTGGGAAGCATCATCTCCTCAGATGCCAAGATTGACAAAGAGATCGACCACAGATTAGCAAAGGCATATAGCGCATTTGGAAGACTTTACAAAAGAGTCTGGAGTAATAAACAACTGAGGCAAAGCACAAAAATCAGTGTGTATAGAGCCATTGTACTGTCTATTCTCCTTTACGGGTCTGAAACATGGGTCACCTATTGCCACCACTTACGACTCCTTGAACGCTTTCATCAGTGCTGTATACGCACAATACTAAATATACACTGGACTGACTATGTGACGAATGTTGCTGTCCTTGAGCAAGCAGGGATCAGCAGCATTGAGGCCATGATATTGAGAACATAGCTGCGCTGGGCAGGGCATGTTTCTAGGATGGAGGACCATTGCCTCCCAAAAATAGTACTCTATGGTGAACTTGCCATGGGTCAGCGTAAGAGGGGCGCTCCAAAAAAGCGATACAAGGACTCCCTGAAACAACATCTCAGGCTTAGCCAAATTGATCACCAACAATGGTCCGCCCTGGCCTCACATCAGGAGGCATGGAGACACACTGTCCACAGTGCTGCAGCCTTATTTGAGAACTGAAACGACAACGCAGAAAGAATCACAACCCGGAAACATCACCCAAACAGACCTTCTGCTGTGCTTTCTGCAACCGGACTTGTTTATCTCGGATTGGCCTTTTTAGTCATCAGTGCACTTGCAGAAAGCTCAGGATGAGTCCTTTCTGAATCTTCGTTTGCGAAGAAAAGCCAGAGAGAGAGAGATTATATACAGCCCTGTGCTGTTTCTAGATCAATTGTACCTGTTATTGTCTAGTCTGTAGCTAATACCCCGAAAGGTCTGTGAGGCCTCCTATATTCCTGCTCCTTTTTACCTTAGAAACCTTAGCAGCAGTACCTGAGATAGCCCTCTCATGTTTTCTAGCCTTTAAAAAAGAATCTAAATTATTGCAGTCCTCATATTTTGCTTCTAGGAAGCTGCCCGTTTGAAATGTTTACTTGAAACTGTCCATTGGAACCTGGATCGCAGCCAAAAAATGTTCTGACAAATTCTGAGGCACCTGCCCAAAATGCTCAGTGAGTTATGGCAAGACCTCTTTTTTGTTTCTAGGAAGCTTGTTGTGTGGAATTTTGACTCTTTTTTTGAAATTTGGCACTACAACTTGGTTAACAACCCAAAAGACTCAGATTTTGAGGCATGTAACACAACAGTCTAGTGTGTTGCATTGGCCACAAACATAGACATTGTCTTTTCTAGACTGTGGTATAGGCTGTGGTCTTAACTAAGGTTGAGATTCTGGATTGTGAGGACACACATGCTGAAAGATGCACTTGCTGTAGTAGAATTACAGTCTTGTACGTATCAGTGTCTGTCAGAGAACTAGCATGGTGTAGTGGTTTGAGCATTAGACTATAACTCTGGAGACCAAGGTTTGAATCCCCACTCGTCATTGGAAACCCACTGGGCAAATCACATCTCTCAGCCTCAGAGGAAGATGAAAGCAACCCTCCTCTGAACAAATCTTCCCAAGAAAACCCTGTGATAGGTTTGCCTTAGAACATCATAAGTTGGAAATGACTTGAAGGGACACAACCAATAGTGTCTATCACACATTTGAAATGATGTGTTGGAATAAGTATACTGCATGCTACACTCTCATTTCCTTCTGCTGCAAGGTAATAGACTCTGCTTTAGAGCTGATATAACTAGCACTTTTAATACCAGTAAATGGTAGTATGCTGAAAAATGATTGATTGGTCTTTTTCTTTTGTTTGAGGTTTGCCCCTTCCCCTCAAAGTCAAAACATTTAATCTAAAACCTAGTGATCTCTAAAATTATCTGATAACATTTAAGGTGTCCAACTATTGAGTATGAGAAGCTTAGCCTAATCAGTAGGAAGTACTTATAAATATTACTACTTGTTAGTCGCATTAAACATTTTAGTGAAACCATATCATGCCTGCAGTGTCCATAATGGATATCTTCTGTTTGTCCTCCCCCCTGCCTCTCCAGTCTTGCCATTGTCTTCTCCAAGTAGTGACAGTGATCATCATGTGAAAAGGGTAAGGAAATGCTGAACACTGATTAATTTGTTATAATGTTGTATGTGTATGCCAGTGTGTGGGATTTTCAGAATCCCATTTGATGTAGTGTGTCCATATTGTTATTAATTTGACTGATGCCTGATGGGGCTTTGGGGCTTCAGGAGGTCTGAAGGCCTGTGCTTCTCCAGTTTAAACATTGTTCAGATCTGCTTTCTATCATCTCGTGCCTCAGTTTGCAGCTTTGCTGTTCATATTATGCTTCCCCCCACCACAATATTAAACTTTATTTCACTGGTTCCTGTCCTTTTTTGGGTTACTGGGTCCTTCGAGAATCTGATAAAAGCTGTGGACACCACCACCCCTTCTTGAGAATATGCATTTAAACAGAGGTTGGCATCATGTTAGGCATTTATGACATCATAAACCAACTTGAGCAGTATGACCATTGCACAGCAGTGGGAATGTCCCCACCTTTTATCCTGTCCCATTGTGTGGTGGGAGCCTCCATTGTCCAGCAGGGTATCTTGTGCAGCAGGGCATCCCTTTGTGCATTGTTACAGTTCTCGAACCTGGTTGCATATTGTGTTAGCAGTTTACTGTAAAATTGTGCATCACAGTTCATGATGCAGGACACTGGACACAGTTTTCAAAGTAACAGGGAGGAAATAATGGAACGGGGCATGAATCTTTTCTGGACCCAGTTCATGGATATCCTGGGGGTCCAAACACCACATAGTAAGAATCTCTATTTGATCTGAAAGCAAGCTTTGGACCACAGCAGAGGGCAACTCCCTCACCCCACTGCATACACTAGTATTCACAACTGAATTATTTCCCCTCTGCTTACTTTTGAGCCAGACAGAGATGTAATTGCATACCACAGTTGGCAAAAGTGCCTCCTTACTTATGCTGTCCATGTGCCAAAATAGAATATTGTATTCATGTAGTTAGGACGGGAAACCTGTGGATCACTAAGTGTTTTGGACTCCAGCTCTCCCATCAGACCCAGCTATCATGGCCATTGGTGCAATGGTAGGTATTGTAATCCAGCAGTATTTGAAGGACTGCAGATTGCCCAACACAATGCAACCATTATTGATGGTTGCTTTATTACAGGTAGTAATCAGGTAGCCCACAGGCCACATGCAGCCCCTGATGGCCATCTTTGAGATCCTGGGCTATAAAAAATGATTAAAAACAGGCTTGTGTCTGCAGAAGCTACCAAGGCACAGGATTCTCTTTAAAACCATGGTTAGGTTCTCACCCCTCCACACATGCATGCATGTTATTTGGCCGAGAATTGCATTATTGAGAACACAGAAGTGATCTTCTGGTCACTTCCAGATTTATCAAAAAGGGTAGCTGTAGCCAGCGGGGTAGTGGAAAATGGGGCAGATATACTCCTTGGGCCTTCTGCAGTTGCCCACTTATGCCTTTTACCATGGAACACCTGCTAGAAAATGTTCATGATTTCCAAAACTTTTTTCTAAAAGTTGCTGTTTTAATTGTGATCAGCTATTGGGAAATTTTATTTTGTGGAACTGTTTTTTACATTTTATGTATTTTTTTTTAAAAAAAACTGATTTACATTAGTTGCATATTTTTATTTTTATTTTTGGAAACTAGATTAACATATGCTCTGTTCCTTATTCTAAGAATGGGAAAATATATACTGAATAGCTGCACTGTAACTAAGCCTAAGTGATTGCTTGTTTAATCTAAATATTCATAATTCTTCAGTAAGAAACTGCAAAGTGTGATTGGATTGTGTCGTAGTTAGATTTATTTCTTACATCCTAAACACATAGTATTTCTTAAGATGAATAAATGTTCTTTTCTCAAGAGCTTAGACCAGCTATGTTGTTGGATGCCCAGAGAACTTTTGTTATTCAGTGGCATTTAAATGTAGGAAATGGAATAAAGTAGAACAGAGTATACAGTACTATTTTATAGTAGGGATTTTACCTGGGATGAACTTAACACTTTCAGCTTCTCTTCTAGGTAGGAAATTCAGCACTGCATAGAGAAAAGGCAAAGAAAAGAATGAAGCCAAGCACACCTGTGCAGCCTATTGGTGTTTCTTCAACTCCTTTTTCACATGTTAGACAAAGTATGTGGTACTTTAAGTACACATCTTGTTCCATTTGAATTATCTTTATATCTACTCCTACTGTGCTGTAGCCTGGAATGGGACCTAATTTTTCCGTTTTGTTCTGGGTCAAGAAAAGCTAAGTGCCTGGAACTCTGATCAAGAGTAATCTTTATTCTGTATTCTTGAAGGTATTTCTGGATTTGGTCTGAAAATATGTTTTTGTGTCTATCTGTCTCTTTCTCCCTATCATAGTTTGTGTGTGTGTAACTATGTTTATACAGTATTAATAAAAATACAGCCCTCATTGGTTGATTCACAGTGGTGTCAAAATGCAACCACAATATATTTCCACATGACTTAGAATACTATGTTTGTCATACATAACTGCTGTAAGAGCACATTGCTTACTCTTAAGTGCCCCAAGCTGTTGTATTTTTTCATCCAGCAATCCAAAACAGATGATGCTTTATGCCCTTTCCTGTGTGTTGATTGTAAGCATCAGGGTGCATGTGAAGATCTTTGGGATTATCAAGATCTTCTTCGTGGTCTCTGTGAATCACACAGTTGGGTTTATTCGTGCGCCTGCGCAGAGCGTACGGAACCTTCTGGTATCGCTAGGCAGAATGTGCATTGATATACATTTTTGGCGGTAACTCCCGCCCATCCTAACGGTCCTTTAAAAGGTGCTCCCGCCTAATTCCCCTCAGTTCCTTTTTTTCCACCACGTTAGCAGCTCGAAGGAATCTTCGCTCGCTAGTTTAATTTCTTTCGCTTTTGGTTTTGACTTGGACTGGACTTTTGACGATGATTCTTTTTTTATTTTATTTAGTTATTTAGTTATTTATACCCCACTCTTCAGCCACAAGGCTATCAGAGCAGCTTACAAATTGTTTTAAGCAATAGCGATTTACACATCTACACTGCATTAAAAAGTTTCCAATGTGTGTTAGCTAATTAAGAGATTCTATCTCTTTACCCTCTACTCTGTGTGTTTTGAAAACTTTTTGGCTTGAGTCAGACTTCTGATGACGATTTTTGCGCTCCTCTTGACTTGGTTTTGATCTCTGATTATGGCTTGATCCGGACTGTTTTTGACAACGACTCACTCTCCACTCCATTTGTTATGGCCGCTAAAACTGGCTTCAAACGATGCGTCATCTGCCAGGTGAAACTGCCCAGCTCCGATGGGCACTCACGCTGCCTCATCTGCCTGGGTGAGTCCCACAGTGCGGATGCTTGTGTCCTTTGCAAGGCCTTCATGCCTCAGGCACGGAAACACTGATCGTTCCGCCGATCTTCAAGTCCTTCCTCTACGAGAAGGCTTTGATCCCTTCAGCAGCCTGTACACCCGCCGTGGGATCTCTGCAAAAAAGAGGACAACCCCCCTCGCAGAAATCCTCTCAAGCCAAGTGCCACCAGTCATGGAGCCCTTCTCGGCGCCATTCTGTAGCATCCGACTCAGAGGCTGTACTTCATTTGCACAAACATGCCACCAGGCCGACCCCGGCTGGGGATCGAGCCTCCTCGGATTTGTCGACTGTCAGACAAGGACAAGCCTAGGGATCGATCGGGACCGAAGGATGCTGGCCGAGACCGGGAGTCTTCTGCATCTTCTAAGGGTAAAGCCCCTAAGAAGAAGGCTAAGCACACCCACGCTGAGGAGAGACCGAAGGAGGCTAAAAAGGGCACTGAGCCCACTGTGTCCGTGGTGCCAACTCCTGCTCCACCTGTACAGCCTGCTCCTGCCGTACCGCAGCCTCAACCCTTGCCTTGGGACCGAGGCGTGGGTACCGACCAGCCCCGATCTGGAGCTGCCACCCCAACTCCCTCCTTGGAAATTGTGGAGGTTGAAGTGGATGAACCGTCGGGTGAGGAGGCGGAGGTCTCTCCATGGGTTCATGGCCTCTCACCCGCTCTATTAGTCTCCTGCTCAGAACTGCTGTGGGACTCCTCTACTGTGCGAGAGCAGGATTATGAACTCCAACCATCCACCTCTCGGATTCAGGAAGATGCTCAGGCATATGGGGCCTACGACCTGGCTAGGTCTGTCTTCATTGCGCCTTTGGCTAAACTGCCAGGCGCTGATCATGATGTGGACTGGGTATTCTACCGCACAGAGGAGGTGGCTACCCGTCATGTTTTGTCGATGCCTCCTCCCCGTCTCTCATTCCACAGGCCAGACAAGGCTTCGTTTCCTTCGAGACACCCACTGAAGCCGATGCTGAAGGATACAGGCTGCAAAGTCTCTCCGTTTCGTCCGCTTCCTCCATTGCCTCCCACTCCACCGCCTCATACATCCTCGCTACTAGGCCGCCACCGTAGCCCATTTGTCCACCTCATCCAACTCTTCTGACAGATATCTCCATTACCTGCCATCCCCTCAGCCTGAATTACTGGACGAGGACTCCTCCTCCCCTACTGATGATGTCCGCTCCTTCTCAGAGCAGGTGGTGCACATGTCGCATGACCTGGAGCTCAAAGTCACCGAGAAGGAGTCCGACCCGGTTGATCCCATCTATCACCGGATCAAATTGAAGGCTCCACTGGCGGCCCGCATTCCGGTCCTTCCGTCCCTTATGAAGTTGGCACAGGGTTTGTGGGAGAATCCATCTTCGATCCCATCGACTTCGAAGCGGATTGACCGCCTGTATCGAGTGGATGGGGATGGCACCGAATGGCTGCAGGAGCGTCCAAAGCCCAACTCTGTGGTTGTTGAGGCAACATAGCCTAGGAAACAATGCCGGGCGCAGTCCACCCCTTCTGAACCTGAGGGAAGGAAGCTGGACATCATTGGCAAAAAACTATATTCGGCTGCTGGGCTCAGCTGCCGGATAGCCAACTACTCGGCATGTATGGGGGCTTACCAGCAGGTCCTATGGAAGAGGATGGCGCCCCTCATACAGGATCTGCCGGAAGAGAGGAGGAGGATGCCAGAGACTATCCAGACAGAGGCCCAACCGCTTGTAGGCCAGCAGATGAACTCAGCACAACACGTTGCTGACTGTGCTGCCAAAACCATCGCAGGTTCGGTTGCCTTACGCTGCCACGCTTGGCTTCGGTTGTCGGGCCTATCCACGCAATCATTTGCGATCATTGAAGATATGCCCTTTGATAGCTCGGGCCTCTTCAGTGGTTCAACGGATGAGAAACTTGAATTCATGCAGAAGATGAGGACCACCACACAGAAGTATGACTCCCCTGTTTGGAGACCGTCTGTCATTGTTCCAGCATGCCTGGTCCTCTATAACATCGGACCGCTGGGTACTCAATTGTATGACACAGTTACTGGATCGAGTTCTGTGAACTGCCTCCAACAGGTCAGGTCCGTGCCACGCCACCCTCCCCTCCCCTCCCCTCATCAAGGAGATTAAGACCCTGCTTCAAAAAGGGGCCATCGAACCCGTGGACACCGAGCATCATCACCAGTGCTTCTTCTCCAGATACTTCCTGGTTGCGAAGAAGGACGGTGGCCTCCGTCCCATCCTCGATCTCGGGAGTGAACTGGTACATCATCCCGAAGAAGTTCAGGATGACCACCCTTGCTGCTATCCCCCCTCTTCTTCAACGACGGGACTGGTTTGCATCCATAGATCTCAAAGATGCCTATTTCCACATCGGGATCCACCCTTCCCACAGGAGGTTTCTAGCGTTCCAGATTGAGGATGAAGCCTACCAGTTCTGCGTCCTTCTGTTCGGACTCTCCATGGCCCCGAGGGTGTTCATGAAATGTATGGCGGTAGTGGTGGCCTTCCTACAACAGCATGGGGTAATAGTCTTCCCATACATAGACAATTGGCTGATTGTGGCAGATTCCAAGCACCAGCTCGAGAGAGACATCGCCTTTACCCTAGATGTCTTACACACCCTGGGAGTTGTTGTGAACATGGAGAAGTTGCAGCTGAACCCTACTCAGTTGATCCAGTTCATAGGAGCTCGACTGGACTCGATCTCGGCAGCAGCGTACCTTCCCGAGGATCGGTTCGACACCCTTCGATCCCTGATTCACGAGTGCCGACGATCCCGACGGGTTCGAGCACACGCCATCCAAGTCCTCCTCAGACACATGGCAGCCACTACGTCTGTCACTCGCCTGGCCAGACTTCGGTTCCGACCGCTTCAACATTGGTTCCTGGGAGTCTTTGACCATCTACGGGACTCCCCCGGGACACTCCTAACGATGCCCCATTCTGCCCACCGCTCCCTGGATTGGTGGTTGGTATCGACCAATGTTCTCTCTGGTCTTCCTTTCGACCTTTGTCAACCAGATGTCTCCCTCACGACGGATACATCTCTTCAAGTTTGGGGAGCCCATCTAGGGCGCCACGAGATCCAGAGTTCCTGGAGTACCAAGGAACGGGAGCTGCATATCAACGCCTTGCACCTGCTTGCAGTCCAGAACGCGCTTTGGGCCTTTGAGGTGTTGGTTTGAAGCAGGATGGTACTTCTCCTCACGGACAACACTTCAGTGATGTATTACCTGAACAAGCAAGGAGGTACCAGATCCCCATAACTCCTCCAGCTCACTCTTCAGATCTGGGACTGGTGCATCGAAGGGAACATCCTTCTTCAGTCCATCCATCTCCCCAGGCAGGAGAACACTCTTGCAGATGGACTGAGCCGTTCCAACTCCAGCGTCCACGAGTGGATGCTCCACTGACATGTGGTGGCAGACCTCTTCCATCGACAGGGGACTCCGCTGATAGACCTCTTCACAACCGCCCAGAACAGACAGTGCGACCAGTTCTGCTCCAGAACATGGCACAAGGAATCCAGAGGGGACACTTTCCTGTATCAATGGAACAGACCCTTCTTATACCTCTTTCCTCCGATCCTGCTGCTGATGAGGGTCGTCGCCAAGCTATGTTGAGACCGGTCGGATGTGATCCTCATCACCCCGTTGTGGCCCCGGCAACCGTGGTTTGCACCGCTGCTGCTTCTGCCCAGACGGTGCTTCCTCCACCTTCCGGACTGACCCGATCTGCTCACCATCCAACAAGAGAAGGTCAGGCATCCCGACCTCAACACGCTTCGCCTGACAGTTTGGAGGATCCGGCCGTGAGCCCGCGACCGTCTCATGCTGTCTCTCCTTCCCCTCTCCCTCGAGAGGTCCAGACAGTTGTTGATGCTGCTAGGAAGCCCTCCACTTGGAAAGCCTACCTCTACAAGTGGAACCGTTTCGAAAAGTTCCTAGCAGACCAGGTATCAGACTCTCAATCTTGCTCAGTACCGACGATCCTGCAATTCCTCCTCCACTTGTCGGAAGCAGGGCTCTCGGTTTCATCTCTCAGAGGCTATCTGGCAGCTATCTCTGTCGAATTCCAAGCTTGGGGCCGACCGTCTCCCTTCCAGGACCTGATGGTGAAGACGTTCCTGAAGGGTTATGTCAACCTCCATCCTCCAGTACTCGATCCCACTCTGACCTGGAGCCTCGAACTCATCCTCTCCCAATTGGTGAGACAGCCTTTTGAACCCATGGTCTCTACCGACCTCAGGCTACTGACTTGGAAGACTGATTTCCTGGTTGCCATCACCTCTGCTCGTCGAGCTGGAGAACTGTGTGCCTTACGGTCGGACCCTCCATATACCTGCTTCCACAAGCATAAGGTGGTGTTGAGACTGGACATTTCCTTTCTTCCCAAAGTGGTCTCCAGCTTCCATCTTAACCAACCCATCATCCTGCCTGCCTTGATGCAGGACCTGAAGGACGAATTCGAGAGTACCCTCCACTCCATGGATGTGCGGAGGGCGCTTGCATTTTTCATACAACGGACTTCTCCATTCCGTCAATCACCTCAACTCTTCATCTCCTATGCTGACTCGAAGCAGGGTGCACCAATCTCATTGCAGCATCTCTTGAAGTGGGTGACGTCGACCATTGCTCTCTGCTATGAACTGGCCAAGAAGCCTCTGCCTCCATAGGTTCGTGGACGCTCTACAAGAGCTGTCTCCACTTCGACTGCGTTCCTCTCTGGGGTGCCCCTAGAGGATGTCTGCCGTGCTGCGACCTGGTCTTCACCATTGACATTCATTTCACATTACAGACAGGACACTCGTTCTAGGAACGAGACTGCATTTGGGAGGGCAGTGCTTCTGTCCTCCATCCAATAAGTGAGTGTATTGCATGGTTAAACTATTGACTATTAATTCATTGCTGAATTGCTTAATGTTCAAAGAATGTGCTGTCAACAAATCCCTTTCTTAGTTGTTTGTGAGGTTGTCCTTGTCTACTGAAGTACAGGACATACCCTCCTCCAGTGGGGAAGCTTGCTAGTCTACCCAACTGTGTGATTCACAAAGACCACAAAGAAGATGGACAGGTTGCTTACCTGTAACCATAGATCTTCGAGTGGCCTTCTGTGAATTCACACAGAACCGCCCATCCTCCCCTCTATGTCCTGCATATGTGCTTAATGTTCCTGATGCTGCTGATTGCGGCGTCATTCAAGGAACTGAGGGGAATTAGGCGGGAGCGCCTTTTAAGGGACCGTTAGGGTGGGCGGAGTTACCGCCAAAAATGTATCAGTGCACATTCTGCCTAGCGATACCAGAAGGTTCCGTATGCTCTGCGCAGGCGCAGGAATAAAACCAAGTGTGTGAATTCACAGAAGACCACTTGAAGATCTATGTTTACAGGTAAGCAACCTGTCCTTCTCTTCTTTAGGCATTTCCTTCTGACTGCAGTCCTTGGACTTGATAGGTTTAGACTATAAGTGGGGAATCAGTTTTGAATATTCCTGGTGTTACTGCTGTGTTATGTTCTGTTAGACTGATAAGTAGAACGACGAGAATGAGTGAAGCTACCATGCATATTTTCTTTGTGGTGGTGGGTTTCAAATGTGCAATTTTATTTACGTGCCTTACGGACAAATTCAAATTCCTTCTTTCAGATGGGTTGGAAATGGTGGATGCCACTTTGCCATTAAACAGCCATTCTTCATCCAGTTATTCAGATGCTGGAGCAAGCAGGGTACAGTCCTAGTAAATATATATTTGTGTGTCTCTCTGTATGTGATGGTGTGCATATTTTAGCCAAAATTCTGTTGGTACAGTACTCTAGCGATTGCATTTTCCCCCAGGATCATGCAGTAGTGGTAAGGGAAGGCAGCCAAAGCCTGTTGGCTCTGGGCAGCCTGTTTCCCCAAATGTTTTCCTTGTTTCACAGATACTGCACCCATAGCCTTTTTCCTCTTGCCATCACAACCTGGGCTGGCAGAGTGCCTTAACAGAATTTCAGCCATTACAATAGTATCTATTGTAATATGTAGGTATCATGTGTGGGGGTGGAAATATAGCTATTATACTGTTACTACTGTATCATTCCATTATTACTTCATTCTTGCATGTACACTGCTGGAATATAATGTGGCTTTTTAATATACTGCAATCTGAATTTTTCTTATATTATTTCTTAAAATCCTCTTAGAAGTATGAAGTAGCAAGCACTCTACTTCTGAAAGATAACATCTCCAAAGCTAAGCGGAAGCTTCAAGGTACAGTGAGTATTGCAAAAAAAAAAAAAAAAGGGGGGGGGGGAGCCAAAGGCCAGTACCATATTTACACCAAACTTTCTATTTGTTCAAGAAGAGAAGAGTGGCCGCTCTTCTCTCTCCCCCTATATCTTTGCAGTCCAGGTCCATGAGATTATGTGAACAATTGCCATCATTTCAAGGCAACAAGCATGGGTGTATGCGATGGATCATATAAAAAAGGGGATGGGTCTCATTGTTGTTTTCTTCCATGATCTCTCTGTCCATGAGTTAAAAAAACATGGAGAATTGCACTCCAGGAATCATGAGAGTCCATGTGATGTAGCGGTGGAACTAGAACTCCAGGAAACTAGGATTTGAACCCCTGCTTAGCCATGGAAACCCATTGGGTGATACAACAACATCAGTCATGATTCTCCTTTAAACTATGGCACACAGTATCTGCACACATTGATTTACTTTTTAAAAAATCAATAAAAAGTCAAATGTAAGTTCTTCCTCAAAGCCAGAAGTAGACTTCCCATTTCAGCAAGAGAGGGGTGGTTCAGCCCATAGTTGTTCCTGGGGTGCAAAATTGGGCACCAGATGCTCCCGGGTTGCCCACCCCTGATGTAAAGGGTGGAGTTGTTTCTTCGGAGGATTCTAATGACATGAACCTCGCTTAGTGGTGTTTAATGTGAAGAAAATATAGCTAGCGTTTATCTTTGAGAAAACTAAGCCTTCTGTAACTCTACACTCAGCACTAACAATCAGGTATGGCATTTTATTTTTGGTAGACTTCTCACCTGATCTCAGTAGAAAGCGCTCAAAATGCACAGAAAGGACGCCTAGTAGTGAGCAGTCAATTAGCATTCCTTTTGAACCAAGGAAACTCTTTAACTCCATAGAGATGGAAGAGGAGACTCCAAAAGGTGATTGAACTGAACTCTAGCACAAACATTTTGTTCACGTGGCAAGTAAATACTGTAATCAGCCTTTCTGTAACTGAGTCAAATGTAATTCCTTTTAAGTTCTCTGGGTATCTCATAAAACAAAAACATAAAAAGTAAATAAAACAACGAAAACTATTACAACTAAATATATTTATGAACCAAGAGACCCATACTAGAAAACCTAAGTTATTTTAAAGGCCTGAGTAGGGAAAAAGGTGTTCAGTTGGCACCAAATAGATTATAGTGATGGTTCCAGGTGAACATTTCTTGTCAAGTTCTATAACTACACTAGACTCTCCCTAGTGCTACCAGTGGCCCTTTCACACTACACAGTTATAGCACTATAATGCCACTTTAACTACTATAGCTGTGTCCTGTGGAATCGTGGGGATTGGCTGAGTTTTCTAAATACCCCTCCCTAAACTGCAAATCCTAGGATTCCACAGGGTGGAACCATGGCAGTTAAACTGGAGAAATAGTGCCATAATTGCACAGTGTGAAAGATCCCCAGATTATTTCTTTAAAACTTGTTTTCCTTTGGTAGAAGTTTCCCCAAGACACTGAGCTAAAAACTTTGTCATTGTTGTTTTGTTCTTTTCCATATAACTTTAAAAATTATGCAACATTTTCATAACAGGCTGATTTCTGTGACTGCTTGGCTAAATTAGCCCATGGCTTTTTGTTTGTTAGTTCTTGTGAATACGCTTGGGAGAACTGCACTTCTTTCTTGCAGGCCAACATTTAGATAAATCAGATGATGTATTTACCTCCAAAACAATTGAGGAAGAAATTGGTGACTCGGGTGTCATTGCTACATTTGAGAGGTTTACCAGTGAATTGAAGAAAACGTTTTGGGTAAGTGTGTTTTATTAAAATTTGGAACTGAATGCTTACTGTGTATCCTGTAGATACATTACAGTTAGGACAGCTATTTGATATTTTCTGCCTGCTCCAATAACTTCATGCTAATGCACTGATACTGTGATTTAGTCTAGGCACAACAGGATTGAGATTTACACTCAAAATATCTTGAAGGCACCTGAGCAGAATTTATCAGCATTTTTGAATCAGATCCATCAAAGCCGGTATGTGGTACCCATCCATTGTAACTGAAGTGTGGCCATCTTTTCTACAGTGATTGCTGCTTAGCATCAGAGCTTATATGCTTGTATTTGACATAATGGCTGTTAACTCATTTGTGATATACTGTGTTGCTTACTTGTAACATCCATGGCTATCTTGGCAGTTAAAAGAGCATTTCTTATAAGTTAGTAAAGCAGGACAAAGGCAGTATCCTGTGCCTTTCATATTTCAGGCAAAACACCTACCAAAAAACACTCCTGTTTGCCAGTATGTTGCTCATATGAAGTGCAGTTCTATGTTTTATTAGGCAAACCAATGTATGTGTTTCTTAGCTGTAGGAAGTAGGAATGGAATACAGCAGTGGTTATAAACCTTCGGATCTCCAGATATTTTGGATTTCAGCTCAGAATCCATCATCATTAACCATGTTGGTTGAGCCTTCTGCGAGTTGAAGTACAAAATAGCTGGAGGATCAGAGGTGAAGAAATCCTGAAATATTGCAAGTTGAAAGCCTGTGATTCAGTGTCTGGTTTCTTAAAGGATCTCTTTCCAAGTAAACTAGAGGCAGTATTTTGCTTGATATTATCTTTACATCTTGTTCTTGGCACTTTCAGTCAATGTAAGTATGGAGCTGGTTCCATAATCTGCTTCCTGAATTATTTATTTTTATTTAAGCAGTTTATATTCTGCCATTCATCCTATTAGTAATTTAGGCCAGTGTACAACCAGCTATATATACCATAATGCAATTAAGACAAAATCACAGGAAACTCAAATCCACTAGATTTTTTAGTTAGTGAATCATTTGTGTGTGTGCCTATTTGGTCTGGTACATAGAATACTGTAATGTAGGTGTCAGAAAAGCCTCTTTTGGGGGAGAATTCCACAAAGATGATGCCATGTTGGTATTACATGGATGGCCCTCGTGGTCTCTTCCAACTCTGCAATTCTATGATTCTATACATTCCAAGGGCAGGTAGTCATGGAAGCTGGATGTGGCCCACTCCTGTTCCAGAGCATACCAAGAGCATGGACCTTGCTGTTTCTTTGCAGGATTTGAACATGCCACCTATAACACATCAATATTCCTCTTAGGCATGACATCAAGAAAGATGGGTAGGCAACTCATTGTCCAAGGAAGTCTATCTACAACTGCTGATCTCAGTGAGAAAATTTGAGGGAAAACAAGATTCCCAATAATGGCATTTTGAAAACAGCTGGCTAGCTGATGTTCTATGTTGGTTCTAGGTCAGCTGATTTCACACCCAAACAATATAGATGTTGCATATAATAAGTTGGATAGAAACTGGTGAGCTAGGTGATGGAACCCATATTTTGCACCAGTAGACAGCAGTGGCTGATACTGTTTTGCTGAAGGGATATGATTGTCTGCAACAGGCTGAATGAGCTGGAAAACTTCCACAAGATTGTTCTCCACGAACTTGACAATCTTGAGAAGAGAACACAGTTTCTCGTGAGCCTTGAGAAAGACACAGTGGTGCGTATACTACTTTTCACATTTAAGTGTTGCCTGTCTGTGTTTTTTAATGCTTCAGCATCTTATTCATAATAAGAATGTTCATTTTAGGAATTCTGGACTGAACAATCAAAAAAACTGAAGAGTAAACTGAATGCTTTTTGCATTCGTCAAATGCAAAGGTATTTTGTCTTTTTGCTGTTCATCCACTGAGCACCACTTACTTTGCACACTTTTCTTCTATAGCTTGGGTTTGAAAGGTCAGTGTTAGCATGCTTCCCTTATCACCATTGAGGGTGTCTTCCTATTGCACGGGGTTTAAGTAGCAAACACTGTCAGCCGGATGGTGAGCATTTCTTCTTTTCACATCATGACTCTCCAGATGCAAAGGTGTGTGCACTTTTGTAGTTCATTTAATTGAATGAGGAAGTGTTTCTGTTTCACAACTATGTCCTTTTCCCAATAATGTTCAAGCCTCAATAGATGGTGGGGGGAGTTCATCTTCACTCCGCCACAAACTAGTAGTGAAGCTGGTTTGTAAAATATGAATGAGATTTTCATATCCATTGACTGAGTAACAGTTGCCGACGGGCTGTAGCGGGCTCTCCTTCACTTTAAGGAGAAGAGATATTGATTTCCAGCATACCCCACCTCTCTTTATGACTTAATTTCACATATTTGAAATAATTTTTATTACTTGCTTTTTCATTTGCCAGAATTCACAGGGCAGCTTGTTACACAATTTCAGTAATTGTTTTTTTAAAAAACAAACAAATTTGGGTAAAACCAGTAGGTTACAAGGCCATTAGGAAACACAGCTTCCTCCCCAATCCTCCTGTTTCTGATATTTAAGTCTTTTCCTTTTAGCAAAAATGGGGTGGGGAATACATGTTGCACACATAAATACAAAGATTCCGTTACCACAGGGGTGATTCAAATGTGGCCCTGCACATGTTGTTGGACTGCAACTCCCAGCAACCCTAGCCACTGGTGAGGGATGATAGGCATTGCAGTCTAACAACACCTGGAGGGCTACAACTCCCCAGCCCTGATTTAGCATAAGCAGTGTTTGAAAAAAGAAAAGAAATATCAATAGAAGGCCCTGGTTTGGATCAGGACCATAGTGTGAGTGAAGTGGGAATCCTTCCTCTTTACCTGCTGTAATCCTCTCCCCACTCATCCTACGAAGCTCCTAGCTGCTCAGGAAATAAATTCTGTGGCATCACTAACGCTGGTGTCACCCCTTCCCCTGATGGTTTCACCTGGTGCAGTTCTGCACTCCCCTAGTGCCGCCACTGGGTAGATTCTCACACAGTGAATAGAAGCTTCCACAAGGAGGAGTGTTACTTCCTCCTTGGACGTGTGGCACAGAGGGAGAGGGTAAAACCCTCTTCCCCCAAGCCTTTGTAGCCAGTGTGACCCCAAATATGAATGATAACCCGTCTTTGGTTTCCCTGAAGAGCTGCTGGAAAAGGAAGAAGAGGAAATAATGAAGACAAGGCTTTAATCTATTCCAAGACCTTATGAGCCCCACATGTAATTCACTAGACAGTGTTTGCCCATGTCGGCAGTTTATGCAGTTCACATGGTGGTGCATGCCTCTATGCCAGGGATATGTGTTGAGAGCATCAGCTATGAAGGTGGCTATTAAACATATGTGGCAGGCGTACCAAATTGAACTTTCTCAGTATTAATGCTGGCAACTGATGTCGCCAGGAAGAATCATGAACTGTAGAAGAGCTGCCCATTTGTGACTTATCATCCCCACACTGACACTAAATTCTAGTGGTTTCTATGGCTTGTACCTGCAACTGCAGGAGCCAAACTGATAAATATTAGGATTCTATCTGTTTCACCCTCTGTTTCAGGATACAATCCATGGATTCAGTTCTGGATGAACCAACAAGAAACCTGGACAGCAAAGTCCAAAATGTAAAGGTATGTCTCTGCAGCTATAAACAAACTTGTATATTTTGTGAACAGCCTTTTAGATGTGAATCCGTTACCCCTTCTGCTGCAGAAAGGCTGCACTTCCTTGGTGTCAGTTACACGGCAATTTTTGTCGCGGGGCGTATCGTGACTTCCTGATCCTGTATTCGTCCCGTGCTGTTTAGACTGTTTTTGTCACTCTTTAGGAAATCCTGGAAGATCCCGTGATTGATATTTACACAACAAAAGTTCCATTTCTTTTTATTGGTCTCACACTCTTATATCCCATGCTTTTGCTGTTTACACATGTTTAGTGTACCGGGATTTATTTATTTATTTGGCTTTCAATCAAGGATGTGATTACTCGTGTTTTCACAACCTTGGTGACATACTTCCTTTAGAGTTCCGCGCCACGAGCAATGCTATTGGCTGGCTGGGGGCGGGGGAGATCAGGGGGCAGAGGCTTGCATTTGTCCTGTCTCTTTAAAATGTTAACCCTTTCAGTAGGGGCAGCTGTGGAGTGAGGTTTCAAGCCAGTGACACACAAGGCATTTTGAAAGACCCAGATGCTGGCGGTTTTTAATTTTTTACTGTGCCTTGAGGGAGGGGGATGAATGAATGTGTGATCTTTTGCTCAGACACTGGCACAAAGCTGGAATGAGGCAGGAACAATCAGGGTTAGACCCTGTGCTTTCCTTTTGAAATCAAGCTGAGTGTGGGGTGGGGGTGGGAAAGAGGCTTGAGATTGCCCTTGTCTCTTTAAAATGGTAACCCTTAAAGCAGAGGCAGCTGTGGAGTGAAGATTTCTATCCAGTGCAGGCGATGTCACACAAGGCATTTTGAAAGACCCAGATGCTGGCATTTTATACTGTGCCTTGAGGGAGGGGGATGAATGAATGTGTGATCATCCGATCAGACGCTGGCATATTTTACTGTGCCTTGGGGGGGGGTGATGACTGTTTGATTATCCGTTCAGACCCAGGGAGGTGATCAAGGGAGGTGGTGGGCGACCCTCTGCCCACCACGATCTCTTTGTAACATGTAGTTGAGGAAGAAGTTAAAGCTGAAGGGTTTGCAGTGTAGAAATCCATTTAAAAAGGTGATTTAGTACACACACACACACACACACACACACACAAACCTTCACGGAGCTGGAAGGGATGCCTTGGTTTTCAGCTGGTTGAACGGGTGACTGACCCCTCTTTTTCTGGTCGCTGATCTCTAAGCCTGCCCCGAGTCACCATTTCCGGTCATCCCCTAGTACCGAGATAGCTTGTCCCGGGGCTGTTTACATTTCTGATTTTCCGAATCCTCCAGTGGCTTTTTTAAAAACCGGCACAAACCGTGGGACTGGAAGTCCCGCAGGTTGAGGGATAAAAGGTGCCCCCCCCTTCAGAAAATCACGTGCCCGACCCGAGGTACATGTAAACAACCAGGGTTCAATACAAATTCATCCCAGAACATTTTCATTGTATAAACGGCACCCTTTTGTTCCCCATCCGCTGCCCTTTAACAGCTTTCAACTCACTGCACTGTACTCAAAATCAGGAGAATAAAGGGAGAATTATACCCACTCTTTGGACCCATGATGACAAATGAAAAAAAAAGTTTAAATCTGCATTAGTGGTTGGATCCAGAGGGATGAAGAACTGCTTTCCTTAACCAAGCAAGGGGACAATCCTTCACCGAATACTTCATACCTAGTGTTAATGTCCAGGTCTCCCAACTGGGATTTTGTGTTGCTTCTAAATGTATAAATCTACATACATAAGCTTGAGAACATCCTAAATGGCTAATGTACTCAATCCAACAGAAAATAACTTACCATTAAGTAATGTTAGATTCTGGAGTTAACAATCTTTACATGGTGGCCCTCTTTAAACATGGTACTACTTTGCTTGCTTTGCAGTGTGATGAGCCAGCTTTGCTATGTTTGGGGGTCTTCCTGGTTATTCTGCTGAGTCTGTCACAAAGTCCTGCCTCTTACAGAACCCCTGTCCAGTGCACTGTACTGTTTGCAGTTTGATTTCCCTTCTTCCTTGTCTACTTAATTTCTTAGGAAATTTAATGGTGCTGCTAATTTTAATGCAGAGCACATAACGTATGAAAACCTAGCCAGGCATGATACAGATTTGTTATGTAAAGCATTAATATTGTTTTCAAGACTTCTCTTAATCTGGTGTAGGAAGAAACTCCTTGATGAATGTCGATACAGGTTGAGTACCCCTTATCTGAAATGTTTGGGACCAGAAGCATTTCATATCTTGGATTTTTTTTTTATTTTGGAATACCTGTATTTGCATATACATATATGCCTCCTGTCATTACACAGATGCTTGCGTCTCTCTCCAGTCCTGCATCTCATTCGTTCGCAGTTGTGTATGAGGTGTGAGGTTAGAGAAAGACAGAGGAATTTTTTTTAAAAAAATTAAGAATTTTCTAATACATTAAAGTTGGCGGGGAGACACAAAGTACAAGAAAGACAAAGAAAATAGCAGATAAACAATAACAAAAACAGCAAAACGAACAGAAAAAAACATATAGAAGAGAGGAAATTGACTTCCAGTTTTCCTACCTATGGTTATGTATGATCATCTATATATATAAAACTCTTGGGTATATTTCCTTTCCCAGTGTACTGACTGGCCGCTTAGGAAACATTGTCCCTCCCTCCTCACTCCCTCAGCCAATCACTTCCCACAAGCTCTCTACCTCACAATCCACTCCTGCCACTCAATCTACATCTACACCCCCAGCTTCACAATAACCGTGTTGCCAGCCACTCACCTGAGGTTGCAATGGCAAAGGGGACTCCAGGAACCTAAACAACCCCCACCTCCACTATATGCCTTGTTGTGGGAGCACAAGAGGAGAAGCCACCATGCCGCAGAGGTCTGCGAGTCCAGAGTGGGAGAGCCAGCCAGCTAGGCAGTCACTCAGTGATTATATAGATTTTGGTGGTAAAGTTATACTATTAGGTGGTAACTTCAGAATCTCCTATAATGGTGTATGTTACACTGGGTACAGCTAGTTAAAATCTTATTTCTTCAACTAAAAACAATGGCATAAGCATCTTCAGCATAATTAAACCTAACAATGTTCAATCCCAACAGTTAGTATATTGTACTCATACTTCTGCAAAAATAAATAAATAAATAAATAAAATTAAAACTCCCCAAACTTTCACAAATGTCACCAATGATTTTTCTCTAATCAAGGTAGATAACTTACCTGTTTCAGCAAACACAAGACAGCTTTAAAAGCTACTCTTATTGTTGGGATTACTGTATTCTTCTAGTTCTTTGCATAGACCATTCTTGCTGCCATAATGATACATTGTAGTACTCTTCAGATTTCTTCTCTATCTGGTCATCCATCAGTCCCAATAAAAAAGACTCAGTTTTTAACTGAATATTAGTCTTCAAAATTTTCTGTATCAAACAAAATTTGATTCCAAACTGTTTTTAGCTTTCCCACAAGTCCATCACATAGAATATAGTGTCCTTCCCTGTTGCTCACATTTCCGACATAAATTGGAGGCCCCTTTGTGCATTTTTGCCATTTTTCTGCAGTCAAGTAACAATGGTACATCATTTTATAAAAGTTCTGCTTAAGATCATAATGTAATGTAAATCTCAAACATTTTGACCACTTTTCCCCATTGTTCCATCTCTATATTGTACCCAAAATGTTGAGCCCATTTTATCATACAGTCTTCCTCTTCCAACTGTTTTCAGCAGCAATTTATACATCTTACCAATCAAATATTCATCATCCATATATAGTTGCAGTTCAAATTCAGATTTATTCTGTTCAAAACCATCTAGTTATAAGATCCATTTTGAATCTTTCGAATATCTGTCTGTAAGGGTACCATGGAAAGCTGTAACCTTCTGACACTAATTTTCTATTTGAATTAATTCTGCTTGGTTCCTGGTCAAACACTAAAAGGTCTTGGTAAGTTGCCCAACTTGCTGTACTTTCTTTTCTATAAAAAGCTTCTTAGGTTGAAACCCATAAAAGCATAACCCTGGTTTTTATCTATTCCATATTCTTAATAAGGCATATCTCACAAAATGATTATTAAAATCTACATTTATTTTAGCTTTATTATACCATAAATACCCATGCCAAGCAAATCTCAGGTCATACTCTTCTAAATCCAATAATCTCGAATTCAATACAATCCATTCTTTCAACCAAATTAAACAATATACAGAAAAATACAATTTCAAGTCTGGTAAGCCTAGTCTGCCCTCTTTCTTTTGCATCTTGAAAAACTTGATATTTAATTCTGATTTTTCCCTTGCCATATGAACTTCAGTAAATCTTTCTCCCATGGTTTGAATCGTGCATTATCAATCAAAATCAGTACAGAACTAAGAATAGCATTCTTGGCAAAACATTCATTTTTATCACTGAAATTCTCCCCAACAGTGATCATTTTAGTTCCTTCCATCTTTTAAAGTCTTTTTTGATTTCATTTCAAGTTTAGTTATAATTATACTGAAATAACATGCAATTCATATTTGTCACTGTACAGTAATACCTAAATATTGCATCCTTTTCTCAACTTTAAAGCCTGACTTATCCTTCAAATGTGTTTGATCTTCCTTTCTCATAGTCTTCGTTAACACCGTCATCTTTTGTTTGTTAATCTTAAATCCAGTCACTTCTCCAAATTCTTTTAGGTATTGCTAAAAGTGTATCTTCCCAAGCCAAAGAATAAAACTCAAAGTTTGTTGCAGAGGTAACAATAGCTCTTCTTCAAAACATTTATAATAAATAGCAGAAAGACCATCCAGCCCAGGTGCTTTGCCAGTCTTTATCTGCTTAATTGTTTCAAAGATCTCTCCTACGGTTATAGGAGAATTCAACTTCTGTTTCTGCAAATCTGGAATCATGGTAAATTCTGTTTCCTCAGATATTCTTTTATTTCCGCTGCTGATATCTGTTGCTTTTTATATAAAGAAGAATAGTATCTATGGAATGCCTTTTGAATGTTTTACATTATCAGTAATTATCTCTTTTGCATCATATCTTCAAAATTATTTTTTTCTTACTTTCCTTTCTCAGCTTATAAGCCAACCATTCACATGGCTTATTTGCAAATTCAAACTTCTTTTGCTTTACGTGACACATCTTTTTCTCAGTCTCACTCACCATCATTGATAATTGTCTCTGTAAAATTTTAATTTGGTTTGACATAGCTGTTTTCAAGGAAAATTTCTTTAGTTCATCTTTTTCCTTTCTAATTTCTTCCAAAATCAAATGTTTTTCTTGTCTCTTTTTCTTTAATACTGCATTTTGCTGAATAAAATATCCTCACGTAAGCTCTTTACTCACATCCCACACCATTCTAATCTCTGTACCTTTATCTAGATTATCCTCAAAAACATTTAACTTCTTTTTATATTTTCCTACAGTTTTTTCATCTTGAAGAAGCGTTTCATTCAGTATCCAACCTGTAGACCCCCTTTTCCTCTTTAAAGTTAAAGTCACCAGATTGTGATTGAAAAAGTCTTTGGTAAAATCTCAATTTTGATAATTTGATTAGCTAAAATTGTAAAATCATATCAATTCTTGAAAAAGATCTATGTTGCCTGTTTAAAAAAAAGATATATTCTTTGGAGTATTAGAGAAAGACTGAGGATCTGAGAGACAAACGAGTAGGTGTGCCGCTGCCTGGAAGGCGGAAGTTGGCAAATGGCAATAAAACATTTCAGGTTTTGAAGGTTTACTGATTTCTGGATTAGGGATGCTCAACCTGTACTTCTCTCACTGTACAGAGGACTTGCTTGAGTCCCAATATTGGCATACCATTATGTTGGTGACATGTTAGTATTGTGAACTTTAATTATCAGGTTGATATTAAAATCAATTAATTGTAAATTGATTGTACTGGAATAACTGTGTTTTTACATTATTGAATAGTTTTTGGACTACAGCATTCAAATGCAAATTATCATACTGCTTTTTTTTCCTCGCAGTTTCAGAATGGAGGAAGTAATAAGGAATAGAGAAGCCAAGCTTTTGTTGTTGCTTCTGATTGATTAAAATTACACCAAGTAAATCTGGAGATTCATCATCAGATTTGAATGTGTCGAAATCACATTAAATGACATGGAATAAAATACCTTCAATTCTTAGTTGCATTACTAAATGCTACAAAAGGCTTAAATGAGTGATTTTTTTTCCCCTTGCCAATAAGGGGGTGGTATTGAGTAGTTTCCCCATTCTAGAGATTATTGAAATGCATGCATCTAAAGTACCACTTCAGATCATGATTTATTTCCATCCTAAAATAAGTCCTGAATACCTTAGGACTCTTAATAGCATGTTACATTAGAAATTTTGTAAACCAGATTAAAGACACTTCTGACAAAAAAAAAAGACAAAAAAACCATGTTCCTCCCATTTTTAATTGGATGAAAACTCACTTCCTTTGTCCAATTTTGCCAAATTGAAAGCAATACTTGAATTGGGTATTTTTAATCTTTTTGTGATCACATACCACTTTTCATTGTCCAAATTCCAGCTTGCTCCCTAGTTTGCATTTAAGGAATTTGTCTGCCTTTTTTTGCTCTAAATAATTCCCCAAGCATCAAGGCAGCTGTATCTCACTTTACTAGAATGTGAAAACTGGAGTCAGGCATAAATCAGGAAAGAGCACCTTTTTCAGTGTTTCAGATACAGGCTAAGATAGTGTTTGCCTTCTTTGCTGTAGCATCACACTGCTGGCTCATATTCAACTTATCAAGTTGCACATGAGCCCACAGAATGATGCTGCAGCAAAGAAGGCAAATGCTATCTTAGCCTGCATTAATAGAAGCATAGCTTCTAGGTCGTGGGAAGTAATAGTCCCCCTATATTCTGCAGTGGCCTCATCTGGAGTACTGTGTTCACTTTTGGGCACCTCTTTTTAAAAAAGATGTAGACACGTTGGAGCAAGTTCAGAGAAGAGCAACGAGGATGATAATAGGTATGGAGAAAAAAAACATATGAGGAGAGGTTGAAGGAGCTGGTGAAGAGACATTTCATGATCACATTCTTTAAATACCTCAAGGACTGCCCCAAATAGGAGGGTGCATGCTTGTTCACTGTTGCTTCTGGGGGTGGAGCTAGGTCTAATGGTTTTAAATTACAGGAGGATAGATTTTGATTGAACGCTGGAAGGAACTTCTTGACAGTGAGAACGGCTTGACGATGGAACCATTTGCCTAGAGTGTTGGAGGGGTCTCATTCTCTGGATGTCTTCAAAACAGAGGGTGGGCAACTACCTGCTGGAGATGCTTTAGCTCGAGATCCTGCATTGAGCAGAGGGTTGGGCCTAGTGGCCCATAGGGCTCCTTCCGACTCTGGCTCTGTGGCTGGGAACCTGTGCCCAATTAGCCTGTGCCCAATTTCCTGTTGGAAAAGTCACGGTGTTATTGCTGCCAGGCCTGACTGATCAAACCAAATCTTCGTTGTCATGTAATTAGCTGTAAGGACACAATTCTTTCTGCATTTCATTGTCCCAGCATATCCAGAGAGAGATCATTTATTTTGCATAAGGTAATCCACTCATGGGCCTGAGAGCAGAACCTGGAAAGGTCACTATTTAGGATTGTAACTCACAGAACCCTCCAGCTAACATGGGCAGTAACCATTCTGGTTGGAAGACTTGGGGCACTGTAATCCAATAAAGTAACTTTCCCCAGCTCTTATAGATAGGTCTGACTTGTGTGAAAATCCTGAGCTGGATGTCTTCACTTGGAGCTCTAGCAAATTTACAGTGGCTGTTATGCATAGCAGTTGTGCCTGCATCTCTGCATTTCTTTTGAGTTCAGTTTACACTAGAGGGCAGCCTTTTCTCAAGAGTGTCAGTCTCTTGATCTGGATTTAAACAAAATGAATTTCTACTTGTAAAGTTGAAACATTAGAATATTCTTAAGGTACATTGTGCCAAACAGACTTGTTGGTAGCTTGATGTCTAGTGTTTGCCAGGCAGTGTCAGGGTGTCTCATCCTTTTAAAGGTGTTCCTGTCATTGTGTAGAGCAAGGATGGAGAACATATAGCCCTTCCAATGCTGTTGGATTACAACTCCCATTATCCCTCATCAATTGCTGTACTGCCTTGGACTGTGAGGAAAGTTGCATTCCAATATCTGGAGGGCTGCATGATTCTCACCCTTAATGAAGATATTTCTCATTCTGATCCGCTTTATCTGATCTACAGAATAGTGTGATGGGGAGTGGGGAGAAAGCATATCTGTCCTCATATGGCTTTTTACACTATTCACACTACAGTCCACTATAATATTATTATTATTCCACTTTAACTGCAGTGGTTCATGGACCATTCACACTACATAATTACAGTGCTCTTATTCCATCTTTAACTGCAGTGGTTCCATTCAATAGAACCTTGGGTTTATAAGTTTGGTGAGGCACTAGAGCTAAATATCCCTCCCTAAACTGCCAATCCCAGGATTCCATAGGACGGAACCATGGTAGTTAAAGTGGAAATAATAGTGCTATAATTTTGTAGTGTGAATGGGTCCCTGGTATGAGGCAACTTCCTATATTGCCTGTGATCCAAAGCTTGGAAAAATTACTTTTTTGGAATACCGCTCCTGGAATCCCCCATTTATCATAACCACTTACCATTCTCACTGAGGGAATTCTGTTGAGTTTGATTCCCATAATGTCCCAAGATAATTTCTTAGGAAATTAGAAGAGTGGATCAGTATACTTGTTTACCAGTCAGGAACTGAAAATGTAAAGCTGCACAATTCTAACAATAATGGCTAGAAATGGGGAGTAAGGGGTGTTAATGATAAAACATATAACTGCCATTTCAAAGAGAATCTCAGATTTAACAAATAGGCAACAGTTATCTCACACTTTTTAGGAAAGGAGTGTTACTACCAAAATATCTGTTTGACATAAAATAGCTGCAAAACTGTATATTTTCATGAGACTGAAAAACAAATTGAAATTTATTAAGCAAAACTGAAAATCTTCCAAACTATTTTAGTGCAACATGGCAGAAAAAGAGAACTTTAAAATATGCCGCCTGTAAAATGTATATTTATTTTACAAGGTACATTTTTACAACATTTTTTTTAAAAGTCATCATCCCAGTGGTGGTTCAAAATAGCAGTATTATATTACTTTTGTGTATTCAGAGCATATCTAATTATCATTTAACAAGCAGTCATGAATCTTAGCATTGCTTTTTTTTCCAGCCCTTTGAATGATTTGAGTAAGGCAGTGTTCTCCCCCACCCCACCCCAAACACATTTTTTGAAGAAAAAATTATACAAAAGAAGAAGAGACAGACTTAATGTTTGCTGGTTCTAAACTCTCAAACCAGACCTAACCTGTGGCATTTGTAAGACAGCCTCCTTTAAATGGCTCATAAAGGTTTTCATGAGCAAGTGTGGTGTAGTGATTTGAGTGCTGGAGACCAGGGTTCAAATCCTCACTCAGCTATGGAAACCCACTGGCAAGTCACACATTCTCATCCCTAGAGGAAGGAAATGGCAAACTCCCTCTGAAGAAATCTTCTCAAGAAAATCCTGTGATAGGTTCTCCTTAGAGTTGCCATATATTGGAAATGGCTTGAAGGCACACAGCATACATAAATGTCCTTCATGATGGGCTTCTCCCACTCCTACATTCAGTTGTGTTAAAGTGTGCCTTGGGATAAAACTGAACCCTTTTCTAGTTACCATGTTTCAGAAATCAAATGGAACTGAGCTTTCTGGAGAGGAGCTATACCAGACACATTGAACGACCACAGTTTTAGTGTTATTAGCAGATTGTCACAAATAGGATCTGTGGGGTTGGCCCATGCCACTGAGAAAAGATGTTTACAAGTTCATTTACAAGTTGAACATCTTTCCCAATGGTCACAGAAACCCCAGTGAGAAAAAAATAATAGACTTTTATGTAGCTCTGTCCTAGTAGTTGAGCATCATAAAGGGCTCGATAGTGATTACTGTACAGAGAAAATCAATATTTTTTTTGCTAAATTTTGTTTTTCTGGGCAGAAAACATTGTTCCTGGCATGTAAGACAGGTTTTTTGTGCAAAAAAAAAAAAAAAGCCCCATATGTTTTTCTCTGCACAACAAAATTCTTACCCAATACTTTGGATGGTCAGATGCATGGAGAATACTATGGAGAAATATTTGTTTTCTCTCTGTGAGGAGAAATCTAAAGCAATTATTTGTCCTTGCATGTCAGGACTAAATAGTCGAAAGAATTACATGCCTACACTGTGGTACTTGATATCATGACACTGGGTGAGAAATCTTACACTGGAATGCTGATTCCATTCTTCAAGTATTTTGGATAACATTTATTTGAATTCAGAGTTGCTGCAAAGATCTTTCTTGCAAAACTCATGTGGCTTCTGGGATTAGGCTTTAAAAGTTCCCTAACTTTTCACCTGTGTAGGAAAATGCTTATGTGTTGGATTAATCCACTGTTATAGAACCTTTCTGCATTACTTTACTAAAAAAATGGGAGGCAACCTGATGCCCTCTCTATATTTTGGACTATAGCTCTTATCATCACTGATCACTGACTGCTGGGTGGTTATGGGAGTTGTAATCTAAAACAGTGCAGAATAGGAAGCTTTCACTAAAGAGAGAGATGATATTGCAAGTATCTTATGTTTCAACTGTTCTATAGCAAAACATACACAGATCAATATATAAGTCCCCCTCCAACAAAATTATGGTAAATAGGCAAAGCTTCTTCACTAGGAGTTTTGCTGTAGAATAGGAACTGTGGGCTTGTCTAGATGGTGAAAAAATTCCTCACAGAATTTGAGGAGAACACCTTTTGTCCCAACAAGATCCTGTGGCGATTTGCTATATTCAGAAAGAGGGGGTCAAAAAACTAAAAAAAACTACGTGGGAAAAGCCTTTGCAGCTTTTCCCGAAGTTTTTTTGTTTGTTTGTTTTAATGCAGGGGAAATTCACACTCCTGCTTGTTAGGACAACTGAATTGTATTGCTGTGCATTCCTGGATAAGAGCGGAAGTGGAAACCCATTGGTTGGACATGTGCAGGGGATGGCCTTGCCAGCAACCAAGTGGCCAGAAGCACCGTTTTGGAGTTTTGTGGTAGCAGTCGTGTGCTTTTTTACTGTGTTGGAAAAAAACAAACAGCTTTTTAAATGTAAGGTTGCACTTGCACACACCTAGATTTACAGTAAAAATAATGTGTAGTTGTGGAAAATTGTTAAGAATAATAATGTGAACGATTCACTCCCGACCACCATGTTGATTCGCAGGCATGACCCAATGTGAACATCAAACACAGATAGCTTCGCATACCAGTAATTTTGCCAAAAAAACCCATGGAGACAAATGAATGCCGCTGTACATTGTTAATGTACAACAATCAGCATTATAGCTTCTTGTCTGGACAAGCCCTGCTAAAAGAATGATCCAAATTGTTTTGTAGCCCTTTTTGCTTTAAAACTACAAATCTATGCAGCCTTACCAGAAAATAAGTCCTACTGAAAATGGTAGGATTTCTTTCTGCATGGGATTATGTTTATAGGTCTTGTCAACTGTATGATCTCACACACTGTAATAATGCTTATTTTTATACAGGCACCCTTCATATGCTATTATGTTATTTCCTAACATAATGTATATTAAGTTTCACTTTGTGAACCTGCTCTAAAGCCACACAAAATTAAAATGCAGATGAAGGAAGTGATGTAAGCCACCATATCATTAGCCAGGGAAATTGGCTAGGTAATTGAATAAGTAGAAGGTTGCACTTAAGAAGCCTTTTGTGATAGACTGTCTCACACAATTAGGATAGTGTTCTGGTTCTAGAGTTTATGGCTTGACAGATTTACTGAGAGGTTATCTGCAGCTGCTTTACCCAAGTTGAATTTTAATGGATGGGAATTCTCCAGCCCTCCAGGTCTACATGAATTGCAACTTCCAGCATCCTTTGTTACAGACTGTGCTGGCTGGGAGTTGCAGTCATCAATATCTGGAGGGCTGCATGATTTCCACACCAGTTTAGAAGTTGGCACCTTTCTTTCTTTCTTTCTTTCTTTCTTTCTTTCTTTCTTTCTTTCTTTCTTTCTTTTTTAATAGGGTGGGAACTGTCAAAGCTTCAGATGTTGAACAGCAACTCCCAAGCGTCCTCATCACTGGCTAGGGCTGTTTGGATTTGAAGCCATCAACATCTGGAGGGCCTCATAATTCTCACCCCGGTTTAGATGGTGCTGCTTCAGCTTAGATGCCTTAGTTGCCAGAAACATGTAGTTAATTCCTATTGTGCCTTATATTTTAAACTCCCTGTGTGTTGCTAGAACTGGTAATAAGAGTAGCCTTATTTGCTGTACTTAAAGCAACCAGAAAGCTTTTTAGGACACAAGTGACTTCTTTTTTCCCAATCAATAAAATGCCAATCTATAAAACGGGGAGTGGAGGGAGATTAAAAAAAAGAAGTCTGTGCCACCATGCAGACTGAATAAAATATACACTCTTCTGAATACAGAGATGATGTTGCATATCCGAACAACGAATAATCTTGTGAAGCAGCCTGTACTCTGCTGCTAGTTTTCAAAAGTTACAGTACAACTATTCAAAGCACACCCCTGCTTTCTCGTTCTGAGGAACAGGGGTAGCCAATAGATCCACCACTTGGGGGAGGAGGAATTCCCTCTTACAACTGCTCTGAGTGACACAAGAGTTCTGCCAGTGCCAAACCTCTGAATGCAAAAGCTCTGGTTCAACTCGGAGGAGCACCAACAAAGCAAAGAGTGGGTGCACTTCATTTGTCCAGGAGACAACTCTTAAGCATTCTACCTGTGTCAAGAAAGATGGAATTGTGGCTTTGTTCTGGGTGGATGAAATGATAACAGCCCTCATCATATTAATAATGGTATTTATCAAAATGTTAAAAACGATGTTGTTATAAAGCAATCAGGAAGGCGTTAAACAGGGAGTAGAAGGACAGGTCAACGTAACCCAACTGAGTCTAAGCTTGTACTAAGGCTGTGTATGATGGCCTGGTCAACTCAGTCTTTTTCTTTTTTCTCTTTTTTAGAAAAAAAAAAGGTGGGTAAGGGATTTTGTACACTACAACGTAATATTAAATTCTACTTCTTATTGTGCTTTTTTATTGTTCAGAGTGCCATTAGCTGCCATTAGGTAGTCTTTATGGAACCCATTCTTTACTTCCATCACAAGAGGGACCTCTTTCGTGTCGATTCTTGAAGGTCTTTTCCGATATGTCTGGAAAAGAGTAACAGCGTAACATAAAGATGAGCCTTAAGTACATTGGAATGTATTGGTTATATCCGAAGTTGGTACAGGACAATGTCATATATATCTTAACAATTTAAACAGTTAATTCCTATGCATCCTTTGGCAGTTCTACATTTTCTGTAGAACTTGGTGCTAGATGTTATTTTTCTTTTCAAAATAAAACTATCTGGAACTACTATAGATGCTTGTGTGCTTAGGCATCCTCCCAAACTCATAGTTATTCCATAGAGCAAAAGAAACTTGCAGGGAGATAATTTAAGGTGAAGAAGTAGCAGGTATGAAAAAGAGCCAAGCAGCCCCTTCTCAAACTATCTTTTTATAAAGGGGAGTGGGAAGAGACAAGGGCAATGAATATGACACAGCTTTAAGAGAAAAGCTGGTTTGGCTAAGCATTTCTACATAGGCTAGGGAAGTTTCCTTGAGAAACTGCACATTCAGCTCTTTCAAAGTGTTCTTAAATATCAAGTGAAAAGCAACTAAGAACGCTTAAGACTTAAGTTTGGGTCCAGATTTACAGTACATCCCTCCAGATGTTGTTGGACAAGGCAAGCAAAACACACCCCTCTCCAGGTGGTGTGGGACTCCCAGTTCTCAGCATTCTCAACAATTGGCTATGCCAGCTTAAAGTTCTTGGGACTTTCAGTCTAGCAACATCTGGGGGGCTGCACTTTTCCCACCCCTCGAGTAGTCCATTGAAGTCAACAGGACAATTTAGCTATGACTGGTAATCCCCACTGGTTTCAGTGGGTCTAATCGTGAGTAAATCTGGATTCCAGAATTGCTCCCATAAAAATTTAGAAAATAGAGTAAGTTTTTTTTAAAAAGTGGCTGTATTAATGAATGAAGACACAAGGAAAGTTTAAAATATGTTCTGAGTAACTTGCATCCACTTACTGCCTAAAGTGGCATGGATGGTTTTTATAAACAAATGTTGTTGAGTTAAAGCCTTATCACTCACAGTCAAGGGGTTATTTGAAGAGTAATTTTAATGGACAAGGTCAGAGTTTTATTTGAAGTTTCCAAGATAGTAAATCTATAATTCATTCTCACAAGTGTACTTAAAGTTCTGCTTATCAGTCAATGGTCAATTAAGAAGTACAGATGTAAACATTATAAACTATATATATCTATAGAGGATGACAGTCTTCTGATAAGACAGCAGCTAATCTTGTTGAGAAAAAAGCAAATGCTATACATTATAATGACCATCAGAATGTCACAAGAATTGCAGCTTTAAGAGATGGGGCCTGAATCTTCTTTTTTCCTCCCCCCTCTTCCTTCCCTTTCCCTCATGTGTCATTTTTTAAAGGTTATTTGGCATGAAGGCAAGAACTATCTTTTTGATGATATTTGTAAGCTACTCTGCCAGCCTATTTAGTTAGAGAGCTGGGTAAAATGTTTTAAATAAATAAATATTTAGAACTCCTTAACTTGAAAAAAAAATGTACCACTTTGCTTATGTTCAATGTTTTAGCTAACACACATTGGAAACTGCTTAATGCAGTATAGATGTGTAAATTGCTATTGCTTAAAACAATTTGTAAGCTGCTCTGATAGCCTTGGGGCTGAAGAGCGGGGTAGAAATAACTAAATAAAAAAAAATAGGATTGCTTATACCTAATTATATTGTAATAGTTATTGTTGAGCCAGTATGGTGTAGTGGTTTGGGTGTTGGACTACGACTCTGGAGACCCCACTCAGCCATGGAAACCCACTGGGTGACCTTGGGCAAATGACACTCTTCAGCCTCAGAGGAAGGCAAAGGCAAGCTACCTCTGAACAAATCTTGCCAAGAAAACCCTGTGATAGGTTTGCCTTAGGGTCATCATAATTTGGAAACGACTTGAAGGCACAACAACTTGTTGCTGTTGTTGTGTATGTTCAAGTCATTTCTGACTTATGGTGACTCTGACCCTATCATGGGCATGATTTATTCAGAGTAGATTTACCATTGCCACCCTCTGGAGCTAAAAGTGTGTGATTTAACCAAGGTCACCGAGTGGTTTCTGTGGCTGAGCAGGAATTCGAACCCTAGTCTCCCACAGTCCTAGTCCAATGCTCAAACCACTACATCACACTGGCTCTCTATATACAATAGGCCCTCAGTATCTACTGGAGTTTGGTTCCAGCTCCATTCAGCCCAATGGATACCAAAATCTGTTGATGCTCAAGTCCTGTTATATACAATTGCCTAGTAAAATGGTGTCCATTGTATAAAATGGGAAGATTTGCTTTTTGGAATTTTTTGTGGGTCGAATCCGTGGATGCAGAATCTGTGGATAAGGAGGGCTGATTGTAGTAATAATGTAATTCTAATTAGGACAGCTTAGAAATGATTTCAAGAGGAAGTAATCTTCAAGATGATGTAAATATGCCATAATGTTTTGATGCAACAGCTCCGTCTTCTGTAATATTTGGACCCACTGCCTGGAATTCCTGTGTACGAGTATATACATTTCATAGGAAGCAGGAGTCAGATACCTTATACTTAGATACTTGTTCTCCATTTGCCATGGCACCCACAAGGGGGTGGGATAACAGGGCTCTAGCCTGAGGGCCAGGGGGGCTGGGATTAGGAGGCGGCCCTGACATGATATTATTGGAAGTTTTTATTCATTGTTTAAACTGACTTAATTTTAATTTTTATCCTAAATCCTTTAGACCATCTTGCTATCCTTAACCTTAGCAGTAGGTAGGGGGCCCACCAAAGATCCTGGCCTGGGGGCCCGCTTCAGGATGCGGGGGCCATGCCATTTGCAATGTTTGTATCCTGAAATCTTTTGAAATAAGAATCACCAAAGAACATTTTTCAAAAGAAAAAAAGTTAGGGTATGTTATCTATTCATGTTTTAGTGGAAGTGTGTGTGTGAGTGTGTTTATGATAAATGAAAACCAGATTTGAAGATCCTCTTAATTACTAATTCTTGCTGGTTCAAAATCCTTTCTTGGGGCAGCCTGTCTGTTATACTCTAAGCAGCCTACTGGCAGCATCATGCACAGCAGAGGGTGCTGTCCTATCCCCAAAGCTGAAGTAAGATTCAGCTTTCATTCTCATCTGCTTCTATAGGTGTCATGCAGGGAGATGCCATTTTTGGTTTGGTTTTGCTTCAGACAACAAAATGTCTTGTTCCAACCTGAGGTTAGAGCCTGGTAGTCTGAAAACTTCCCCAGTACTGCAATTATAATTTGGTAGTAATAGCAAAGTAAAGTTCTTAACATCTGTTTGGTTCTCTGCCTTTACACATACAACCTTTTTATAGAACAAATGTGAGGTTCCAGCAAGGCGAGGAAGTATAGATATTGGGGTATAGATGGGGTGGGGGAAATGAAGGCCTTGCCCCTCCCAGATAAGAATGCTACTCTCCAATGAAATTTTCCTAGAGTCCCCAAATTTCTTGCGATGCAGTAATTTAAAATGTCAGTTGAACATTTAGGGATAAAATGTAGGCGTCCAAAGAAAAGGGGCAGGGAAAGTTACCGAGGGAATGCCAGTACAGTCAATATAGGAGTGCTAGGAGTGAACGATTTTCAGTGTCTCACCTCTGCAATGCTAAACATTTCATGGGAGGGCAGAATTCTTATTTTGGGGAGCAATGCCCTCATTCTCCCACCCCAGCTACACCCCTGAGGACAGCAGGCACAACAATGTTGCTAACATGGTGCAATGTTCAATTTGCAAGAGTTCTGGAATTTGCAAAAGGAAAAGCAGAAGGCTGTTACATCATAACTGTACTTTGTTATATTAACCTGTTTCACATACTGCCCACTATCTTTCTTTCAAGGCTGGGCTGCTTCTATGATAGTGATACAGCATTCTCCTATAATGTAAACTATATTGTTTTGTTATCTAGGGGAAGGCCTGTTCTTCCCAAGGGTAGAACTGCCAGTGCTGTGGCAAGAGCTGCGTTTGTCTCTTCCCTGTTCTACAAAACTAGCTCAGGAATTCCTTTATCCCCTAATAACCTTCCCCAACCTGGTGCCCTCCAGATGTATTCAATGATTGTGCAGAAAATTGTTATGGAAAAGCCTTTCTTAGAATTTCTGGCTGAAACAAAAGTAGGCACATTGCAGTTCCTTCTGTACCCCAAGAGCAAAAAAGCACAGAATAATCTCATGCTAGATTAAATATATTAGTTCTATTCCAGCACAAAAGATTTTCTCACAACAGCAGCTGATCCATCTGCAATGGGATGCTCAGCCAGGTCTAGCTTAAGTGCCTGCTGGATCCACTTTTGACACGGATGATCACGCACATTCCCATCTGGCGTGTTGGCCACTTGCAATTAGCATTACAAACAATTAGCATTGGTGCTGAAGCATCATTTTTGCTTAGATTTCTTATATGCTTGGTAAAATCTAGCTTTTGAAAGGCTTATGGTGGTTTCTATTTTATTCTTATTTCAAGACTCTAGTATTATTGGCATTCTGATTACCACTAGTCCCATCAACTTTGATTTTGTTGGTGTAGTTGCTTTCTGTGAATTTCCTGGGAGCAAGAGGCAAGTGAGAAGCCTCCCAAGAAAGATTCTTAATATTGCAGAATTAGACACGCCATAGGAAACACGATCCCACTGGAGTGAAACGTGCATAGCTACTGATGGCGCAACTATAAGTTCTTAATGCTACATCAGTGCATCTCAGTTTTGATGTAATGGGCAAGGCACTTGGTATTCCTTGTAGTGTCATGGGGGAAACATGCAGAGAATCAAGTCTGGCTTCATTAAAAGTAGGAAAAGTGTATTTCAAGACGGTCCACTTATTAGCACTGACATTACAGATAAGCATAAAATATATTTAAAACAATAGTAACAACACACAAGATCATTCTTGCTTCACTTACCTTAACATAAAAGTTAACAAATAGAATGACCAGTGTACTCATGTATGAAGACTGGAAAATGAGGCAACCCAGTGGAAATCCACACGGTTTCACAGCTGCACTGAGTGTGTGGGTAATGGTGAGCAGAAACTGAATCTGTGGAAGGAAGAAACATCACACTCATCATTTGGGATATGAGGTCTTGTCCAGGGTTAAAATTCACTTTCCTCCCCATGCCTGATAATGTGCTGTCTCCATGTTTTGCTATACCATACTACTATTCACATTTTTTAAAAAAAGACAGTTATGAACGTTGTTAAAATGACACTGTCTCTTATCCCAAGGAGGCGGGAATGGACATTTTGACAGATATGAAAAGTAACCAGTATGAGTAATAGTTCTGGGATGATGACTTCACACAGATTAGAGTAGCCAACCTTTGGCCCAGATCTTTTGGCCTAAAACTCCCACCAACCACAGCCACCATAAGCAACAGTGTCATAGCTGTAGTACAAAATCTAGAAAACCTAAAGGTCCTCCGTATATATACTGAATGTTTAAAAAGTTACAAGTCACACACACAATAATATGGTTAATAAAAGGTTGATAAAATGAAAAACTGTTGTATGTGGGGAAATAATCATTGTAATGTAAAAGCAATCTTGTGTACCTCATTCACAATCTTAGATAAGTCTAGGGTTTTTCCCTGCATGCATTTTGTTCTCCCAAAATTCCCTTCTCTTACTTAACTGAGCACTTCTAGCCAACTGGAAGTGCTAGGTCATTCGACACATGACCTAATTTGAATTTTATTGCTTTTGTGTAAGCTCTCTTCTGAATCTGACTCTCCATGAGGATGGATGTATCTTAGCCATCTTAAGCTTTCTGTAACCATGCTATGATGATCAGAACCCAGCCCACAGCTGTAGGCTGAGTGAGTTTTTATTACCTAAATGCCTTCAGTTAAGGACCTTTTCTTAAGTTTGTTTTAGTATGTAGATTGAGATTGAAATACCTTCAGTAAACTTTGTTTTGCATTTTAAACTGACTCCTTTGTTTTGTAATGAGTCTAATTTAACTGGGGGATCCCAGACCTCTGATGATAATTGAGCTTAAGTCTGCTTCCTAAGCGCATTCTGCATAAACACGAAGTCAAAAGTGACTGAATGATTTTTAGCTCTTTTAAAGGAAATAATTCTTGTTGTTTTTAAAGGACTAGATCCTGGAATTTTTTTAATACAATTTTATTTTTAGACTCATTACCTTCCAACAAAAACAAGGAAAAATACCATATCTTTTGTGAGTTACCTTTTGGAGGGAGATATAGTAGCAAAGGTGTTTGAGGAAAGAAGAATGGAAAATAGACTACTGTAGCAATAATTCTATTGTAATAATACAATTTAAACTGTATGTAAGAAAGCCAAAAAGAATGTAAAAATCAAGTTCAAAGTATAGTTGGGAAGGAAGTTGATTGTATGATTGTATGTAATTTTATGCGTATGGAAACTTTATTTAAAGATAATAATAATAAAAAAACAAGTCACTACTCAGTACCATAACTTCATTGTAAACTACAGTAGGACCCCCCCCCCGTATCTGGTGGGGATTGGTTTGTGGGGGGTGTGGATACCGAAAGCTGTGGATAATAGCAAATGCCATTGAAAATAATGAGAGTTCTGGTTTAAAATACCATAGAGTTGCTTTGGAGGACCTAGAAAATGGCTAGAGATGACACATTTTCTAGGAAGTTTCTATGGTAGGTGTGCTGTTGTGTTCCATGGATAATTGAATCAGTGGATAATGAATCAGTGGATATGGGGATCCTACTGTTGTCATAACTGCTGACCTTTTTGGTGGTAACACTGAAACAAAAAAATGGTTCCTCCAAAACCTCACATTTGTTTACTATCCAATGGTAGTATAATACCAGCACACTTGTCTGGAAGCTGGGAATGGCTAAGGCTCCCTGGATCCCATTCTTGGGAGAGAGGTGGCATATAAATCAAATAAATAAATAATAAAGATGGCTGCTTGTTACTGCACATTATCTAAAAAGGTACATAACAGGGAGTCACAGCCATACCCACCTTCCTGACAGGTGTGTAGCATGTTGGAAATGAACTGTGAAAGACGAGACCTGATCTCCAGTCACTGCTTCATAGCTTCACCAGCTACATAGATGAAAAGTAATTGCCTATACATCATTACATTCTAGATTACAGATAGGTTCATCTACACCAGTAATGCAGACACTAAATAATGGCAGCTCTCCAAGATTTCAGGCAGTTTTTTTCCCCCAACCTACCTGGAAATGCCAGGGATTTAACCTGCAACCTTCTGTATACAAAGCAGATGCTACAACACTGACCTCAGGCACTTAGACAGTTAAACGTAACATTGTTGAACAAGCCATATATTCTAGTTTGCAAGCCCTGGTTTCTTCACTTCTAGTTTCCACTTTGTTTTCTTAAAGTAACAATCACACTCTGTAATAGCGCAACTACGTATTAGGATGCTATCCTCCCTCACCATACATTTCCCTTTTTTTAAAAAAACTACAGCTCTCAGAATCCCCAGATGTTTTGGATTTCAGCTCCCAGGTTTCCTGAATGTTGGCCAAGTTGGCTAGGGCTTTTGGGAGTTGAAGTCCAAAACACCTGGAGGACCAAAATTTGGGAACAACTGTATTAGACTTTAAAGACTCTGAACTTATCCACATATATTGATATCACTTTAATTGTCGTGGCTCCATTCTATGGAATTCCAGAATCTGTAGGTACTTAGAATTCTCTGCCAGAGACAGTAATGCTGTAGTTCAGAGGAGTGCCCCAGGGAATATTAAGAATGCTACAAACTCTGTAGGATGCAGTCATGGCTGTTAAAGTGCAATAACTGTGCAGTATAGAGTCCCCCTTGGTAGTTTTTTTTTTTAAAACAACAACAACACCTTAGGATATTCATGCTCTAAATTGTGGTTAGTAAGAATGAACAAGAATGTAAGTGTACCAGCTGTGCCTGAGTGAGATACTTCTTCCACCAAAGATATTTCCTCATGGATGGAATGACAGACAGTCCATAGTAGGAATACATGAGGACATGGATAAAACTATTCAAGGTAGGTCCGAAGAAACCTGTAAAGATTGAATTAAATGAAATATCACATATATATTACAAGCTATTTCATGTCTATTATCTTATAGCTCACTGATAATTGGAGGCACTAGCATTTGGTGGAATATCTTCAAATGCATGATCCTGTATTACAGGAGTGGACAAAATGTGTCTCACCAGACATTGTTGAACTGTAACTCCCAGCATTCCTCACCACTCTATATGCTAGCTAGGACTGATGGGAAGTATAGTCCATTCTATGAGCTTTTTGCAGCCTATCAAGATTTCCTTCTACCTGTACCAGCTTCCCCCACCTGATACTCTCCAGATGTGTTAGGAGTACAACCCCTATCATCTTGTTCAGCATGACTCCCATTCAACCTTTAATACAGCAATAGATTCTAGCAGCTCTCTGACTCTTTAGTCTTTGGATGCTTTCAGATGGATAGCTTCTAGTGTGGTCAGTCCAAAGTCCTTGTGTAGGTATTCCACCATTTTTGGAACATATACATATTCTCCCTCCTACCCTTTTTTGGTGGGAATAAAGACAGAAGTAATAGTGAGTTACATCAAAGTGCAGAACAACAATGTCTGAACCCATAACTGTGAGAATGAGGGGACAGGGCAATCACACAATGAGCACTTTATCTTAAAGATACCCTTTCTCTTTGTAACCAACTCTGCCTCCCTCCCGACAAAACCCTGAAAATAGAGTAGGCAGTGACCACCATGCAACGCTAACAACAAGCTTAGGTTGCAAGTGAGATTTGAATCAGCTATCTTTAGAAATGTACTGGAGTGCTCTAGCTGCTCCATACACTTTTATCCATCACAAGTTCCCCCCCCCCAGCTATAGTGTTAGCCTGCCCTACTACCCCTCCCCATGGGATTCCATAACTGGAAATATCCAATATTTCAGGGTCATATTGGCTTAGTCAGATGAGGTCAGTTGGAGGTCACAATGACCTGAGGCATGTCTAGAAATATAATGGTGTGAAAGCCAAAATAAGATTGAGCGGAAGGCCCCATGATGAGTTCATGCTATTATTAAAGGACTATGTGTTAATCCTTTCTTCCAGCCTTGGGCGTTTCCAGCAATAATACAATCAAGCAATCAAGTGACCATTCCTCATTCCCCTTCCTATCCAACCTTATGAGGCTGTTGCAAAATCATCAATAGTCTATCTCTCTGCAATTGAAGCAATCAGTTGAGTTTTGGTTTCCTTTGTCTATTCCGTGGGAGAGCCATCCAAACTTTGTTATTGCTAAACTCATCCCTCCAAGGCATGGAATAAAGTATAAATATTAGGACCCTAACATAGCAGGGTGTGTCACAGTTGAGGTGCCACAGTGGATGGACTTGGGCATTTTCTTTCTCAGCGCAACCTGGATTGGAACCTCTGTGTCACCCTCAGAGTTGTGTTTTCAATGCACTGAACTCTCTTCTCTTCAAGACTGGTAACTGTCACACTATCTTCCCAGACCTCTCTCTATCCAATCTTTCTGCCTTACTCTTCCTTGTATGGTTCTTAAGAATGTATGTTGTGTATGTTAGTTTACTTTTCGCGTTATTCCAATAAAATATGTTGTTTTACTTTGACTGGAGTCTCCTCTGCAGTTAGTATTGGCATACATAGGTCAGTGGTGTCCAACCTGTGGCCCTCCAGGTGTTTTGGACTCCAGCTCCCAGAAGCCTGAGCCAGCTGGTGAAATGGTCTAGAATTCTGGGATCTGTAGTCCAAAACACCTGGAGGGCCACAAGCTGGACACCACTGACATAGGTGAAAATATCCTGGAAGTTATCCTCCTCTCGCAGTGGGACTCTAACATACCCCACCTCTTAGGGTAACAAGATCAATATCAAAGTTTAATTCTGTATTTCTATGAAATGTGTTGATTCAGAACAAAGCAGCAAGTGGGTAGCAGCTACTGCTGCCTTTAGTGGGTGGCTATTTCCAATATAAAGTGAGCCATTTAATTGTTTACTACCCATTTTGCCAAGGTTTTACTAATTTGTTTTATTAAATGTGCCTAAAATCCTTCCCAACTCTACCCTAAAGTGGTACAATCTGCAGCCAGATCTATCATGTCTGAAAGTACTCTAGCTGTGTTGTTTTGTTACATCTTATTAACTTCGCACCTGCAAATACTCACTTTGTCCACAAGGTATCCAGTTCATAACACACCACCAGATGTTAAACATCGTGGCATGATGATAAACATGAAGGAAAGTAATTTGGCTGTTTTTCTTCCGTAACACAAAGAAAATGGTGTCAGCAAATTCAATGACTTTGGAAAAGTAATACCACCACAACACCTTGGCCACCTGCAAGAACAAGACAGTTACATTAATATTTCTTCTTGAAATAACATGTGCTATCCTTAAGATTTTTTAGCAGAAATGCACATTTAAGATATTTTATTTATTAAAACAAAGAAGATTCTCTGAGGTTGCAATTCTGTATGGTATATGCTCACTTTCTATAGCATATATACTTACCTGGGAGTAATCCCATTTACCTCAATGGTACTGACATTGTGCTGTAAGCAAACCTGAGCGGCGTGCTGCTTAGTAACTATGCGCCTTTACTCAGAAGTTAAATTTTCTTGTGTCCCATGAGACTGACTTCCAAGGAGGTACACAATTTTAGCCTAAGTTCCTAGAAGTATCCTTGCATCCTGATGCTAAATACATGTCCTTGGAAGGAAACACCACTGATTTCAATGGGATTTGATTCTGAGCAAATGTTGACAGAGTTCCATTTTTGCAAAATGAGCCTGCTTAATACATAATACACAGTTTCCAGTCAGCTGCTTTTACAAGGGATCTCTCCTCTGCATTTCCCCAACAGCACTTATAAGTTATTCTTCAGCAGGCATGATCTAGCAGAATGACATAGATCACACTGGGTAGATTATCAGCCTCTAAATAATGGCTGAAGGATTGAGCAGAATAAAGACTTTATGGGAAACAATTACATATGGCTCTGAGCACTACTGATTGTCTTAACAAACAATTACTATGCATGATGGCCACCAATAAGTAGGGGCCCCTCCTGGGCTTGATAGCTACCACAGGGTGCGAGGTTTTTGGATGGAGTGCAAGGGCATGACAATAACCCTCTGCCTCCCTTCCAAAAACGGAGCCATGCATGGGTAAGTTGCACTTAAGTGCATGTACGTCACTAGTAGGATGGTAGATGTTGGAAGTAAATGCAATGCACTCCATTTACCCCCTCCCCACCCCCAAATGCTTACTACAAATTACCGACCCTCACAAATGACCGAGTTAATGAGCTTGTGCTACTCACCCACTCTATTGGACTAAGACATTTTGTTTGCTAAAAGAGTACTGTATTATATTTTAAAGATGTTATTCATTTAGCATAAACTACCTTTTAGTGTTTCATAGGTTAAATAAAGAGGGACACATCTGTGCAAGAGTGAGTGGGGTTGGAGGCAGGGTCCAGTAGTGGGACTTGTGGAAAATTAACTAAGTTATTATTGTGTCATTTGTGCCTTAAGCAGACAAGTGGGAATTAAAATTAAAATACATGCTAGAGAACAAAAGCAATGAGGAATCCATAGGCAGTGAGGTACATGTATATATGACACTACTTCATGGATTTTCTTCATGGATGAGGCTCAGACTCTTTATCAGACTCTTTATCATATTAGCTAAAATGAGACTTGCAATTTCAAAGACAAACCTTCTCTGAATCAGAACATCAGAACATGGACATTTACATTTTTGAACTTTAACCGCTGGGAGTCTGGGAACTGTGGTCCAAAAGGTAAATTTTCCAGGTTCTGCTCTGAACACCAGTGAGCAGAGTGAGCAGGCACCAAAAGCTTCTTATTAAGACAAATGATGAACCACAGCAGTATGATTTTGGAACTAACATATGATCTACATGAATTTTAAAATTCATATAGATCAGAGAAACAAACCCATAAGTTTGTGTTGTTAAAAACAGAAAGTGTGGAAAAGAGAAAAGTACCCGCACAAAGAAGCACAAGCAGGTAATATTAGAAAGTTTATAATTTTTCAATTAAGTTGCAGTGGGAGTAGACCAGCAGCCTTCCAGATGTTTGGACTAGAACTCTCTTGGTTCCTTGCCATTAGCTGTGTGCTGGCTGGTGCTTCTATGATTTGAACTCCAAAATACTGGGGGGGGGGGCAAGGATTCCACATGCCTGAGTGCAGTGATGGAATTAAACTGGTAGATTGTGAAAAAACAAACAAACCATACCATACTAGTCTGTTTGAAAACTGGTAAACAGTGTTACAGAATTAGTATGATATGGTTTGTTTGTTTTTTCACAATCTACCAGTTTAATTTCCATCACTGCACTCAGGCAAAACAAAACAACACTAGTGGAGCCTTCATTATGCAAAAAGTTGCCCTTGACTTGCCTGGAGCATCTTGCAGCTACTGCAAATTTCAAGTGAACTAGCTGCACATTTATTATCTGAGGCACATGAGATAAAGGTGAGGCACATGTGACCCAGTTTGTTGCATTTCATTAATCCCCAGTACCCGCAATTTGAACCCACAGCCAGCGCCCCACCAAACTGGAGCCTTGCCATCCATATTGCACAGCAGAGACACCACACACCTGTTGTGGTCAACTGTGCCTTTCTCCATTGTGTGCATGTGTACAGTATTGTTGTGGGGAGCCTTTGTACATATGAAGCTTTGGGCACTGGCAGGGAAATGTAAAGGATGAAAATAAAATCAAACAATGCATTTAAAAGGGTTGGTTTCATGCCACTTTCTATTATTAAATAGTTAATAATATCAAGACATAATCTAACCATTCATCCACAGGACACCCCCACACATATACACACATACTTGATATGCAGTTTCTTGCTCATGGATACTCTCTGATTTCAGCTTTTACTACCAGACACATGTGATGAGGGCAAGATCAAGAAAGAAACAGAAGCACACCCACTTCCTTCAAGTCAGGACTGTTGGAGGAAAGGATTTGCCTCAGTACAGAACTTTGAAAACCCTTGTTGACTTGAAACAGTTGAACAGTAAAGTATGTTGTTGTTGTTGTTGTTGTTGTTGTTGTTGTTGTTGTTATGTCCTTTCAAGTCAACTCTGACTTGAATCTTACAGGGGGCCTGTCTACACTGCAGAAATACAGCAGTTTGACACTACTTTATCCACCATAGTTCTATCCTATGGAATCCTGGTATTTGTAGTTTGGAGAGGCTCCAGAGTTCTCTGATAGAAAAGGCTAAATACCTCACAAAACTACAAGTATCAGGATTCCATAGGATAGCACTATGCTGGATAAAGTGGTGTCAAACTGTTGTATTTCTGCAGTGTAGATAGGCCTACAGTTTTCTTGGCAAGATTTCATCAGAGGAGCTTAGTCATTGCCTTTCTCTCAGGATGAGAGAGCATGACTTGGCCAAGGTCATCTAGTGGGTTTCCAAGGCTCATTGGAGATCTGAACTCTGGTCTCTCAGAGTCCTAGTCCAACACTCAAGCCACTGTGCCATGCTGGCATGAGGTGTAACACGAAAAGAGAAACAGAGAGAGCATAATTAGGAAAAGGTTATGAAGCCGAAGAGCTTACATGTCAAAGAAAGCCACAGGACAGAAGAGTTTATAGTGAGCTGGAACTTGAAATGAAATCATTCTGCAAATAATCTACAGCAATGAGGTTTTATTCCAGATGGTAATTAATAATTTGTATGATCGACATACTTCCAAATTCGAAATAAAACTGTTTGGATTTTTGTCTTTTACTTTACATAGAAAGTATGTCTATGCATGTGTGTCCAGCCATGTAAGCTAAAAAAAACCACAGCAGCTTCAACTGTAAAAATAGCTCTTTTCACTACATGTAAGAAGAATGTAATCCTATACATCAGGTATGGAGAACACATGGCCCCTACAGATGCCTTTGAACTACAACTCCCACTGTTGATGGCTGTACTTGCTAGGACTGAGGGCAAAAACGTAAATCCATAGAACAATTTGTAGCAGTCTGGGAGTTCAGTCCAACAACATCTGGAGGGCTGCTTGCTCCCCAGCCCCCTCTACATATCTACTCAGAAATAAGACCCATTGAGTCCAGGAGAATTACTCCAAGGTAAGTGTGATTAGGATTGCAGCCTGCAAAAGCGTTGTGAGGGACTGTGGCAAGACTACATCATCTTTCAGTTCTGTAGTTGCTCCTTTGCAGCTTACCCGAATGTCAGCTTCTCCTGCACTGTTCAGGTTCTGACACTGTAAATTATAACCTCCTTCCCAAGTGGCAAGAATTAGCTGGAAGAGAAAACATATTCTGTTACTTTGAATAGAAACTCCCAGTATAATACTTAATTACTGCATGCCTCTGGAGTTTTGAAGGAAGAATGGATGATGCTCACCTCCTCATATAGCAATAAAACTGAATTCCTATTCTCATAAATAAAACCGAACATTTCCCTCAGATCAACATCAGCAACACTATAGTCCCCTGGCCTCCTACTACTTTTATTTACATTTTAATCCAAGAGATTAGGCCCATTATGAGCCAGGCTTCCAAAGATTATTACATATTTCAAGTGTCGGAGTCAGACTAGAAAGCTGCTACAGCCACAGAGTCCCTTGTGTAGAATTGAAGCAAAGATGTGCAACCTAGTGCATAGTTAAGCAAGTTTAAATTTCACTCCAATGATGAGACTCTTAAATTGTTTTTGTTCTCATTATAAGTGGCTTTCTTGACACTGTTTTTCCATCTGCAGTTCGTTGTTCACCCAGTCAACCCAAGATGCCTAAAATTACATGTAATTAGTTAAAAAACACCAAAAGCATGAAATCATGGTTATTAAAAAAAATGGCAGGAATCTACAAATATCTTCTAGGGTAAGACCTCCAATGTCACAAAGAACAAAACAAAAACAAAACCCAAAACATTCTGAATGACCAAAATTAATGTGTCTGAAATTTCTACCATTTGTTCAGCTTACTGTCAATCCAGTTCATGCTAATTGCCAGTCATTCCTGGTAGGTATTCTACCAGTCACTGAGAAACAAACGGTACTGATCTAGAGAGTCTTGCATGTAGAAGCAAACACACTGCCTGCAATGGTTTTTGCATGGGTGAATTTAATCCAGAAGAACTACTTAGGACAGGAATGGACATCTCTCCTATGTTTAGAATGACTGAGTGTATTGATGCAAAAAAAAAAAAAAACCTCTCTGACAATTCAGTATACAAAAGAAGATGAGCAACCACAGCACAATTATGTGTGTCTTCTCAGAAGTGAACACCATTCAATCCAATGCAGCTGACTCCCCACTATATTGGCAGATGATATATAGGCTGCCTTAGGTCTTAAGAAACAGGCCATGTGGATAGGGATACAGAGGTATAGCCAGGTTCTTTAGGCTCATAAGCAACTGATGGTGATCATTTCTTCATCAGCTTTTAGTTACTATACCAAAAGTACAATTGATGAATTCTGGAGGGCAACGGGCAAGGCAAGCCTAACTGAGCACAGCACTTCACTCTGCTGCCACCACTGCTGCATGTAACTGATACTGCCCATTAGTAATTGCTTACGCTGGCTATTTGCCTGAGCAGCTTTTCAGTTGTCCTCTCCTTGAAATCCCAAGACAAATTTCCTTATTCCGAGGTACGCTCTGTATATGCTGAAGGGGAGGAAAGATTTCTGAAATATCTCAGAATCTTTTCTTGTAGTAATATAAAGTACTGTGTTGTGAGATGAATTGGGTGCCATTCTGGGAGAAAGGCGGCATATAAGTCAAATAAATAAATAAATAAAATACTGCTCAATACTACTTCTCTTTTATTAAAATAATAATAATAATAATAATAATAATAATAATAATATAGTCCAAGATCCTGTATCAGAGGCTATGGTGTGTAATTTTATGATGATGAAGCTCCCTCACTGGCCTGATAGGAAACCATGCTGATGAACTGTAATAATGCCCAGTGCATCCTGAAGCATATGTTCAGATGTGAAACATGCGGTAATGTGAAACATCTTCTGTTGTGCAATGGGACTCATTATGCAATTGGGACTAGTGCACAATGCTGCTGGCTCCATTTGTGCAATGGTCTAGGAGACATCACATACATGCCTCCTGAGAAGATGAATGTTGCAATATCACAATTCGCCCTGACATGATTGTAACTTTTATATTGTTGACCTTTGAGGATTACGTTTCCAATGATGTAAGTATCTAACAGGATGCCAGCCCTTGTTCTTCAAGGCTGTATGCCCAGAGAACAATGACAGGGTGATGAAAGTGTAGGGTTGTTGTTGTTTTAAAAAAAGAAACATTGGGGTTGTCTTAACGGTCAAAATTACCCTCATAGAACTAGCTTGGAATCCTATCTGTCCTAATGGCATTCTGCATTGGATCGCAGTATTCAGAAGGGGGGGGCAAATCCACCGTAAACTCTGCCAGGAAAGCCTTTGCGGCTTTTCCCGTATTTTTAAAAAAGCTCCATAAAGAATATGCATTGTTGTGCGTTTGGACAATCACATTTGCATTCATTGGCATTTGTGAAAGAGCAGAGGTGGATGATGATTGGTTGGACGTGGGCAGGGAGTGGAGCTTGCTAACAAGGCAAGCGCCTGGAACCGCCATCTTGGATTTTTGCTTTAGCAATCATGCATTCAGGCAACAAACAGCATTTTTCTTTTCTTTTTTTATTTATTTAGGTGGAATATTGCACTTTCGCACCTTAGATATGTTTTTTTTTAAATACTATTCAGCAGCGGCAACTGATGACAATAAAAATGGGAGTAATTCACTCGTGCCTGCAATAGTGATTTGTAAACATGCCTGTTGGGAAAGTAAAAGCGAATAGCTTCACATGCCTCTGATTTTGCCAGAAAATCATTAAGACAAATAGAAGTTGCTTCGAATTAGCATTAGTGCGCATTAATCCATACCCTCCCCCCCCCCCATATAGACAGGTCCATTGTCTGGAAAAGCTCCACAGCTTCTGTTTCAGGTGTTAAAAAGCAACAGGGACCTACTCACTAATGTTGCAGCTCAGGAAACGAATGATGAATGACAAGGCAGGACAAATTACTAAGCACCACTGTAGAAGCAGCATCAGAGTGCTGGTGGACACAGCTGTAGCAGTTTTCAGGAATTATAATGCTAGTCTACTAAATCCTGGAAATCGATGAAATGGTCATTACTACAAGACATTGCCCCTTTAATTCTGAAATGTCAAATGCCTGAAGTCAAAATAATCCAGAGCATATCTACTTGTGTGAATGTGTGAGAAGCAGATGGGAAGAGCAATGTGACGGTTGCATACCAACACATGCATATGCAGGAAACTGAAGGAGCACAGATTTCTTAGTCATTAGAGTAGTCTGCATATCATTTGACATGGTTAAAGGGTGGTGTGAGGTCATGAAGAAAAGCGAGGAAGCTGGAGGGGGTAGTCTGTCTAGAAAATAAATTGGAGGCCCATGGCCAGCTCTACCAAGAAGCTTATTTTTAAAAAAGTTATTAGTTATTTATAACCCGCTCTTCAGCCACAAGGCTATCAGAGCAGTTTACAGACTGTTTTAAGCAATAGCAATTTACACATCTACACTGCATTAAGCAGTTTCCAATGTGTGTTAGCTAATTGCCCCCACAAGCCGGGTACTCATTTTACCGACCTACGAAAGGATGGAAGGCTGTGTGAACCTTTTTCCCGCACTCCCTTTGGTACATTGCCCTATTTAGTTCACTGCTAAAATACACCAACTGTGATTCTATAGAACTTTTTGTACCAGAATCTCTTCTGGGAGGATGATATGGAAAAGCAATTCTTCTAAATGATCTATATGTATCCCTTTTTAAAAACTGGAATAAACAATTTCCATTAGCTAACACACATTGGAAACTGCTTAATGCAGTGTAGATGTGTACATTACTATTGCTTAAAACAATTTGTAAGCCGCTCTGATAGCCTTGTGGCTGAAGAGCAGGGTATAAATAAATCTCTCTCTCTCTGGCTTTTCTTCGCAAAGATTCAGGAAGAAAAGCCAGAGAGAGAGAGATTTATTTATACCCCGCTCTTCAGCCACAAGGCTATCAGAGCGGCTTACAAATTGTTTAAGTATTGCTTAAAACAATTCGTAAGCCACTCTGATAGTCTTGTGGCTGAAGAGCGGGGTATAAATAAATAAATAACTAATAAAAATACCATATACTTCTAAAGCTGTTTATTTAGGAAGTGTAAACTGGTATTCTCTGCTAGAAACAGCGAAAACGATGCACACCCTGAAGTCAGACAGACCATATGCAAATCATCATAGGAAATGTTTTAAACAAACACCACCCAGAAAGATGGAAAAACTCTGGTCTTTTGCAAAGTCTTGTAGACAAAATGTATCAATGGGTCATTTTTCCCCATCATCATGGAAAGAGGTGAAAGAGCCAAGAGATTAGGATAATTTAAAGAAAGTATTAGACGGATTGAAGAAGAGAAAGGAAGAGAGAACAGGTGTTGAGAAATGGAAGAGATCAGAGGGAATGTAAGGAAAGAGGTATGTAAGCTAGAGGAGAGAAGGAGGTTTTTTGTTTTTCTAACTATGGATTGTATAAATGGAGACTAATTGTATGTGGAATATGAGGATGATATATGATGAATGCAATATAATATATGGTGAACGTATTATAAGATCACATGTACTGTATATCTTTCAATAAAAATATTATTGGGAATAAAATTTTCCTCCACCATCAATTGCAGCAACAGGAAAATATATGGCACTCCAGATGTTGTACATCTGCCAATGTTGTACAGCCCTAACCAACAAAGTCTATTGTGAGGGATGATTGGAGCTGCGGCCAATAAACATCCCTGTTCCCCATCCCTGATCTAACACCCAACCTGCTGGTTGACACATTGTGGATGGCAGCAAGCTAAGCTGATCTATTTGGAGCTGGACTATATGCAGTAACCTATAGGTTGTAAAGTGAAACCCACTGCTATACCTACAGGATGCAAAGCAGCCTTCTGCGCATCTCTAATCTGGCTAGGCTCTAACTCACTGGTTCTTAACCTTTGGTCCCCTAGATCTTTTTGAATTGGTCTCCCTTGCCCAGGTTGGCTTGGGCTTCTGGGAGCTGACATCCAAAACATCAGGAAGACTAAAGGTTGAGAACCAATGCTCTAATTAGTTTCAGGTCAGAGATTGCCCTTTTGGACAACAAAGAGCTTTCAGTCTACCTATATAGCTCCCTTGTTTCATTTTAGACTCATCTTCCCATGACTGCACTGCATCCTTACTTAATCCTCAAAAGTCAAGAAACCTATCTTGCCTCTAAGTACTACGGCTGTCCCTACAATTAGGCAGGAATGGGCAGCTGCACCATGTACCAAATTATGGGGGTCATCCATGTGCTAAAATTGTTATCAAAATTGATCTTATTGCATTTTTATTGACATGGATGGGGAGAAACATGCTTGAAATTTTCTGCCTAGATGCCAATATAAGCTCACTGGCTTTGGATACTATGTCTGTATCCAAGGGCTGTACAACACTTGGGTGACAAGGTTCCCCATGATATTCTTGCAAAAAAGTTAGTAACCTGAGGGCTAGACAATGCAACTGTTAGGTGGATTTGTAATTGGTTGACTGACTGGACCCAAAGGGTAGTTACCAATGGCTCCTTTTCATCCTGGAGAGAAGAGACTAGTGGGGTGCCACAGGGTTCTGTCCTGGGCCCAGTGCTGTTCAACATCTTTATCAATGACTTGGATGAGGGAATAGAGGGTATGCTTATCAAGTTTACAGATGATACCAAATTAGGAGGGGTAGCTAATACCCCAGAGGACAGGATCAGGATCCAAAATTACCTGAACAGATTAGAAAGCTGAGTCAAAACTAACAAAATGAATTTCAGCAGGGAGAAATATTGGATACTACACTTGGGCTGTAAAAATGAAATGGACAGATATAGGATGGGTTACATCTGGCTTGATGGCAATACATGTGAAAGGGATCTAGGAGTCTTAGTGGACCACAAGCTGAACATGAGTCAGCAGTGTGATGCAGCAGCTAAAAAAGCCAATGTGATTCTAGGCTGCATTAATAGGAGCATAGTGTCTAGATCAAGGGAAGTAATAGTGCCACTGTGTTCTGTTTTAGGCAGACCTCACCTGGAATACTGTGTCCAATTCTGGGCACCACAATTCAGGAAGGATATTGAGAAGCTGGAACGTGTCCAGAGAAGGGTGACCTGGATGGTGGGAAGTCTGGAAGCCATGCCCTATGAGTAGTGGCTTAGGGAGCTGGGCATGTTTAGTCCGGAGAAGACAAGATTAAGAGGTGACATGATAGCCATGTTTAAATATTTGAAGGAATGTCATACTGAGGATGGGGCAAGATTGTTTTCTGCTGCTCCAGATACTAGAACACAGAGCAATGGGTTCAAACTACAGGAAGAGATTCCACCTAAACATTAGGAAGAACTTCCTGACAGTAAGAGCTGTTTGGAAGTGGAATACACTGCCTCGTAGTGTGGTGAAGCCTCCTTCTTTGAAGCTTTTTAAACATAGGCTGGATGGCCATCTGTTGGGAATGATTTGATTGTGTATTCCTGCATGGCAGGGGGTTGGACTGGATGGCCTTTGTGGTCTCTTCCAACTCTATGATTCTATGATTGGGATGCACCATTTGCTGCTCTGATTCAGGCAGGAAAACAATGCCAATCAGGCTTTCTCGTACTTCTTCCAGTATAGTGTGGATTTACTTTCTCACTTCCACCTAGGTAAGCGATTCCCAACCTTCAGTCTTGGTTTTGGCTATGTAGTTTGGGGATGCTGGTAACTGTAGGCCAGCATCTGGAGGCTTAAGGAACCATTCATCTAGAGCCTCACTACTGTGCCTCCTGCCAGATGCCTGCAGTCCCTATGGCATGCTGCGGATTGGACCAAGTTTTATTGTGGAATCACTAATATGGCAGCAGTAAACCCACTTTTAGTTTTGCCCCGCACAGCTGCTCAAAGTCAAACAGGACTGGTGCTGGACCTGATCCCTTCTGAGGTCCTGTACCAAGAGACCTCTTGTTTAACTAGGAGCAGCTATGGGCGAAGTGACAGTAAAATAGAGAGTGGGTTTGCTGCATCCCCAGCGGCAGATCCATCCACTTCCTCTGGTTATATGGGAACAACAGCTTTAGGTTAATTTTGAAACCATCAGCAAATAACATGCAGGACTGCAAGCTAAGGCCTAAATCCAGTTGTTAGTGCCAACTAGAGTAAAACCATTGAATCAATAACTTGTTGACATTTAAGTAAATGTCAGTGGTTCACTGGTTTACTCTAGCTGGGACTAACATTTGGCTTTAAGCCTAGACATCATGTATAGTGTCATTGAAAACAACTAGAATAGTGTTTTATTCTATGACAACTTCCCATTATAACATTTAATACACTATCCTAAGCAGTTTTGCAGATGTTAACTCTACATCCTGGGATCTGGGATATGTTTGTTTTTAGGTCCTGGATATTGAATACTACAGAATTCCACCCAACAGCAAAACATCCTGCTCTTTAGTCTTAGGGGGAAAATACATTCCCTCAGATGACCTGATTAACAAGTGTCCATTGTAATATGAGTCAATGGCCTCTATTTTGCAATTCAAGTATAAATAAACTCAGCTCATAAGGACAGCTTTGTTACAAGCATCTGTCTCTTGGCTCTGGGAACATGTGTATAAGAATATGAGAAAGAGAATGCTCCAAATTCACAGTCATTTCTGAAAATTCACTTGGTCAATGCAAACCATGCCGTTCCGCAAAAGAAAGACCTCCAATGCATTTACCAACTGGCTTAAAAGGCAGCCTGCTGAAATCATTTGAAAGGAAAGACAAAGCAAAATGAACAAGCCAAGAGTAGCCACGGCGACATAGCACAAGCTGGATGACAATATGTGAAGTATAATATTGCAAACAGTGTGCCACATCTGAGCAGAAACTCCCTGATCAACAAGAAAGATCTGCACATGCTGCAGAGGCGATGTATATAATAGACTGATGTACACAGCAGGTGCTGATGTATGCATATACAGGACATCTCATCCCATGGAGTCTGACAGATACATACCCTCCAACTGTCCCAATTTGGCAGGTACAGTCCTAATTAATCCTCTCTCATCCCACTTTCGCAGATGCTTTTAAAATGTTCCAGTTTCTTTCTCCTCCCATTCCCTCCCCTTGTTCTCGGCTTACTTCAGTTGCTGCAAACTCAGTTCAAAATGCAAAAGGAATTTTCACTCAGTTATATCAGCTGGAAGGAAAGGACAGGAGGGAGCAGAATCTTGCCTTTCCCAGTCAGCTCAGGCAAAACCAAAGTGCTTGCCTAGACTCTTCTGGCTTGTGTGTTCCTCCTCATTAATAACTTTTGCCATATTGATCACACTCTTATGTTGCTTGGCCACATGTGTCCTAGCTTTCATCAGTGAAATGTGGGAGGCTATGCAGATGTATCTATTGATGTTGTTTCCCCCCACTGAAGGTCACTAAGTTTTCCTCAGATTTGCTGCTACTTTGTGCCTTGGAATCTGGGTCTTTCATTGTTGATGTGAGACTTTTCTGTTTGGGAAAACATTTATGATAAGCAAAGAGACTGTTTAAACCAAATCCATGACTAGTGCTGACGGAAGAACTCTGTTTCTTTTGAACTGGGTTAGAAAAGAACCTCTCCATTGATGCCCCCTTGTCGTGGGAGAGAACTCACGCCGAACAAGTCTTGAAGAGAAACGACAACGCAGAAAAAATCACAACCCAGAAACATCACCCAAGGAAACCTTCTGCTGTGCTTTCTGCAACTGGACTTGTCTATCTCGGATTGGCCTTTTTAGTCATCAGCACGCTTGCAGAAAGCACGGGATGTGTCCTTCCTGAATCTTTGTTTGCAAAGAGAAGCCAGAGAGAGAGAGAAAAGAACTGTGGAGAAAACTAGTTCAGAATCTAACAAGACAAATCAGGAGAGAAGAAGAAGCACTGAATTTCTGCTTTGTTCAGGAAGTTAGAGAACTTAGCACTCCAGAGTTCCTGCTTTACCAAAGCCCTGCTTTCTATGTAGGTTGGCTATTTTTAGATGATCTTCAGAGAGCTACCATTTAATCCATGGTTTTAGATGGGCTGCAGAGCTATAATGCAGCCAGTATTTAAAGATCGCAGCTTGTTGTGCTTCAGAGCGGGCCAGAGATCTCAGTTAGTTGAATGTAGCAGAATATAACCAACACTGAATATCCAAAATGTGATTATTATCTTGGGGAACCAACCACCAAGTGGAGACGTGAGGAATGTGCAAAATAACATCCTTTAAGGTGTCAGAAGATTTTTCTCATTTTTAATAAACTCCTTAGGTAACTGTCCACATGATTGGTCTGTCTATTTTCAAACTGTCCAGAGAATGTTCAGCAATCAAGGGCTTACTAGAAACTTTACCAGAGACAGATCCTGGAAAATTTCCTTTTTGATACAGTAATTTTTGGGAGATTCTAGAAGTTGTGGTGCAAAACAAGTAATTTTGGCAAGCTCTGCAGAGGCTCAGGAGTACTTGTTTCTGGCAATTTAAGGAAACCTGCTTGCAGTTAGGAGGTTTATGATGGAGACTGGCAGCTCCCCTAGAATTTGAAGGCAATAGACTCACAGTTCCACTCAGTGTGTTGTCTTCTTCTTTTTTTTTTTTAAGCACAGATTTTGTTAAACGGGAAGATCTGGCTCTAACTATGTCTAATAAAATGACATATAGGCTAGAGACTGATGCTATTATCTCCCTCTCCCCCAACTGCCACCACACAGGAAGGATGAAACAAGTGACTGGAATCCCATAAGAAGGAAGCCAGTGCGGGAAGAGGACAAGACAATTGGGAAAAGAAAAACAGCAGAGAGATGGTTAAGCATGCACTCCTAATGGCTCTGTCTTCTCAAAGTGGGCTTTTCCCAAAGCTGAATTTCTTCAGACAAAATAGGAACTAGGGCTTGAAGCCAAGGCTACAGAAGTCATGTGTTTTAACCTCACAGCTCAAAAATGGTGGAATTAGAAGCTGCTTATGCCCATGCTGTGCCTCAAAATATAGGTTATAGAGAGAGAGTCCTGGAAGCTACATGAAGGTTGCTCAGGCCAATCCTTTGTGCTGTTATGAGGCTGCCCCCCCCGCCCCCCGCAAAAAAAAAAAAAAAACAACACCTATCTGATCAAGCAGATCACAGAGTAGTGGTGGGAAACTTTTGACCCTCCAGGTGTTTTATACTTCAACTCCCAGAAGCCCCAGACAACATGGCCAATGTAAAGGATTGTGGGAGCTTGTAGAACAAAATGTCTAGAAGAATAAAAATTCCCAATTCCTGTCACAGAGCATTAGAAAGCGAAACTGCTTAAATGATGCCCATCCTGGTTGCTTAAACTATAGAACAGCACCCCTCATACAAAGAAAACAATTATGATAAAATCCCACTTAGCTGAAACCATAGGCTGACAACAAAATTGTACTGCAATTAAGAAGGCTCACCTCTATAAGCATGTAAAAGGAAAGCATTGTGACTCCAAGGTTATATACAATAAGAAGACCCCTGAGTGACATTGCTGGTCTGTTCTTCATGAATGTGGTGCCCAGACAGATGAAGAGAAGATATAAAACAGTGAGGGAAAGGGTTGGTAAACAGGAATCCAGCATTAGCCATCCTCTGACCCTGGGATCTGAAGAGACAAAAGAAAAAGACCTAAGGAATTAGCACATAGAAATATTTAACCATCAATAAAAACATTCAATAGGTGATTACAATCCAATCTAATAGTTACCTCTCTAGTATTCTCACCTTTATAACTCTCTTCCAGGATGCTCTTACAGCATGTCTAGATTAGGGTTGTCAACCCGCTAAGGAACTTTTTGTTGATTAATTATCTATCTTTCACCCAACTGATTATGCAATTAAATTTAATAGACCTGCACATTACTAAAACTTCAATAAAGGCAGCACAACATAATACACTAGCTTTTATGTCATAGTATCTGCCAGCCCTGTTTAAAGGAAATTGCATGTATGAAAAATAAGAGTCCAGTTTAATCATAAAGGTGCCACCCTGCCCTGAAATGCATTACTCACCAGTGGTTACTTCTGTATTATTGCTGAAGTGTCTAATATTTCTGAAGTTTAAAGACAGAGTCAAGGGTTATTGATACGCACATGCTACAAAAATCCGTACTGTGTATTTGCATTGAGCCATGCCACTTACTCAAACTGAGATGCTTCTTTATGATCTTTCTAAGGACTTTTTCAGATGCCCCTTACCGCACCGTAACAGCAACGAAGCTGCTGCGTGGCAGGGGGTCTGTTTCGGACGCCGCCGTCCCTCTCTCGGTGTCATCTGTGACTGTTCCGGGTAGGACTGAGGATGGCTGTGGCATTTTTTACTCATGGAAGTTGTCGTGAATAGCTTCATTGCTGTTATGGAGGCTTCTTGCGCGGTAAGGAGCATCTGAAAAAGTCCAAACTCACCCTTCCTCTGAATTGGGACAAATTGCATGGGATGGTTTTATTTTATCCTTAGAGCAACTCTCTGAGGTAGGTTAGACTGAAAGGTGATAACTGGACCAATTTCTCCCAGAGAGCTTTAGCACCAGTGGTGGCTGCTGGCTTCCATATCAGTGGAGTGTTGAATCTGCTCTGGGTTTTGGTCTGAACTTTAAATGAGTTAACCAACGTGCTAAACTTATTTTGGAGCAGCTTGGAGAGCTCCCTGAGCATTTGGACTCAAAGTTGGAGGAAATTTGCCCCAGAGCCACCAGCTGTCACTGTTTATGAGAGAGTTACGGTAGGTTACGGCCACTGGCCTGTGGGGTCCCTCAGGTGTCAGTTCTGTCCCCTGTGCTGTTTAACATATACATGAAACCTCTGGGAGAGATTATCCAGAATTTTGGAGATCAGTGCCAACAGTATGCGGATTACACCCTGTGACACACCCAACTCTATTACTCCTTTCCACCACAAGCCAAGGATTTGTGTTTCGATCCTAAACCACTGCCTGGCATCCGTAATGGACTGGATAAGTGTGGACAAATTGAAACTTAATCCAGACAAGACAGAGGTACTCCTGGTCATTTGGAAGGCAGATCAGGGAAAAGGGATCCAGCCTGTGCTGGATGGGGTTACAATTCACCTGAAGACACAGGTTTGCAGCTTGGGGGTGCTTCTAGGTTCAACTCTGAGCCTGGAAGCCCAGGTTTCAGCGGTGGCTAAGAGTGCATTTGCACAGTTAAAGCTTGTGTGTCAGCTGCACCCATTCCTTGAGATGTCAGATTTGGCCATAGTGACACATGCCTTAGTTACATCCCTGTTGGATTCCTGTAACACACTCTATGTGGGGCTGCCTTTGAAGAGTGTTCAGAAACTCCAGCTGGTTCAAAGAGCTGCAGCCAGATTGTGAACAGGAGCTGGCTACAGGGATCATACAAACCTGTTGTTACAACAGCTCCACTGGCTACCAGTCTGTTTCCAGGCACAATCAAAGTGCTGGTTATGACCTTTATAGCCCTACACAGCTCAGATTCAGGTTATTTGAAGGACCATATTCTCCCTTATGAACCAGCCTAGGCTCTTTGATCTGTTAGGGAGGCCCTTCTCTCTCTCCCACCACTTGCATAAGTACATCTGGTGGGAATTCTGGAGAGGGCCTTCTTGGTGGCTGCCTCCAGGCTCTGGAATGCTCTGCCCAGAGAAGTCAGATTGGCACCCTCCCTGCCATCCTTCCGGAGCCAATTAAAAACTTTCCTATTTCGACAGGCCTTTGCTGATCTTTGCTAATGGCAGTGCTGGGGTATATGTGAGTGTTGTGTATGTGTGTGTGTATATGCATGTGTTTTTAGAGTTTTTGCTACTTTTAAAACTTTTTTTAACTGTTTAACTGTGTTTTAACTTTTGTATTTTGCTGATTTTAACAATTTTTTTTTAATTGTATGCTGCTTTGAGTCCCAAATTGGGGAAAAAGTGGGATATAAATAGAGATGATTATTATGATGATGATGATTTGTTTACAGCAAATTCAGCACTGCATTTCTATGGTATCTTTAGCCCTCCATCAAGTGTTATGCATTTACACAATGCATGTGTAAGGAAAATGGGCCATGCATGCTGACCTCATCCTCAGTGTCCCCACATGTGCTGGCCCACTGCTCTCAGACCCCAGCTTTCCTATGGGAAGGTTGGGGAAGGAGGGCTGAAGAGGCAGGGATAGGGAGATCCATGGCCTTCAAGTATACTGCTCTAGAGGTCAGAATTCAGCCTTTTCAGTTATAACACTTGAACAGGTTTTCAGTGACACCACAAATTTTAGCAAAGTTTGTGCATGGTGGAAGGAAGGAGGTAAGATATGCCTGAGAACTGAGATCTATTGGCAAGGCCCTCCTCTGTGCCCCACTGGTAGGGGTAATACATTGTGGAAGGACATGGGAGAGGGCCTTCCTCTACTGTGGCACCACAGTTGTGGAATATCATGCCTTTGGAGACCTGATTGGCATCAATGCTAGTATCATTTCTGTGTCAAGTCGAAACATGGATTTTTATTAAACTCTTTGGGCCTAATTGATTTTATCCACTTAGAGTCAACTATAGCACATGAACAATTTTAGACTGTTTTAACTGGTTTTAAATTATCTGGTTTTCAACTGATAACTGATCTATATATATAAAACTCTTGGGTATGTTGACTCTCCCAGTGTGCTGATTGGCCGCTCCCTCAGCCAATCATCACCCACATGCAAATCCCCTCTCTACCTCACAACCCACTTCTGGCACTCAATCTGCACTCAATCTGCATCCCACAGCCTCACAAGTGCCCCTCCTCCCTCTCCTTCCCTCAGCCACTCACCAAGCATGGGTTGTGTGGAACACAGGCAGTCAACTGGTGGTGGCAGGGGGACACCATTGCTGCCGCCACAATGGAACCTAGCCAGTCAATTGCCAGTGGCAACAGCAGTGGGCCATCTGCAATAGGACTCAGGTGGTCAACTGGTGGTGGCAGTATATGTTATGCCGGGTACAGCTAGTTTAACATATTCAGCCTCTATTTATTTATTGTTTTAAATTGATTTTATTATAAGCAGTCCTGAGGTCTTTGACCACAGGATGGGATAGAAATATTTTAATTAAAAATTATAAAATAAAATGATTGTAGGAAACTGTTCATAGATTCATAGAGTTGGAAGAGACCACAAGGCCCACCTAGTCCATCTCCTGCCATGCAGGAATATCTAATCAAAGCATGCCCTCATGACAGATGGCCACCCAGCCTCTGTTTAAAAGCCTCCAAAGAAAGAGACTCCACCACACTCTGAGGCAGTGCATTCCACTGCCAAACAGCTCTTAAAATCAGGAAGTTCTTCCTAATGTTTAGGTGGAATCTCTTTTCCTGTAGTTTGAGTCCATTGTTCTGTGTCCTAGTCTCTGAAGCAGCAGAAAACAAGCTTGCTCCTTCTTCAATATGACATCTTTCCAAATACTGAAACATGGCTATCATATCACCTTTTAACCTTCTCTTACCCAGGCTAAACATACCTAGGTCTCTAAGCCGCTCCTCATAGGACATGGTTTCCAAACCTCCCACCAGCTCGGTGGCCCTCCTCTCAACATGTTCCAGCTTGTCCATATCCTTCTTGAATTGTGGTGAACAGAACTGGACACAGTATTCAAGGTGAGGGCTGACCAAAGCAGAATAGAGTGGCATTATTACTTCCCTTGATCTAGACACTATACTCCACTATACTCCTATTGTTCAGGGTGTAGCCAACTTTGTAATCTTGTCCTGAAGATTCTAAACTCTCCTTTTTCAGTCATTTATAATTTATTCACTTTATACAACTTTGAAAAACAGGGACATAAATTATTATAATCATAGGTGCCACTGTTTTATCAAACCTCAAATTCCCAGTGTGTTTAAGACTAAGCATCATGTACTTGACTCAGTACTTGTTGTGCAAACCACCCAAACATTCTACTGTGGCAAGAGCACATCATTAAAATGCATGTCCCCTATGAAGATACTTCAATTTTAATCAGGGTTACTCATCCTACGTACCAAAGATACTAATCTGAATAGCTGACATTTTGGGAGAAAAGGCGAAGCATGTAACCCAATAAATGTAGCATATATTCTACCCATTCTCAGGCTAGATACCTTAGTCTGGGCCAGGAAGGTGAGCCCCTCCAGTCTCTCACCACTGGAGATGTTGGCTTCGACTTGTGGAAGTTGAAGAACTAAACATCTGGAAGGCCAAAGTTCCCCATCTTAGCCCCAGGCAGTCCTGGCAACCTGGTGCCCTCCAGATGTTTTAGACTACAGTCCCCATCACTTATAGCCAGCATGGACAACATATTTAGGAAGCCTGGCTGAGAGACTTTTTCATTCCAGGATAAGCAGTGGTTTAAACCAGTAAACCAGTGGTTAGGATCTTTAAAGCCCTACGTGGCTGGGGCCCAGACTTTCTAAAAGACTGTATCTCCCTACATGAGTTTGCTCAACTTTTAAGCTTTTGGGTGATGTCTTTTTAGTAGTTCCACTCTCACAGGCATATGATGAGGGCACAGAAAAGAGGGCAAACAAAAGAGCCCCTTCTCAGGGGCTGCTCCCAGGCTGTGGAGCTCCTTTCCATGGGAGGTCCATTAGGTCCCCTCTCTGCTCTCTTTCCTCTGGCAAGCAAAGACATTTATTTAGGCAGGTCTTCAATTTGTAAATTGTGTGGCAGAGGGGTGTTTTAATAGTGGTGTGCTGACCTTTTTTTAAAAATCTAGGCTGAATCCCCACTACAGAAATAATCCAGTTTAAAACTGGATTATTTGCCATCTCTCCTTCCTATGGAATTTTCGGATTTGTAGTTTCACAACGTCTTTAGCCTTCTCTGCCAAAGAGTGCTGGTACCTCACCTCACCTAACTACAAATCCCAGGATTCCACAGGAAGGAGCCATGGGAAATAATCCAGTTTCAAACTGGATTATTTGTGTAGTGTGGATTCAGCCATATATTTTAAACATATTTAACCTGGTTTTTTTTTAAAAAAAACTATGTGCTTTCAGAATGGTTTGTTCAATTGCTTTTTAACTTTTTAAAATAAGATTTTAGCTCAACCTTGTTTTATATTACAGGTATATCCATGGATTCGGTATCCACAGCTACACTTATCCATGTCCAAAAAAATATGTTCTCTCTAGGCATTTCTAGGTCCTCCAATGTGATTCTATGGTCAACTTCTGCAATTTCTCTCATTGAAAATAATAAGGCTCCTTATTATCCTTGGTTTCAGGTATCCATGGGGTGTCTTGGAATGATAAGGGGGGGGGTGTCAACCTATACTGTAAGCTACTTTGAGTCCCATGGCAGGAGAAAGGTGGGGTATAAATTGGAGAGAGGGAGGAACCTTTGGTCCTCTGGACAATTTGGACTTCATCTCTCAGAAGTGCTGACCATTGATTGTGCTGGCTGGGGCATCTGGGAGTTGAAGGCTGAGGACCAAAGGTTGCGAACCACTGGTTTAAACAACAAGTATGAAGAACTGAGCAGGGGCAGAACTCAATAAAAGCAAACCAAGCTTTGAGACCATGACCTAACACAGTGGGAAAAGAACACGGTTAACAAACTGGCATTTCTTTATCTGCATAAGCAAAAGTACAAACATTCTCAAAAACATTTTTTTAAAAAAATCAGCTGCTTTAGCAGAATGTTGGTAAGGAAGTTGGGAGCACTGGTTAACAGTTAAACAGAAGTAGTGCTGGCGGTTAGCTGTGCCAATGGCCCTGGAAGCTGTGTTGCTTTTTTCAAAGCTTTCTGAGGACAGAATGAATGTGACTTTTTGGACCATAATTCCCAGAATCCCCAGTCAACGTATTTGCTGCATACAAGCATATCAACCAGTCACAGAATCATAGAGTTGGAAGAGACCACAAGGGTCATCTAGTCCAACCCCCTGCCCTGCAGGAAAACACAATCAAATCATTCCCAACAGATGGCCATCCAGCTTCTGTTTAAAAACCTCCAAAGGAGACTCCACCAGTTATGCTGGCTGGAGGATCTGAGGAGCTGTAGTCCAAACAAGAAACTGTTTGGAGCTCTGGACTAAACACAGTTGTTCAACAGCAAGGGGAAAGCACTCTGTACATTGGAGCATGCAATGACTAATTGTCATGGGGCCAGTTTTTGGTTATAAGGACTGAAATGTGGGCTACACCAGTGGTTCCTAAACGCTGGTCCTCCACAGGCATTTTGGACTTCAACTCCCAGAAGACCCAGCCAGCTTGGAGAGTAGTCAGGAATTCTGGGAGCTGAAGTCCAAAATATCTGGAGGACCAAAGTTTGGGAACCACTGGGCTACACCAAGGAATGCTGCTGAATGGAACAAAGGATGAAGGAAAAGGCCACCACCAGGGCTGGCAGCAACTGCAAGAGATTCCTTTGTACCTCTGCTGAATCAATAAGATTTGGCAAATGCACACAACCCACAGTGGTGTTGCTTAATGTAATACTGGTTTAAGGTGACTTCCAAAAAGAGGCCAGGTGCAAGAACACACTGTCATGTTCCTTTATTTCTCATTGGCAAAATGCCTATATTTGTCATCAAAAATCAGATTCTCACTTCTTGCTTTGTGCTTTGGCACAGGACAAAATGGGAAGCAGTGACCATGACACAAAGTAATATTATCTTGAGGAATTGTAACAGGGTGGCATTGAAGGATTCAGTGTCAAGTCTGTTCTAGCCACATAATTTGCTGACCTGATTAGGACTGGCCAGCATCGGAAACAAAATGCTCTGTATCAGCCTTCCCCCAATCTGGTGCCTTCCAGACAACACCACTGACCATTTCTCATGCAACTGAGGCTGACCAGGCCAAGCGTCTTGGGAGCACCCTACACTATTCTGGAAGAGCATAATGTTCCACCAGAGTAGTTCCAAGCAACTACCACTTCTGGCCCCCATGAAAGGCAGCCTCCAAGTGTACTCATGGGAGTTCCAGGAGGGGGATGCCTGCTCTCTACTCCTGGCTACAAAACTGCAGCCAGACACTGCCTGGGCACCCCTGCCCACTAAATAGCCATGGAGGGGCATACTGGCACTTGAAAGCCATCTTATTGTATGCCACCAATGGCATTCCAGGCTAGAAATATTTATCTATCCAATTTATACTCTGCTTTTCTCTTGGCATGGGACCCAAAGCAGCTCACAAGAATTTAAAATAAAAGTTTAGCTAAGCTCTAATTTTACAACCATCAAAAAAATTAAACAATAATTCTATTTAAAAGCATGCAGTTAAAAGCAGTTTAAAATGCATTTGAAACATAATGGAAGAGACACAGGACAAAGAGTTTCTAGTGCTAACAGGCAAAAGCCACTATACAAGGATCCCATCTTTCCCTCCTTAACAGGTTACTTGCTAATAAGAAATAACAGAGAATCCCATCATCATCATCATCATCATCACCATCACTCTCACCACCATCTTTATTTATATCCTGCCTTTCTCCCCAAAACCAAGAGTCCAGGCAGCTGACAAATACAATATATCTAAAACACAAAATAGGTTAATATTAAAAATGTAATCAAATTGTCTATAACATTAAAAATAATTTAAAACATGCAATTCAAATGGTGAAAAAGTAATTTAAAAACAGTACAACTGAAAGCAGTACAGCACCCCATTAAAAGCCCATTAGCGGTACAGCACCCCATTAAAAGTCCATTCTTTTAAAACATTTGGATCTCAAAAGCCTGTCCTCTGTTTAAAAAAAAAACAACAACACACAAATAAAGAACAGCCTGCCACCTTCCAGAAGAAGCAGTGAAAAAAACAGAAGAGCTATCAATGGAAGACGCAATAGTGGCACTAGGGAGGTGCAGAGAGGCTGAACTGCACCAAGTGACACTGTGTGTGTGTGTGTGTGTGTGTGTGTGTGTGTGAGAGAGAGAGAGAGAGAGAGAGAGAGAGAGAGAGAGAGAGAAGAGGTCTCTTCCAACTCTATGATTCTAGATTCTATGATTCTAAGAGAGAAGGAAAGAAAGACTGTCCTTAGTGATGCCACAAGAAGACAACTTTGTCCATATTAACTAGTCACCAGGTACAATGGTTGAATGTATTGTTTTCTTACACCCCATAGATGAGTCTTGCCGGTCCCACTGAAGCTGCTTGTCTCCTAAGAGAACATTAGTAGTTTTCTTTTTTGCTATTGGTAACAAAGGAAATATTTTCACAACTCTTTCCTCCTGATGCTAGAATGGCACGGAACGTTTATATCAACTCTCCTTAACTTGAACCACTAATATCTCCATACCATGCAAACTTTTCCTTTCAAACAAGCAAATTGGCACAGGCAGCATTCACTCAACTAAAGTACTTTCAGAAATAACATGTTATGATCAGCTTTTATTAGCCACAGCAGTGCACAGGAACTTCAGCTGTATTGCTGGACAGAGAAATAAATAAAAAAAACCAGAAACTCTGGAAAGGCAAAAATGGTATTATTTTCTGAAATAGTCACAGAAAGGAATGCGAATTTTTACTCTGGAAAAGCCTATCTCTAGCCCTTATGCTTGGTAACATGTAGGTAATGCAAACTCTGAAGCCAGAGTTTCATTAGCTGTTTAGCTGCCACAGGTGGATCTTCTACGGCTTGCATAATTCCCTTTCCTAGAAGGAGAGTAAACTGTGCAAAAGTGTAAATACTTTTGGAACACATTATGTAACTGTGCTGACATGGTATAATTTATAGAACTTGTGCTGACTTAGTATAATTTATAGAACAGTTATTTGAGTGTGTGTGGAACACAGCTTATCTTATTTGCTGTTTACATGCCCTCAAGTCTCCTCTGACTTACGGTGACCCTACCATAGGGTTTTCTTGGCGTGATTCATTCAGAGGTTTGCCATTGCTTTCCTTTTAAGATGAGAGAATGACTTGCCCAAGGTTTCCATGGCTCAGTGGGGATTCAAACCCTAGTCCAACATTCAAACTAGGACATTACACTGGCTCTCAGCTTAACCTTGTGGTTGCTTTTACTGTTGCAAGGTACACATCGCCTTGGCTATCCAGTGGGGCTCTGGAGTGCTACTTCTCTAGAGGAAGCAATCCCTTTCTTGGTGATCTTATCATACACCTTGGATATATCTGGTTTGTAGCTATCACTGCCATACTCCCCAAAACATAGAACAGAGGCAAAGCCTGTCAACACCTATGATGAATCTTCTTGCAATTCAGAGCACAGCTTGCAAAAATTATTTTTGGACTGCAATTCCCAGACACCCCCTCCCACAGTCAGCATGGCCACTGGATGAAAGATTAGTAGATCTATTTTCTTTTTAAAATGCCTTTCCAAACTCAAGTTAAGAGGAATTGGGATCCAAATCATGAGAGCATGCTAGTTTGGGGAAAAGTAAAGCCTGTACAAGAACAAAGCTACCAAGTGAGCATGTTTGACAATCAAGGGCAAAATACACTAGTTAGAGCTGGTATGTGCTAGTTCCTGTTCTCTGAGTCTGAAATATCTTAAATTGTTGAGTACTGAGGATCCTAACCATAGATGGAGGTGACGCTAAAGTAATGATCAAATTTAAGAAAAAAAGCACAATTCACTATTCTGTTTCCTTCCTTTTAATATTTTCCCTCCCCTTTAAATGTTAAGCTTCTGCTGAATGTTTTTGCTTAAAAATAATATAATTTAAGTGTTCAAAAAGGTTTAAGTTTTTAAATGTTGTGAATATTAATGTTGCAAACCTGACAGAGGAAACAGTCTTCTTATGAGAATTTAATTTGACATGATGGCTGTTTTTATCTGTCTGTTTACACTCTCAGAAATCAAACAGTATGAAACACAGGTATCAAGAAACAAGCAAGCTGTTTGCTTCTCCTACTCATACTGCAATGGAAAGCATTCTAAATTTGCATCCATAGTCTACAGGTAAATGTTTTATCCACAAGCTCATGGGCTTCGTGGCCAGCCTATTAGAATAATGAATTATCCTTAACAGTTTAAAATAGAAGCAATATGTAGAACCATAAAAATCTATTGCAGTAATAGTACAAGGAAGTGTAATTATGTAAAGCTAGTGCAACTAATATTGCTTTCATAAATTTATGCTTGACATACTTAATACATCTAGAATGTTCAGTCTGTATATGCCACCCCAGCACCACTGATATGAAAAACTGAGGAACAGAGATGTGCTGTTATACAATCAACTGAGAGTGCTCCAAAGGGGGGGCAGAACCACTTATATATTCTTTTTGTTTTAGAAGCATTTATTGCTCAGTTCTCCTCCACCTTTCTCATCCACAAATAATTGCTTGGCCTTCTAGCAGGAGTGGCGGATTGCATTAGACTTTTCTTTTATCTCTCTTGCATGCTATCAGATCACATTAAACAGATGACAGGGCTTCTCTTTACACTCAAAGTATGGGGTTACTGAACTGAAAGAAGATTTACGCTTGGCCCAGTAACTCGGATATGGTTTGTAGTGTGTATAACATGCTTAATTATAAAGCACTGCAGCTAGGGTGACTGTGATAGGGTGAGCTAGATGTAGAGGGTTATAAAAGATCTGGCCATGCTCTCTGGAAGATTATGGGAATTTGAGCATCACTCCCCCCCCCCAAAAAAAAAACTTTTCCAAGCTCTGTGAGTTAAAATGGTGACTCACAATTTAATGGATTTTGGCACTTTCCAGCTGCAACCCTAAATAACACTTATAAAAGGTTGAGTCCACTGGACTCAGAGGGAATTAGTTCTTTGTAAATATGTTTAGGATTACCCTCTCTGCTCTGGAGTGCTCAAACATAAGTAACTGTAGAAACAAGAAAGAAATGATGTAATACCTCAAGGAGTGCCATAGGGTGCATCTGCACTGTAGAAATAATGCAGTTTGACACCATTTTAACGGACATGGCTCTATCCTACATAATCCTGTAGGCACCAACACCCTTTGGCAGAGAAGGCTAATAAAACCTTGTAAAACCTTGTAAAACTACAAATTCCAGTATTCCATAGGATAGAAATGCTGCACTTAAAGTGTTGTCAAGCGGCATTATTTCTACGGTGTAGATGCACCCATAGCATCTACACTGCAAAGGTTGTTGCAGGGTTAAACTAGCTCAGCAGAAACTTATCACTAAAAACAGAAAATCTTCCTTCTGTCCACAAACATTCATTCCTTGCTAGCTGGGGACGAGAGGAGTTGTAGTCCAATGCACCTGGAGGACAGAACATAGTCCAAGCAGGGAAATACTGTCAGAGGGAAGAGCAGAGGGTGGGAAGGTAGGAGTGAAATTAATTTTTGGAAAAGAATCCCAAGGCAAAGCCTGCTTCCAGTTTTCTGTCTCTCCCAGTAGAATGAGAAGGAACTATCCTCTCCTTTCCATACACTTAACTGGCCTCTTATGAGCCAACAGAACATGCACAAACAGCAGGAGCTCCCATGTCAAGGCAGTCTTAAATTTCACACTGTGCTTTGTGTGCTTCCTATACTACTTGGGTAAACAGAAGGAACAGGCAATGCCACAATAACAGATACCTTCAAAATCTCAGCTTTCCAAACAGCCTATGGAGGATTTTCCGGCTCCCCCATTTGACCTACGTTATAGTACTATTGTTGCTGTTGTTGTTATTATATGCTTTCAAGTAGTTTCCAACTTATGGCAACCCTAAGGTGACACTACCATGGGGTTTCCTTGGCTAGATTTGTTCAGAGAGGGTTTGCCTTTGCTGTCCTCTGAGGCTGAGAGAGTGTGACTTGCCCAAGGTCACCCAGTGGGCTTCCATGGCCAAGTGAGGATTCAAACCCTGGTCTCTAGAGTCTTATTCACTACACCACACAGACTCACATTACTGAACTATGTTTACATACTGTATATATTGCACTATGTTTACAGCTAGAAAGATCTCTAAGGCTGAATCTATACCTGCAAAATAATTCAGCTCCATTGCACAGTATCTTGCCCTGGTATGACCCTGTTAATGCCATACTCACCCATTTTAGTTCAAATTCAAATTGGTCTTGAAAGCCACACATTTTCCCCAACGGAAGTCACACCAGTACAAAAGGGTAGGAAAAAAGAGCATGTAGGGTGATGGAGAGGCAGTCTGTGGGTCAGACAGGACCCCTCCCTACAGAGCGAAAGGCTTGGTGATGGCAAACCCCGGTTGCCAGTCCACAACCCCCTCAAGTTCTGAGACTTTTCTGTTGATTGTGTTGGGCAAACTGGATTTTAAACCCCCTCTCTTTTACTCTCTTTTCCCCCTTTTCTCCCGCTGCCCCCGCACAGCTCCACATTGCCTATGACAGAGGCTTTTCCCTCAACCCCTTTCAAGCTCTGAGATTTTTCTTTTGATTTTGTTTGGCAAGCTGAACCTGGGATTTAATTCCCATTGCATTTAATAAAATGTACCCCCCCCAATGAACAGAGAATCTCAGATCTTCAGATATTCGAATATTCAGTTATCTGCATACATACACTAAACATAAATGAGTTTAGAAGAACAGTCTGATCCAAGAAGTCTTTACTAGAACCCAGGATTAAATCCCCGTTAAGTTTAATAAAATGTAACATACACCACATCTCAGTGAGCAGAAAATCTCAGACCTTTGGCTATTTGAATATGCAAATATCCACATATATACACTGAACAAAAAAAATTGGCAACAGCACGCTTGCTGGATGAAGATCCCAAGGTAAACACCCACCAATGTGTCCCACCCACTCACCAACTACCCTACCCCCCCAATTCCACCCAAATCTATATTTGGGGCACAAGACACACGTTGTAACCCCCTCCCCTAGTTTTTCCTACAAACTGTGGAGTAAAAAGGTTTTAAAAAAAACACCACAGTTTGTAGGAAAAACTTCAGGCATAAAAAAGAAGTGCTTTTACTTCTAAACCAGACAAACACTGTGTATTCCAACAGGACTGGGACTGAGGAAAGGATGAGTTATTTTGCAGGTGTAGATTCAGCCTAACTTATTCTTGTATGTCACTGAGGAATCTGACAGCTCCAGGAAAAGTGCACCTACCTCTAGGTCCAAACAGATAGTCCACAAACTCGTTTATTTCTCGATCGAAAGCCTGCAGCTGCTCCTAAAAACAAAACAGGAAGGAAAAAAGCAGGTATCAGTTTTGACATCTCCTCATCTGCAGACATGTGCAGCTATGACAGCTAAATGACATCTTTATGTGCCTAAATATCCTGCCTGGCTTTGGAAGCTGTTCATCTTGACTTAGCTCTGCCTAAGGCAGCAGAATATCTTGGAACAGCCCGGATTTTGTGTGTGTGTGTGGTGGTGGGGATCACAGGGAAAGGCTGATGTGTTTCTGTTGTACATGTGTGTTTGTCAGACCCTGAAACATCTGGCTGGTCATAGCTGGAAAAATTAGTAATGATGGACAAGGTGATGGGTCCTTGGTTTGATCCAAAGGGGCCTTTCAGTCTTCAAAGGGTCTTGCAAAGATTAGCAAAAGCAGCAAATAGCCTTGTGTTACCTTGAAGACTGACACATTTATTATGATGGACACTTTCATGGGCTGGAATCATCAGATGACTGAAGTACTCTCCTTCCTTGATAGGGATATGTGTATACTGTACACACACATGCATACGTGTGTGGAATAATTGTAAAAAATAGGTGTACATGGCAAAGAAATTCAAAAAATGCAGTTTGTGACCCTTTAATGAAAGCATAAACATATGCAAAATATAGTAGGACCTCCGTATCTGCTGGGGATTGGTGGGGGGGGGCGTGGATACCAAAAACCATGGATAATAGCGAACACTATTGAAAATAATGGGACTTCCGGTTTAAAATACGATACAGTTGCCTTGAGGGTCTAGAAAATGGCTAGAGGACACATTTTCTAGGAAGACTCAATGGTAGATGTGCTGTTTTGTGCCTCATGGATAATTGAATCAGTGGATACGGAGGTCCTACTGTAATGAGAGTGACCATTTCCAACAGCAGTTAATTGGTAATAACACCTATCATTTTAGCATTATTAAGTAGATTAAGATCAGCACTAGGACAGGAAACCATTGTATCTATTTAAGCTCAAGTTAAGAAAAAAACTTAATTATTACTTCTAATTCAGCTATTTCACATTGAGTTCTTCTATCAAAAATTGCTCCGTTGAAGAACAGCAGTTTTCTTGTCAGTAGCAGAGTGACCACGGAGAGACTGTAAAGTTCTGTTTTGTTTCTGAATGTTCTCTCTCTCTCTCTTTGTCTTTTCACTACTGATTTCACCTTTGTCTCAATGATTATTTTTTCAAAGCATCTGCAAACGTCCATCCTTATCAGCTGACACTATCAGCTGCCCGCATGAGCAAATAAGCATGTAGGTTCAGATTCACTTTCTGCAGTGGCATTGCAAAGTTAATGGATGGCAATATGACATGACCCAGGGCAATACACCAAAGTATTAGTGCTGATACAACAAAACAGATAATATTAGCTGATGTGAGGCTGTGGAGTGTTTTAAAATCATTATGCCATACAAGTATGGACATAGAATAGAGCAAGGAAGAGCAATGTGATCCTTCTGAAGTTACTGGAATGTAATGCCCATCATGCTTCACCATTACTTATGCTGTCTAGGCCCAAAGGGGGTTGCAGTACAACAACATCTGGAGGGTGAAGCATTGTCCACCCTTGGAACATAACATGGCAAGGAGAAGGCAAATCTGATTATGGTTCCCTACTGCATCCTCAGAGGCCCTTCTGCTGTTCCTGAATGGACATAACATTACATACATAGTAGTTGACAGTAACAGGTGTAACTGGAGATTTGCCCCACATAAGATGTCACATACCAAGCGGCTATGTCAGGTCTCCCACACATGCTCATAAAAGACTGCTCCTCTTTGCACTAAGATTATTGGGTGTTTTTTGTTTATTTATTTGTTGGATTTATATCCCACCTTTCTCCCAAAATGGATTTGAATATATGGATTGCATTGGACTACTACGGGTGAAATCTGCATGTGCAAAAGCAAAGGCCAGGAGGTAGATGCCCCAAAGAAATGCATTCCATTTTAGATGCTGTAGTCAGTTTGGGGAAGATGGGAAAGCATTAAAGTACTTTTGGAAAATGTAGTAAAAGTGTGTGTGTCTGTGTATGTCTGTGTGTTTGTTCATCTGTCCATCCATCCACATACAGTATAAAAGTCAGCCACAGAGATATATAAACAATTCTGAGAACCCACAGGACATATGCTAACCGACAGGAACAAAGTGTCACCTCCAAAGTAATCAGTAAAATCATTTTTATGCCCCCAAAGTACCCCAGCAACCCATTTTATTTTTCTTAACTAAAAATGCTCCCACACACTCTGGGAGACTTGGGAGGCAATTTCACTATTTTTTTTAAAGTGCAGGGTTGTTTTAGAACCAGGAGAGATCTTTTTAAAACCAGAAGTAAATTGTTTTGATTTATTCCCTTGTTAAAAGGGACTCTCTCAGCCTTAAAACAGCCAGATGGAGGGCATGGAAAACTGCACCCATGACCCAGAGATTGTGGGGGTATTTTGATTTTTTTAAAGTAATAAAGTGGGGGACTGTTGGAGGTGCTCCTCTCCAATGTCCTGTAAATCACACCTGGCAGTCACCTCCTGATAGGTCTGTCTTTTTTGGAGATTGGGTCTTGTTTTCTATTGTTTTACAGTTTAATGTGATGAATACTTTTTAAAGTAAAGAGTGTTCATCCTATTGAGCCACTTTTTATTATTTCAGTTTTCAACTGGCTGGAAATACCTGAATGAATATGTACTAGCAATTTAACTGAAAGGGAAACCAGTTACACACAGTCTATGAACCCATTTGCACTGCATAATTAGAACACTATGATTCAACTTTAACTGCTAGAGTTCCATCCAATGGGATCCTAGGATTGGTAGTCTGGTGAAGCACCAGAGCTCTCTTGCTAAGAATTGTAAATGCCCCTTCCTAAACTGCAAATCCCAGGATTCCATAGGACAGAGTTATGAAAGCTAAAGTGGAATCACAGTGCTACAGTTCTATAGTATGAATGGACCCTATACTTAAAGCTTTTCTATCAGCACAGGGATGAATTAATACATCTAGAAATAGTTTCAGTTTAATGTTTACTTAAACTCACTTCCAATTCAAAGGGCCCATCTACACGAGGGGGGGAAATGCCAAATACGTCATAGTATTGGCATCTTGCAGCAGCAGCAACATGTCCAAACAGTTTTTCTGGCCTCAGAAGCTACATTTGGGCAATAAAAATGCAATGGACTGATATTGGATGGGTTATACATGGCTTGATGGCAGTACAGTACATGCAAAAGGGATCATGGACCACAAGCTGAACATGAGTCAGCAGTGTGACATAGCAGCTTAAAAAGCCAACTTGATTCTAGGCTGCATTAATAGGAGTATAGTGTCTAGATCAAGGGAAGAAATAGTGCCATTCTATTCTGCCTGGTCAGACCTCAGCTGAAATACTGTGGCCAGTTTTGGGCACCACAATTCAGGAAGGATATTGAGAAGCTGGAACGTGTCCAGAGGAGGGCGACCAGGATGGTGGAAGGTCTGGAAGCCATGCCCTATGAGGAACAGCTTAGGGAGCTGGGCATGTTTAGTCTGGAGAAGAGAAGGTTGAGAGGGGACATGATAGCCATGTTTAAATATCTGAAGGAATGTCATACTGAGAATGGAGCAAACTTGTTTTCTGCTGCTCCAGAGACTAGGGACTTTTTCAAACGGGGTAAAAAAAACCCAAGGAGGTTGGTTGGGAGAAGAACAGCGCTGTCCTGCTTACAGTGCTCCATTTCAGATGGCACCATCCTCCTCCCGACCTTCCCCCGTGCTTCCACCATGCTGCAGGCACCGCTTTTTATTGATGGAATTTTCTGTCAATAAAAGAGGCGCATTTCTTGTACCCACAGCATGGAGGAAGCATGGGGGAAGGTTGGGAGGAGGATGGCGCCATCTGAAATGGAGTGCTGTAAGCGGGACACCACCGTTCTTCTCCTGACCTCCTTGGGGGGAGGGGTGTTCCCCTGTTTGAAAAAGTCCTAGGACATGGAGCAATGGGTTCAAACTACAGGAAAAGAGATTCCACCTAAACTTTAGGAAGAACTTCCTGACAGTAACAGCTGTCCAGAAGTGGAATAAACTGCCTCGTAGTGTGGTGGAGTCTCCTTCTTTGGAGGTTTTTAAACAGAGGCTGGATGGCCATCTGTTGGGAATGATTTGATTGTGTATTCCTGCATGGCAGGGGGTTGGACTGGATGGCCCTTATGGTCTCTTCCAACTCTATGATTCTATGATTCATAAGCCGCCTATTCCTGATGGCGGCCGCGAGTGATTTACTCGTGTTAGTTCACTGCCATTTTTTTAAACATCACAAGGTGCGTTGGTGCAATAGAGCAATTCTCCAAAACAAAACAGAAAATACTGATCCTTTTTATCACCTTAGTGAGTGATCACTAAGGCGAAAATCCAACATGGCAGCAGCAGGCATTTGCCCTCCTAGCAAGCCCCACCCCTGTTCTCACCTGGCCAATCAGCTTTGTGCTTCCCTTCAAGTTTTTTTATTGTTCTATAGTCCAAATGAGAAAAAATGTGCACCCACTTCACAGTTTGTGAAAAAAAGTAAAAGCTTTGTCCCCATTGTTTTTGCCATTTTGGGTCCCCCTCCTTCCAAATAGTGTGGATTGGCGCAGGATCCTGTTTATACTGGTAGAATTCCCAGCAAATTCCATGAGGAGTATTTTTACCATTTACCATTTTTACCATTTAGACGGGCCTTAAATCTCATTTCTAATTCCAGCTCCATCCACTGGACAAATATTGTTTATTAATATTTTTATATCACAAGGTAAAATGTATGAGGGTGCTCTGTTCAGAAGGCTGGGTGACTTTAAGAATGAATACCTTAAAACCAGTATCAGGGCCAGGAAACATGGATTGTTTTTAAAAAAAACAAGAAAAAACGAGAACTTCAACTTCAGCTTATTCTTACTGTTTCTTTATAACAGAAGTGCCATTGTCTAAAGTTTTAGTAGAACATTTTTGGGGGATGGGGAAGTTTTGTACAGCTCTGCACATGTAGGAAAGATGCTTGAATTTATTCCTAGGTTACATTTCATTCATTCCTTCATCCTTAGGTTACATAAATGGTATTTACACAAAATGGGCATAATGTCATTGTAAAAATGAACTCTGGTGTTGGTGGCCAAATCATGCAAGCACCTAAGGCTGACCTGTAAGGCATATGAGCTGATCTGTTAATATGGCTGGGTGATGGATGAGAAATGAGAAACAAGAAGGGAATCTCTTCACAATTTACATGGCATCCCCAAAGTTTGGTATTGCATTCAATGTACCGGTACTTGTACAATAAGTTATATACATCATAACATTTTTTAAAATAAGAATTAAATGTTTGCAATGGCTTTGTTAATAATGAGTCGAGTTTGATGCAATTGCTGTGATTGCATTAGCTGCCTACATGGAAGTCCTCAGTTCAAACATCATATCTGCCATGAATTCAGTGGATACACCCTTAGATAAGATATTCACTCAGCTTCGTGGAGACAATGACAAAAAACAACTACAGTACTACTACTTTTAGATAGTTACAATGTGACTAGACTATCTGTGGTTGCTTTTGGTGACTTGCCTTCATTGTGGCTGGTAAACTACCAATAATAGTAGCAGTAGTGACTTACCTACTTGCAAGATAGGGTTCAGTATTTGGATGGATATCACCTTTAAAATTCAGAATAAAACTCAGAGCAAATTCACTGCTCGGCTGATATGGAAACCACTAGGCACCACTGTTGCTGCTGCTATTATTATTTATTTACCTTCCAGGATTGTTACAAGGATGATAGCTAGGTAATGTATGTGTAGGAACCAGTGTGGCACAGTAGTTTGAGTGTTAGACTAAAGCTCTGGAGACCAGGGTTTGAATCCCCACTTGGCCATGAAAACCCACTGGGTGACCTTGGACAAGTCACATACACTCAGCCTCAGGAAACCCCATGATAAGTTTACCTTAGAGTTGCCATAAGTCAGAAAAGACTAAAAGGCACACAACAAGAATGTATGTGAAATGCTTTGAACAAGACAGACCATTAGGCAGAGCAAGATAGATGCTTCAGGCAGCAGAGTTTGGATATCATGAGGGCTGCAAATGGTTAGATATTTAATTTGCTATTATTGTGTTTTTACTGCATAGATGTGAGGACTGCAGATGGTTAGATATTTAATTTGCTATTATTGTGTTTTTACTGCATAGATGTGTTTCTTTGTTGCCCACACAGAAGCAGCTCTGCAGGGCCTAACATCCTGCTTCGCAACAGCTGCAGAGCTGTTTGGGCTGGAAGTCAACCTTAAGAAAATGGAAGTTTTTTACCAGACTGCACCACAGGACGAACACCACCATCCCCACATTACTGTTGGCAGTTCACCTACCTGGGAAGCATCATCTCCTCAGATGCCAAGATTGACAAAGAGATCGATCACAGATTAGCAAAGGCATATAGTGCATTTGGAAGACTTTACAAAAGAGTCTGGAGTAATAAACACCTGAGGCAAAGCACAAAAATCAGTGTGTATAGAGCCAGGGTCACCTATCGCCAACACTTACGACTCCTCGAACGCTTTCATCAGTGCTGTATACACACAATCCTAAATATACACTGGACTGACTATGTGATGAATGTTGCTGTCCTTAAGCAAGCAGAGATCACCAGCATTGAGGCCATGATATTGAGAACACAGCTGCGCTGCGCAGGGCACGTTTCTAGGATGGAGGACCATCGCCTCCCCAAAATAGTACTCTACGGTGAACTCACCATGGATCAGTGCAAGAGGGGTGCTCCAAAAAAGCGATACAAGGACTCCCTGAAACAACATCTCAGGCTCAGCCAAATCGTTCACCAACAATGGTCTGCCCTGGCCTCACATCGGGAGGCATGGAGACGCACTATCCACAATGCTGCAGCCTTATTTGAGAACTCACACCGAACAAGTCTTGAAGAGAAATGACAATGCAGAAAGAATCACAACCCGGAAACATCTCCCAAGGAGACCTTCTGCTGTGCTTTCTGCAATCGGACTTGTTTATCTCGGATTGGCCTTTTTAGTCATCAGCGCGCTTGCGGAAAGTGTGGGATGAGTCCTTCCTGAATCTTCATTTGTGAAGAAAAGCCAGAGAGATTGTGTTTTTACTGCATAGATGTGCAGACAGGATTGTGGGATTTTCTGTATCATGTGCCAAGGTATCATGACTGACTGTATATGGTGCACATCTTTAGGTACTATGCACTGTTTGCTGCTCTGCTTTAGGCCAGCCTTGCTTTGAACATTTGAAAGCTTTAGGCAAATAATACATATTATTATCAATAGGCAGCATTATACATTACAGATTTTATTTTTCTATCCACTTTGAAAAAGAGATGTGTTTGTGTATAATACATTGGAAATCTAATGAGCACTAGTAATCTGTTCTCTGCATCTAACAAAGTGGTGTAACTAGGTCACATCAAACTGGTTCACGTGCATCTACACAATTGCAATATCAAATAATCTTCAAATCTGAATTTTTACAGGTCCGATACCATACTTCTTTGATAGAATCATAGAATCAGAGTTGGAAGAGACCGCAAGGGCCATCCAATCCAACCCCCTGCCATTTGGGAATACACAATCAAATCATTCCCAACAGATGGCCATCCAGTCTCTGGTTAAAAACCTCCAAAGAAGGAGACTCCACCACACTACGAGGCAGTATATTCCACTTCCGAACAGCTCTTACTGTCAGGAAGTTCTTCCTAATGTTCAGGTGGAATCTCTTTTCCTGTAGTCATCTCTAAGTATTGACCATTTTGTTTTGCACTAATGGGAGTTATAGTCCAGGAACATCTGGAGAGTCACAAGGTGTCCATCCTTGTTCTACTACTCTAATCATCCATACTAAGCATGAGTTTCCCATACTCATGCTGCATAAAATACAGGAGATCTGCATATAATATTCTGTCATGCCAGGATATGGGGCTGATTGATATTTTGGCTTCTGCTCTGTTCAGTTCTTTAACAATTTTGCACTTGTTATACAGTACTTGCAACTTGGCAAGACTATTTGTAGTTGTTTTAGGTAACTTGCCTTTATTGTGGCTGATAAACTCAACATAGATATTGCTTCTTAAAGGAAGAAATGTTTGAAAGAAAGAAAGGATGCAGGTTGGACATCCTGATACGTCATGCAGTATTTTACATGGGCAACATCCCTTAGAGAAAAAAAACCTCTTGGCTGGAATTTCCTGTATCACCTACTTAGCTAGTAACCACTGTAGTTATGTAGGTACATAGTATTTCCCGGCTCAACCACAACAACCCCCACTTACTGAGCAGCAGCCACTGCAATCGATGGGAGTCTGTTCCCCTGTCAATTGGGAAGCAGCTGACTGATGTTTCCTTCCCCTCCCATGAATGATCTTTCTTGCGATAGGCAGAACCAGGGTCCCTGTCACAATTCTCCCTTGCACTGGAGATCACTTGCACAAGGGGGAGTTGGAACTCAGCAATAGCAATAGCATTTATATTTCTGTACCATTTATCAGTGCAAAGCACCCCCTAAGTGGTTTACAGTGTGTTAGCTAATTGCCCCCAACATGCTGGGTACTCGTTTTACTGACCTATGGAAGGATGGAAGGCTGAGTCAACCTTGGAGCCCTGTCAGATCGAACCCACAACATTGTGGCTGCAATACCGCATTCAACCATTACATCAACCAAGGCTCCGATCAGTCAGCTCCTTCTCGACCAACAGGGAGCTGTTGGTAAATGGGGATTGGAGGACTTTCACCATCCCTACATCTTCCCTAAAGTAGGAAGTACATAGGAATCCTGAATACGAGCCATCATAAATGCATAACTCTAGGTTGTGCATTTGTAACTGCCTTAGTGAATTCCAGGCCATTTCTCATGCATCAGGGATGAAGAATGTGACGCCTTCCAGATTGTCTATGCTGGCTAGGCTAATGGGAGTTCAGCAGCCTCTGGAGAGGCATGTATTTGCATCTCTGCCATATTTAGTAGCTGCCAGAGGTTGCAAATCAGAAACTGAGGCATAGGTATGCTAGTGAATAAATTTTGCTGCACTTTTGCCTTCCGTTCTGGGTCAATTTCAGAGCTAATCAAAGACTTAACTGAACACACAGCAACTGAACTGTTACTGAACAGTTGTATATAAATATAATATTTTAAAATAATCTGGAACAAAATGTTATGTAACAGTACAACTGTTTTACACTTGACTGAGCATATAATATCTCCCAAGATATGCAGGAGAAGGAAAGAGAAGGGGCTTTGTACAAAGAAAGCATCACAAATATTTTTTAAAAAATCTTTTGAATGTTTTTTTTTTCACAACCACCTACCTCAAAATGTGTCACAGGCAATTAAGATCAAACAGTTAAGTGCTCTAAGAGTTCTTCTAAAATGTTTTTTTAAAAACCCAAAACTTTTCTTGACTAAATTTTTGAACAGTGTCTTTGCACGTAAGCAATTCTCACCTCTCTCTGAACTTAAAAGGAAACCATCTTAAATGTATCTCAGGAGATATGCCTGAGGAGGAAGATGTCACTGCCTTAGGCAAGTGTTTCACTTTGTCTTCCAGTATGGTTGGCCCTGTTGGGAGAGGGTCATTAGTGGCTGGAAAATCCAGGAGGCAAGGGTCTTGTCTCAAGTTCTCCTACTGCCAGAGGCAGGAGGAAAGGAGCCTCTGCTGCCTCCCATGATAATTTCCCCATCTCTCTGGCTTCTTTTCCTGCTACAACTGCTTCCCTCCAAGCATCTTTTCCTTCCCCCCCTGCTTTTTGCTGTGTGGTAGTGGTAGGACCATTGCTATCATCTGCCTCAGCATCTCATCAATATTCCTTTTGTGAAATGGACACCAGAAGAAGAAAAAAAAGTGGATTTGAAGAAGTGGTTTAGTGTTTTAAGCTTATACTTAATCTCAATGGTGTGCTTAAACTCCTGGGCAAGTTAGCTGGAGTGTCATCAGTTTATCCTTCTAGGGATTTTATGACTGGCAGTTGCCCCTACCCTATGGATACCATTTTGTAAGGGTGTTTATGAGTCTTTCTCCACATTCCAAATGTGCCCACTAGATCAAAAAAGTAGGGGACTTCTGTCATGGCCATTCAGAAGACTTGAGGAAGATCCAGCGACTGAGATCAAAGAGGTACTCTGCAATATTGCCAGGTTTACTAAGGAATTCTTCAGCACTACTTCCACTTCCATTAATCTTCTTATGTACAACCCTCTCCCAGACTAGTCATGATGGCAACAATTTCATAAGAAGCAGTATGTTTCTCAGTACAGTTGCTAGGGAACATGAGCAGAAGGATGATATTATACTCATGTCCTGCCTGTGGGCTTCCCATAGCCATCTGTTTGTCCATTGTGGAAACAGAATCTTGGACTCCGCAGCCCTTTGGTCTGATTCAGCAGCACTTCCCTGCGCTCTTAAATCTAGACAGTATTTTTTACAGGACACATTAATTTGAGGAAGAACTAATCTGGGTCAAAACATCATCATCACATCATCGTCGTATCATTATCATTTGATCCACACATTTTCCAAATTGAAAGGATCTAAAGGCAGAATAAATTAAGTCTAGATTTAACCTATTATAACTACTACTCTCCCAGCTAAACTGTAGGATGGAGCTGGTAGAACAATCACATGTTTTTACTATCAAAGTGACATCTCTTCAGAAAAGAGATGATTTACCAGGAATGTAAGGACACTAACAATTCTCAAAATAGTGAATTTGATGGTATCTGTGCTTTATAGTTCTTATGCAATTAATAGTTCAATGCTGAAGACTAATTTGGCATAGGAAGGCAGAACTACTCTATGTAGGAACTTCTGGGTAAAATATTCATTAAATACTGACATTACAGGATGAGCTAAAGTTTATTTGTGATTATTGTTGTTACTGAACACTTTAAATTGCATTGGGCTGTGGTCTAATGCAAACATGAACTAGTGCAAGCATTTTAGGAATGAAAGGCAGACATGAGTAGAAATTTTTTTAAAATCACATTTACCAGTAAGATGGTTCTGAAATGGAAGAAAAAAGAAGAAGAAAGGGAGATGGTTAGACCAGATTAAATTACGTAAAGAAGTGCCTGAGGCAAAAGGCAAGATGGCACCTCTCCCTTTCCATAAAAGCTGATCAAACTGGCAGCTGAGTCTTTATTTCAACACTGGTGCTAACTTCTTTTTGAACCCAGGGCAGCAGGATTCCTTAGAAGAATTTGTAGTATGTGGGGAAATAATCATTGTAATGTAAAAGCAATCTTGTGTACCTCATTCACATCCTAAGATAAGTCTAGGGTTTTTCCCTGCATGCCTTTTGTTCTCCCAAGTTCCCTTTCTCTTATTTTCACTGGGCACTTCCAGCCAACTGGAGTGCTGGGTCATTCAACACATGACCTAATTTAAATTTTATTGCTCTGTGTAAGTTCTCTTTAAGTTTGAGTCTCCATGAGGCTGGAGCCATCTTACTCCATCTTATGCCATCTTAAGACATCTTAAATCTTTCCTGTAACCATGCAATGATGTTTACCATGCAGCCTGTAGGCTGGGTGAGTTTGTTTTCCTACCCTAAATACCATTAGTTAGTTAGGAACCTCTTTTTAAAGTTTGTTTCAGTATGTAGATTGAGATTGATATACCTTCAGTAAACTTTGATTTGCATTTTAAACTGACTCCTTTGTTTTGTAATGAGTCTAATTTAACTGGTGATCTCAGACCTCTGAACACACTTTTTAAATGTTAATTGAGCTTCAGTCTTAGCATTCCTATGTTGCACTCTGCATGAAGTTAAAAGTAAATGAATGATTTTTTAAACTCTCTTTTTAAAGGAGATAATTCTTGTTGCTTTTTAAAAGGACTAGATCCTGGAATTTTTTAATACAATTTTATTTTTTAGACTCATTACTCCTACAGAATTGCATAGCAGATCCTATGGCACATACAGCTATGTTCATTCTGTGCCCCTTAGCATCTGCTGCCAGAGATAGATGCCTCCCTCTGCCTCACAGTAGGTCCAGCTCTGTCTCACCTCATCCCATTCCTCTTCAAGGACTGCTTAGAAATAAGCTGCAGTGTGTTTGGTAGGTGTCAGGTATCAGCTTTCCCAAACTCATGGAGCACATGTTTCAGAGTTCATGAGAAAACTTTATTGCTAGAAATTCATGAAGCATACAATACAAAGCCGTTGTTGCAAATGGAAGCCTAAACCAATTCACTCCGAATTAAAAACATTTTACAATCCCCAAAATCTGGCGGGCTACAAAATCATTGGTCATCCATCACTTGCTGACACAAGCATTCTTTACACCAAAACCACCTTCTTCCCAGGCTTTAGAAAACTGTTATTTGCAGCTGCATCATTATTTCTTCTTTCCCAAGTGAAAGCCAAACGGTTACATGTACATCCCCACACAAAATGCTAGGCCCATTATACACCAAGGGTACAGGAAAATAAGTGAAAATGGCAGGGACAGGAGTCAAGGGATCCGATCCTGGCAACAGGGGTTACTCCCACATACATATGCACAGAACTGCAGCAGTAATGAAGCACTAGATGCTTTCACCTGCCCCAGCATGGGGACTGCCAGTTCTCATTCTGTGGCAAGTGAAAGCATATACTTCTGCGTTCCTAGTTTAGGATAATGGCCATCCTTCAGTAAGATGGGGGAAACGGAGGGAAAAGGCTATGATTCTGTATGGTTGTTCCCTTTTCTTGGATACTAAATTGATGGCATATTTCCATTTTTCTAACCTTATTTAGCTTCTAAATCCAGTACCCAATTGTAAGACTCTAATTTGACTTTGAGAAATGGAAAATATGAAGTGTTTGTTCCTTCTACTAGCACATTTTTACTTAGCTTTGCTGACTCCGGTTCCTGCTCAGATGGAGCATCATATTAATCTCCTAGTAGTACATCCTGATCCATTGTTTTATTAATGATGGGAATGCACCTGGGAAACCTGAATGGAAGGATATCACAGAGATATCAAGTGTTTCACAAAGAAGCCAAGCATATCATCTTTGATTTATAGATGTGGAAATACTTAAAGAAATAAAGCCTCTAAAAGCCAGAGCCTAGAAATACCTGCTTGCCAATAACTAATTTCTTGTAAATCATTCCCTTTTGCAATAACCATATCATAAATGAGGTATATAGGTCGACCCACATATATGCAGGGGGTATCTTCCAAGACACCTCCCGTGGGATACCTGAAACCATGGATAATACAGAACCCTATTATTTTCAATGAGAAGAATGCCAGAAGCTGACCATAGAATCACACAGGAGGACCCAGAAATACCTAGAAAGAACACATATTTTTGGATGTGGGTAAATGAAACAGTGGATACCAAATCTGTGGATATGGGGGTTGACCTGCATTTTAAAATTGTAATTATAATACTAACTAATTTCTTAAGTAACTTGCAAGCTCTGCTAAAATCCTTTAGTAGTAAAGTAAGAAACAAAACTTGTTATCTTTGAGCCCAATCAGAATGATGACACTGCAGCTTCTTCTTTTAAAAAAAGAAAGACAAACAAACACAAAGTAATTATTTTCCTTTGGAGCTTATGAGAAACTCTGTTATCTATATTTAAATAGCTGTTTTTAAAACAATTATCAAGCAGTCATACTCTAGTAATTTTTAAAATCACTTTAAAAAGTCAAAATAAAGTAATGCAACCACATCAGACTCAGAATCTGACTGCATTAAGAAAATTTTCAGCTCTAGTTTTTCCAGACTCTAACTACTAACTCCACTTGCAAAATGAGCCTGCCGGGAGAGCAGATCAGTGAAATCCATTTAAAAGTAATCCTACTCCATTCTACCTACTTCATAGTGGAACATCAGCTTAACTTGTAATTAAAGGAGATTTATCAGGGAAGAGAATATTTTAAGATATTGCATGGCCATTCCCAGGGAAATGACCATAAATAATTATCCTCCCTTCCCCCCAGTTAATGATTCCATCTCTGGTCCCTCAGTATTATCATAGTCCCTCAACTCCTGTCTGTGTTAATCTGAGGTTGTGTATGATTGAAACTAGAGAGAAGAAAAATATGTACAGTACTGTATCTAAAACAAGGGAGAAGTGCCTCCAGTCCCTTCACAGATCACACCAGAAGCTATCCCTGCTCCTATTGGCTGTAGTTTTTTGTTCTTGTAATGTAACATTTGTCTTTTTACTTAAAAAGTGCTCAAGGTGGCTAATAAAACTTTCAAATAACCAAAAATTTAGAATACTAGCCCAGTTCCATAGCTCACTCCATCAGTGCTTCAGATCAACCATACCCACAGCTACAACTGACTTCTGCTTGACATTTGTTGTAAAGAATGAGCATTTGACTAGTTTTTAAAAATTGGATTAATTGACATGTCAAATAATAGCCACATATTTTAAAATCAATAATGTTATGAGAACAACAAAGAAAGTAATCATCAACTTGCTTGACACCTACACTGTTTATAAAAGAGCCTTTGAATTAGATGGCTGTCACCATGAAACAATGTCATCAACTGCTGCCGTTCTTTGGACATATCATGAGATGACATGACCTCACTGGAAAATATTATAATGCTCAGAAAAGAGAAAGGCAGTAGGAAAAGAGGAAGACCAAACTACAGATGGGTTGAGTCAATTAAGGAACCCACTGTCCCAGTTTTGCAAGACCTGAACAGGGCAGCTGATGCCTAGGGCTGTTGGAGGTCTCTCATTCCTAGGGTCACCATAAGCTGGAGTCCACTGGACAGCAAATGACAACAAGAAGGATGGCTGAATAAAGTTTTGAATCTATTTCTCTCCACTCCTAATTTGACACCTTACCCACTGGCCATTGGCTTGTACTACAGATTTTGGAGATGCTTATATTCCTATTTGGAGATGTTTGCAACTACAGCAGGTAGACTTATACAGAAGCTTTTAAGGGTTGCTAGGTTTGCCCAGACTGCAGAAGGCCTGAATAGACAAATGTCCTTTGCCAACATATGACACTATAAAGGCATTTTTAAAGTTGTGGTGCCATTAATGGCATTTGTGGAATAACCACCAAATGATAGGCTGCCAACTGGCAATATCTGACTAGCTATCTGACTGGAATTTGTTGTTTTTATCATGTGCCTTCAAGTTAACTTTGACTTACAGTGACCATATTATAAGGTTTTCTTGGCAAGATTTATTCAGAGGAGCTTTGCCTTCCTCTAGAGCTGAGAGAGAGTGTGACTTGCCCAAGGTCACCCAGTGGGTTGCCATAGCTGAGTGAGAATTCAAACCCTGGTCCCCAGAGTCCTGGTACAACACTCAAAGCAATACATCATGTTGGCTCTTTGACTGGCATGCTAACGCTATAATAAAACTGCAACAAGTTTATGCTGGTTTTATTGGTGCAGCAGGCAAATGCAAACTAGAACATGCACTTAGGAACTGAGCATTGATTTTTCAATGCACCGAAGATTCCTTTGTTATATCTCTTACTTAAAAGCGTAACTGGATAAGACAACTTTTGCATAAATAAGGAACTATTATGCTACAGCCATGGCCTATTCACACATGACTCTGTGTAGATGAGGGGAAAGCACTTGGAAAGCCTGCTTGTAATTATAGCCAGTTTGTGGTGAGCTAGCCACACACAGTGTTTAACTCTCAACAAGCTTCCTAATGTGTATGGAAAATTAAATTCATGCTTGGTCATAGATATACTCAAGGTGCCAGTTGCAGGTCGAGAGGTGTGTAGATATTTGTGAGCAGCAATGGTAGCTGGTAAGTTCCGTGTCACTGGGGAAGTGAATCTGCTCTGGGTTTCAGTCTGAACATTGCAGGAGATACCCAAGGGTGTCGATCTCTATCCCAAATTAGGTTCAGCATCCTGGATATCTCCACCACAGTCTATATCCAGGGGTGGGCAAATGGAGTGGTAGTGGGCCACATTGGCCCCTCAGGAGACCTTGGAGAGCTGTACCTACTCCCATAAAAAACACTTTTTTGTCTCCCAAATGCCCTCTAAGGGACATGGGGAACATTTTCACCATTTTGGGCCCAACAAGCCTAATTCCTTTTTTAACAACAGGAAGTAGGCTCAAGTCACTTCCTGTTCATATCCTATTTCAAAATACACCTCTCTTGGACCTAAATGCAATGAAATCCTGGGATTTGTAGTTTTGTGAAAGATTTAGCATTTTCTGTCAGAGAGCTCTGGTGCCACAGCAAAGTACAAATCCCAGGATTCCACAGGATGGAGCCATGATAGTTAAAGTGGTGTCAAACTGCATTGTTTTTGCACTGTGACAGCAGCCATACAAAGTTAATTTTTTCTTTCATTAATAACGTATGTTTAAGCAGCACAGCATGAGCATGTTTACTTAGAACTAATTTCCTCATACAAGGGATAGGCAGACTTCAGGTTGACAGAAGCTACTTTGTTGAGGAGGGTGTTTTTTTTTTTTTAACTAATGAAACCTGTCATCTGGAGACAGGTGCAAAATAGTGGCTCAGGAAGACTGGCAAAGGCTGTGGAAATGGTGTGAAAGTTCAACTCAGCGAATGATTTTCAGTATTTGGACTGGCCTTGCCCACAAATGCTTTCATGCAAAAAAAATGTAATAATCTTGATTTCAGCCATCCAATTTAGGATAGAAAGAAGGGAAGGGAAGGGAAGGGGCTTTTGATTATCACTTTTGCTGAACTACTTGGGGAAAAAAAACAAAAAACCTTGCTGATCCAACCACCCAGCCATCTCCCTCTATTTCCTCCTCTATCCCCTGCCTGCCCCTATCCAGGTATATATGCTCAGAACTATGGCTGTTCATGTGTGACATGAAAGTATGAAGAGCATTAATCAAGGCTTCCACATGTTCAAAGGTTCATGTGAATAGAAACCCTTGCTGATCCAATGTGCAATGTGAAACAGAGCATCCTGGACCATGTTTATAGAAGCGTATTCATATTGGGATGTACAGGTATAAATTCCATGTGCATGGTTCCCAGAATCCAAGGGAGTGGGGGATAATCTGACATCCCAGTCTTCCTGCTTCACACACATACCCTCTCCAACATTTCGCGGATGAAAACTGGGACATGTGTGACTCAGCAACATCAGAGGGTGGTCAAAAGGGTGCAGCTAGGCAACAAGAGGGCAAAAGTTATTAATGAGGAAGAACACACAAAACTACAATTTTATGTGGAGAAACCCTTGAGTTGTATATATAGTCAGCCCTCTGTATCCATTGGTTCTGCATCCACAGATTCAACCAACCACAGCTTGAAAATATTTTTGGGGGGGGTGTCCAAAAAACAAACCTTGCTATTCACCATTTTATACAAGGGATGCCATTTTACTACCCCATTGTATATAATGGGACTTGAGCATCTATGGAATTTGGTATCCACTGGGGGTCCTGGAATACGCACCAGATACTGAGGGCCCACTGAGTTTAGGAAAACTGGGCGGGGGAGCAGGGGAAGAAAAAGAAACCCCCAATGAGCCTATTGGGAAGGGAGGACTCTGCCCCTCCCTGCTAGGTTACTTTTAGGTGCAAATTACAGTTTGAACTCTGTTTGCAGCAACCAAAGTAAGCCAAAGATGATGGAGGAAAGTGGGAGGAAGACAGAGAAAATGGGACATTTGAAAAGCAGCTGAGAAAGTGGAACAGCACAGAATTAACCAGGACTGTCCCCGGGGCCAGTTTAAGGCACCAGCGGCATCAGCATCTGCAGGGAGCCCCATCATTGGGGGGGGGGCTGTAGTAACCCACCTCCTGCAAAAACATTATTAGTAATAATCTGAATATCCTGTACTGTGAATAGATTGGGTTGAGTTAGGATACATTGACCTGAGATAAACATATGGGGCCCCCAAAATAAAGCATTGCAGGGCCCCCCAAAATTCCTTAAACCGGTCCTGACTGTCCCTGCCAACTGGGACAGTTGAAGGGTATGCAGACATTCATTTCTACCCAGATTAATGCACAAATAATGTAATGCCAAGTGCATGAGATGTAATTCAGGAAGAGTCCAAATGAAATCTTGCCTCAACTATGCTGTCACTAAATGTTAGCGACTTTAGGCAACCCCCTATTCTTTACTCTAAGCCTCTTATCTGCAATAAGGAGATGATAGTAATCTTGAAATATATTATAATGTTGCTGTACAGTTTACCAAGAGAATGTATATATGCTTCTGTGAACACTCTAAAGTGCTACATAAAAACCGCTTGCATTTTTATGTATTAAGTCATCCAAATTTCTGGAAACATTTTGAATGATGCAATGTTCTGTGCATTAAAAAAAAACACACACACACCTTTGATAGTTTCATCTTGAACAGAGCCATAAAAATGACATAAGAATTACCCTGATTCAATTGTTAATCCCTATGAAAAAGAATAAGCCTTCAATTGCTGTTTCACAAATCTTTAGAATCTCATAAATATTTAGGTAAATATATCAGATATCTGATTATTATGTATTATTTTGTATAGCTTTTGGCCCTTAAAATCAGGGTGACTGCTCTTGCTTGTTTTATCTGTGTGTGCTTTATAACTGGTTTTTTAGAAAAAAATTTTTAGTCTGTACTTAAAGGATATTTTTTTTATTTGTAATCTTTTTAGACTTAGTATTATATATTTTGTACATTGCCTTGGAGGCCCTGTCAAGATGAGAAGTGATAATAAAGTATTAAATAATTAAAACAATAAATGGAAACCAAGAAAAGAAGAGGATTTCCTCCCTCCCCTCATTTTAACATATTTCAGACACTGGACACAGCCTGTGCACAGGACATCTATGCTAGTTCCACTTCTAGACTGAAAGAGAAAGACAGAGAATGCCTTCAATCTTTCAAATCTTTGGTCTGAAGACAAAGGGGGCTTTTTGTTTAAGAAGTAGGTTTCTTGGTGGTTTTCCCAGTTGCCCGCAATGTACGTCTGTGTCACCAAGACTGGGATTAATGTACTGGGGACTGTTATTCCTCTAACTGCTGGCGAGGTTCATAAAGGGATTTTCTATCCCTAACGTTACTTTGCTGTACCATACAGTATCAGCATATTAACAGCTTGCTCTATGTGCAAAGTCTATGTGTAGTCCTTTCATTGTTAACTGATGTAAATATATGGCTAAGCCATCCTGATTTAAGAAAACAAGGAATCCCAGATCAGAGGCCCACCCAATAAGCTCTGTGCACACAGTAGGACTTCCAAGGTCCACTTCTTTCAACACCAACTAAAAATGCTGTCTGGACTCTGCAGTCATAGCATCCCTAGTAGCTGAGCAAACTTTAGAAACATCTTTCAGTTTGGAGCTCAGAAACCACCCCCTACAAATAGTGAGTTGCTTGTAGCTGATTGCTTTTTGTAGGGATATGTAATGCAATTTGACACTACAGTTGTCCCTCCGCATTCACGGATTTGGCATTCATGGATTTAAGTATTCACGGCTTGAAAATATTCTTTAAAAAATAATAATCCAAAAAGCAAACCTTGATTTTGCCATCTTATATAAAGGACACCATTTTGCTATACCATTGCCTATAATGGGACTTGAGTATTCATGGGTTTGGGTATTCACGGTGTGTGTGTGTGTGTTCCTGGAACCAAACCCCAGCGAATTTGAAGGGAGAACTGTAATTTAAATGCCTGTAGTTCCATCCTATGGAATCCTGGGATTTGTAGTTTTACAAGGTCTTTAGTCTTCTCTGCCAAAGAGTGCTGGTGCCTCACCAAACTACAAACCCCTGGATTCCATAAGATGAAGCCATAACAGTTAAAGTGGTATCAAACTGTATTATCTTTACAGTGTAGATGCACCCTAAGTTACATTATGAATTCATTGATGTCGAATAATTTTACTCCTTTTGTGGTATAATTATTCTTGTTGCTGTGTGCCTTGAAGTAACTTGACTTATGGTGACCCTAAGATAAACTTATGACAGGGTTTTCTTGGCAAGATTTATTCATAGGAGGTTTGCCTTTGCCTTCCACTGATGCTGAGAGAGTGTGACTTGCCCAAGGCCACCCAGTGGGACTTCATGGCTGAGCAGGGATTTGAACCCAGGTCTCCAGACTCCTAGTCCAGCACTCAACCCACTATACCATGCTGGCTCTCTGAGATAACTGTACTTTTATTTACTTTTATAGTTATCAGGGGAGAGGGTGGCTTCATTATTTAGCACTTATTTTGCGCCACAGGCCAGAAACACAAAGGGGCCTTTTACATGATGAAAATGTCATGAGATGAACTCGTGATGAACTCTGGTTGTTCACATGTTCATCGTGATGATCTCGAGCTTTTCAGAAGGGGGGCACTATATATCCTCCAAGGAGCATGACTTTCCGTCCCTCAGTTTGTCTCGTGTTTTTTTAAAAGTCTCGGGAGGTTGCGGAAAATTGGATATGTGAGCAGGTCGGGACAAAATATCTTGGGAGTAGATGGTGGCCGGAAATTGAGGTGGGCAGGGGTGGGCTCCGAGTTCAGAGTAGGAGGGCTCAGTTCAATAGATTCAGCCTCACCAGCTGAAAGCAAAGGCTTCCCTCCTGGCTGAACAAAGGTTTGTGTGTGTCTGTGCCATAAGTCACCCTGTTCAATGGATTTTTACATTGCAAACTCCTCAGCTCCCAGATCAGCTCTCCCTTCCTCTTCCATCTGCCCTCCCCTGCACGGAGGGTTGTGTGTTTTAAATGGGAGTTTCACACTACCAACCTCGGTGCATGGAGGGTTGTGTGTTTTAAATGGGAGTTTCATAGTGCCAACCTTGGGGCTCCAGATCAGCTCTCCCTTCTTCTTCCCTCCGCCCTCTCCTGCACGGAGGATTGTATGTTTTAAAAGGCTTGTGTGTGTGTGTGTGCCATCAATCACCCTTTAAATGGATTTTTAAATTTATTTGGCATTAACCTCTGTGGCAAGCCCATCAGGTTTGTATTTTAAAGGAATTGTGCAGAGGGGGTTGCCTTCGCCTTCCTTCTTTGACCAATGCAGAAGCTTGAACAAACATTTGTGGCAGCCAATAGCATCACTCGTGGCGGGAAACTCCATAGGAAATATGTCACCAAGGTTGTGAAAAAACAAGTAACTGCATCCTTGACTGACAGCTATATATATATGTGTGTGTGTGTGTGTATGTATATATATATATATATATATCCCAGAATCTTTTCTCGTGTAAACAACAACAACAAAAAAAACATGGGATACTATGTCTCAGGATCTTGCTTTTGTCACGGAAAAGGTTGTCGTGTAAACAATGATCCCAGGATATTGTTCATCCCATGACAAATCGTGTAAATAACATGGAACAAACTCAGGATCAGGAAATCCTGTTTCTTCCTGTGATAAAACTGTTGTGTAACTGATGCCAAAACTTTCCATTCCCTAAGTAATTGCCTTAGTTACTTTTAATAATGATTAAAGAGTTAAAAAAAACTTTAATAGCACTTACTTGTTCGGAGTATACAAGTATAATTAAGTAATTGTATCATGAGGGGCTGTTGTCAGTTTGGCTAAGGCACAGTGGCATGGAATTCTCATATATGTGGATGAGAAAATCTGTCAGTTTCATTTGGAATACATTTCTCCAACTCTTATCACCATTCCTGTCCCATTCTAGTTCCGTACTGTATTGCATGACTTTTTTTCCTGGAACATTGTACATGTTTTGATTAATGTTGTTCCTGAAATATATATTTTCAGTTCCGTACATATTTTCTTCTAACATACAGAGCTGTTAGCTTATTTTTTCACTGACTAAAGCATGTGTCCAAACATTTTCATAAATGCACATTTCAGCCATATACTTTTTTCATATGTATGTAAGGTTTTATGCTATCCAAGTGGGCAACCATTACATTTTTTCCTTCCAATTCGAACCCTTCTAGCTCATTAAAGCAGGTCTCACCCCCATACACATCATAGCTATCATTTTGTGCAATACTAATATTAATTCCACTTTGGGATCACTGTGACCCAATTCTATTTGCAACTGTTTTGCAAGAAACCAGTACTATTACCTCAACAGGTGGAGAAACTTACTGGCAGCTCCCATTTAACATTTAAACATTTAAAGGACTTTGGATGGAATATAACAATTAATAACTTTTACATTAATGAGGCATTAGACAGATTTATTTATTTATTGAAAATTTGCATACCCTATTCACTTGGCCTGTGCTATTGTTGTAAGGTCTGTAAGATTCATTGTTATTACTACTGTACAGAGAAACAATTCATGATAACTGCCCTGTTATATTTATGTAACTGTGTTACAATTGTACTAATTACGGTATATCCTACTGGCAAAATATTTTGTTCTGTGCTTAAAAACATGTGGGTCAGTAAGATCCCACACATTATTCTTGCAGATTTATGCCTTCACATTGTGGGGCGTGGTTAAGTATAGTGATGTACAGTATTTCCAACTACAGTCTATCATCCACAATCACAGGGTTCTGTTTGACCGATTTGATTACTGACAAGTTTGTCGCCACTGCTTAACTAGCTCTTCCACCCCGTCACTTTCTCCCAATCCTCCTCTCCTTCCAACAGCGGGTCAATTTTTTGACTAAAATTTCTAGACTTATACAGGAGTATATACAGTACATATCTTTGAGTAATTTCCCCCCTACTGACTTTAAGGAAAGCACAATACATTAGTTACAAGAGTGGATGTTAAAAATTTAAATGTCAGTAAGTGTTAGAGGTCTAAAATGCATCACATATTAGAATTTAGTGTGGTTTTGCAGATTACATATCTTGGAATAGGTTTTTTCTATTGACTTTAATGGAATCACACTAGAATGAATGATTGCTTACAAAAGTAGATGTTAAAATTTTAAATGTCAGTAAGTCCCAGATTTTGTTCCTGTTCTTTCTAATTTTATACTGGACTAAAATGAACCAACTCAGGGAGCTAGTGTGTGTGTGTGTGTGTGTGTGTGTGTATGATTGTACAGGGAACTGATTCAAAATATTCTGGGATCATAGAATCATAGAGTTGGAAGAGACCACGAGGGCCATCCAGTCCAACCCCCTGCCACGCAGGAATACACAATCAAAGCATCCCTGACAGATGGCCATCCAGCTTCTGTTTAAAGACCTCCAAGGAAGGAGCCCCACCACGCTCCGAGGAAGTATGTTCCACTGCCGAACTGCTCTTACTGTCAGAAAGTTCCTCCTAATGTCGAGGTGGAATCTCTGTTCCTGGAGCTTGCATCCATTGTTCCGTGTTCTAGTCCCTGGAGCAGCAGAAAACAAGCTCGCTCCAACCCCAATGTGACACCCCTTCACTTAAATAGGGCCATCATATCACCCCCCAACCGTCTCCTCTCCAGGCCAAACATACCCAGCTCCCCAAGTCCTTCCCCATAAGGCATGGCTTCCAGACCCCACCACCACCCTAGCCGCCCCTCTCCGGACACGCCCCAACCCATCAACATCCCCCCCGAACTGTGGTGCCCAGAACCGACACGGCACTCCAGGCAAGACCCGACCAAGGCAGAATAGAGTGGCACCACCACTTCCCCTGATCTAGATACTACACTTCCACCGATGCAGCCCAAAATCGCACCGGCCTCCCTAGCTGCCGCATCACACCGCTGACTCATGTTCAACCCGTGGTCCACCAGGACTCCCAGATCCCCTTTGCATGCAGTCTTGTTCAACCAGGTCTCTCCCATCCTGTATCTATGCATCTCACCTTTCCGCCCTAAGTGCAGTACCCTACATTTCACCGTATTGAATTCCACTTTGTTAGCCTTGGCCCAGCTCCCCAGTCTATCCAGATCACCCCGAATTTCGATCCTGTCCTCTAGGGCACCAGCCACTCCTCCCAATTTGGTGCCATCTGCAAACCCGACAAGCATGCCCCCAACTCCCCCATCCAAGTCACTGGCAAAGATGTTGAACAGCACTGGGCCCACAACAGAACCCTGTGACACCCCACTGGTCACGTTTTTCTAAGACAAAGAGGAGCCACTGCACAGCACCCTTTGGGTTCGGCCAGTCAACCAATTACAAATCCATTTAACAGTTAATGTTAACAGTTAACAGTTAACAGATAATCCATAAACAGTATCACTGCTTATGGATTTTGTATTTTGTTGTATTTTATTGCTAATGACACTTTTGATCCACTTTCATAAAAATAAACTTTTGTAACACATTTCAGGAATCTAAGTAGAACAAATAGAACTGGAAAGAATAGGAGCAAAATCCAGGACTTTCTGGTCTTTTTAATCAGTCTGGATGTGTTGGATGTATTAGAGCTCTAACATATCACATATTCAAGGGATGTCCCATTGACTTTAATTCATGGGTTGTAAACTACTGCCCAAGGTTACAATCTTTGTTGTAACCAAATCTGGGGATCTAGCAACATTAATGGGATTGTGGCAGAGTAAATGCAGTCACAGTTAGAGCTTGGCTGCCTTTTTTTAACCTCTAAAATACTACCTTCAGCTCAAAAGATATAGCTAAATAATGAGCTACGTTTTTAATGAGCCAACAAATGCTCACTAAAGACGCAGTCATAAGATTTTTAATCCATAAATGCAATTCATTCCGCTTCCTACACAAGTAACTAAATCAAATCATTACATAACAAGTAACTGGAAAGCAAATCTTGGTGCTGCTGCCATTATCTGGAATTTGCATCCTGAGAAAGGAGGTGCCAATTCCTTGAAACAGTATTTCCCCACCTCCTCTTTAAGGTTTGTGCCAGTCATTCACTTGTTGCCAGCATGCTGCTCTTTGGAATGATTCTGTTCAAAAGATGGTAGGAAACAAAGTTGGCTCTATCTGCTTAATGCTGGCTGTGAAAAATGTCTGTGTGGGAAAGGCAGCAACAGAACTGGATATCAAGCACCGCTTGAGCAGATGAAATTAATACAGGAAAGTAGTACTGTAATCCTTTCTTCATCAAGTAAAACTAGGTGGACCCCAACGGCATTACTGAAGCCTAGATTTTCAAGTACAGTACAATTGTACAAGCTACTGAATAAGTTTGAAAACTGGACCTGTGAAGAAAAAGGGGTACAAGGGAATGGAGGGAGGCAAAGGGAGAATGTGATTTTGCTTTTTCTTTGCAATTTAAATACAAGCATACCTCACTTAACAAAGCCTCTGACAAAGAAGCCCTTTCATGCCCTCTCAGCTTTGCCCCTTTTCTTCCTCATCCTTTGACTAGCTGGATTTTTTAAGAAGCATCTGCATTGGGAAGATGGTGAAGAAGGGCTAGAGAAACAGACTTTTGGTGTTAGTTTGGGGCAGCATGTTTACAGTAAACAATGCAATAAAACTTGAGCTGGGATCAGAATGTAATTCTAATTCAGTTCTACCGTAGACATGTGTGCCTGCCTACAACTGACAAAGTAAATAGCAGCTGCCCCAAGAATCCCTTACTGAGCCTGCATGAATAGAAAACAGAGAGAAAGGGGGAAAGCAGATAAGCTTGCCTCACCAGCTACCCATAGGATGTAATAAAATAAAATAAAGATTGGCCACCAAAATGGAAATCATAAGAACAGTGGGGGCTGGTGAAGGGGGAGGGTATCATCCCTGGGTGCTTTGCTAGGTAGTCCAAGATAAGTGTTGTAACCCACAACACTAATTTAATTTTTTAAAAAAACAATGACTAAATATGATCCATACCCTACCACAGTTCCAATATGGCAGGGCCAATTCCAATTAATCCTCTGTCATCCCACTTTTTCATCTGTTTTTAAAATTTCCCATATCCTCTTGCCTTCTCCTACATTCCTCCTTCATCCTCAGCTTTCTTCAGTTTCTGCAAACCAATTTCAAATTGCACAAGTAGTTTGCACTCAATTAATTCAGCAAGCAGGAGAGAAGAGGAAGGAGTGGGATCCTGCCCTTCTCAGCAGACTCAGGCAAAAGCAAACTGCTGCAGCCTCTCCTAGTGTGGGTGTTCTTCCTCGTTAATAATTGTTGCCATCTTGGTCACACTCTGATGTTGCTCAGCCACACATGTCCAAGTTTTCATATGTGAAATGTTGGAGGATATGATGATCTAAAGAGACAGTTTATTTGATCATTTCCCAGTACAACCGCCTGAGTTTAGAGCTAAACCGAAGTGTGTGTAACTGAAATAAATACATGTTCTTCCCCTATATCCCCTTGCTTTCACTTTCATCCCCTTCCTCCATTGCCATGAAAAACCTATGGATGCTGGCCGTGAAAGCCTTTGACTTCACATAGAAAATGCAGTCTTTGGACAGGGTCCTATCTTCTTGTGAATCTGTAGAATGCCATGTGCACTAATGGTACTATAGAGCTGGCCCATAGAGAAATACGGTGGGCCTTCTGGATCTGCGTTTGGTTCTGAGACACATACACACACACCTTGGATGGCAAAAAACACAGATGGCTGCGCCCCATATTATGTCTGCATGCATGTCACCACCATTTTAGGTATGGGATACAATGATCAGCAGGCAGTTGAAGCCACGTATCGGAAGCCCACAAATCAGAAGGGCACATATTGTAATTTAGAGCAAGGCAATACCTTTATTGGGAGCCACCAAAATTTCACAATTAGTAAGCCAGCTTTTGAGTTCTAGAGAATGAGCAGCTTCATTCTAGCACATGAGCTGATTTATCTACTCCTGCAGCCCCAAATTAATTTTGGGCTAACTTCTTTCACTGTCTCCATGACCATGGTATGGCAACCTTTGAGAACCATAAGAATTCTCTCCAATCAAAGCTCTCTCCTCTCCCCACAACATTCTGTAACATGTGATGACCTTAGATGATGCTTGCATATAAAGAATTAAGCACAGGCCGCCCCAGATCATATATTCCCAAACTTCCAGGAGAGTGTTTAGTGGAAGACGTTCTGCCGCTGTGTCTGGCTCATGCATTCACTTGGGTGAAAGATGCAAGACACTGTTATGCAGTGTATATAAAAATGAATGCCAATGTTCAGTCGGCCCTCTGTATCCATGGATTTAGCATCCATGGATTCTACCATCCACAGCTTGAAAAATATCCCCCCTGCCACAAAAAATAAAAAAATAAAAAATAAAATAAATCCAAGAAGCAAACCTTGATTTACGGTAGCTATTTTATACAAGGGACACCATTTTGCTATGCCATTGTATGCAAAGGTACTAGAGCATCCACAGATTTTGGTATCCACAGGGTCCTGGAACCAAACCCCAGCAGATATCAAGGGTCCACTGTCTACACAAATGAATATGGACCTAATGGTGTGCACCTCAATCAAAACGTTGGACCTCTGCAAGTCAGATATCACCTGTGGTGTCACTAAGGCTAGTGTCACCCCTCTCCCATCAGTGTCACCTTGTGCAGTTCGCCCTCTCCAAACCCTTTAGTGCTGGCAATGGATGCTGCAGCTCTGGCACCTAATTATGCCTAGTATAGCAACTTTGGTGCCTTTATAATACAAACAGATGTCAATTGAATGTAAACTACTATTGTACTTTGAAGTCAGTTTGCAACAATTGACATAAACTGAGGCAAAGGGGAAAAGTGGGAGGAGGGGAGATAAACTGGCACATTTTAAAAGCAGCTGAAAAAGTTGGACAAAAGAGAATTCATTGGGACTGTCCCTGACAAATTGGGACAGTTGGAGGAAATGTTTATATTGTTTCATAAAAGTCAATAACAACCTAGTGAATGAACACAAGTTAAACTGGAATTGATACATTACTAATCACATCTAAAACCATAGCTGCATTTAATACTTTTGGGCGACAAAATCTAAGACTCCAAACCAAGCACAACAAATGTTTTATTGAATAAGTCTTCAGACTATTTCAAGCAAGTAGAAAAATAATAGTAAGAAACAAAATCATCAGCAAACAAGCACATCGATAACTACTAATATTATAAAATACAAAATAATAAATACATTTAAAATAACAATTTTCTAAATTAGGAAAGTGCAGCCCTTCTAAATCTCCAATAAAACCCCTCTAAAAATGGAAATATGACAAAAGACAGATGTAGGCAGACCCCTTTTCTGCTTTTGGTTTCCTCTGTTTAGCTGCTTTAACTGCAAAAAGAGCAACTCGAAAGTCACAAAGGGATTAATCCCTTGCAACAGAAAGGTCAATTTAGACTCATTGCCCCACTCCCTCCAGCTACCTAAGAATGGGTCAAAATAGTGCGCTCTAATGTTAGCATACAAGTGACAGTACAATAAGTAATGGGCAAGATCTTCAACATTAGATATCCCAAATATACAAATTCTGTCTTGTACAGGGATGCCCTGATAACAACCTTGACCAAACTAAGTACAGTATATTAATTAGGCCAGTAGTTCTTAACCTGTGGTCTACAGACCCCAGCAGGGAGCCACAATGTCCTCACAAGGAGTCCGCAAAAGCTTGAAGGCTGCTCAGCCCATGTGACAGGAGCCAAGGCAAAGGCTGTTTGGCTTGGCCTGCACATTTCTGTTCAATCCATTCCAGCCACAAACTTGTAGGAAGAAGCAGGAGAAAAGTCTTCCCTCCCCTTCCAGTGCCTCTGAGGGAAGGTTTAATGGATGGTATAATTGTAGTATTATTATTATCAGGTATTATTATTGTTGTTAGGGTTTTAAATCTTGAGTTAAGTCTTGGGGGTCCACAGCAACAAAAGATATTTAAAGGGGGTCCCTGGTAAAGAAAAGGTGAAGAGCCACTGGGTTAGGCTACCCTGCAGGTTATCCTCTACATGGTTTCCACAGTGAGTACATGGGCATGGATACACAGTCCTGCTCCTGTTCCTCCTGTTTATTGAAATGCCAGGAAGAGAATTCTGGAAAAGGGCTACAGTGACCATGTGATGTGATTATATTTGTGGTTCTGATGCATATATTGGTTAAATGCGAGGAACATGGATATGCATGCATAAGGGTTGAATTTGATGCCTCCCACATCATTCAATCTAATAGTAGAAGTCATTGGAGAATAATAAGCAACATACCAGAGGATCTAGATTCCGTGTTGTAGTTCAAGTTTCTGTATGATAATCCTGCTGTTCTTCAACCCAACACATAGCTCTTGGTGTCTGAATTACCTCAAAGTCTGCTGCTTGAGGGGGACTGCCTCACTCTGAATAGTCATAGGGCTGGCTCCGCTCTAAACATCTTGTGGAGAGTGGAATCATCTGTTTTGGATGTGTTGCAGTCTCCATTCCTGTTTATTTTAATATTAGTGGTCCAACTATGTGCCAAAAGGCACAATCTGGCCCTGCCCTGAAGACAAAATAGCTCCCTTGAGAGGATTTTTTTGTTATTATTTTTATTATACACATATTCAATGACATACAACAATGAACGATACACATAGACTTACAGCACTACATTATAACTCACAAATACTCCTTCTTCCCTTCCCCTCTCCACACTCCTCCCACATTTACGTGTCACATAAAAACAACACAGAAACCTACAAAGAAAAAGCACAAAAAACAATCTGAAAAAATACTTTGTTACTACTTTGTACTAATATACCGTTCTAGAAAAAAAAAATAAAAAGAGAATAATTTTTGTTTGTTTCAATTTTCAGTGTTACCGGAGGAGAAGGGAGAAGAGGAGGAGTAAGTGTAAGAGGAGAACTTTGGTTGACAAAAAGAAAGTTTGGATTATAAATGTGGCAATCCCAGGGGACAGCAGAATCAAAGACAAAGAGAGGGAAAAGGTTATGAAACATTGAAGCCTACAAACTGAAAGTCAGTGTCTCTGGGAAAAGAAAACAACTATGGTTCCAATGGTGATAGGCAATGTGGGAACAATTCCAACTGACTGACAAAATAGCTGACTGAAATCACCATAAATAGGATCACAATAGCACAACTACAAAAAGTGACACTAGTTAGAATGTGCGATATTATCTGACAATATTTAATGATTCCTAGATTCCTTGAATACAATCTAAATCACTGATGGTCCAAAATCCCAGTCAGTAGCATCTAGTAGACTGCAAAACTGAGATGATAATAATAATAATAATAATAATAATAATAATAATGGGCAATGTGTGCTTTTGTCAGTTGATGGAAGGTATGGAATATGTGCATTCCAGCACACATGTAGAGAACAAAGTTGTTATTTTACTGACTTTAAAACTGTGGTTGTGTGGCAACTGTTAATCTATAGTGGAGGTTGAAAACTGGTGGTGTGAACTGGTTCTTTATCAGCAAGAAAACTAATAATACTATTCCTAGTCACTTTTTCCAAATATTGGAAAAGAATACTCAAAGTATACTTAGAGTATTCTGTACACAGTCCCAGTCCATGGATGTGCTTTAGAGGGTCGATGAACTAGAAGGAAAAAATAAATACATTCCTTTGATTTTCATCTCGCCACTTCGAATTTTTTCCTGTCACAGTAAATTTTAAGGAAAAAATGTAGGCCAAGATTCTGCATCAGAGGTACAGCTACAATATCATAGCTATGCTCCATCTTCTGATCCAACCACTGAAACCCATCTTAAAAGCCAGTCAGCCATCCTGAGTGACAGAGTTCTGTGGTGCTGGTTAGTGGGGCACTGTAGGACCAAGCCCCTCCCACCAGTGAGTGATGGTGCGATGGAAGATTGTGACAAGACCCCATGCTTTGTCTCCTTGTACCCTCTGCTCACTGGTGAAAGGTAGCTAGACATATAATCTTGCAGCACCCTGCTTACCAGCACCACAAAACTCCATCACTGGGATGGCTGTCTGGCTTTTAAGGCTTTTATGTGGGCATTTCCAGTCATGGCAATGGTGCCACAATCATAAATGTAAACATGAAATAGTTACAAGTGTTTGAAAGGATGTCAGTCATCACCTCTGTAAATATTCATTGTAATGTTTATATTCTGGCCAAGATGATGTGAAATAAATCAATTTCCAGTGCAACAAACCAACCAACCCCCATTTCTATGTTTGCATGTACATTTTTCTGGGGAGTTCATAGCTTTCAACAGATTCTCAAAAGGGTCCATAAGTCCAAAAAGGCTATAGAACCATTCCTTTGACTGGAAATGTCAGCTAACGAACCTGGAATTTTCTGTGTGCAAAGCATGTGCTCCACCAATGAGCTGGGTTTAGAGATGTGTGCATAGGCCATGTGTGATAGTCATATGTCATGCAAATGCTGCTGAAAACACCAGTGTTCCATCCAATAATTAGAATATGTGAGATCACTCCTAGTTATGGAGCCAAAATACCATGTAAACAAGACCCTGAAGAATAAGAATTGTTAGAAGGCGTCCCATGGATCACTCAAGTTTAGCCTTATAAAACCAAAATAGAAAATACTTCAAAAGGCAGAAGAGAATGCTGCTAATAGTAATTTTCTGTGTTTTCTCTTGTCTTATGGTAGAGAGTATAAGGAAGATCAGGTGCATTTAAACTTCCCATTCCTAAGAAAGAATATTATTACACAAGACATGGGTATGCGTGAGTCGTAAGTGGGTATAGGATTAAAGCCAAGACTACCTTAAGATAAAAAGTCTGAAAGAAATACCTCAGGTTTCCTTTACAGAAGCATATTCCATTACTTTTGGAAATACCTTAGGGGTTTAGCTATGGGGAGGGAGCAAAATAAAGGCATTACTCTCCCAAACAAGAATTCAGTCACCACCGGTTAAACTTTCGTTCAGTCCCTAAATTTTTAGCATTGCAGAGAGTAAGACATTGATAATCATAAACACCTCAACCTCTTAGATTTGCTGTGTTCACATTCCCTCGCTACCTTTGCCTCCCCCTTTTCTTTGGATGCCTAAACAGTATTTCTAAAGGCTCATCTGAAGTTTTAAGTTACTGCAATGCTAGAAATTTGAGGTCCCAAAGAAAATTTCATTGGGGATGACAGAATTCTTATTTGGAGAGGCAATGATCTCATTTTCCCTTCTTGCCCTAGCTAGACTTCTGAAATGCCCTCAGACATGCACAGAATATACCGGTTTTGCAAAGCACTTGTTAACATTGTAAGAAGGTGACAAGAACGCTTTGCAAAATCTGATTCACAGTTTAGAATAAACAATACATCTGCTGCAGAATATGCAGCATATTCTGAAAACACAGCAGAAACCTATTTCTTCAGACTGATTCACATCGCAGAAATGGGACTGCATATCATATTCTAATGATCACAAATACCTTGCAATGCTTTACTAAAAAGTAAATGGTGTAAAACCATTACAAATCTTACTGTGCAATGCCAATAGTCAGCCCATGTTTACTGCAGAAATAATATACCACGTTCAAATTAACCACTTCTCACAGAAGGCAGTTACTTGCACTTTAAACTTAAGATGCTATTTTACAGTATTCCGGGACGTAATAGTTTTAGGCAATGACATCTGGTTCCAAATAATGGGTTGGTTCCTCCAGATTTAATCATGCTTGGAGCAGAGCCATTAATATCAGTTGATTTAATTCAACATGCACTAATTTGTCCCACTGATTTCAGTGTGTTTGTTTAGGCATGCCTGCATTGGATCCAGGACCAGTGCACCCATAGTTGGATCCTGCTGCTTGCCTTAGAAATGGGGATCCTTTTTCCTGCAACTCACATCACCCGTGCACCCTAAAAATCCATGCTAAAGATTTTCTGGAGGGTGGGGAAACGTCTGGGGCAATTTTTTGTCAGCACAGAGGACTGGAGAAAGGGAGAACAGAGAAGAAATGCCTGATTCCACTGCAACTGTATACCCTCCAACTGTCCTGATTTAGCTGGGACAATCCATTAATCCTCTGTCATCCCACTTTTTCAACTGCTTTCAAAATGTGCCAGTTTCTCTCTTCTTCTCCCATTTCCCCCATTTGTCCTCAGCTTACTTCAGCTTCTGCAAACTGTGTTTAAAGTGTAAAAGTGGCTTGTACTCAACTGGGGGTGAGAGGAAAGAAGAGGAGGGGGCAGAATCATGCCCTTCCATTAGGTTCAGGCTAAAAAACAAAGTGCTACAGTCAGGGCCGGTTTAAGGAATTTTGGGGCCCCCTGCAATGCTTTACTTTGGGGCCCCCATATGTTTATCTCAGATCAATGTAACCTAACCTATTCACCGTACAGGATGTTCAGATTATACTGGGACCCCCGTATCGATGGATTCATTATCCATGGAACACAAAACAGCACACCTACCGTAGAGTCTTCCTAGAAAATGTGTCTTCCCTAGCCCTTTTCTAGGCCCTCCAAGGCAACTCTATGGTATTTTAAACCAGAAGTCCCATTATTTTCAATGGTGTTCACTATTATTCATGGTTTTCAGAATCCACGCCCCCCCCGAACCAATCCCCAGTGGATAAGAGGGGCCTACTATATTACATAATTTGCCACCAATAATTTAGTTTAAAAACTATATTATAGGCACTAACATAATATTTTTTGTTTATTAGCAATGTAATGGTGTAGATTTCCTCAAAGAAAATAAAGAGTAGACTACAAGCTAAACATGAGTTAGCAGTGTGATGCAGCAGCAAAAAATGCCAATGCGATTCTAGGCTGCATTAATAGGAGTAGTGTCTAGATCAAGGGAAGTAATAGTATCACTCCATTCTGCTTTGGTCAGACCTCACCTGGAATACCATTTCCAATTCTGGGCACAAGAAAGATACTGAGAAGGATGGTGCGAGGTCTGGAAGCCATTATGCCCTATGAGGAACAGCTTAGGGAGCTGGGTATGCTTAGCCTGGAGAAGAGAAGGTTGAGAGGTGATGTGATAGCCATGTTTAAATATTTGAAGGGATGTCATATTGAGCAAAGGAGCAAGCTTGTTTTCTGCTGCTCCAGAGACTAGGACACAGAGCCATGGGTTCAAACTACAGGAAAAGAGATTCCACCTGAATATTGGGAAGAACCTCCTGACAGTAAGAGCTGTTTGGAAGTGGAATACACTGCCTTGGAGTGTGGTGGAGTCTCCTTCTTTGGGTTTTTTTAAACATAGGTTGGATGGCTGAAGAAGACCAAGGGGGAAAGGGAGGGGAGAGGAACCAAGACATGTTAAAAGCAGCTGGAAAGATGGGCTGGAGGGAATCTATGTGCAAGGAAGGAAAGGGAAGAAAGGAAAGAAAGAAAGAAAGAAAGGAAAGAAAGAAAGAAAGAAAGAAAGAAAGAAAGAAGCCCTTTCTGAGGGAGACAACCCTCAAATTCCCTGTCTCTCTCTCACACATACACTCACCCTCTCTGACGTGCCTCTCCCTCCAGCTTCTGCCATGGAGGGCTGCTGTTTCTTTCTTTCTCTTTCTCTTTAGTTTTGGAGAGGCTGTTTTGTTTGTTTTTTTTTTTTTAAAAAGCCAGCAGGAGGTTTTTGGAGGAGGAGGGTAAGAGGCGGCTCCTCCCGGCTGTCTCCTCGCTGTCTCCTTCGTCAGATTAAGGAGGCCAACATGGGGCCCCCTCTTGACCTCGGGGCCCCCTGCCAATGCTGATTTGGCAGACAGGTTAAACCGGCCCTGGCTACAGTCTTTCCTGCCTTGTTTGTTTTTCCTCATTAATAGCTTTTGCCATCTTGACCACCCGCTGATGTTGCTTGGCCACATGTGTCCCTGTTTTGATCTGTGAAATGTTGAAGGGTGTCCCATTGGACACTGACGTCCACTGTTGGATCTTGCCCAGGTGATCATCCTTTTGCTCATCGGAGATGCAGCAGAGGCTTCCCAGCTGGAAGCAGTAGGAAAGGAACAAACTGTGGATTCCTCCTACCTGCATTATGCTGCTCCTGAGAGTCTTTAGCTCCCAAAATAGTGTTTTCAGAGATGCCGAAAGTTTGGGTGGGGAGGACTGGAAAAAAAATTGCCTCTTCATCCACTTCTTCCCATGCTAGTAGAATTTTGCTAAGCACTATTCGGGATCCAAACCTGTTTGTGTTTACCATCAGCTTGTGAGATGGCACAAAGTGCTACTTTTGAATCAGCCTGAAACTGAGAATATTTATGAATGCTGATTTGGTAAATAGGCTAGAATTTTACCCATAGCATGAACTGAACTTCTTAAAATTTGTCAATGGAGTTTTCAATGCTGTGTATGTGGTTTTTTAAAGCATGAAACATTTTAATTTATTTCATGTCAGCATAACCTGGACATTGGAACTAAATATCCAAGGAAACACTGCCCTGTAATTAAACGTAAATTGATACTGTATTTCTTTTTATTTTAAAAAGGAAATGAATGTGAATAAGTAAAACCATCAGGATACGCAGGGAATACATTTATTTGTATTGTTCAAAATATAATTTCCCAAGGATTAATACTAGGAGGTCAGAAGTTTGGCTTAAAAAGAACTCAGTAGCATCATAGGGCTTGATTCGTGGATCATGTATGCCTAGCTGTTAAATATATCCTATGCAATTAACTCCACATTACCTTTAGTACATTCCTTAGAGACCTATGAGACAGTCTCATTTGCAATAGTAACCACCAACATGCACATGAACATGCTTGCTTCACTGAGAACTGAATCTAGTTATCAGTTTTTGAACTGGCTGATATGCCCAGCTAAAAGCACTAACATGAGTGTTGATTGTTTATTTATTTAAATCATTTATACACTGTTTTAAAGTTGAAAAGATAACTCTTGGGTTATTTTATATAGCTATGTAAAAGACTTTAAATGTAACGGCAGCTCCTGTTCTCAATTTACAATCTGAAAAAAACACAATAAAAAAGGAAAGAGGGATGGAAAAGGGAGGAAAGGAAGAAATGCATTTTATTCATATATCCTAGCCAGCGTGGTATAGCAGTTTGAGTGTTGGACTAAGACTCCGGAGACCAGGGCTCAAATCCTTGCTTGGCCATGGAAACTCACTGAGTGATCTTGGGCAAGTCACACTTTCTCAGCCTCAGAGGCAGGCAAAGCCAAATTCCCTCTGAACAAATCTTGTCAAGAAAACCCCATGATACATTCGCCTTAGCGTTGCCAAAACAATTTGAAGCAACACAACAACAAACACATTTAGTACATTTTAAAAAAAAATCACAAGCTATAAGCACACAGGCACACACCCACCAATGCTTATCAAGATGGCATTTTTCAATAATGCCATGTCTTCAGAAACTTGCCTTGGGAAGTAATTATTTAATGCCTGGAGAGGAACTGCTTAAGCTAACAAAGATTTTTTTTAAATGTGAGTTCTTTTTGTTGTTGTTGCCAAAGTGGAATCAGCAAGGTCAGAAAGTTATCTGAAATGTCCTCCAGGGGGCTTACAAAGCCTTACTACTACCGATCTCATTCTAAGATATAAAATCAATTAGGAATGAATTTAAGTGCAACCTGAATGTTATTTTTTTCTCTCCCTTCTCTCTATTATTGGATTTGTTCCATAAGAGACAGTTTATCTATCACAACATTCATTAATTGAGTTCATTGTCAATAATATTTATGGCAGGCTTCTGGCCACTTATAATATCACTCTCAATAAGTGCAGGTTAGCTCTCTTCCAGATAGCTAGAAAAGAAAGCCAAATCCAATTTAGGCTCAATTTTTGGAAAAGGTGAAAAACTAAATAAGTGTTGTCTAGCTACAATGCTGCTCCAAGCTGGTAACTGACACTGCAGATAGTAACTCAGCTTTCTTACAAAGCAAGATTCACATTTTCACCAAACAGTCAAAATGTTGGAATTGTGCCTTTACTTTCATTGTGAGTTACATTAGGGATGGGAATGTGTGGCCCTCCACAGATGTGGCTGGACCACATTTCCCATCTTTCCCCACACCCTATACTGGGAAAGGATGGGGGGGGGGTTGTAGTTCAACCACATCCCTGGCTTTTCACACCTTCCCCACTTTCTCATTTATATGCTACAAGCATTCCCTTATATGCCAAAGGATGGTACAGTGGGCCCTCCAGATCCACGGATTCCAGATTCGAAAATTCAACAGACCATGTATCATCACACCCTATATTATTAAATGGCAGCATGCTGGAGCATGCATGTTCAGGTCGCTACCATTTAATAATATGGCACATGATCATCTGCAGGGTCCAGGAACCAGCCGCCCTGGAACAGAAGGGTCCACTATATTCTGCCATAGGTTTTTCATTTCTCCACAGTCCTCCCCCCCCCACCCCACATGCATAATCTGAACAACACTCAAATAAAAGTAAGATCTAATACAACTATCATCAAGAAGGATCCAATAGAATAAGTGTATTATCGCAGTGAAACTGGAATATCCATTCTAAACCATGTACCCAAAGACATGGAATCATTGCACTCACAGTATTTTCTTCCCAAATTAAGAGCTCGGTACAAACTTTCTAGGATTTTTGAATAGCCTTGCTCTGGAATTTTCTAAATTCTTCTGTGAGGGCATCTAAGATTATTTCATATTACTGAGTTCTGAGTTAGTCATTTGTTTGGATGAACCCCTTTGGGAAGAATAATGCTGAGGGGGGGAGGGCAGGGAAGGAGCTGAATCTCCCCTTGTAAATTGGCTTTTCTTTTTTAATATAACTGAAACAAAGGCAAGTGAGAAAAGAGTTATGCAGAAATAGGACTGCAAACCTATTGTTCCTTCTGAAATTATTTGTCATTTGACTTAAGCTGGTTTCAGGGCCACTTGGTGACAGTGGAGTAAACTACATGTTTGATGCATGTCTGCCTTAGAAGCCATTCAAAAAAGCTTGCATTTTTCTACACCTCACTGTACTTGTGGCATATACAGTTCTCTCTTTTAAAACTTTGCAAGGATTAAAGACCTGATATTTTTCTACTCTTACTGAGAAGTTACTTCTGAAGTTCCAAACAACTTGTATGGTAACTATAAAGAAATCATGTTTGTGTGTGGGTGGATATGGATGGGCCTTTTGCCTCAATGTAAAATGAGTGCCTGATTCCTGCTGGGATCACTTTTAAAATGCTGGGGTCACTTTTAAAATGCTGGAGGATAGTGGGAGCAGGAAGTGGGGAGAGGATGCAGCAATGTTTTCATCTAAATGGTGAAAATACCCCTCATGGAATTCGCTGGAAATCCTACCTGTCTAAATGGGATCCAGCACCAATCCATACTATTTGGAAGGAGGGAGGCCCAAAATGGCAAAAACAATGCAGGAAAAGCCTTCGCAGATTTTCCCGTATTTTTTAAAAAAAAAACATGAGGGGGGGTGCGTATTCTTGCTCGTTTGGACTATCAAATGACAGAAAATTCGAAGGGAAGCAAAAAGCTGATTGGCTGGGTGAGAGCGGAGGCAGGGCTTGCGAGCAGGGCAAGTGTGCACTGCTATCCTGTTGGATTTTCACCTTAGTGATTGCTCACTAAGGCAATAAAACAGGATGATTTTTTTCTGTTTGCTTTCCTATAAAATTGGAAAATCACTCTATCGCACCAGTGCAACTTGGGATGACTTTAAAAACAAAAACATAATGGTGGCTGTGAAGAACTAATGTGAGTAAATCACTCACAGCTGCCATCAGGAATGTGAGGCTTATGGGGGTTTCTGAGGCCAGAAAAACCATTTAGACATGTTGCTACTTCTGCGAGATGCCAATACAGTACTACAAGGTACTTTGGATTCCCCCCCACCATGTAGATGGGCCCTCAGTATATTGGGGAAGTGCCTTTGTAAACATGTTTAAGAACATGAGAAAGAAACAACCATAAATCCTCATGCACACTCACAAAACCCTCTGCACACATTAGAAGATGCTCTGTATTTTTTTAAAGCACTTTTGATACTAACTGATATATATCAGCATAAGCTCTCATGGACTGTAGTCAGATACACAGACCCAACCCCTTTCCTTCTTGTCACCCTGAAAACTTTATTTTCCTCCTATGTAAGAAAGCCTTGGTTTTGCAGTGAGGAGGTGGACAACAGAAATGACAGAGTAACATGAGTATGTGTCAACTGCAGCATTTGTTGCTTACATGCTTATGAGAGGAGAGGGGAAAGAATTAACCTGTGGTGCCTGTGAATGTGAGGGAGGGAAGCAGCATGGCAGACCATGTGGGTATGTTCATGAGAAGGTGTGTAGACACATGAAAATGTGGTATGCATGCTGTTCAAAACTCACTGTCTTGCATCCATGTGCATGAAAGAGAAGGAATAGCTGGCATATGTGGGTAAAAAAACAGTAAGGTAATATGTGGATTTGTACAGGTGTGTGAAAAGAACACTGTGTGCAGGAGATAGGAAATCAATGGTGTATATATGTGAGAAGGAGTCAGAAGGAACATGTGGCATTGGCACACGTGTGTGCAAGAGAGAGAGAGAGCCTGTGGGAGTGTGTGTGGAAAGGGGGGACATGGACAAGAGAGGGAACCTATGGGGATATGGCAAAGGATCTTGCCCAGAAATGAAAAGGAAAGACGTGTTGGGTGTGTTTGAGGGACAGGGAAGCGTGTGCCTGGAAAGGAAGGAGTGGAGCGGGTGTACGAGAGAGACGATGGTACCTATCGGTGACACACATACATGCACAAAGAAAGATGGTGCATCTTCCGCATCACGGGCGCACGGGAAGGGCAATGCAAGGTGGGTGTGCATGTACTCCAAAGAGGGGGTCAAAAAGAAATCTCCTGCTGCGGGTCGGGTCGGGGGGGTCTCGTGGGGAAGGAGTTGCCCCTTCAGCCCGGAGGGTCTCTTCGCTCCCCCCCTTCCCACCAAGCTGACAATGGAGAGGAGCCCTGGCTGGAAGGCAGCCCCTCCTTCCCTCCCGCCCCCCCCCCGTCCGCCCTGCCTGGAGGGATTTAGCGTCTCCAGGAGCGGGAAGAAAAGCGCCGGTCGTCCTGCAGGCCAGAAATAGGCTGCTCCCTTCACACTCACCATCTCGCCGCCGCCGAGAGAAGCGGGGGGCCGGGCGCGCTCTCTGCCCAGGGCGGGCGGCGAAGGGCCGGGAGTGGCGCGGGGCGCTGTCCAGGGTATCCCCGGCGCGCCTCGGCGTGGCACCTGCTCGAGCTCGCCGCCGCCGCCGCTCCCTGCCTGCCTGCCTTGCCTGCCTGCCTTCTTCCCCGGCCGGGCGCGCTCGCCTTCGCTCCCTCCGCCGCCTTCTCCCTCCCTGCGGCTTAAGCAAAGCTCCGGCCTCCCCGGCTCCCCCTCCCCTCCCTCCCCTCCCTCGTGCCAGGCGGGGGGCCGGAGGCGGTGACTTCAGAGGCGGGGCGGGGCCAAGAGGGGCGGGGAGGGACGGAGGGAGGGAGGGAAGGGGGAGCCCCCCGCCAGGCACCGGCCCCCTGCAGTTGGGGCGGAGGGAGGGGACGGGAGGGGGGCTCCCCACCCTTCCTGGAGAGGAAATCCCATTGGGCTCAGCGGGGCTCACCTCTAGGGGGACTTTGTGCAGATCAGGTCTCTATCTTATCTATCTATCTATTTATCTATCTATATCAGAAACACCTTCAAGCTTAAGTAAGTGCATATACAAAGATATATATATATATATATATATCCATACAATTCTAAACAACACATCATACATACATATATATATATATATCTCCATACAATTCTAAATAACACATCATATATATATATATATATATATATATATATACTGTATATCCGTACAATTCTAAATAAAGCATCATACATAATTAGGCACAAATAAAATATACAGTTGTCTCTTCATATTCGCTGGGGTTTGGTTCCAGGACCCTCCCCGCCCCCCGTGGATACCAAAATCCTTGCATACTCAAGTGCCATTATATGCAGTGGCATAGCAAAATGGTGTCCCTTATATCAAATGGCAAAATCAAGGTTTGCTTTTGGGATTATTATATTTTAAAGAATATTTTCAAGCTGTGAATACTTAAATCCGTGGATACCAAATCCGTGAATACAGAGGGACAACTCTATAATTCTCTCTCTGACATCTTCTAAATCATAGTCATTCTAAGTCTTCCTCTTTCTTTTCTCTTTCAGCTTCCTTCTTCTTTCTCTTCTTCACTCCCTCTTCTACTAACACAAACCCTCTCACATACTTTACCCTCATAATCCATCCAGCATCCCTTAGTGACCACTAGCTCTTTGACTTCCTTCCTAGCATTTTCTGCCTTGACTGTCGAAGAGAGATGTGCAGATCATATCTAATGGGTAGGTGTTTGAGGGTTGGACTACAGCTCTGGAGAGCAGGGTTCGAATCTCCGCTCGGCCAGGACAACAACCCAGTGGGTGACCTTGGGCATGTCACGCACTCTCAGCCTCAGAAAAGCACGATAGGTTCGCCTTAGGATTGCCATAAGTCAGAAACAACTTGAAGGCACACAACAACAGCAATTCTACATTATCACAGAACTTAAATCCAGTCACTCATTCCAACTTGAGCGAGCCCATTAAATCAATGGGATTTATATACATGTTGAGTTACTGTTCATGAGTGGGTCTACTTTACTTGGGGCTGACAGTTGGATGTAACTCTATGTATTTATCATAGTTAATCTGTATTAAGTATGAATAATTGATATAATTATGTGTAATTACTATACAGTATAGTGCATATAATATATATGTTACATAGGACATATTAGTGCAACTACATTGTTGGCATTATGCGTCTTACGATGCATTACTTATGGTGACCCTAAGGTTGCCTCAGATTAGCCTAAATATCCTAAAGACACCAGAGCTCTCTGATCTTGTAAGCTAAGCAGAGTCACCTCTGGTCAGGACTTGGATGGGAGACCACCAACAAATAACAGGTACTGTAGGCTATATTTCAGATGAACGAACATGCAAAATCACCTCTGTGTATTCTTGTGTTTTCTTGACTAAGAAAAGCCTGTGAAATTCATGGAGTCGCCATAAGTCAACAGGTGAGTTGAAGGCACCTACACACACATAAGGCTACCTCACCGGGGTTTTCTTGGCAAAATTTGTTCAGAGGTGGTTTGCCATTGCCAAAGGATGATTTGTCCAAGGTCACCCAGTGGGCTTCCATGGCTGAGTGGGGATTCAGACCCTGATTTTCCAGAGCCCTTAACCAACACGCAAACCATTATATCATGCTAGCTAGCAATTACATATAAAGAGTTACATATTACATATGTAATTGCATATGTAATTAATTAGATGTAATTGATCAAATGGAATTATATGGGTGAATGACATTAATTAATTAATTAATTAATTAATTACATATAATGAATGATAATTGTGCATTATTGTGTGTGGATGTGCCTTCATGTTGCTTGTTGATTTATGAGGACCCCATGAATTTCATAGGGTTTTCTTAGGCAAAGAATGCTCAGAGGTGGTTTTGCTAGTTCCTTTCTCTGAAATATAGTCTGCAGCACCTGGTCTTCCTTGCTGTTCTCCCATTCATATACTAACCAGGATTACATTAACACAAGAGAGTCACTTCCTTCTCTTCTCTCCCCCTCCCGGCCCCCCAGCCAAAGAGGAAAAGCAAGTGGATCTCAGCAGGTCCCCTCTGCCCTACTTGGCTTGGGGATCTTGTTCAAGGTTGCAAATTCTTTCTTCACACACAAGTGGCAACTTAGCATCAGCAGCTCAGACAAAAGCAGCCAGGCACTGGGACATTTTCTGTTACCATTTTGGATAGTAATAAGCACCAAGCACTCCCTGTTTCCATAGAGACTGTTCCTGGGCACCCCATTACCTGGGGAGTAAACCCCCTTGAACTCAGGGTGGGGTGGGGGCTGCTTCTGAGAAGATGGGTGTAGGATAGCCCTGGAAAAAGAATTAAATCTACCACCATACCACCGCTTCTAATCCCCTTAAAGTGTAAAAGTGAGTGGCTGGTTGTTTCCTTTTTAATCCCCCCTTAATCCCAGAACACGTGAAATACTTGAGGGAACTGCCATCAAATAAACAAACACCAAAACAATATTTAAAATGAGAGACCCCTCCCTTCCCCCAATTATACATTGTAATAAGAAATGCCTTTTCTTAGGTTCCCACCAATAAATGATGAAGTGGAAACAGGGCTTGACAGGACTTTTGGATGGGTGTGTAGGGGTAACAATGAAGCTATCCCCCTGCCCCTACTTCCCTTTCCTCTCTGAGCTTTGCTGCAATCCTCATAGTAAGCAGGAGTAGATGGAGAGGGTGGATTTCCCTAGCAACACTACATTATTGCGAGTTCTCTGTGTTGTAATGCAAACTATGCATGTGTGTATGCATGTATGCTATTTACATAGATAGACAGATATGGGTCAACACTGCTTTGTATATGGCGGGTGGGGGGAAGGCTGTCATGAGGAATATCAGTACTTTACTTCAAAACATTATAATCGCACTGTTGCAAGATCTCACCATCCACACCTGCACAGAAGAGCCTTTGCCCAGAGTCTCAGGGGAACAGGAACAATCTTTCAGGGGAGCTGATGTTCTTTTTGGTATCCTCATCCCAAATCTTTTAGATCTTTGGATGTGCTGCTTAGTGCATTAGGTATACGCCTTTCCTCTTTGTCTGGTGTCACATTATTTGTAAAGATGGGCAACTGGTGTTAAAATATAACACAAAAGCTGCAATGACTTCATTGCTGAGAGAAGCTGAATTGTGTGACCTGCACAAATTAAGCAAAACTCATACTGTTTCTCTTCATTTTGGAGCATATTATTCAAACTGTTACTTTTTAGCATAAATAATTCTGCATTAATCATAAATTATTCTGGAGTGGAGTATGAGGCTGTCTTGAGTGAGAGATACTGGATAATAACCAGTCTCAAGGGTGGGAATTCTACAGCCCTCTTGTATAGTCACCCAGTGTCCCCCCCCCCATTGGCTATACTAGCAAGGGCTGTTGGGTGTTATAGTTCAATCACACCTAGAGTGCTGCAGGATATCCAGCTCTCATATATTGACCATACTGAGAGCTGGGTTTGGACAACAGAATCATAAGGCTTATCTATACAAGGCAATAAAATGCAAATTGCTGTGAACTGACACCAATTCACAGCAGTTTTCATTTGTCTCCATGTTTTTTTGGCAAGATCGCAGGCATGCAAAGCCATACAGTTGGTTGTTCAAAAGAGCTTGCCTGCGAATCAAGATGGCAGGCACAAGTGAATTACTTCTGTTTTTATTGTTACCAGTTGCTGCTGCCACACAGTATTCTTTTAAAGCAAATCCAAGGTGAGGAAGTGCAATCATCCATTTAAATAAATGTGATGGGAGGGAGAGCCTATTTTTTCGCCTCAGTGCATAATCAGTATGGCGAAAATCCAACATGGTGGTTTTGGGCACTTGGCTTGTTAGCAAGCTCCACCCCTGCACATATCCAACCAATCAGCTTTCCACTTCCGCTCTTATTGGGAACGCACAGCAAACTGAATTGGTTGTCCCAACAAGCAGGAATGTGCATTCTCCTTGGAGCTTTTTAAAAAATATAGGAAAAGCCACAAAGGCTTTTCCTGCGTAGTATTTGGAGGTTTTGCCCCCCTCCTTCCAAATATGGCAAATGATGCGGGATCCTATTAAGACAAAACATATTCTCCTCAAATTCTATGAGGATTATTTTAATCATTTAGACAACCCCATAGTTCCTCAAATCACATAGCAAAATTCTATGGTCAAAATCTTATTTGGGGGTTGTGTAGTATAAATTAACTGTAGCAAAACTGTGTGATGGCTCACTGTATATTGTAGCAAAACTGTATATTGGCTCACACCACTGCATAACTGCTTGTGCTGCTTGTGCCACCGCAATATGTTTCCTTATTGCACAACAGTAAGCAGCCCCAAAATGGTGAATTAAGGCCAAGATCCAAGTTTTATTCTAAATTACATAAGAACCATTGAATCCATGGGAAGTACCAAGACAACACTTATAGAAGTAGCTTTGATTCCAATGTATCTACTCTACTTTTGAGTAATAACTGGATTTGAGAACTGAGAATCTTATAGTGGGTGAAGCAAAGGAAAGGTGAGAGAGGGTGGAAAGACTAACAAGAAACTGATATAAAAAACAATGCATTGAAACATAAAGTTTCAGAACAGAATAGAAATTCCAGAAGAGGAAGAATGGGAAGTGCCCTGTGTGAAATGTCTTCATTCTGACAGCTTCTTGCATGCCTCTTGTATCTTAGTGGATGTCCTCTTAATTTCCCATGCTGCACAAAAATAAATCATTGGAACAAGCGTTTGGTTGCATAACCTCTAGTTTTGCAAAGGACCAGTTCTCATGGAAGAACTGTGTGCAGAACTTGTGCAGAAAAATTTACAGGAGGAAATGAGGCAACTAGGGGTGAGAATCATCATTATTTTTTCCTGCTGTTGCTGAAGTCTACCCTGGCCTTCGCTTCCACATCCTCTCAACTAGGGTTCCTTGATCTCAGAGGTTGGACCTGAATCTCTGGATTTGCCCTCCCTTCTCTGAGCCTCAGGGTGAAGGGAGGAATCTCAGGGCAAAGCTGCTGCCTTGAAAATTAATGTTTGTTTTTGTTTTGTTTTACTGTGAGTTATTGGCCTCCATTTCCACAGGCTCCTTCAAAATGGCTGCAGGGGCTCCACCTAGCCCCCCCCCACCTCAAAATATCTCAAATTAGGGCTGAGATAACCATCAGTGGGAGGAGGCAGTCAGCACCAGGAAATACTACGTATGGCACTACAGAATTGCTTCTCTCTGACTTTTTCTATCTTACTGTTAACTTCCTAGATCTGTTTACACATTTTTACCATGCCCTAAATGGGTGAAGCCACAATACAATTTCATTTCTTGGTGTGACGCATATGTGGGTTGTGCCCTTGTTAGCAAAAAGCCTGATACAAATATCATTATTTCTTCAGCTCTGCTTATGCACTTGATTTTAATTTTTAATTTTTAATTGTTGTCTTTTAAGCCACTTCATTTTCTTTCCTTCTCTCCTTTTTTTTCTTCTCCCTCCTTCCACAGCTCCTGGTGAAATGTTTTTCTCCTTCCATTCTCACTTTTCCTCTCTCGTCTTCCTTCTTCCTGCTGCAACACCTTCCTACACTCACCTGCTCCCTTGTTCTTCAGGCCCCCTATTTCTTGTTTTCTCCCTTCCCTTCTCTTGTTCTCCTTTTCTTTCTGTCCTCTCCCACACACTGGGAGAGTGTGTGGTTAATTGCTGGTTAATCTGTCTCATCCTTTGTCACCTACCAGAATAGACCCATGGAATTAATGGGATTTACATAAATGTTTTTTCACAATTCAACAATTGATTCAGTGGGCCTACTCTGGTTGGGATTATCAATAGGGTTCAGATCTTTGTGTGTGTGTTTTAAATTTGAATGACATGCTCTGAGAAGCTGTGGTTTAAGTTTAATGTATCATGTTTGAGATATCAGGCCCTTTACATCATCAGAGGGTATGCCTAGGTCTCAGATTTAGCCTTGAAATCTCAGGGCTTTGGATGCTTCTGAATTAGCATTCCTATTACCTACTGTTCATTGTGTCTGCAGTTGTGGTGAAGACAGACTGAGTGAGAAGGAAGAGAAGAAGGAAGAATAAGAGCCACAGCCACTTGCTAAAAACTTTAACAGGTTTAGGAGACCTGTTGTGTGAAATTTTCAAGATACCGTGAGGTGGAATTATGAGCAAGTTCTTAACAACATTTCAGTTAAAAACAAATAAATCAGATAAATTCGGAGCCTGTCCTCTGGCTTTGCTGCTTCATTGGCAATGATTGTGTGCACTCTTGTTTTGCCTTGTGGTAGTGCTGCTGGTGGTTTTATTCTTTCCCTCCCTCCCTACCTTTCCCTTTTCTTTTTTCATGGGGTTGGGCAGAGTGTGAGCTCCTGTGTACTGAGCTTGACAAGACATGGTGCTGAAGGGTCCAGTATTCCATTTCAGTCCTGCTGAGCACCCACGGGTGGGTGGGTGGGTAGGTGGGTGGGTGGGGAGGGAGGGAGGGAGGGAGGGAGGGAGGGAGAGTAGAGGGTAAGAGTTTGGGGGTGATAATGAACCTTCCAATAAATACTTCAAAATATGCTGGGGGGGGGGATCAGATAAATCCAAATAATTAGGGGAGGGGAAATCAAAGATGTAATGGGTGCTGTACCAGTCAACAAAATGTGCACATCTGTTTCAGAAGGATTGGTTACATGTCTGGGGGCTTGTTTTAGCACTTCAGGGTACAAAACCAAAACCATTTTGACCAGAGACATAGAAGGACTCCAGTGATTAAGTAATAATGCTGCCAGATGGTCTCCAATTCTTAGAAAAGTTTATTCTGTTCACAGCCAGGCAGCTGGCTGGCCTGCTTTTCTGTCAGGTTATTTCTACACCATAACCAGTTTGATTTGAGTCAGCACATCCAAAGCAGCTTTCTGCTTGGAACAGCTGCCACTTGCTACCTACCCAGTCAATCCACCCATTAGATTTTATCAGCCAAGATGGGCAAGGGTCAAACTTATATGTGGTAGGCTAAACTGCTTCAAGCATCTTGCTGCATTATCAGGCCTCAATAACTGAAAATGATCCTATGAAAACTGACCAGACGATGCATTGGATACCTCTCTAGCCTCTGTAACAAGTGTGGTATCAAGTATGAAAAGAACAAATGCACCTTTCCATAGTTACACATATCAGACAAGCAAAAAACATGTGGTTGCAAGAGAAACTCTTACAACTGTGGGTTTCTGTGGTGCCATAAACACAGATTTACTGTACCTATGAGAAAATCTCAATTCTAGTATCCTTTGAACTGACACCGCTGTGACTTAAGAACAACTGTGGACTTTTAAGGAAATTTAAGCAATAAAATTCTGATAGATAATGCATGCTTGCGGAGTTCAATTAGAGATCCTGACTTAAGGAGCAAAGACACCAATGGCTTTGGTAAAAGAAACGAAGGCTTTATTGTAGGAAATCCATTCTGCGATAGGAAAGTTGGTCAGGGTGCTATCCCAAGCTAGCTACAGCTCTAGGAAAACACAATCTAGGTTTTCACTTCTCAGGTAGACTGCTTCATTGAACAACAACAGCCTTGTAACTGGGTATTTAGTTGTTGTTGTTGTTTAAGTGAAAATATGAATGCTACAACTTGTTGGCCTGTGGTACAAAACTCTCATCCCATCCAGCTCATCATTCAAATAAAACTTAAGGTACCAGTGCAGTGCAAGTCAGCACTTGAATCCAATTATAATCGTCCTCTGCCATTCGTGCTGTCACCATCATAACTCTGAAAGTAACCTAAAAATTAGTTATTCCACAAAAGGGGTGAAGCTATCCTTTGTTAAATTACAAGTTACACCTTTGTTATTGAAAAAATGAATTAACTACAAACAACTCGTTATTTGTAACTGGTTACATCCAAGCTCTCATCAAGGCACTGCAACATCCTAGAAGAAGATGTATAGATGGAACTGTGGGAAAGGAAAAATAAATAGCTTTGATCAGAATTCACCAGAGATTATTTTTTTAAGGAGAATTTAAACCAATAGTTAGCTGCTTTGGGTTTGTCATGTAATTCAAAATGCAGATCTGATCAAAGCTTCTTTTATTTAAGCTGCTGCCACACTGCAGAATGAAAGCAGTTTGACACCACTTTAACTATCATGACTCCATCCTATGGAATCCTGGGATTTGTAGTTTGTTGTGGCGCCAGAGCTCTCTGACAGAGATGATTAAATATCTCACAAAACTACAAATCCCAGAATTCCATAGCATGGAGCCATGGCAGTTAAAGCAGTGTCAAAATTGCATTATTTCTGCAGTGTGTCAGCAGCCATATACTTTACTCCCCCATCCTCCTTACAAATGTCTGGTTTTACTAAAGTAATCATTGGGTACGCATACCTTTTTAAAATTAGAAAATATTTGAATATACAAGCTAAAATATACAGTATGTAGCAAAACAGCCTATATAATTTTCAGGAGGGCATATATAAGAGAGTTTGGTGAGCAATAATAATTGGCATATAGTGTGGGGAAATGACAATGAATAGCATGTGTCCAAAGACAGAGAGAAGGATGAGTCTGGTCTCACAGTAAACAAGAACCCAGTGGGGTGTGGGTTGAAAATAACTGCACAAAATCCATGAGGGCCAATGATAACAACAATATAGCTAGAGGAATTTTTGCAAAGGGCTGTGATGCCTTCAAGTGGGCTGGGAACAACGGCGGTGAACATTCTAGGATTTCAGCTGTGTCTATGAGTATGAAGGATAAGGGTCACTTGCCACATAATACTGAGCACACATCCGCATAGCAAGGTCCAAGGCTGAAGCCTACGTAGCCTATACAGCTTTTTTTTATGGCAAGTCAAGAATCAGATCTGTGTATAGTCTAGCGCTCCTTGTTTGTTATCACTTGCTCAATCAGAGCAGATTCTCCTTTGTGTACTCAGCTGGTAAATACTACGTGTTGTAGTTCTGTGATTTTAATAGGATATGGCTATATTTAACAGCAGCAGGTGACCTGGATAGCCACCTGAGGTGATGGGGTTTGGGAATTATGGGTTTGTCACAAGTGATTTACTTCAATAGCCAAATAGTATAAATTTCATCTTCAATTCCCCCTGCCCCCAATTGTAAATAACTTTTTTGTTGCTTTGCTGCAGGTTATTACAAAAAGGCAATTACATAACAGTAAACAATAACCAAATAGTACAAGAAACAGGATGTGAGCTGAGAAAAAGTTATGGAATTATATACCCAATATTATTTTTCTCTCTCCTGCATGAAATGTTGTGTCCTACGATGATGCAAAATATCTTTTCACAAACCAACATGAGTGACTTGTGGAGAAATAAACTCTATTGAGTGATTGATATACTTGATAAAACGAAACCATACAATAATAAAGTTGACATTTGTTTGTATTGTTCCTGTGTCTCTTACTGTGGGACCTCCGTATCAGTGAGGGTTCAGTTCCAGAACCCCTGGTGGACAGAAAAAATGATGGATGGTTGAGTCCCATATACAGTCGGCTCTCCGTACCCACCGATTCTGCATTCATGGATTCAACCAACCACAGTTCAAAAATATTTTTTTAAAAAAATACATCTCAAAAGCAAACTTTGTTTTTCCTATTTTATATAAGGAACACCATTTTACTACCCCATTGTATATAACGGGACGTGAGCATCCATGGATTTTGGTATCCATGGGGGGTCCTGGAATCACCCCCCAGTGGATACTGAGGGCCCAATGTAATTCAGTGGCAGTGGTGTGCACATGGACACTTCAGCACATCCATGTGCACCTCACACCATTTTAGGTAAAGGACACAACAATCCACAGTTGCTCACATCTGCAGACATGTAGCCCATGGATAAGGAGGGCCCACTGTATTTTATGCATCAATTCTTCCATTAAAGCCATTAAGTTCTGATTGTTTGTTTAGTAATTGTGCCCACTAAGTGAAAAATTTCCTCCCAGTACCATGAGACCTGAGGACATTCCCACAAGGAATGGTGGTAGGTACCTATAATCCACAATCCCACCATCTTTCATTAAGAGCTTTAATACTATAGCTTAATCTCAGAGGATAGCAATGATTTATCAGTTTGTAGCAACGTTCTTTCATTTGTGAAGAGATGGATTTAACAGGCAAATGTTTATATTTCCATTCTTTCTCTTTCCATATGTGTTTTCAGAACTTCTGCACAAACCACTGTTGTGTTGTTTAATCATAAAATCATTAGAAAAAATAGTCGTGCAGATAAAGCTAAAGATTATTAACCTTTTATTGACTTTGTGTAATAAATAAGCATATGTTTTGGTAAGCTTCGGTTGTGTTTTTTTTTTATTAAGTAGATTTTATAGAGAGGAGGAGAGGAGCTGTGAAAGATGAGAAGTATAAATGGATTATATGTTTATAACTGCTGAAGAGAAGATGGGAAGTCACTTGTATCTTTGCCCCCCCCCCTGCTCCAAATACAGCAAAATAATGCAGGATCCCATTGGGACAAAAGGTATTCTCTTTGAATTCTATGAGGAGTATTTTTGCCATATAGTTAAGCCCTTAGATTAATGTATTGGTTTAAAAGTGTAAAATTACATACATTTGCATTAACAAGTGATGCTTCCTTTCAAAGGAAGCCAGGCTAGTTCGTTTCTCCTTTTGCTGATGCATAACACCCATTCTGTTCAGTTGAGCTTTTGGCAAATGAATTTAATGGGTGGACACTGTACTTTTTTTTTTTTACTGATGTACATTCAATTGTCTTTCAGTACTATCATTTGTGCAATGCAGTTTTAATGTTATAGCTTTTTGTGTTATTATCCATTGCTTTAAGTTTGTTAATCTTCTCATTAGCCACCATAACTCCTACTTTTTGAGAGTAAGATGGGATATAAATCAAATAAATAAATGCATAAATAATAAAATGTGAACAAAATTAAATCCCACCCCCCGGTTTAGTGGGAGCCTTCTCTACTTAAGGAGAAGCTTTGCATGAAACATGTATTGGATCCTCCAGGGATATAAAATCATAGACTCATAGAGTTGGAAGGGGCCCCATGGGCCATTGAGTCCAAACCCACCCCATTCAAGCAAGAAGTCCAGCTTGGAGCATCCTCAGCAGGTAGCTCTCTAGGCTTTTTTTAAGAACTCCAGAGAAAGAGACCCCACCATTCTTTAGGTAATTAGTTCCATTGCCAAACTGCTCTTGTTGTCATAAAGTTCCTTCCTTTCTTCAACTGAAATCTACCTTCCATAACTAAAAACATGTCCATCTATAATATCCTCTTCAAGAAGAAGAGGTTATGCCCTGCAGAAGCGCAGCTTGAAAAGCCAATTTCTTGGATTACAACCCAGAATCCCTCAGCCAGCCTGATCAGAAAACTCCAAAGGGGAATCTACATGGCCAGTGGCCATGCTGTCTGGGTATTCCAGGAAATGTAGGCCAAAAAAGTAATGTTTCCCAAGCTCTGCAGAAATTCACATTCCTGATACATGGAACACAAAAAGTTAATGACAGGGATGTAATGGCAACAGTAAGGCTGAGAGGCCCAATTTATCCCTCCTCCTCCCCCCCCCCCAAAAGTTGGCAAACCATTGGGCTTGGCAAGGCAAAACATAACTCCTGATCTGGACCTCTGGGGTGCACAAAGGGTTGTGTGCAAAGTATCACATTTATTTTACTGCTGGAGAAGCTCCACGTATGCAAGGACAGGGGTCCCATTAGCACCAGTGTCAGGCACCTATTTGCCTTGCAAGTGGACTTTTCCCTCGTCTTCTCTATCTCTTCTTCCCTAACAGCAGAGAGAGGCTCTGTTTACTCCCCCAAAGACTAAAGTGCAAACAAAGTTACAAAGCTCCCAATTCTTCAGTGTCAGCAGTTTTTAGAGAAAAATATAAAATCTACAATGTGTCAAGGCAGGGATATTTTAAAGATATATTTTATTTGCAGGTTAATGATACAACCATGCTTATCTGCTAACAAAGCTTATTTGGGGAAGTTTGAAAACAATCCCCAATACTTGCAGGCTTTAAAGAATGCTTTTACCTTTTGTGCATTGCCTTGGGAGCCTTCATGAGCTAGAGAAGTGATATACAAATACTTTAAGTACAATACAGTGCAATGCAATAAAATACAAATAACCTCCTAGCTCTCATCTACCCTTTCCACATCTGGTGCCCTACAGAAGTGTCATACTACAATCCTTCATGGGTATGCCAGCTGGGGATGATGGAAGTTATAGGGATGATAACTATTTTTATTCAACCCTAGGGTGCCTAGATGAGGAAATGTACTTACTGGGTCATTTTGGAGCCTTGGTTTCTGTTCCCAGGAGTCCATAAAGACTGCATTCTTGACCATATATATATATATATATATATATATATATATATATATATATATGTTTCCCACCTCATTAAAAAAGAGCCTAAATCTCAGGTAAAAATAACTACATGGATGGGTGGGAACAGCATGAGCTGCAGAGATTTTTCTCCAGATGGAAGAAGTCAGTTTTGCTTTGAGAAAACAAGTGCTGGAAAAGGGTAGAATCCAGACCTAAAATATAGGTCTAGATTCTACCCTCCTCCAGCACTTGTTTCCTCAAAGCAAAACGACTTCTTCCATCTGTGTTTAGAGAAAAATTTCTGCAGCTCATGCTGTTTGTACCTATCCATGTAGTTATTTTACCTGAGATTAGGCTCGTAAAATGTTTATATGGCAGTCTGTGCCATACTTTGTACTGAAGGTTTTTTTAAATTGTAAATGGATAAGCTTCAGCTTTGATAGGACTGAAGTCTTAAAATGCAGTAAAGATAATAATATAAATAATACTCAATATTTTTTAAGTGCAATTTATTACATCTACTAAATTTGATTTTCTGGCAAGCAACACCATTCTCTTTTCATATCTTTGGAGCAGGGCTTTCACACAGACATCCTACTCCCCAAACAGCCCTACACAATGCTAGGAAAAACATACATAGGGCCTATCTAAATGGTGAAAATACCCCTCATGGAACTAGCTGGGAATCCTACCAGTCTAAACAGGATCCAGAGCCAATTCACACTATTCAGAAGGAGGGTGGCCCAAAATGGCAAAAACAATGGGGTAAAAGCCTTTGCAGATTTCTCCTTTTTCACAAACTGTGAGGTGGGTGTGCATTTTTGCTCTTTTGGACTATAGAACAATAAAAACTTGAAGGGAAGCACAAAGGTGATTGGCTGGATGAGAGCGGAGGTGGAGCTTGCTAGGAGAGCAAGCACCCGCTGCTGCCATGTTGGATTTTCACCTTAATGATCATTTGTTAAGGTGATAAAAAGGATATTTTCTGTTTTGCATTAGAGAGTCGCTCTATCACACCAGGACACCTTGGGATGATTTAAAAAAACAATGGAGGTGGTGAAGAACTAATGTGCGTAAATCACTTGGGGTTGCCATAAGGAATGCGAAGCTTATGGGGGCTTCCGAGGCCAGAAAAAACATTTGGATATGTCGCTACTGCTGTGAGATACTATGAGATATTTGGGGTTTTTTCCTCCCTCATGTAGATGGGCCCATACACACACACCGGGTAAGGATCATCTTTTTTTTTTTTTAATGCTCTTTCTTTTGGAGGTGTCAGGTGACTGGTTAATGTTCTTGCCAAGCTTGGAGAAGTGACACTTTGAAGGACAACTTCCCCCTGCCCCCTGCCCTCTGCCCCCTCCAATGTCCAAGCAATCAGAACCCATCCCATGTCCCGGGATGGCTCCTGGTTGTTCAGACAACCAATAGCACGGGTTGTCTCCGTCTTTCCCAAAAAAACCCTGAAAAATAGAGGGTGGAAAGTCACGGGTTAACTGGGCTTTTTGCTACCCCTCCTTCTGAATAGCCTGTGATGTGTGTGAATTACTAGGAATCAACATGAATTCTTCTTGGGCTTTTTCTGTCATGTAAACGAGGACTAGGGCTCTCTGGATAAGAATTTTAAATGTCCCTCCCTAAACTGGAATCCTGGGATTTGTAGTTCGTTTTGGCACCAGAGCTTTGAACCATGCTATTGAACCATGGCAGTTAACGCAGTATCAAACTGCATTATTTCTGCCATGTGGCAGCAGCCTATATTAAGAGCTTAAGCTTTCAAATGAAAAAAAAAATGGAATAACATAACAACGGGGTTGTCTATACAAGGCCAAAATAAATTGCTTGCTCTACAGTAAAAGCAAGTTGCAGCAGCTATAACTTGTCCTAATGATTTTACAGCCCCCATAAACTTTGCACGCCCTCTAGCCAAGATGGCGGCCATGAGCGAATTATGTTTTTAAATCTGCAGCTACTGAACTTTTTAAAAAAACTTATTTCCATGGCGCACATAAGTGATATTTCACCTTTACAAAAAAGAGCAAAAATAGAGATAAAACAAAAACCTGCTTTATTGCCTTAGCAATCGGTCACTAAGGCAAAAATCCAACATGGCAGCAGTGGGCGCTTGCCCTGTTAGCAAGCCCCGCCCCCCATACTCATCCAGCCAATCAGGTTTGTGCTTCCTCCTGTATGAGAAAGCAATTCATATCAAATTGTTTGTCCCAATGAGGAAGAATGATCATTCTCCTCACTGTTTTTTGTTTGTTTGTTTGTTTAATTCCGGGAAAAGCCACAAAGGATTTTCCTATGGTGTTTTTGCCAGTCTCGGTCCCATCCTTCACAATACAGTGAAACAACATGGATTGTCATTGGAACAGGTCATCTCTTCCTCGCATTCCATGAGGAGTATTTTTTTTGCCATTTAGACAACTTCAACCTTTAGAGTTTTAAAAGATACATAAAAATGGTGTGGTCTTGCAAGGCTGTAAAAGCCGAGAAGATCTTTAAGAGACACATTCCCATCCATGCTTCCTTCTTCTTCTGTTATTAAAGCCCTACCTGGACATGAAAAGAAAGGCAGTCATTTTCTACTGGGACTTTATATGTTACCACATCAGCTCAAAGAGGAGCAACACTGAGTCATCATTGCTTAGTTTCTATTTGGACTTTTAAAATATTGTAGGAAGGAGCTCTCCGGCCATTCACTGACCTCTCATCCCCAAATCTGGGCACAAAGTCAAGTAACCACCAGCAGCTGTGTGTATCAGCTGTGCATGACTGCATACCAGAAGTGACTCTAGAATCTTTGACAAGATTCTAGACAATCTTTGACAAGGTTCCCCATGCCATTCTTGCAAACAAGCTTGTAAAATGTGGGCTAGACAAGTTAACTGTTAGATAGATTTGTAATTGGTTGACCGGCCAAACCCAAAGGGTGCTCAGCAGTGGCTCCTCTTCGTCTTGGAAAGATGTGACCAGTGGGGTGCCACAGGGTTCTGTCCTGGGCCCAGTGCTATTCAACATCTTTATCAATGACTTGGATGGCAGAATTAGGGGCATGCTTATCAAATTTGCAGATGACACCAAATTAGGAGGAGTAGCTAATACCCTGGAGGACAGGATCAAAATTCAAAATGACCTGAATAGACTAGAAAGCTGGGCCAAAGCTAACAAAAGGAAATTCAATACGGAGAAATGTAAGATACTGCACTTAGGGTGGAAAAACAAAAAGCATAGCTATAGGATGGGGGAGACCTGGCTGAATGAGACTACATGCAAAAGGGACCTAGGAGTCCTAGCAAACCACAAGTTGAACATGAGTCAACAATGTGATGCGGCAGCTAAAAAGGCCAATGCGATTTTTGGGCTACATCAATAGAAGTATAGTGTCTAGATCAAGGGAAGTAATAGTGCCACTCTATTCTGCCTTGGTCGGGCCTCACCTAGAGTACTGTGTCCAGTTCTGGGCACCACAATTCAAAAAGGATATTGACAAATTGGAGCGTGTCCAGAGAAGGGCGACTAAAATGGTGAAAGGTTTGGAAACCATGCCTTATGAGGAAAGACATAGGGAGCTGGGTATATTTAGCCTGGAAAAAAGATGGTTAAGGGGTGATATGATAGCCCTGTTTAAGTATTTGAAGAGATGTCACACTGAGGATGGAGCAAGCTTGTTTTCTGCTGTTCTAGAGACTAGAACATGGAGCAACGGATGCAAGCTCCAGGAACAGAGATTCCACCTCAACATCAGGAGGAACTTTCTGACAGTAAGAGCTGTTCGGCAGTGGAACATACTCCCTTAAGGTGTGGTACGGTCTCCTTCCTTGGAGCTTTTTAAACAGAGGCTGGATGGCCATCTGTTGGGGATGCTTTGATTGTGATTTCCTCCATGTCAGGAGGTTGGACTGGATGGCCCTTTTGGTCTCTTCCAACTCTACAATTCTATGATTCTATGGTTCTATGAATGCCCAAAACCTTGGAACAAGAGTTGCCATCTAGACAACCATGCTGTAACTCTGAATTCACTGTGGCTTAACAAAAATTCCATTGTGTCCCTACATGTCCATCTATAATATCCTCTATTCCTCCGCTTCCCCTTTCATCACCACAGGCATTGTCTCTATCTTTCTTACTTACTTCTTCCATCTTATTTCCCCCCTAAAGATGCAGCAGCAATACCATCTTGTTGCTTTCCTTGGGCCCTTGTACTTATATTCTGGAAGCCTTCTGGTTTGTTTCCTCCAGCTTCTAATATTCCTATGCAGCCAGCATTTGTAGTGGTTTTAGTATTTAGTTTTAGTATTGGACTAAGACTGAGGGACCACAGTTTGAATCCCCTTCAGCTGTGGAAACCCACTGGGCGGTCTTGGTAAAAGGCACACTCTTGCCCCCTAAGAGAAGGTGATGACATATCTACTCTGAGTAAATCTTGCCAAGAAAACCCTATGAGAGGGTCGCCTTAAGTGAGAGTCAGCTTAAAGGCACATGAAAACAAATACAGTTGTCCCTTCATATTCGCTGAGGTTTGGTTCAAGCCCCTCCCCCCCCGTAGATACCAAAATCCGTGAATACTCAGATCCCATTATATGCAATGACATAGCAAAATGGGTCCCTTATATAAGATGGCAAAATCAAGGTTTGCTTTTTGGATTATTATTTTTAAAAGAATAATTTCAAGCCGTGAATATTTAAATCTGTGGATACCAAATCCGTGGATACGGAGGGACAAATGTACTTTCATAGTCTTCAGCCACAAGGCTATCAGAGCGGCTTACAAATTGTTTTAAGCAATAGCTTAAATATATAATATTTATATTTATATTATATATAAATATATAATATTTATTATTAATAATATAATAATAAATCTATGCTGCCACCTAGTGGCCCACTACATAATATTTCTATCTTATTTAGATCTGCAGGAGACCATTCAAAAACATCCTGAGAGATGTGCGTATCACAGGGAGACTTCGATGAGATTGTTGCTAACTGCCATCAAGTCAACATTGAATTATGGCGACCCTATGAATGAGAGACCTCCAACACCCTATCATACATAGGAACCATACATAGAAACCAGATATATGATGACATGGACAATTATAACTTTAGTATTCAATGATATACCTTTACACTTCAGGATCTTGTCTAGTTACTTCATAGCTGGTGGCTTGAGGTGTGTGTTTGCATTTATGTCAGAGGAGGGGTGTGTGGAGGAGGGGGGGAGAGGGACCTCTGTGTGTGTTGTTGCATCTGTGTGCATGTGGGAAAGGGAAGTGTATGTTTACATGTCCCTGTAAGAGTGGGGAATGGGGTATTTGTGTGCTTTTGCATCTCTTTATATAAAAGAATATTTTTTTTAATTAGTGTGGGGGTGAATGTGTGTGTTTGTGTGTCTGTTTTGATAAGATATCTGTAATGGTTCTTTCAGTTTTCTTTAAAGTTGGTAGTGGTGCTTGGGATCTTTTTAGAATAGTTTTTGTTGTTGTCCTTGTTGTGCTCTTTAAGTTCTGACACCCCCTGCCCCATATCTATAATAAATTGGTAATATTTAACAACTAGATCAAATGTGGCTTTCCATGCAGTGGGGCCATTAAAGCTAGAAAGTTCCAACAAATTCTAAAGGCTATCGTTCAGACTCAGTCAGGTATGCATATAAGGAGGCGCCATCCAAACTCCAAAGAAATGTTAACTTGCAAGGCAACTGAAGGTCCAAACACCTGGCTAATCCTATTAGCCAAGGCTGGGAGACTCCAACCTGCAAACGATCCTCATACCTTTGCCCTCTCCCATAAACAAAGGAAATTGCTTCCTCCATTCAATCACAAAGTATCTGCACATTAAGATGCCATTAACATATCAGGAGTGCCTTTGTCTCACCTTGAGCAACTCTGAGAAAGGCAAGTATTGACTATAAAAACCCTTCCAAAACACCACTCAAATGTGCACAGTTCCCCGGCTTCTAGATGCCACATCAGACGGTGTAGCTGTTCCTGATCAGAATCCCCACTCTGCTGGTTTCTTCCATGACCTCATCTCTACAGGATAGGTGCTGTATCTCTCACAAATAACCCCCTTCTCTATTCCTCTATCCCAATATTTCCTACTTTATTTGCTAGCCTTATGTGAATGCTTGATGCCTGAACGTGTGCATAAATGTCATTATTTTCTCCAGTAAAGATCCATTTATTGTACTATCTAGCTTAAAGTCTTCTCCTGAGTACTGGTAAACATAGGTCAAAATATTCTGTTCTGTTGCCCCATCTCGCATAGCCAAGATGAGTATATTAATTCCCCAAATTAATATCAATATTTTGAGGGTCCTTAAGACCCCCGGTCGTATAGGGTAACAGGTCCCTGGACAGTGTATACATACACAAATATACAAAGCCAATCAAAATATTAAACAGTATGGTCAGTGTGACTTCGGTTGTTGCAAATTTTTGTCTGAGATGATCAGGATTACAAAACAGCTAATTTCTGTAGTAAAGAAAAATGCCTGAAATAAGCTCTGCCTGTATGATTTGACCAATTGTTCCTTGTGCTCTTAATTTATTTTATGTTGTGAATTAGAACTTGCTGGGTCTCTGGACTGTAAAAAAGAATTGTTGCTGTTGTTGTGTTGTTCTCATCGTCTGTTTTGATGCCAGTTTTTTAGCTGAATCCCACAAATATGGTAGTGAACGACTTTCTTTGGGTACTTCCATGGTTGTGCCTTAAGACGCAAATGCCCATATTGTTGTTATTATTGTTGTTGTGATGGTTGTTATGTGCCTTCAAGCTGACTCTGATTTAAGACAACCTGATCATAGGGTTTCTTGGCAAGATTTATTGAGAGAAGATTTCCCATTGCTCTTCTCTGAGGCTGAGAAAGTGTTACTTGCCCAAGGTCATCCAATAGCACCATCCAATAGCAGTTGGAGCTTGTCTCATTGTTTTCTGCTTACATACATGCTTTTCCGTACTTTTTCCACTATTGCTCAAGGTTACCCAGTGGCTTTCCACGGCTGAGTGGGAATTCGAACTCTGCTCTCCCAGAGTTCTAGTCCAACACTCAAACTACCACACCACACTGGTTCTCTTTGAAAGGCCTTACTACACCTATATCAATAAATAACAGAATTAGTAACATCCATTATTAAAAACAATAAATTCTAGATCAGTGGTTCCCAAATGTTGGTCTTCCAGGTGTTTTGAACTCAGCTCCCAGAAGCCCTAGCCAAATTGGCCAACAATCAGTAACTCCGGGAGCTGAAGTCTAAACTATCTGGAGACTCAAAGTTTGGGAACCACTGTTCTAGATCGATATGGATTTCCCACAAACTTCTGCAAGGCACATAGAGAAATTCTTATTCCACATCTCTTTTCTATGTATACTGAAGCCCACTTGCTCTATTTGAATCCTACATATCCATGATTTACAAACTGGTGAAAGATGCTACTCATTGTATGAGACAGAGGCAGATCTCCTTTGTTAAAGATGATTTAAAACTCTTTATCACAGTTTGTTCCAAAGAAGGCAGAGGAAGTCATCTAGATACTCATCTATAACAATGAGGATCAGCCCTTTTATCAGGCCCAGTGAGGCTCTTGCTTTAGCTGGCAGATGTTGAGAGATGGCACCAAGGTGCTGTAAGAAAGAGCTGTGTACCCTGCAACTTCCTCTGCACTACCTGAGTGAGTCTGCTGCCTGCAAGTGTGGCGAGAGAGGTCTCCCATATCCAGTGTTGAAAAAAGTGTAATGCCAGTCCATTGCCATGTGCCATCTTTGGAAGGGGAAGAGATGCCATGTGTTCCTCCATTCAGACAGCACCATAAGAACCGGCCTGTGTTTTGAGATCTTCTGGGGAGGCCCTGTTCTCTGTCCAGTCACCCTCACAGGTACATCTGGTGGGAACAGAGGAGAGGGCCATCCCAGTACCTGCTCCCAGGCTCTGGGAACTCCCGACCTGGAGTCTAGGCAGGCACTCCTCTTACTTTCTTTCTCCACACAGGTAACTCCCCCCCTTCCACCCCCACCCCCCCGCAGGCCTTTCATAAAGGATTTTTCAGGGCAAGGAGGGCTTGTATAATATGCTAGACGTTTATTTGTTTTGGTGGTAGCAGTTGTTTACATTGGTTTTAACTGGTTTCCAATTTTATGATGGTTTGTTTTCTAACTTTCATACACTGTTAATATTTAACTGTGTTTGTTTTAACTGCTGTAAGCAACCCAGAGTGCCAAACTGGGAAAAGGCAGGATGACAAATAATAGTAATAATGATAATAGTACAATCATCATCATCATCCGTGGCCACCTTGGGGACAATACATAGCCAAAGCAGGCATACAGGTTATCCAAATACAGTCTTCTCCACTATGGTGAGATATATTCTATTTTCTTTAAAATATACTAAATATTTCTAAGTTAGCATCTATACATGTGAATCATTTTATGCAAACTGGTTGTCCTCTTGACTTTTTTAAAGAGGCATTTCCTCTTTACAGAAGGAGATGCATAAATGGCCACCTTGAGAGTTATTCTCTGTTGATAGGCACATATAGGTAAATCTGCAGTAAACATGCTGGGCTGAGCAAATTATGGTCCTTTAGAAGTTGCTAGAATGCAGTTCCCAGCATCCCTCTTCATTTGATATGCTGGCTAAGGTCCTGGGAGTTGCAGTCCAGCAATATCTGGAAGGCCACAAGTTGTACATCACTATATTAGTGGCAGGCACATATGAATATAATATTAATTACAGAGGACAATTAATAGAGGAGATGGCAGGAAGGTGTAGGGAGGTAGAGATCCATAGTCTGTTAAGAGCTTTATGTTGATGAGTGGGTGATTACACATTCCTCATTTTTTCTGCTGTGATTCATATCAAGGTTAGCTAAGGACAGCAGTGACCTTGTCTCTGATTAATAATTTTCCACTGACTTCAACCTCAGTGCCATGTGTTCCTTTAGCATATATGGGGCAGCAGGTTCAAACTAACTCAGTGTGACCTCAGGCTCCATGTCTGTGTCTAGGAGGGAAGAATTCAAGTTATGTGGTATTTGCAGTTTGGTTAGTATCCAGTTTTGACACAGTAGTAATGCATGAGTACCATTTTTTCATACTTTCCAACTATCCAGATTTGTCAAGGATAGTCCTGATTAATCCTCTGCTTTTCCACTTTTTCAACTGCTTTTAAAATGTCCCAGTATCTCTCTCCTCCTGCCACTCTTCCCCTTTATCCTCAACTTACTTCAATTGCTGCTGAGTCCAAAGTTCAAAAGTAGTTTGCACACAACTCAGCAGGGGGAGAGGGGAGTGGGTATAATCTTGCCCTCCCCAGCAGCCTCAGTCAAAAGCAGACTGCTGCAGCCTTTTCTAGTGTGTGTGTTCTTCCTTAGTGATAACTTTTGACATCTTGACCACACTCTGATGTTGCTTGGTCACAGGGGTCCCACTTTTCATCTGTGAAATGTTGGAAGGTATTTTCTTATAATTAATGTAATATCTCATGGCAACCTCTGGGTTTACTTTGTTATGTGCATTTTTGTGGGTGATAGAAATACAGGCATACCTCAGTTAAAGAAGTAGACGTGTTTCCTGAGCATTAATTTCTTAACAGAAAATGTAGTACCAGCATCAGAAATAACACGGAAAGGGATATGTTTTTGCATGACAAAAGGGAAGAAAACTTTATCCAAAATGAACAATACTATATGTACACTAAATGAAACAACCAGGTCAGGTAAGTATTTCCATAGGTAGACAAAAACATTGTCAACCTAGAGATCACTTCTTTCAAAATGCATTTAGTGGTTACTTTTTCTGTCTCCAGCCTCCACTTTTCTTATGATGTCCATTTTGCTAGAGTAGAAAATCCCATTCTTTCCCAACTCAAATTTTATTGCTTTGTTTACTGATGCTGCAAAACCCCATCCAGATGTTTTTTCAGATGTCCAGGGAATTTTAAAATATTAGCTGCTGTTTCACCTCCCACCCACCAATACCACCTCCTCATGGCTATCTTATAGGGTCCATCAAGAGAGAAAGGACAGAAAGCAGCCTGGCAGGCCACTCAGATAGAGAGAGGGAGAAAGAGAGAGAGAGCAATTTGAGGGTGGGGAGGAGAAGACCCAGAGGAGGAACTACAGGAAAGAGATTCCACCTAAACATTAGGAAGAATTTTCTGATAGTAAAAGCTGTTCAGCAGTGGAATGCACTGCCTCGGAGTGTGATGGAGTCTCCTTCTTTGGAAGCTTTTAAACAGAGCCTGGATGGCCATCTGTTGGGTATGCTTTGGTTGTGTGTTCCTGCATGGCAGGAGGTTGGACTGGATGGCCCTTGTGGTTTCTTCCAACTCTATGATTCTATGAAGGTAAGCTGGCCATGTGAAGGCAATGGAACAGTGTGGCTTGTGGAGGAGGTGACACAACTGTCACAGGAGGTGGAGAAACAGGAAAAGGAAGGCCAAATTTGTGCCTGAGTTCAAATCCCCACTCAGCCATGGAAAACCACTGGGTGACCTTGGGCAAGTCACACTCTCTCAGCCTCAGAGGAAGGCAAAACCCCTCTGAACAAATCTTGGCAAGAAAATCACATGATAGGGTCACCATAGGTCAGAAACAATATGATGGCACACAACACCACCACTAAAAAAATATTAAAAATTACAGAAAACAAATTTGGGATAGCTGTGTTGATCATCCAGCAAAATACAACAAAAGCCAAAACATACAGCATGGTGATCCTTTATTAGGCAAATCAAAAGATGAAAAATATCTATAAAATTTACATTTTTTAAAAAAAAATGGCAATTACACCCTGGAGAAGGGAATTATTCCTTGCTAATTTACTTAATGTAATGTAATTATTCCTTTGTTATTGAAAACAGGAATTAATTACATGTATCCAATTACTGGTAAATACTTGCACACTATGAGTGAATCACAGCCTAGACCAGAGGTGGGCAACTGTAGCCCTCCAGATGTTTTTGAACAGAAACTTCCACAATCCCTCAGGATTGATTCTAAAGGATGGAGCTGCTGGAAGTTGTATATAAACACCTGAAAGGCCACAGTTGCCTGTTCTAGGTCTAGTCAGACTCCATCACTGTGTATGCATATCCACATATGCAATTATCACACTTTTAAGGGAAAATAATGGTATCATGCCTTCTGTCTAGATCCCTGGCAGCTGTGTTACCCAAAACGCTCCTTGGAAAACTCCAAGAAAATATAGAGTTTCTTAATATGTTGGGGAAATTAGCAGCAACTCGACTTTAGCTATGCAAGAGGGAGTAACAACAGAATCTGAAAACCAATTATACCAGTACTAGTCTGGATGCAATACGTACACATTTAAAATTAAGTATGGTTTTTTATTAAGGAGTTCAAAAATAACACCAAACACACACACATTCACCCAGAAGAAGCATTCACTCAAGGCTATAGAAAGAAACAGTAGGAAAACTTGGGATAGAGGGTTAGCAAGAGGATCTTGAGGTGATACAGATCTGTCCTGTAGTCAATCTAGCAGAGTGGATGGAGGAAACTGGATGTGGCTAACACAGAGCAACAGAGTTTCCCCCTGTTACTAACTGTGCGCAAAGAGGCATATTTGGGGGGGGGGTCTTTTATACCTCCAAATACACCTGAGGGGATTGGTTGCTTCATGGGTTGAAACAATGGATTCCATGAGCCTTCATGGATTGTACAACGAGTTTCCTGGTCTTGACAAAAGGTGAGAAAGATGCTAAATGTGTTTCTTAATGTCCACTGATTGGATTTTAACAGCTTTGAGCAACTTTTTAAAGGTTGGGAGCTGAGGAGAGGAAATTTCACAATCAGCAAATACAAAAGGGTTTCTCCATCCATTAACCTCCCATTTATGTGGAATGTGTCTTCATTTGGCCCTTCACAGCCCCAGGCCTTCCTTTCCAGGGAAGAACCAAAAATGACCTTTTCTGAGACCATCCTGTCTTTTTCCCTTGTAAAAGGCCACAATAATGAACCAAATTGGCCAGTTTCTGAGGCCTATAGCCAATGCTAACATTCCAGAAGTGGGGTGCCTTGGAAGTGGGGTGCAAGCTGTGCTTACAGCTGTATATTCCCTGTCATGTGAAGTGCTGTACTTAAATACAAATACAAATAAAAAATGCATGTAGGGGTTCTACACTAAGAGATGTGCACTTTACTGTAACTTCCATTCACAAAAATGGTGGGTGAAGCACCCCAAATGATATAGAGGCTGGAACCTGTGAAAAAGTCCTTACTCTCTTATGGACGTTTCACACGGGCACTGAACATAAGGTCACTAGGAGCATTGTTTGGTTTTCAGTGATCCTGGACCGTGGGTGCAATACAGTAGGACCCCTGTATCCACAGGGGATTGATTCCAGTCCCCCATGTCGTCATTCCCATCACTGAGAGCCATCCAGGAGTCAAAAGAAGGGAACCCCTCCTCCTCTCCCTTCACCCCCTTCTCCATTGCCAACACTGAGCCCTCCTGGGAGAAGGGAGGGGGCAGGCGAGATTCCTCCCTCTCCCCCCTCGCCATCGTGGATAATTGAACCAGCGATTGGTGAATCAGCAGATATGGGGGTGCTACTGTACTGTTCCCTGTCTCACCTCCATGAATTTATGAGGAGAATCATTTGAGGTCCCCTCTCAATCCTCTTGAAAGGCCTGTACACAGGTCCACAAATACACTGTATTGACTCCTGCATGTTCTGTTGTACATAGAGGACTCTCCTCTGGACACTTGAGAGCCAAGCATTTGCAGGGAAGAGCTGTCTGCACAAACAATTGTAGGAATAGGGATCATTTCAGCATTTCAGACTACACCTGCAATGCCCCCTCCTCTTGCATCAGTCCGCTGTATGCACATTTGTTGTTATTGTGTGCCTTCACATTATTTCTAGTTTATGGCAACCCTATCATGGGGTTTTCTTGGCAAGATTTCTTCACAGCAGGTTTGCTATTGCCTTCCTCTGAGGCTGATGGTTCTAAAATAGCCCAGGGTCACCCAGGGTTCCATGGCCTAGCAGGGATTCAAACCCTGGTCTCCCAGAGCTCTAGTCCAATACTCAAACCATTGGCTTGGTATGCATTTAAAACATCTGAAATGGGAACCAGGGTTTCTCAACCATGGTTCCTTGGAACCCTAGGGTTCCATAAGAGGTTGCTAGGAGTTCTGTGAGATATAGAGATTGAAAAAAATAAACATTTTTTAAAAATCTGTAGATATAATAATTTTTAGGCAGGGGTTCCTTGAGACCTGAAAATTGTTTCAAGGGTTCCACCAGGGTAAAAAGCTTGAGAAAGGCTGAAACAGAACACACATTTGAATGTGCTCAATAGGGATAGAATAATGCAGTTAGGTAAGGCTTGGGATAGGTGTAGTTGGATGCCTTAGATATACAGGTGGCCCTCCGTATCCACGGATTTGGTTTCCACAGATTTAAGTATTCATGGCTTGAAAATATTCTTAAAAAAATAATAATCCAAAAAGCAAACCTTGATTTTGCCATCTTATATAAGGGACACCATTCTGCTTTGCCATTGCATATAATGCAACTGGACTTGTTTATCTTGGATTGGCCTTTTTAGTTATCAGCGCGTCCAGAAAGGGCGGTATGAGTCCTTCCTGAATCTTCGTTTGCAAAGAAAAGCCAGAGAGAGGGGGGGGGGCATATAATGGGACTTGAGTATTCACAGATTTTGGTATCCACGGGAGTCCTGAAACCAAACCCCAGCAAATATGAAGGAACAACTGTACTTGCATTGATGAGCCAATTAACATATCTAACAACAGGGGGAAAAAAGAAAGAAAGAAAAAGCTCCCATTCAAACCCCAGAATACAGAGCTCCTGAAGAATTATTTTGAGTTGCTTTAGACTGGAATTCTTTTCTTCAAGAATGACTCACCTTGAGGTCACAGAGCTCCTCCTGTCCATTGAAAAGAAAGAATGAACACAAGTGTGGTGTAAGAAATGGCAGTATTCAGAACTAGTGAGGGAATCTCTCACTCTCCCAAGGCATTCTGTCTATGACCTCAAGGCACCCATTCTTGAAGAAAAGAATTTCAAGGTAGGCTGAAATGTGAAGGAGCTGAAAATAATTAAATGAAAGATCCATCTCTTATTTCAGTCTGGCTTGAATAGGAACAAAAGCTTTTTATCATTCGAAATACAGTATGTTAATCACGTTGTCAATGCATGAGTATCTATCTACATAACAACCCAGCTATGCTTTCTTAATGATCCCTCTTGGTCCTTTTAACATTTTCATTCACTGATTTACTGTTCTGGTTCTAATATTCTGTGGAACCATCTTGAGTCCTAATATTGGGGGAAAGGCAGAATATAAATGAATAAAATACTAATTATTAGTAGTATTAAAACCACCTCTGAGTATTCCTTGCCTAAGAAAACCCTATGAAATTCATGGGGTTGCCATAAGTCACCATGGGGTTGCCATAAGTCACCTTGAAGGCACACATACACTATTACTACAATTCCCTCGAAAAGCAGTAATTCTAGGCAACAGATGAAGTAGGCTAATGCCCACACTAGCTTATGCCAAATAAAACATGTTAGTCTTTCACGTGTCCAAAGACTCTTTATTATTTTTGTCTCTGACAAAATTGCTTCTGGCCCAGTTCTGCAGTCATTGGAGCAACAGGACCTGGTGGGCAGCTGAAGAAGTTAATAAAATAGACTTGTTACATAAAGATTAAGTAGCATCAAACACTAGGGAGAATATAAATAAATCCATATTAAGTATAACCTTCAGGTGTAAAAATACTCTAGTATAACCTGAAATGATTTAGAACCTTTTAAAAAAATATTTTTAAATTTCTTTTTACATTAATTCAAGAAACAATAAACAAAATTGCTTCAATCAAAACAAAACAACAAAAACATTGCTTCAGTATATCCTGTACTCAGTTCATTATACTGTAGTTTACCAATCTTTTTTCTTTTCCTGATCTTGTTTCTTCTCTAAATCTCGTTCTCATTAAGAAAAATTCTAATATTGTTGAAAAGAATTATCGCAAAAACTTATGTTAACTTTTGAAATTAGTTAATAGAAATATTGTTATGTTATGTTTATGGTAATATTATGCGCTTTAGTAAATAAGTATTGATTGGATATTATAATGTATGATTACAAAATTAATTTAAAAATTATTTAAAAGAAAAATATCTATCCATTAAAAAAAAATAAAGCTCACCAAAAACGAAGAACTTGGTTTATTGAATCCCTGCATTTAATAAAATTCAAAGCAAAAACAAAGGACTTGGTTTGTTGAATCCATGTATTCAATAAACTTAAAATAAAAAACGAAAGACTTGGTTTATTGAATCCCTTTCTGCAATAAAATTCAATGCAAAAACAAAAGACTTCCTTTATTACTGAATCCCTGCACTGATTTAAGAGCTGTAGCAATCCTACTCCTTGCACAAGCTTGGATCCAGCAGAGGGGGCTGGCACTCATTCACAAGGCACGATGGGAACTGAAGTTTTTCCTCCAGCTCCTTTCCCGGTGCTTGCCGGTCTATTTCCCCTCAGTTAAACTACATTTCCCATCGGGCTCCCTTGCTGGTGTCTTGGGCTGGGGAAAAAAAAGAGAGGCATGTCCGGGTGATGGGAAGCGAAGCTCCCCCCCCTACCTCCGCCTTTCCCTCGCCCAGTCTTTCTGCGGCAGCCGAGTGTGGTGAGGGAGGGGGCGAAACCACTCTGGGTTGAGGAGGGGGGGAGTTTCCTCTTACTCCGCCTCCCGCATAGGGAATGATGGAAGTGCCTAGATTTGGGGCCAGGGGGAACTAGCCTGGGTCTTCTCTCTGCCTGGGCTCAGCCGCAGTCCGTCTTCCTTTAGCTGTTCTCATCCCCCCTATGCCACCACCTCCTTGCCGCATCTTGGCTTTCCAACGCTGCAAAGCCTTGTTGGGGCCTTTATACTATTTTTGGCTGGTGTTTTCCCTGCTTTATTTCCCTCCACTCCACTTGCTGGCTTTTATTTTAACCCCCCCTGCTGCTGCTGCTGGAAGTCTTCAACCTTTGGAACTCCCTGCCTCATGATCGAGAGCCTGAAGATCTTGGAAGGGAGGAGAAAATTGTCGTCCAGGCAACAAGTGTGTGTTTCTTCTGTTCACTGCAGTGGCTTCACCTTCTTTTCTTAGTCCACTTACTCCCTCATTGCGGGTCGTGATGTTGCTGTTGCTCTCCTCCTCCTTCTCCTCTTCCTCTTCACCATTAACTACTCAGAACTGTGAAGACCGACCCAGCCCCAGAGCTTAACTACGAAAATGTGGCAAACCATAGGCCTGACCCTGTTGTCACTGTTGGCCACTCTGGCTTGTGTCCTGCTGTTCATGCTTTGTGGTAAGTCGTGCATTTATCTTCCTGGCAGCAAGGATGACCCTCTCCCTGACTTGTGTGTGTGTTTGTGGTCATTCCCCTTTTCTAATGTGCCAAACAATAATAATGCTGGCAATGATGATGAACTGCCTACCTTATTTATCACATGTATATCCTGCCTTTCTGGTGTTGTAAATGACTCTCCTCCCCAGTTTTGCTCTCACAACAAACCTCTGGGGCAGGTTAAGCTGAGAGAGAAAGGTATTGCCTCAAGGTCACCCTGTGAGCTTCATGGTTGAGGGAGGATTTGAACCCAGACCTCCTGTGCCTTTTTTGCCCAGTACTATAGCCATATTGCCACACTAGCTTTTTCTGCGCTTCTTTTGATGCTGGACATTTTAAGCTGTGATTTTAGTAATAATAATAATAATAATAATAATAATATTTATATCCCACCTCTCCACAAAATGCAATTGGGGTGGCTTACAACATTTAAAAATATACATTTAAGACCCTCCATCCCACCCATCCCCTTAAAATGCAATTAAATAATCCAAAAAAATAAAACATACTTAATAAATACTAAAAATAACAATAAACAATAAACAGTGGCTGTATCAGAATCTGGCTAAATTAAGATTTTTCTTTCTGATTATTATACTGTTGTTGTTAATCCAATTGGATTACTAAATACTGTAGTCAGTAGGGATGACTATTATGACAGGAGGACTACAAATGGATGCTTTTTATAACTGTTGCTTTATCGTAGTAAGTGGATGATAAGGAAATCCTTAGATTCCTGAGGATTGGTTTTGTGTGAGGTGGGAGATAAATGATGGAGTTCCTCATTTTCATTCACCTCGAGATGAAAAAAGCTCAACACTCATGGAAATGCTGCTGTCTTATAAGCAGTCAAGAGAGGGCAGCAACTGGAATCCCAGCCATGGTACACTCATCAGGCAGCCTTCCTGTTCCTTTCTTCATCTTTAGCTAATAAAATCTAACATGTCAGCAAAACAGCTTTTGCTTTCCTTAGGCAGAAAACAAAAACTGTGCAAGAGAAATGCATTGACAGAGGAAACTGCTTCTTCCATCGTTATGCTAGCACTGAGTGAAGAAAGATAAGGCAGGGTGAATTGAGAGAAAGAATGAAAGGGAGAAAATTAAGATAATACCAGAGTTGTTTATCTGGATTTATTTCCAGAGGACCAAAGCTGTTCAGAGAGTTTGTTGCGATGTGATCTGCACTCCATCGCAGTATTCAAACAGTAGTTTTTAGTTCCCAAATGGCAGCTGTGAGGAATTGCTTTTTTGAGTTGTCCTCTTTATTTATTCTGTTTTTTAACATTGACATTAAATACCCATAAAAGCAAATTCCTCACAGTCACTAAGTGTCACCATGTGTAATTTAATACTTAGAGGAAGCAGCTCTGCTGGTAGAACCACTCTAATAGTCACTGGGCACAGACTTGGGCTGGAGACAGCAAGTAACTCTGGTGTAGGTGCCAAAATAATTGGTATCGTTTGCCCAATGGCTTATTCATAGATTCATAGAGGTGGAAAGGACACCAATCCCCTAACAGTATAAGAATCTATCCTACTAAAGCATCCCTGAGAGACCATCCAACCTCTATTCAAAAACCTCCAACAAAGGTAGAATCCACCACTTTCCAAGGTAATCTATTCCACTGTCGAACAGCTCTTGCCGTCAGGAAGTTCTTCTTAATGTCCAATTAAAATGTACCTTTCTTATTATTTGAATCCATTGGCCTGAGTCCTGTCCTCCAGAGCAGCATATGCTCATTTATTTCCCATTTCTCTCTAATCAAACAGGTTAAGCAAATATCTGAAGTGCTGCAAAAACCGGTCTGATTTGAATAATGATGGGATGAGAGTGTATACTCTGTGGCAGAGCACATGGTATACTTGCAGATGATTTCTTGGTACAAATGCTGAAAGACCTGTGATCATAGGGAACCATCCTGTAAGAAGAGACAGTGCTGGGAGAACAATCTGTACTGGTAGCAGAGCTTGAAAAACTTATCTTTTCAAATGACAACAGCCAGAATCCCACACCCAGTGGCCATGTATTTTGAAAAGCAGAGTTGTTTACGTTACTGCTGCAACCTAGACCTCTTTCACGCTACAGAGTTATAGAGCAATCATACCACTTTAACTGCTATGGCAACATCCTGTGAATCCTGGGATTTGTAGTTTGGCAAGGCACTGGAGCTCTCTGGCTGAGAATTCTAAATGCCCCTTCCTAAACTGCAAATCCCAGGATTCCATAGGATGTTGTCAAGGTAGCTGAACTGGAATCGTCATGCTTTAATTGTGTAGACTTCCAGGAGAGGCAATTTGCCTTTTCCCCCTTCTCTCTCTATTTCCCCTCACCCTGCCCCATAAAAAGGGTAGCCTTGGACACAAAAACAGCCTTGGGCCACACGCAGTCCCAGGGATGGATACTTCACCCAGCCCTACTGTCTAGCTTCTATCCCTCTCCTTCTTTTAGCCAGAATTAAACCTGTCCATCCTGACCTGGTGTCTTCCAGGTATTTTGGAACACAAATCCCATCATCCCCAGATAGCATGGTCAGCAGAAGCCTGCCCTATAATATCAAAATAACCAAATTAAAAGGTATACAGTATTGTTGTTTGCCTTCAAGTCAACTTCAAATTATGACAACCCTGTGAATGAGAGACACCTTCAAGATCCCCGGTCATCAACTGTCCTCATTTCTTGCAAACTCAAAAGGTACTGTATGTTGCTTTGATAAAAAGCTTGTGGTCCAGGTTGAAACTACGGGTATTATCTTTGGATTTGGTGATTGACAACTGCTCTGATAACCATGCTTAAATATCCACGGCTTAAATTTTGATTGCAGACTTTTAATCAAAATAATATACCTTCCATTTGGTGTATGTCATGGATGGTATATAGTTCCTCTCTACTCTAAACCAGAGCTGCTGTGCATGTAAAACTAGGAACCTTTCTCCCTCAGCACCTGGATTATATTTAAACCTTTGTTGCTATGAGAGTTCATGTTTTTGTAGTATAGTATACCGTTGTAGGTAGAATTGCTAAGACACTGAAGGTATTTCTCCCCATTAAATTGGTCATAATGGCACAGCTTGGAAGAGTTACTTTTTGACTCCCAGAATTCTCCAACCAGCATAACCATGAGATGTAGTAATAGTCAATAAATAGTCTTTCCAAGCTTTGGATAAAGGTGAATTATTGTTTTAGGCCCTTGGAAGGTGGAGGAAAAATTTGAAAAGTTACTTTAAAAAAACTGATCTATTCCTGTTACTCATTACAGGGTTTGAAAAGTAGCCTTATTGTCCTTAGTTTCTTACAATGTTGAAAAAGTAAGTTGATCTGTTATCATTTGTGATACTCAATACTTCAAAAAATAATAACAGAATGGCATAAAACTTAAATAATTCCTGTCAGAATGCGTCTGAGAATGCTGTAAAATGTCTTTTGAAATACACTTTTGAAAGAAACTAGAAAACATTGCTTCACCAATAGAATAATTTTGCTCCTGAACACTGTGTTACTTTTGAAAATGGTACACCCTTGTTACCCAAAACAGTTACAATGTTACAGCCAGCCCTCGGTGTCCACTGATTCTGCATCCACAGATTCAACCATCCATGGCTTGAAAATATTCCCCCAATCCCCCTGCCAAAACAAAAAAACTTGATTTTGCCATTTTATATAAGGGACACCATTTTACTACACCACGGTATTTAATGAGACTTGAGCATCCTTGGATTTTGGTATTCACGGTGTGTGTGTGTTTTCTTGGAACCAACCCCCAGTGGATACCAAAGGCCCACTTTTCGTAACTTAATTCCAAGCTCTGGGTGGGAATATATGCATCGGAAGAGAAGAAAGAAACAGATGGTATAGTAGTTAGAGGCCTGAACTGAGAGATCCAGCTTCTAGTTCCCAACGAGCCATGAAATTCACTGGGTTACCTTGAGACAATCATACTCTCTGAGGCTGACCTATCTCACAATGTAAGAATGGTGGGAGGATGAAAATCACAGTGCAGCTGTGGAGGAGGTTTGGGACCATCCAGGGTTGGGAGGAGCAGGAATCCTGTAACTGTCCCCTGTCACACTTTGGTGAAATACAGCCTAGAGATGAGCCCTGTACAGGCATTCACCAGTACACACTGTCCTGCTCTATCAGACCTATCATGAGATAGTTGCTTAAGAATGCTTAAGACCGTGGATACCATGAATGCTTAAGACCGTGAATACCAAATCCATGGATACGGAGGGACAACTGTACTAACTAGGGCCCTGCTTAGCTTTCAGGATCAGATGGTATCTGGTGCCTTTAGGGTATGTAAGCTGAATTCCTCAAGGAATAATACACTGGAATTGTCTACAGGGCCCTAGTTAGTACAGTTGTCCCTCCGTATCCATTGTATTTAACAACTTGCCATAGATGACTAGGATTTCCATGTGGGCAAATGAGCAGGCTGGCAGAGGGAAGAAGACCTCTCTGTTCCTCAGCCTGGTTGCTGTGAGAGCTATGACTCCCCAGCCAGCATGGCAATGCTTTGGTTTGGCAGAGAAACGGTGCATTGATCCACCCATCCTATGTCAGCCTCTCAGGGTCCCAAGACTGGTATAGAAGTCAGCTGGACCAGAAATTGAAACTTACACCAGTGCTTTCACTGGACTCAGGTTTTTCCCCTTACCAGTTGGCAACAGAATTTTACTTCAGTGCTGGGGATGGGATGGCATTTCCTAGCATGCTTAAGACAGCAGGCTAGTTTTGGGAGTAGGGGACTGATAAAGGTTGTGTGGCATGCATACTTCTGTCTTCCAGCAGAGTTGGAAACAGTTTAGGGGAAAATCCTGAAGGCTGCCCTGCCACATGTGCTGCCTGAAGCAGTCATCTTCCTCTGCCTAATACCAGGGCTGGTCCTGTAGCCTGGTTGGTAGAAATTAATTTTATTAGTACTAGCCTGAGGGTGTATCCATACTAGCACTTTGATCTCACTTCACTCCCTTGAACTAGAGCACTAGAGCTCCCTGGAGCAGAAAATTCTGTCAGCGAACCACACATCCCATAACATCTCCACAGAATTCTGGAATGTATAGTTTGCCGACCCTGTGGAATTCTGGGATGTGTAGTTTGCTGACAGAATTTTCTGCTCCCAGGAGCTCTAATGCTATAGTTCAAGGGAGTGGAGTAGACCTCTCTAGCAAGGGTTGTGAATTGCCTCTCACCAAACTAGAAACCCCACATTTCTATTGGATGGAAGCATGTCAGTTAAAGTGGGTTCAAACTGCTCTACTTGTGCAGTGTGGATTCACTCTAAGAGGACAGAAGCTTGTATTTCCATGCTAGCCATGGAAGAGGGGGCTTCTACAAGTAGCGTTCAAGCCGAAATTCTTAGCCTCTAAGCAAGCAAGTTAAATGTTTTGCAGGCTATTAGTTAAATGTATTGTGAACTTATGTACAAGGCTGAAGCCCCAAAGAAGAGACTTCTTGTACTCACTCTCCCCACATCAGTCAGTTTCTCCTGGGACCAAGATTGATGCAGCTGCTCATCCTTAAATGCAACAAAGGTGTTTTGAATTCTTTTATTGCCAAGAACAGGCTTTCATAAAAAGGCATTGCTTGTGCCCCGGAGGCATTTGGCAGTTGCAGTACAACACACCTGTTCTTTGAAAAGAAATGGATTTGTTGAGGTTTTCTTGTTGATTCTGCTACTACAGAAAATGTGTTACCAGAGCTGAACTCTTACAGTGATTTTGCCTGGAGTAGGAGACATCTGCCATCTTCCCGCTATTATCCATAAATGCTTTGAACATTTGATAGTGTGTCATGTGAATGAAGTGTTCTCTTCCCCCAAAGAGAATGTCATTTTTTATGCAGCAGTAGGGAGATGCAACTAAATAGAGAAAATGGATTGTAAAGCCACAAAAATTAATGCATGTGCCTGGCAGGTAGAGAAAGCCTCTGAAATCACTTGCTAGTCTTGAGCGTTGCTTATTGTAGTGCCCCCCCCCAGCAAGACTGTCCTTTTCACTGACAGATATTATTATTATTATTATTATTATTATTATTCCTTATCCGCCTTTCCCCATGTGTCAAGGTGGGGAACAACAACATATAACATCAATTAAAAACGCACACACATATAACTGGCTTTTCATTTATATTTTATGTAGTTTGTATGTTTTAGAGTTTAAGTCTATGATCTGAACATTCTGATCTATACCTAGAATTTCCTTGGGTTTTTTTTTTCTGGGCTGTGAGTCCATGTTCTGGAAAAGTTTCTTTCTGACATTTCGCCTGCATCTGTGGCTGGCATCCTCAGAGAATGGTTGTGTAGGGGTGTGTGTGGAGTTTATATGCTGTGAACCCCTGTTGGGGAGGATATGTAAATTTGTGTAATTGAATGGTTAGTTTCTGGGTATAGAAATGCAAGGCTCGTTAGTGTCTGTTTGGCTAATGGTTGGTTGATGGGCCATTATCTGCTGGGAATCCCCCTGACCCTGGGTAGAATTCTTTTGTAAGTGTTGAGTTTTGATTCTATTGTATTTCAAAACTGGGAGTCAGATTTTGTTTACTTTTAAGGTTTCTTCTTTCCTGTTGAAGTTGTCCAGGTGTTTGTGGATTTCAATAGCTTCTCTGTGCATTCTGACATGATAGTTGTTGGCCTGGTTTAGAATTTCTGTGTTTTCAAATAGCATTTTGTGTCCAGTTTGGTTTATAACATGTTTTGCTACTGCTGATTTTTCTGGCTGGCCCAGCCTTCAGTGTCTCTGATCTATACCGTTGATTGCAATATCATTTTAATCTTTGTATGCACACACACATGTATCATCTTATTTATTGTTGCCTCGAGTGGGAAGGATTTGTCTATTTTATCTTAGAAAATGTCAACTACATCTTTCAGCCTCCTGAAAGGCCACCAGGATGGTTCCTCAACTCAGAACACAAAAATACAATGAACATAATGTGATAGAAACAAGGACAATGTATCAATTAATTCATTAAAATAGCAGGAGAGAGGGGTTTCGACTGGGTATGTTTGAGAATACAGTGGGTCCTTGGTATCCATGGGGGTTTGGTTCCAGGACCGCCACCCCTCCTGTGGATACCAAATCTGGGGATGCTCAAGTCCCATTATATACAATGGTGTCCCTTAAATAAAATGGCAAAATCAAGATTTGCTTTTTGGAATGTTTTTTATTGGAACATTTTCAAGCTGTAGATAGTGGAATCTTTGGATACAGAATCCATGCATATGGAGAGCTGACTGTACATAGCAGAAGGTTCAAACCAGCGCTCAGAAAAAGTTATTTTTGAACCCTCCAAAGAAATGTTTCCAAACTCTTGATTAAAATAAATTAAAAACCATCACAGAATGAAATAGTCTGGGCAGCACTTCTAAAACTCATGAGAAAAAACCAGCTTTCATGTGCCTTCTGTCTCTCCCACTACCTTCTCATGCTTGTTTGGTGGGTACAAGGGAGAGGGCCTTCTTGGTGGCTTCTCCCAGACTTTGGAACTCCTTTTCTAAGGAGGCCAGGATGGCTCCATCCTCACTGTCCTTCTAGAACAGTGGTTCTCAACCTGTGGGTCCCCATATGTTGTTGGACTGCAGTTTCCAGAAACTCCAGACAGCAAAGCCAATAGTGAGGGATTCTGGGAACTGTAGTCCAACAACATCTGGAGACCCACATGTTGAGTACCACTGTTCTAGAAGCAAGTTGAAACATCTTTATGCAGCCAGGCTTTTAGAAATTGATGGGTTGGGCTTTAATGCTGTGCTGTTTTCTGTGTAGTATATAGTCTTTTAATGAATGTTAATATTTTTAACTGTATAAATGATTTAATTGTTTCTTAAACATCTTTTATATTTATATTTTTCTTGAGGTTTTTTATTGTTTTTAAATATGTTGTAAGCTGCCTTAAGTCCCATTATTTGGAGCAAACAAGGATATAAATGAGTAAAAAATGATGATGGTGGTGGTGGTGGTGGTGGTGGTAGTAGTAGTAGTAGTAGTAGAATCATAGAATCATAGAATTGCAGAGTTGGAAGAGACCACGAGGGCCATCCAGTCCAACCTCCTGCCATGCAGGAAATCACGATCAAAGCATCCCCGACAGATGGCCATCCAGCCTCTGTTTAAAGACCTCCAAGGAAGGAGACCCCACCACGCTTCGAGGGAGTGCGTTCCACTGCCGAACAGCTCTTACTGTCAAAAAGTTCCTCCTAATGTTGAGGTTCTTTCTTTTACATCAAAGAATTCCACAGACTGGGTGCATCAAGAATACCCACTCTTGTGTTCCTCAGCTGTGGAACATGGATCAGGGTATCACATGTTGGACTGAGGGAGCAAGTTCATGCAGGAGGTGGTAGTTTTCATATTTTCTGCTTCCCAGTCATATAAGGATTTATAGGTAGCTAGGAAATCTGCTTAGCTTTGCGTGGGTTGACACTGATGATTTTGCTTATGATTTGAATGAAACTGACTGGTAGCATCAGCAGGCTTTTACACTTGTTTCATACCAAATTCTGTGCAAAATGGGGGGAAGCAAGTGGAAAGGGAAGGTGAAAATGAAGAAGAAAAGCAAATGGGAAAAAAGGAAGAAAACTGCCTTTTGGTGGACAAAGTTGCCCACGTGCCAGTTCTAATCACTATAAATGTATCTAGACTACACTGTTATAGCAATGTGATACCACTTTAAGTACCATGTTTCTATTGTCCAGAAACCTAGAATATGTGATTTGGTAAGATAACTTCAAATTCTCTGCTTAAAAGCTGTAGTGTGCCCCCTGAAGTCTTGCTCTCTATCAAATGACAAATGCTGTCATCTAATGACAGATCCTAGGATTCCATAGCAAGTCAAAGTGGTATCAAGCACGCACACATTCATACAAAAAGCATTCAAACAAGACCACTATGAATGGAAGAAGAGAGAGATTGCCAGAGGGATAGATAGGGAGATTTCTGGTGTGGTATGACACCTGTCTTGTAGCCTGAAGTTGTCAAGCAGACCGGCAGCATGGATGGATGAATCTGGAGTGCCTAACACAGAGTGACGGAATGTCCCCAAGCAGAGGCTCTGTGTGCAATGAGGCATGATTTTCAGCCAATATTTATACCAAAACTATGCCCTGAGGTGAGGAAGTTTCATGGTTTGAAACAATAGATTCTAGGAGTCTCTTAAGGATTGCACAATGCATTCCAGGAAAGCTCCTGGTCTTGACAATAGGTGTCCAAAGATGCTAATGTGTTTGCAACTGCCTTAAATGTCTTAGTAATTAGCTTTATAAAAGCTTGAGTTGCCTCTTTGGTGGCTAGGTGATTGGGAAAGGGGAGCTTGATACTGTCAAACAAGGGAGTACTCCATCTGCTTAATGGAATAATTGTCTGTCACTTGGGTGTGTGGTGTAGACAATATCCTTTTGACCTTATATTTCCTCATATTTTGGAATTTGTCGGTAGTCCTTTCTTTGGGCGATGCATGGCTTTCAGCACGTGCCTATTGGGATCTATACCGCAAGTCCCTGAAACCTTACTGCTGTTCCCAGTGGAAGACCGCATTAATAAGCCAAATTATTGATAAGCCATTTGTTGTGGTTTCTGGAGCCGGGACTCATTAGGGGCACTAACACCAGTGTAACCTGTGGTGAGGATTGCATGTTCCCCACTTCTGTTGTCCATTTAAAAGGGTAGGATATTACTCTTTGTACAGGCTTTCACCATTCAAAATTGCCATAGCACAGTGACTATATATATATATTAAAATGAATCGTTGGATTCCATTAAGAAATCAAATACAATTTGGAGATTTGTGGAATGCCACCAGTTTGACAAACAAAAGGTATCCCACTATTTCTCCTGCTACTCAAGGTATTGCTTTTCTTTTCCAGCCACAACCTGGTCTGGCAATCACTAGTGCATCTAACAGTGGCTCATATTTCTTTCTGGGGGACTACAACAGGTATCAGTTAAGAAGAGAATCTTCAGAGGCTGTAACATTAGGATAGGACAATATTGGTCAGGAAGTGTTTTTCAGTACACTTGGGATCAGCAACATGTCTGCCACACTTTTGAAAAATCTTTTCTGTTTGTACCACAATGCCAGCTGTTAGCATTTCCAGCTTTATAAATGTTGCTTGATGATGTGGTGTACTGGTTAGAGTGTTAGTCTGGGACTTGAAGAGATCTAGGTTCCTAATGAGCCTTAACATGTACTGGGTAATCTTGGTCAATTGCTCTTCACCAACCTGACCTACCTCACAGGGTTCTCGCTAGAATAATGTGGGAAGGAAGAAAGACATACTCCCCCTTGAGTTCATTGGAAGGAATGTGGATATTTAAAATAAATGCTATAGTAGTGCCAGACATTGGACATTTTCCTGTCTAGATTAAGCTCACAGTAAATTGACAACCATTTTTGAAGGGTGGGGGGTAATGAAACTTCTCTCTAACATCCTTTTGTAGATCCTTTTCCCCATTTGTATTGATGCTGTCTGTAATATTAATGTGCATTCAGACATAATATATTACAGAAAATATATCCAAATTCAGTCTTTATGAACAATCTCATCTCGATTTACTGGTTGTGTATTTTTGTAGATATAGGGCAGCTAATTTATGTTCATAGGGTAACTTTTCGTTTTTGGTATCTTCCCTAGGTTGGTATGTGGTCTGGCAGCTCTTCTTATCCAAGTTCAAGTTCCTACGAGAGCTGATAGGAGACACAGGATCCCAACAGGGGGATAATGAAGTCACTGAGCCAGAAACGGAACAAGATGCGCCACCTACCCCACAAAGGAGTCGGCAGAAATCAGCACGTCAGCGAAGGGTCCCTGTTGAAGATGATTAAGATGGGATTATTGGATAATCCTCAAGTGACTGGTGGACAGCACTCCTGGAATTATGTGGTTTGGATTCTACTGGCAGCCTGAATAAGGAAAACCAAATTACTTCAGAAGAAGTCTGGACAACATTTTAATGGAGAACGAGACTGGACTAGGAAAAAGGATTTTAGCCAAAGGAAATACACCTGCTATGCTTTGTGGGTAGAGTTTGCTGGAAAATGTGCTCTCTTATCTTTTCAGTTTGGCCTACTTTTCCATGGATGTGAATGGGGCCAGCTTTTTGGAACTGAGATGACCATGGGTGGCTTTTGACACAAACTGCAAGTTGTTGCAGTTAGGATCTAGTGTAATTCTTCATTTATATATTTTATATATAACAGCCTGTACCCCTTGAGCCTTAAACAGAAAAACAGCAAGGTTCTGTCTGCTTTGGGGAATGGTTCAAAAGGGTGCCTCTTCTGTAGGATAAAACTCATTTTAGGCTCATGTGAAGGTTTTAAGAATGGACTTAATCAGGTAATGAAGCCTGGCTTTTTTGTTTCTGTGCATGACAGTTTTGGAGGCTTTAAACAAAATCACACTAAACATCTTGCCAGGCTTCTGTTGGAGTGTTTCATCAACTCTTTTCTGTTTTCCTTAATAGAAAGGAGGTAAATGTCTGTTACAAGCTTTTACCCAATATCATTTTTAAAGGAATGAATTCATTGGCTTTAAAGTAGATTTCCCTCCCTTTTCTTGTTTGCATTCTTTGCACCAAAAATGTGTTGAAACTATTTACAGAACTCTGACAAAGCTCTGGGGATATCTTTTCTTAATGTAGTCTCACCGTATTGCTAAATGGTGAGACTGGGACCTTGTATTAGGTGTTCCTCATTTAAGGAGATGCAGTTAGCCAATTCTTCTGCTTTGCCTTCTGATGAAGAGCAACCACTGCTCAATTTATGACAGAAGTAGTATTGATCATAGCATAATAGTAGCAACTGGCACTGTAATAGAAGAAGCCACTGAACTGATGGTAGGTGAGAAGTTATGATGCCTCCAGGGTTCTTGTACAACTGACTTCTTTTTGGACTCCAGGATGCATCTTGGTGAGCGCTCATGGCTTTTTTTGATTCAGCTCCCTGCTTTGCACTTCAGTTCAGGAAGGACTACAGAAAAGTGTCTTAATGCACCAAAGCAAGTCCAAGCTTCAAGCTTTCCTGATAACCATTTCTATAGACAAACCATCCTGAGCTGCAACTCTTTAATGATCTTGCAGAGTCTTGAATATGGCTGAAGAACCTTTCATTTGTTTGTTCCTTTGCTAGTTATCTGTGGAAACTTTTTTTTTTGGAAAAAGGTGTATGGTTCTTGATGATTTGAAGATGCTACACTCACAAACTCATAAATGGCTTACGTCCTCTCCCTACTTCCCACTATTTCCTGAAGTTTTACCATTGAGACACCCACAACGGTTGCTCTAATCTTTCTGTAAATGTATTTTTCTTCTGGATTAAAGTATTGTATAGTGGACTATTTGGTGTATACAGCAAATCATCCTGTTTCCTGTATTACATTACAACAACCTTGGAATTATATGCCTGAAAAAATAATAACCTAAGTACAATTGCTAGTCCCAAAAAGATTAGATTTGTTAAGTCAAGGGACACTAGGGAAGTCACCTCTTACATAATTCAATGAGTCTACTCTAACTGGGACTAGCTGTTTGATTTCGGCCTTTGTGAAGAAGGGTCCTTAAACTCTCAGTCTGAAAATGTCACAACTGAAAACCCCAGTGTATTGATAAGATTTCCGCTACAACCTTCTTGTAGATGCATGTGATTGAAAGAAATACTTGAAGTTAAATAATGCCGAATGTGTTCAAGTGGATTGGCCCCCATTCTCTCTCCTCCCTACCACAAAAGTTTGCCTTACAGAATTCATATGATGACAGTCTTCTTGATGATACTGAAGTTTTATTTATAAAACTCCAAAAAACCATTTTTGTAAAGTGCTACCTGTGTATATAAAATCCTAGAGCAGATCCCGGTGCCCACAATACTTTGGTTGCACCTGCTGTTTTTTTATAATAATAATAATAATAATAATTAATTATTATTATTATTCAAGCGGGGAAAACCTAATTTCTGACTGCTATGATTCTGCCTCCACCTTTTTAATAGATATCCCACAAAGTCCCTGTTTGGAGAAGAATACATATATATATATATATATATATATCCCATCAAAGATGTGGAGAATCTCTGCAATTGTGTAAGCATGCATAGGATGGTGGAGTTAGGCCAATATAAATGGGACACATTCCAACAGGGAAGGTCTTTTTATCAGGGAAACAGCTTGGGGTCTAAATGCAGATTTTCACATCCAGAAATGGCACCACGTGTGTTTTACTCAGCACAGAGTGTGGAAGACATTTTTTACAGTCAGTATATGTGTTGGCCTACATGCAAGTTATGTGGTGTGGGTTTTTTGTTCTTGTTATTTTACATGTAGGAATTTTTCCATTCTTATATAAAATGTCTCTTAGCTCCAGATTTCACTTAAACCACAAGCTATTTTCTTGGGAATCTTTGTGTGTGTGTAGAAGGGGAAGAGTAGCAACAACTTGAAGCTGTTACCAAGGCCTTCTCCAAATTTTAAACCATGGATTTATATATCTAGATACGGGTAGACAGCTGTGGTTTTTATTTTCGTTGCTACATTTTTCTGTTTAGTATTGCAACCATTTCAGTGTTGATGGGCAGAATAGTTTTACCGTTTAACTATAGACACAGTTGGAAGATGGAAATGAGCTTTCGGACATCTATTTTCTTTTAATTAAATGACAAAAACTGCTGAAGATACTTAAAAAAAGCACATAACCTGGATGAAGATGAATGGTCAGTTACAGTTAAAATGAAGAAAGGAATTGGCACAGCTGTACTTTAATGGGCACTATTACTACTATTATTTTTTTTCTTTGAAGACCACATTTTAGATCCATGTACTTGCAAAATACTCCTATATCGGTGCTGCTATATAGCCATTAGAGTTCACATTGTAGAATCACTGGGCAGGTTGCTCAGATAAATGGCACAATCTATACCATTAATTCTCATATATATATATATATATATATATCTGCTACTGAAAGCATTTGTAGCAGCTCTGGAGGAGCTGTATGACCCTCCAGATGTTGAGCTGCAGTTCCCATCACCCTGGACCATTGGGCATGATGACTAGTTCCCATGGGTATTGGGGTCCCAACATCAATAGGGCCAGAAGTTCCCAAACCCTGCTTTCTAGGAAATACTGTATTGCAGTGCCTCATAGCCAATGAGTAGCTTGCTGCTTTTGTTGGAGCATACAGTGAATTGGTCTACACCTATATATGTTCCCGGCATGTCAACCATTATATGTACATGGCAGCTGTAAGAAATGAGGCTTCTGTTCTTCATCTGTGTTCACTGTTGTTGTTTTTTAATACTCTACCAAATGCTTCTGAGTTTTCTGTATCCATCATGTGGACTATTATTTTCTTTCCTTATTTATTCAAACTGACTCCACTAATAACTTGACAAATAAAAATGTAAATAATACAACTTGATACAGATGTTCACACTTCTGTATGCCATATCAGTTTATTTATTCATTTATTTATAGCAATGGTTCCCAAAGTGAAGTCGAAGGCTTTCACAGCCGGCATCCATAGATTTTCCTTTTTTTCTGGGCTGTGAGGCCGTGTTCTGGAATAGTTTCTTTCTGATGTTTTAAGGTTTCTTCTTTCCTGTTGAAGTTGTCCAGGTGTTTGTGGATTTCAATAGCTTCTCTGTGCATTCTGACATGATAGTTGTTGGCCTGGTCCAGAATTTCTGTGTTTTTAAATAACATTTTATGTCCAGGTTGGTTTATATCATGTTCTGCTACTGCTGGTTTTTCTGGTTGGCCCAGTCTGCAGTGTCTCTCATGTTCCTTGATTTGTGTTTGCACACTGCATTTTGTGGTCCCTATGTAAACTTGTCCACAGCTGCATGGTATGCAGTAAACTCCCGCAGCTGTGAGAGGGTCTCTTTTGTCCTTCACTGAGCATTTCTTGGATTTTTCTGGTTGGTCTATAGATTGTTTGGAGGTTGTGTTTCCTCATCAGTTTCACACAGATAGAATAGGGAAACTGAGGAAACACAACCTCCAAACAATCTATAGACCAACCAGAAAAATCCAAGAAATGCTACACTCAGTGAAGGACAAAAGAGTCCCTCTCACAGTTGCAGGAGTTTACCGCATACCATGCAGCTGTGGACAAGTTTACATAGGGACCACAAAATGCAGTGTGCAAACGTGAATTTTGATGTATGGTAAAAATACTTTCCCTTTGGGTGGCTGTTTTTCTTTTTCATTCCTGTGTTTTTTTCTGGGTCTGGCTGCCCTTTTGATGTCTGATCTGGAGTAACCATTAGTCTGTAGGGCTCAGTTTAGGTGTCTCAGTTCATCCTCCAGGTAGTGGGGTTCACAGATCCTTTTTGCATGGTCTACCAATGTTTTTCCTCTCCATTGACTCCCCCTTGTTGTGGGAGAGAGGCTTGCGTACCCTAATGATCTTTTGAGATATGCTGGCGGTGGCATAATAGCCACTGGTAGGGTCTCCCATGCCAGACAGGTCAAAACTGAAGGGTCTGACAAAGAGCGTCAAAGGGCAGGATGGGCTCTCTAGCCTTGTGGCAACCGTCCTAGGAGAAGGAAAACTCTAATCCCAAATCCGGGCAGATGGTGCTCGTCCAACCCTGTAAGGTCAACCATCTAAGAGAAGGAAACTCTAATCAAACCTACAGCCTGAGGACCTCGCTGCCACGTCCATGCTTGCAAGGCCACGGCAGATGAATCTCTGGTTTAAAGGGTGAGGCCAGTTCTGTGCACGCTGCGCTCCACCAGAAAAATCCATTGCACAGGCTCGAAGGACAAATCCATTTCCAAAAAAGCCCTGTAGCGACTGGCGAGGGACGAAACCGGCAGGTGTAAAGATGCACTGGAAGCCGCAGCCCCAACCCTGCATGCAGGCGGTTCAGGACATTGGTCGCTCGAGGCTGACCCGGGAGATGACAGTCTTGTTCGGCAGCATCCTGAACGACCAAGCAGCCTTTTTTAAGGAGAGCACTGCTTGCTCCATATGGAGAGGGGCCTAGAAAAGGTGGCCTAACGAAAGCTCATCCCCAACTACCTGGTTGGCTAGCCGCGGCCAACGGGAATCTTCTGATGCGGTCAAACCAAGGCAAAGAAACAAAGGCACACACCAGCCTCCAAAGGTGTAAATAAACTGACACTTGCATGCTGGAACATCAGAACCATGCAAGACTCTGAAGATAGTGGACGGCCTGAGCGTCGTTCTGCCCTAATAGCCCTTGAACTATCACAGCTTAATAGTGACATCGCTGCTCTTAGTGAAGTTTGCTTCCATGAGGAAGGCAGCCTTAAAGAACACACTTTACTGGTCTGGCAAACCCAAAACCGAAAAACATCTTTCAGGAGTAGGCTTTATGATTAAAAACTCCATTGCCTCCAAACTCGAAACCTTGCCAACAGGACACTCTGATCGCATTATTTCCTTACGCCTCCCACATGTTGTTCTCTTTAGTATATATGCCCCAACTATGCAAGCCGACCCTGTAGAGAAAGACAAATTCTACACAGACCTACGCCAACTCATACAAAAAGTGCCTGTAGAAGATAAAATTATTATACTTGGTGACTTCAATGCCAGAGTAGGAAAGAACTCCGAAGCCTGGAAAGGTGTCTTAGGCAAGCATGGTGTTGGAAATTGCAATGATAATGGATGCCTCCTGCTAGAGTTCTGTGCAGAACAACAGCTGACTATTACAAACACAATCTTTCAGCAGAAAGATAGTTTGAAGACAACCTGGATGAATCCCCGATCCAAACATTGGCACCTCATTGACTACGTTCTAGTCCGTCAGAGAGACGTTCGTGATGTCCGTCATACCCGAGTGATGCCCAGTGCAGAATGCCAAACAGATCATCGCCTCGTCAGATGTAAACTAAATCTTCAAACCTAAGAGGGGTGGCATCTTAAAGAAGAGACTCCAAGTCAACAATCTCCAACAAGCTACCATGAGAGACAACTTCCAGGCAAATCTACAAACGAAACTTGAAGACCATCCTACAGATCCTTCTCCTACAGTGCTTTGGCAACATATCAAAAACAGTATCCTCCAGTCTGCAGAAGAATCCCTTGGGTTCTCCCACAAGAAAAATCAAGACTGGTTTGATGAAAACAACCAAGAGATCCAGGAGCTGTTGGCAAGGAAGAGAGCTGCTCACCAGGCATACCTCGCCCAGCCAACCTGTCATGTAAGAAAAGCAGCTTTCCACCTCACATGTAGCAAACTACAACAAAAACTCCGAGACATGCAGAACAAGTGGTGGATCAACATAGCAGAAAAGACACAACGCTGTGCAGATCTGGGTGATCATAGAGGATTTTATGAAGCTCTTAAAGCAGTGTTTGGACCTACTTATCAGGTCCAAAGCTCCTTATACAGTACAGATGGTCAAACATTAATTACTGATAAAGCCTCCATCCTAAATCGTTGGGCTGAACATTTTCAAAGTCTCTTTAGTGCCAACTGAGTAGTCCAAGCCTCAGCTATCCAACATATGATACAAAAACCAATGAAAAATGAATTGGACATAGCTCCCACTTTGGAAGAGACCCTTAAGGCCATACAGCAGATGAAAAACGGCAAGGCAGCTGGGATTGATGGAATCCCACCTGAAGTTTGGAAACACGGAGGTCATGCACTCCACGAAAAATTCCATGAATTCCTTGTGAATTGCTGGGAAAAAGGGGAACTGCCATCAGACCTCCGAGATGCAGTCATCATCACCCTGTACAAGAAAAAAGGAGCAAAATCCGATTGCTCAAATTATCGAGGCATAACACTGCTCTCTCTTACTGGAAAAATCCTTGCAAGGATACTCCTGAACAGATTAGTCCCTGCTATTGCAGAAGAACTTCTCCCTGAAAGCCAATGTGGCTTCAGAGCCAATAGGAGTACTACAGACATGGTATTTGCCCTTAGGCAACTGCAAGAAAAATGTAGGGAGCAGAACAAGGGTCTCTATGTAACATTTGTCGACCTCACCAAAGCCTTTGACACTGTAAGTAGAAACGGTCTCTGGCAGATCCTGGAAAGACTAGGATGTCCCCCCAAATTCCTTAAAATGATTATCTTGCTACACGAGGGCCAGCGTGGTCAAGTCAGATATGGCGATGCTCTTTCAGAGCCCTTTCTAATAACTAATGGAGTGAAGCAAGGTTGTGTTCTTGCACCAATTTTATTTACAATCTTCTTTAGCACGATGCTCCAAAGGGCTATGGCAGAGCTTGAAGAAGACGACGACATCTATATACGCTACCGTACTGATGGTAGCTTGTTTAACTTAAGCCGTCTGAGGGCTCACACTAAGACTCTAAACTATCTAGTCCGTGAGCTGCTCTTCGCCGATGATGCTGCTGCCCTTGTTGCCCACACAGAAGCAGCTCTGCAGCGCCTAACATCCTGCTTTGCAACAGCTGCAGAGCTGTTTGGGCTAGAAGTCAACCTGAAGAAAACAGAAGTTCTTTACCAGCCTGCACCACAGGACGAACACCACCATCCCCACATTGTCGTTGGCAAATCTGTGATCAAGTCCGTTCAGCAGTTCACCTACCTGGGAAGCATCATCTCCTCAGATGCCAAGATTGACAAAGAGATCGATCACAGATTAGCAAAGGCATATAGTGCATTTGGAAGACTTCACAAAAGAGTCTGGAGCAATAAACACCTGAGGCAAAGCACAAAAATCAGTGTGTATAGAGCCATCGTACTGTCTATCCTCCTTTATGGATCTGAAACATGGGTCACCTATCGCCACCACCTACGACTCCTCGAGCGCTTTCATCAGCGCTGTCTACGCACAATCCTTTTGGCCTTTTTAGTCATCAGCGCGCTTGCAGAAAGCGCGGGATGAGTCCTTCCTGAATCTTCGTTTGCGAAGAAAAGCCCAGAGACCAATGTTTTTATTGTGCTTCTTTTTTGTCCTGGGTGATGATTGGAGTTCTTGTGTGGGTATCTGTCTATGTGGGGGGGGGTTCTGTATAGCCTGTGGCCTAACCATTGGTTTGGTTTGCAGATGACTAGGACATCCAAGAATGGCAGTGTTCCTTCCTTCTCTTTCTCTATCATGAATTGGATATTTGGGTGGATGCTGTTCAGGTGGTTCAGAATGAGACCAGATTTTCTTCTCCATGGTTCCAAATGGTGAAAGTGTCATCCACATATCGGAACCATGTTGTGGGCTTTTTTGATGCTGTTTCCAGGGCTTGCTTTTCAAAATGTCCCTTGCATTTCTATACCCAGAAACTAACCATTCAATTACACAAATTTACATATACTCCCCTACAGGGGTTCACAGCATATAAACCCCGGACACACTCCTACCCAACCATTCTCTGAAGATGCCAGCCAAAGATGCAGACGAAACGTCAGAAAGAAACTATTCCAGAACACAGCCTCACAGCCCAGAAAAAAACCAAGGAAAATCTATCAGTGGCTCCCAAGCATTGGTCCTGCAGATGTTTTGGACTTCAGCTCTCAGAATTCCTTACTGTTGTCCGAGCTGGCTGTGGCCTCTTGGTAATGAAGTTCAAAACACCTGGAGGACCAGAGTTTGGGAACCACTGATTTACAGCATACCTGGTTCTGAATTTTTAGAGCAGCTAATGAAAGTCCACAGTTAAGAATCCTTTGTATTATATTCAGATCTCCCCTCCTCCACTGACTTTCTAAGTCTGAGGCAGAAGCTGATTCATCTTGGCAACATTTCCAAAATTTGCTTCGGCTTGTGAGCTTAAGTTTATATTGGGGTGTAAAATAGTCAAGCAGCCATTTTTATAGGGTTTGCAGTACAATAGAAAAAAAGAGAGAAGAGGATTTCAAAAAGTGCTAAGAGGAGTTGTTTGCACGGAAAAATAAATCCTCTAAGAATTCGCAAAGAGTCCTAATAGTTCCCACATCTTTTGGATCAAAGTCGCCATATTCAGAAGGAGGGGGGGGGGCAAAACCCCCTATAAGTCGAGCTTTTGCTATTTTCCCCGACTTTTGATAAAGTTCGTGAATATGCGCACAATTGGTTGTGTGAACTACCATTTCTCAAAAGGCTATGGGAACTACCAGCAATCTTCCCGAAACAGGTGCAGCAGAGGTGAGCTGTGATTGGTTGGACTGACCTCAGAGGGGGCGGACTTGCAAGAGATGCCTGTCATGGGAACCGCCATTTTTGCCATGCAAGGAGCCTCAAAGTGAAAAGATCCAGGCAGTTGCCAGGGTGGCCCAGCGGTTCAGCGCTCTGCTAGAGGCTCTGGTGGCTGGGAGTCTGAGCCACACGTCTGGCTAAGTGGCTGGGAGGTGCGCATCCTTGATCTCTATATCAGGGAAAATACCTGTCTTCTTTCCTGCCAGCTCGCCAGCAACGGGGGATGGAAGCTCTGGGGGTCACCCACTGTCTGCCCCCTCCCTCCTTCCTCCTCAGTGGCTGAAAGGCTCCCTCCTTCCTCTCGGGCTCGTCGGTGGCTCAAAGGCTCCCTCCTTCCTCCCACCCTTCTCGCTTTGGGAAGAAGAGGGGGGAAAGGTGCTAGTTCGCTCTCTTTCCCTCCCTCCCTCTCAGCTTCCCAGCATCTTCCCCCAGATGTGCTTGGGAGGCCACACACCCCACCTTTGTTTGTGTGAACTACAAAGCCAAAAACAAACCAGATCAAGCAATTTCTCACTAAATCATGTAAACTATGAAGCACTGGAGGGAAAATGCGCTAATACACAAACTATTGCAATAAAAACTGCTGTGTAACTGACCCCGAAGAAACAGGCTAGTTTCTTTAGTTTTTTTAAAAAAAGTTTTAATCCTTGAAGAGTTATAGCCAATAAATAAAACATGTCATATTCTCTTGGCTTCTATTTTATTGTGATGAAATCTATTGCCAAAAGCATTTCAGGTAGAAAATGCAAACCAGTGGATTTGGACTACTTTGGCCGGGAGCTGTGGCGCATGAAATTTGGACTATTCTGGTCTGGATTTCAGCACCAAACCTGCCAAAGCTCAAATATGCATTGGGTTTTTTACTTGGCTTCCTGTTATTCATGCTTGACTCTGAGGTCCAGGAAAATCAAAGCCCCAGTGGTAGTTGCCTTCTCAGAAGCCAGAACAGGCAGCTTACTCATGATGGCAGGGCGGGCTCTCATTCTGCTTTCAGTCTGAGCAAGTTCTGCTGACGCTTTGCATTTCCTGGGTGACTGTGGGCCAGAAAAGCGAAGTACCAGCAGGGCTCATGCAGTCTGAAGGCGGAACTGTGGCTCACTCGCGATGGTGGGGTGGGCGCTCAGTTTGGATGAGTCCCGCTGTTGCTTTCTTTTTTCCAGGCAATTGTATGCCAGAAAAGCAAAGCCCCAGCTGTCTGAAGATAGGATTGCCATTAGTCCCAGAAAACCAGGAAAATCCTGCACTGAAGGGACTGAAAATTGTCCCATTTGGCTGGGCTGCTTGAAGCAGCAGATCCTGGATTCTTTCAGCATCCTCTGCTGAAGGCAACAGCTGTCAGCAAAACCACATGAGAAGACTGATAGTGCAGGCTCTGGGTCACGTGGTATTATATAGCACAGGCATGCTAGACCCAGAGCCCAGAAGGCGGGAGAGTGCAGAGTGCAAGAGAGTAAAGGAAAGAAGGCCAGAAGCAGAGAGTTGTGTGGTGAGTTTGGCATCCTAGCCTAGCTGTTTATTCTTAATGGGTTTTTTGGCCCCCATAAGCTTCGGGTGGCAGGGAGGGCACCCATGGGGAGGGAGAAGAGGAGGAAAGAGCCATCCTTCTCCTCCCTGGTCCTGGCAGCAGGGGCGGGAAGGCTTCCACAGGGAGAGGAGAGACAAGAGAGTCATCCTCCCCCTCCCCGGTCCCAGCGGTGGCAGCAGAGGGAAGGTTTCTACAGGAGTGGGGAAAGGGGGTGGCGTAGGCCACAGGATTTATAGTCTATATATCTTTGCTGTCAAAATGTGGGGGCTTTTGTCTTGTTTTTTTGTCAGTAATCCACCCAATCCAGTCCTGTATACTTTTGTCTTGGTTTTGCAGCAGAGAATTATGCAACCGTATCTGAAGGCAAAACAAGCACCTTCACCACCATCATGAGTAAGCAGCCCATTCTGGCGACTACTGTTAGGGAGTTGATTTTCTGGCACACAATCAGCCATGAAAAGCAAAACACTAGCAGGAGTTGCCTCTGAAGCCAGATCAGGCAGCTACCATGGGGGCTTTGCTTTTCCTGGAGCTCAGAGGGTTGATTGTGTGCCGGAAAAGCAAAGCACCAGCGGTACACCCCCTCTGAAGCCAGAATGGATGGCCTTGCAATGGTGGGGCTTGCAAGGAAAATCTGACCTCAGAGAGAGTGACTACTGCTGGGGCTCTGCCTTTGGAATGAGAAATGGCACCGAGGGGAGGAAATGGCAGTGCTTCAGGTGGCACTTGTCCTTCCTCTCCTCCCCACTCCACTGCCGTGGCTTGTTCACATAGCAGTTTCTTCCAGAGTTTACAGCAAACCCCTGAAAAAAACTGCAAGTTTTCTAAAACCCAGATTAAGGGGGTATTCCCCACATCTCATGCAAAAAGGCCCTACAGTGTGTGTCACTATTGCACCAGATGCAGGGGAAAAACTGCACACTGTGTGGCATTAGCGAGCCGGAAGTTTGTGACTAGTGTAGTCAAGCCCACTGTGCCAAGGAAGCCTGCCCAGAAAGATGGTTTCTCTCAAAGTTTGGGAAACTGAAATTCCCCAACTACCTGAGCCAGCATGACCACTGGCTATGTTGATTTAGGAATCCTGGGGGTGTATTTCAAAAGTAATTTTCCCAAGCTCTGCTTGCACTGCTGTGAGGATGTAGTGGAAATGGTCTCCTCGGGCCTTCAGAAGGAGACCTGAAGATTACCTTAGTGCCTGTGCAAACACATTTGAGAGAAAGTACCATATATTCCGGCGTATAAGATGACTTTTTCAGCCTGAAAAATCAGCTGAAAAGTCAGAGGCCGTCCAATGAAATCTAAGCTTTGCCTATGTAAGAGATGTTGAATTGCTTTATACAGGTTTTTATTTTCCTTTTTGGTGTGGGGTTTCACAGTTTGGATTTCTTTGGTACAGAACTGAGATGGGTTATGCAGAATGCTACCCTATTTAGTATTCTGTGTATTACCCTAATTAGTATTTTGGTGATGGTGATAATCAAAAAGGAAAAAAAAAGAGGAAGGCATGGGGTCCTAGTAGACTTATACCCCACTTTTCCTTCAAGGAGTTAAAGGCATTTGTGAAATGAAATATATATGGATGAAATACATATGTGAGACTTGATTCTGTACTCACCCACAAATAATATAAAATACACTGATGAGACCTAAAGGAGGAGGAGGAGAATCTTTAGGTATTGGTCTGTATAGCATCACACTTGTCCATGTATAGCTCTTGGAACAAAGGGAAGACAATACTCAGAAGAGAATTGGAGAGAGAGCGTTTGGTTTTCATCACTCTCCTGATATACATTTTCTGGGCCAAAGACAAGGATGATGCTCTAAGACAACAAAACCATCATTTTTCAGCAGGACTGTTAAAGACTTGGAACAAATGCAAGTTTAAATTGGGTCCAGATCTATCCCCATTTTAACTGGGTGTCTGCCTTTTGGGGACTTCTATAAAGAGGAGTCAGCTGGCAATTGATGTGTATGTAAAGTGAAATTTAAAAGGAGTGTAGATGATCTTGCCAAGCCAGAAAAGACATTTGAAAGGATGAACTTGATAGATTTGTTCCTGGGTTTCTCCTTTCAAATGATCATGTAACAAAATTGCTACAGTAGAGAGAACATGTTTTAATACTTGATGGTTCACCACAAGGTGGCATCTTTCAACCAGGCTTATGATAGCAGTTCTGAAAAGTTCTTCATCTTTTTGCTCAATCTATTTAAATAAAACACAACCATCCTTCAGTTCTGCCCACCAAACTGAATTATGGAACACCACGCAGAGATCCAAAGTGTGGGTTTGTTGCCTGTTTATTTAAGTACTTTTATTCTTCCCTATGAGAGCCAGTGGAGTGGAATGGTTTGGGTGTTGGACTAGGACTCTGGAAGACCAGGGTCCAAACCCCTGCTTGGCCATGGAAACACACTGGGTGACCTTGGGTGAGTCACACTCTCTCAGCCTTAGAGGGAGGCAATGGCAAACCCCCTCTAAACTAAACTTGCCAAGAAAAACCCATCATAGCTCTCCCATAGGGTCAGAAATGACTTGAAGGCACACAAGAACAACAATTCTGGCCTACATCATTTCCAAGGCCTTTGGTTATTCAAGGCAGTACTACTCAAAATTGTGATGTATGCACTGGTGCTATTACACAAGCCACCAGGTGCTGCTCCCTGGAGAGTTTCCAGGAAATATAAGAACAATTATAGCTGATGGTGACAAATGTGGTTCTGGTCCCTGGCACATTGGTAGGAAAAATTACCAGTTCACTGAAGAAGCAGTGATTTAGGACAGACACAATCTTCCTGAAAACAAGATGCTGCAAGGTACAAAAAAGCCAGGTACAAAATGGAGTATAGTGTCTAGATCAAGAGAAGTAATAGTGCCACTCTATTCTGCTTTGGGCAGAACTCACCTGGAATACTGTGTCCAGTTCTGGGCACCACAATTCAAGAAGGATATTGACAAGCTGGAACATGTCCAGAGGAGGACAACCAAAATGGTGGGAAGTCTGGAAGCCATGCCCTATGAGGAGAAGCTTAGGGACTTGGGTATGTTTAGCCTGGAGAAGAGAAGGTTGAGAGGTGACATGATAGCTGTATTTAAATAATTGAAATGATGTCATACTGAAGAGGGAGCAAGCTTGTTTTCTCCTGCTCCAGAGACTAGGGAGATTTTCACACGAGGAAATTATTCCCCAGGGAGATCGGGACAGAAATGGGGCTGTCCTGGAAGCAGTGCCGCGTTTCGCACACCCCCTTCCCCCTCTCGATCTTCCGTTGACCTGATGCTGTGCTTGTTCTATTTCCCTCCCACTAGGTTCCGCGATTTTTTATTAACGAGAGTTCATCATTAATAAATAGAAATAGAATGAACACAGCGTGAGGATGATGAAAGATCAAGAGAGGGAAGGGGGCGTGCGAAACGCAGCACTGCTTTCAGAACAGCCCCATTTCTGTCCTGATCTCTCCAGGGAATAATTTCCCCATGTGAAAATCTCCTAGAACACATAGCAATGGACTCAAACTACAGGAAAAGAGATTCCACCTAAACATTAGGAGGAACTTCCTGATGGTAAGAGCTGTTTGGCAGTGGAATGCACTGCCTCAGAGTGTGGTGGATTCTCCTTCTTTGGAGGTTTTTAAACAGAGGCTGGGTGGCCATCTGTTGGGAATTATTTGATCAATCCGGAGAAATGTAAAGTACTGCATTTAGGGCGGAAAAATGAAATGCATAAATATAGGATGGGAGAGACCTGGCTGAATGAGACTACGTGCGAAAGGGATCTAGGAGTCCTAGTAGACCACAAGTTGAACATGAGCCAACAGTGTGATGCGGCAGCTGAAAAGGCCAATGCAATTTTGGGCTGTATCAATAGAAGTATAGTGTCTAGATCAAGGGAAGTAATAGTGCCACTCTATTCTGCCTTGGTCAGACCTCACTTAGAGTACTGTGTCCAGTTCTGGGCACCACAATTCAGAAAGGATATTGACAAATTGGAGCGTGTCCAGAGAAGGGCAACTAAAATGGTGAAAGGTCTGGAAACAATGACTTATGAGGAGAGACTTAGGGAGCTGGGTATGTTTAGCCTGGAAAAAAGACGGTTTAGAGGCGATATGATAGCCCTGTTTAAGTATTTGAAGGGATGTCACGCTGAGGATGGAGCAGGCTTGTTTTCTGCTGCTCCAGAGACTGGAACACGGAGCAATGGGTGCAAGCTCCAGGAACAGAGATTCCACCTCAACATTAGGAGGAACTTTTTGACAGTAAGAGCTGTTCGGCAGTGGAACGCACTCCCTCGGAGCGTGGTGGGGTCTCCTTCCTTGGAGGTCTTTAAACAGAGGCTGGATGGCCATCTGTCGGGGATGCTTTGATTGTGATTTCCTGCGTGGCAGGGGGGTTGGACTGGATGGCCCTCGTGGTCTCTTCCAACTCTGCAATTCTATGATTCTATGATTCTATGATTCTATGTATTCCTGCATGGCAGGGGGTTGGACTAGATGGCCCTTGAGGTCTCTTCCAACTCTACGATTCTATGGTTTCATGTGATTTGAGCTCTCAGTCTAAAATGTGTTAGCTTGGAGTCAGGATCAGAGGTAACATAATTGCCCAAAAGACCTGAATCATTCTTAATTAACATTCTCAGCTGAAGAAGTTCTCTGAGTGAAGACCCAATGGAATATGGTCACACATTCACACAATCCTCCATTATAGCTGAATTCAGCTGTTTCTACCCTCTTCTCCTTTTCTGTTTGGTCTGCCTCCTTTCTTCATGTCCATCTGTTAATGGGAGAATTAATTGTTGGCATCCTCTTCAGTAGTTCCAAAATCCTAAAATGAACTTGTGATATCGTACATGCTAGGGATTCACATTTACAGTCCTGGACAAGCAAACCTACCTTTGCAACCTGGCAGCATCCCAATCAAAGCATTTCGAAGGCTGTGGAGATCAGGGTACTAGAAAATGATGACTGCAGCATGCTCCTGATTTCATGGTGCCTTGGGACAAGCAATTGTGGCAGGACCCTGAGGGTCTCTCTAGCTGCCTGTTCTCAAGGGACTCTATGACCAGGAGTTTGCTGAAGACATAATTTCCCAGCACTCCAGTCTCCAGTGCCTCAGAAATGGTTTGGTTGGATGCTACCAGGTTGTGAAGATACGTTGGGGAGGGGGTTCATCAACCGTAACTACCATGATGGAGTTCCATTATAGTAGTTATTATGAGCTCAGCCCTTGTATCTTGAAAGAGAACAGGAATGGAGTACCTGGACTTTGCAGATGTTGTTAGACTCCATTTCTCATCATCACTTGCCAGCCTAGCCAATGGTAAGAGATGATGGCAGGCAATAGGTCATCAACAATGGGAGGGCCTAGTAAGATTTTCACTTACTTAGGTATGACTTCCTGTTGCAGCACAGCAACAGAGGCATGATGCCCTCTCGCTACTAGCAGTCCACACACTGTCCATAACAGCATCTAGTTCACCTACTGTTCAAAAGAAGTCTTTTAAAAGTTTCTAAAGAGCAATTATGATGAAAGGGTGGGGGAATTGTTTAATGGTAACCTAAAGAAAATAGTATTTGTAGTGTGATCCTAACACACAGCTCTGTGGCACATGAAGTGGTTTACAGTATAATAAAAGAGGCATGTGTTTAGGGATGACTTCAGTAGAGAACCTTCTAGAAAGGAACATTGAAAATCCTCAAAACATGGGTAGGCCCAGCTGTTTATCTTGGGCTTCTCCACTAGTGTTGTCTAGTAATGATCTCATTATCATGGCCAAAGGGAGATAACCACAGGTAACTTAAATGTCTTTCATAACTACTGTAATGTGTGAAATTCATGGTATATGAAATATGAAACTACCATATGAAAATGAGAAAACATATGCTTAACAGCCAAGGCTAGGTTTTATAGCTGGGTCACAGGCGAGGGGATTTCAAAACTTGTTGCACTTGCTTCCACGGCAGGAACTGTGGGTGGCAACAAATCTTTGCACTGCCCTGTTGGTGGTTAGAACAGGCTTATAAATATCTAATCACCTGATCTGATGAGGAATAAATTCCTCCACATGACCTCAAGAAGATGCTCACCACCACACGTGCAGGGGCTTGGATTTGTGAAAAATGGGGAGGGCACTTTTGTGTATGACTTAGGAGAATGACTTTTGTTGTACTACAGGATTCCCATCTACACTGGTCAGAGGATTCTGAGAGCTGTGTCCCTAAAGAGACATGTCGAAGTTCTGCTTTTATGGATACATTTTGAAAGGTTGTTCTTAAGGTCTAGTAACTTTCAGAGGATCTGCCTGGTACTGAAATTTGAATGAGGAACCACCCAAAGAGCCAGTAAGACTCTACCCGCCTACAAAGTTTCCCTTCTCACTTCTTCCAGCCGGGAAGCCTCTGATGGATCTCTCTTCACAGAATGGTCACCTTGGCAAGATCCAACTGTGGACTTCAATATCCAATGATATCTCCTCCAACATTTTACAGATGACAACTAGGACACATGTGGCCAAGCACCATCAGAGCATGGGTAAGTTGGCAAACAAATTATTAGTGAGGAAGAACACACAAGCTAGGAAAGGCTGCAGCAGTTTGTTTTTGCCTGAGCCTACTAGGAACGGCAAAATTCAAGCCCCTCCTTTCCTGTCCCCAATTGAGTTAATTGAGTGGCAACTACTTTTGCATTTTGAACTCAATTTGCAGCAACCAAAGTAAGCTGAGGACAAAGGGGAAAGTGGGAAGAAGAGGGACAAACTGGGACATTTTAAAAGCAGCTGAAAAAGTGGAATGACAGAGAATTATTCTGGACTGTCCAGAATAATGAGGACAGTTGGAGGCTATGTAAGACTGCTGGTAGCTTCTCCCTCTGGTTCCCCAATATGCGTTTGTTTGACTAGCAAGGAGAATGCTGTTCTTGACTAGGCCACTGGTCTGTTTGCCAGGGGCAAATGCTCTTTTCCCTTAGTAAGAAGAATCTAGCAAGCTCTCTTAGTTATATAGCAGTTTGAAAAAGAAAAGTAAAGAAAATAGCATGTACCGTATCTCTCCTGCTCTTCCTGTCTTTTCCCAATCTTCCATGCAGTTAAGACCAAACCCTGCCTCTTCCTGTCAGTCTCTTCCAAGTGTGACTGTGGCTGAAATTTGTCAGAAGGTCTGCAGCTTCTTCACAGTTTAGGACATCCATTTTTTATTGCCTGGTTTGCTAGTGGAGGCAGTTGTTGCATGCCTTCGAGTTGTCTCTGACTTATGGCAACCCTAAGGCAGACCTACCATGGGGTTTTCTTGGCAAGATGTGTTTGCCTTTTGACTTCCTCTGAGGCTGAGGGAGTGTGACTTGTCCAGGGTCACTTACTGGGGTTTCAATGGCCGAGCAGGGATTTGAACCATGGTCTCCAGAATTGTAGTCCAATGCTCAAATCACTACACCATGCTGGCTCCAGTGGAGGTGCTGCTGTGTCTCTACCTTACCAGTGCAAAAAAAAAAAAAGTATCTCTTTCAGACTGATTGAACTATATGGGCAAAGGGGAGAGAGGTCAGGGGTACCCTTTCACATATTTTTTGGCCATTTTGTTTTGATAGTTTTAAGGCTTTCTAAATCTGTTAGGCAATTCAAAAACTCTCTCTGTGCACTTAGCAATGATATTTGTTTGCCTCTGTGTGTTTTGTGTGTGTGTGTGTGTGTGTGTGTGTGTGTTTGTGCCTGGAAGAAACACACTGGAACGTAACTAGATCATCCTTAATAAGAATGGGAGACCAGCTAACAGTCCTGCTTAGTGTTTTGAAAATGTGATGAACTCTCCCCACACCCAGTTGTCTCGAGCATTGCACACTACAGCAAAGTTGAAAAACAAACCACTTCAGTGGACCTATTATTGACCTAGCAGGATCTTCTGCTTAAGGATACCCTGAATCAATCCGTCTGTCTAGCTATTTTGTGCTGCTGTGAAGCCTAGTGCTTGCAAGCCGTCACTCATGGGCTGGCAGCTGCAAAGTATAAGCAAATGTAAGGGTTGCCATCTTTTCCTTTGGGACAAGGCTTTGATGTCTCTAAGAATTCAGAAGCAGATCAGCATTCAGCATATTATTCTCTCCCCCCCCACACACCATTGGTGCAATCCAGGGCTGGGAAAAGCCCTCCCTGTCTCAGAAATTTTAAAAGCAAATGTTTTGCCCACCTGTTAGTGTTCAAATAATCCACTTCCTAGAAAACCCTGAAATAGCTTATTTACTTTATGTATTTTTGCAGCATGGAGGAGGTAAACAGACTTGCTGCATACAGCAGCCCTCTTGTGTCTTGCAGTCCATTGCTGAAATCATTCCAGATATAAACTAGTGGCAGCTTCTCCTACACATCTACCCAAGGTCCCTTTATCTTTCCCTAATCCCCTTGCTAGTATTCTGGGATGCTAGTTAGCATTCTGGGACCTAAATCATATTGTTAGTTCCAACTAGAGTAGACCTATTGAGTCAATGGAACATCCCAATGGGATGTTAACTCACCATTCAACAATTGATTCATAGAGTTTGATCTGCTTGGGACTAGCCAATAGGTTTCAGGTCTAGAAGCATACCCTCCAAGTCATCCAATTCGGCAGGGACAGTCCCAATTAATTCTCTGTGAGCCTATGTTTTAAGCAACTTATGAAATGTTCCAGGTTCTTTCTCCTCCTCTCACTTTCCTCTTTTGTTCTTGGCTTACTTCAATTGCTGAAAACTGAGTTCAAATGCAAAAAGTAGTATGCACTTCATTAACTCAGCAGGTGGGGGGAGGAGAGAAGTGGGGAATCTTGCAGTTTCCTGTACATTCAGGCAAACTCAAACTGCTGCAGCCTCTCCTAGCTTGTTTGTTCTTCCTCATTAATAATGTTGGCCATCTTGACCACACTCTGATGTTGCTTGGCCACACATGTTCATCATCTGTGAAATGTTGGAGAGTATGTGTACCTCAGAGTATGCTGGGCAGGGAGATAATGATGGATGAAATGAACACAGAAGTTATGTTGGAGAAGACTTCAGTTGCCTCTTTCCTCGTTTCAGGACCAGATTTGAAGAACATCTTATTCAGAAGTATTAAAGCCAGAGTGTCGAGAGCATACTCAGATTGGCTAACATAGTGCAATAAAATGTCCATGAAACATAACCAGCTCCACATCCTCTTAGTTAATGTAGTTATGACCTCTCAAGTCAATTCTGTTCTATTGTAGGGGGTTCTTGGCAAGATTTATTCGGAGGAGGCTTGCCATTGCCTTTCTCTATGGCTGAGAGAGTGTGATTTGTGCAAGATCAGCCTGTGGGTTCTCATGGCTGAGTGGGGATTCAGACCCTGGCATCTGAAAGTCCTAATTTAACACTCAAACCACTACACCATACCAGCTCTCTACCGCGTGCTCTAGCACGATATAAATATGTACATAGACAGGGTAGGTGCAGCCCAGTGAGAGCAATGATTACTGGTAGTTAATCTTTAATGGGGTAGGAAGCAGGGGCAGAAGGCCTCTATGCCACCCTATGATTTCAATCCTACTTAGAATCAGGTTCTGCTGAACTCAATGGGATAAAGTGCAAGGTTAAGTGTGTATAGGACTTCAGTTTTAATTTCATGCCTGAGGATTTTTTTAAAAAATACATTGTATGAATTATAGAGTATTTTCTTACCCCAGTGAGAATTCTGTAGTGTTTCAGGGTACAAAAGTGTCCCATTTCAGTAAGAGGGTTTTTGTGTGTGCAAAATTAGATTTGTTCCACTCAAATGTCCCAAACCAGAAAACACAAGGTGGAATAAAAGTAAAACAAAAGTAGATAAAATAAAATAAAAAATATACTTCTTGTACTGTGGGGTATTTTCTCATCATAGTTAATTCCAGTAAGGGGCTGCTATTACATTATTTTGTAGGGGGGGCCAGCAACATGACCGATGTGCCTTTGGACCAATGTCTATCACTGGTCCAAATGATGTGCATCGGACTGATGTGCATTGATCCCATTGGGTCATCAGGTAGGGAGTGCCTATGTGGATCATTTGAGCCCAATGCACATTGGGGTGCTCTTGATGGTGTCCTGCTATGAATCTTTGAAATTCACTAACAGGGGTATCTTAGCTCTTACGTTACTTATCAAAGTATACATAAAGTTATGTAAAGTAGATGTGATAGAAGATTCCAGCCACTGTCTCATACAACTGAAGAGGTGGCAATGTCCTGGAATCCCTACATTCCAAGTCCAGCTTGTAGAATCATAGAATCATAGAGCTGGAAGAGACCACAAGGGCCATCTAGTCCAACTCCCTGCCCTGCAGGAATACACAATCAAAGCATTCCTCACCGATGGCCATCCAGCTTCTGTTTAAAAACCTCCAAAGAAGGAGACTCCACCACACTCTGAGTCCAAGGCAACATATTCCACTGTCCAACAGCTCTCACTGTCAGAAAGTTCTTCCTAATATTTAGGGGGAATCTCTTTCCCTGAAGTTTGAGTTCATTGCTCCGTGTCCTACTCTCTGGAGCAGCAGAAAACAAGCTTGCTCCATCCTCAGTATGACATCCCTTCAAATATTTAAACCTGGCTATCATGCCACCTCTTAACCTTCTCTTCTCTAGGCTAAACACACCCAGCTCCCTAAGCCACTCCTCACAGGGCATGGCTTCCATACCTTTGTAGTCTAGCCCTCTGTGGATTCTGCCACAAAACATGGTTTTGAGGGACCAAAACTGTTCCATCCTCTTGCAGGAGGAGTAAAGGTAGAGGGAGCTGTAGGCCTGAAGTCTCTTGATTAGTCCCAACTAAAGTAGACCCACTGAATCAGTTGTTGACTGGTAGGTCAACATGTAGGTAAATCTTCTGGATTCAGTATGCCTGCTCTAGTAGGGACTAACAACAGGATTCAGCCTATCATTCCAAGGCCTAAATTCCATGTGTATGAGTAGTACCACTTCAGCAAAATAGAACAAGAAATGTAGCCCATATGTAGCCAACCTATTTGTTTTCATGAAAGTTGTCCTGTTTCCTTAAAAAGCCAGTACAAAGCAAACCGCAGTAGGTTATTTTTAATTCCCATTTGAAGGCACATTAATTACAGCTATTGATAGCCAGCTCAGTTCTGCCTTAAAGATAAAAGCATGCGTGTAGCCTGCTCTTAGGAATTTTATCATCTTTCGAAAAGAAACAAAGTCTTGCAGGCTGAAATGGCAGTGAAAATCCATCTCTCTCTTTCATGTCCCTATCCACTCATCCTCCTGGGTTTTTCCATTTCCACATAGCTGGAGGCAGCGATTTTAGCTTTGACTCGGAAAAGAGCCCAGAATAGATTACCCTGAACCCACAAGATGCAACAACTCCATTCCTGAATTCTGACCCTTCTTTTAAGAGTGCAGAATGCAAGCTTTCTCCATCCCCCAGACCTTCTCAAGGTTCTCTTTGTTAATGATTAATCTATTTTTGTGATGCTCTGCTGCTAAAAGGTTAAGCAGAAACAGTTGATATGAGTATCCTCTTTTAACTGGACTCAACACTTGATATTTTACCATTCCAGGCAAAGAATTTCCTGAAGTAGTAAAAAAATTATGATCTGACTCTCACTGAAACAAGTGTACACGCACTGAAAAATATGTGAAGCTCATGGTTTCAACGCTCATGAATTTGATTTGGCACACAACAAATGTAGGAACCTCTACATCAGAGTACATTATGTGTGTATGGTCTTCCAGATGTTGTTGGACTCAGCTCCCATGAGTCCTAGGTAGTGCAACCAATGGTCAGGTATGATGGGAATTGTAGCTCAGCAACATCTATAGAGCTATAACTTTTTTCATTCTTGCTTTCCACAGAGTGTTATACTTGTGACTCTTAGAATATGATGTTAGCTGATGCTCAGTCCCCATAGGTAAGGCTGATTGTCCTACATAAAAGATATAAAATGTAGCCCTGCCCAGACTGTGGAGTCAGGTTCTTCATTTAGTCAGTGGCCTGCACTGTCTCATCTTGACAGGAAAATGCACACAAATTCATGTTCCTTCCTGCCGAAGTCAGGGCACAAATGGATTAAGCATGGGAGAGCTAGGGTCCAGTCAAGTATCTTGGACACATAGAAGTTCAAAGGATGTGTGTTTGTTACATTTGATTTAAAGATTGACAGATTGCTAAAAAAAAAAAAAGCATAACAAACAAACAACAACACACCTGCTTCCAAGTGTGGTTTAATGCAGCCAACTACAGAGAGCATATCCTGCAACTGTCCCAATTTGGCTGGGCCAGTTCCACTTAATCCTCTGTTGTTCTGCTTTTCAGATGCCTTTAAAATGGCTCCCTTTCTCTTCCCACTTTACCCCATTGCCCCCAGCTTACTTCAGTTGCTGCAAACTGGGACGATGGTGGGAAAAGAATTGGTTTGTATCCCAATGAAATCAAATAATTTCATATACTGTACATTTGCATATTACACATGGGAGTAGCTCAAAGCTCTAGGTGCAAGTCATTCAAACTTTGACCTCTGAAAATTTTGCTCAGGCCATCCATTTCTCAGCTTCTGTAATTTCCCCTGGTATGATTCCCCAGGCATTTGTAGTCTAGAACAGGGAGGGTCAAAGTGCAGCCCTCCAGAAGTTGCTGGACTGTAGTTCTCAGCATTCCTCGCCATTAGCTAGGCTACCTAGGACTTCTGGGACTTGCAGTTCAACAAACTGGAGGGCTATACTTTGCTGTTAGCATGCCAGTCTGTGAAGAGGGCTTCACCATTGCAGGCTATGGAGGGCAAAAGAACTTCAGAGTGTTTACGGAGCTCTGATGGCCATTCCAAGTGGTAAGAGTTTGGGAGACCAGGGCCACTACAGCTTGCAAATTTCCAGAAGCTCAGTCAAGAGAGAATGACCACTGGAAAGCAGGGTTTGTGGTAATACTCCCAAACAAGCAAATGGAAACATTATGCATTTTGGGCTGCATGTTCAGAACCTCATGTAAGCTGAGGTTTTACATTGTGAACACAAACACTGACATGCAGTGTTAAGTAGATTCTCACATATGGGAGGTTTTTCTTCCCATAGAATACAATAGGGAAAAAAATGTAATCACACAGAATTCTAGAGGTCCAAGGTAGCCAGCCAGCATCTGTTGAAATTTAAATGAAAATGCAGTTACAGATTGATTCTCCCTTATCTGAAATGCTTGGGACCAGAGGTATTTTGGACTTTTGAATATTTTAGATTTTGGAATACTTGCATATACATTAATGAGATATCTTGGAGATGGGACCCAAGTCTAAACACAAAATTCATTTATGTTTTGTATATACCTTATACATATAGCCTGAAGGTAATTTTATACACAACATTTTAAATAATTTTGTGCATGAAATAAAGCTTGTGTACATTGAACCATCGGAAAGCAAAAGTATCACTATCTCAGCTACTAATGTGGACAATTTTGGCTTTTGGAATATTTCCAATTTCGGAATTCTGGATAAGGGAGATTCAACCTGTAAATGCTTAAAACCTCCTTGACATCAGCGGAACTCAACTTCATAATTACTCTTTGTTGGGTCAGGTCCTTTATTTACATTAAACAACATTGATACTCAAGACATACATTATGAACAAAGAACAAAACATAGGTTACCAAGTTTTTGAAACACACCTTCAGACTTGTGTGTATGGAGGGAGGGGTTTGCTTCTTTTTTGCAAAATGCTTTTACTAGTAATAGGAGATGAGCCCATCTCTCTCGTACTCAGCTGATGCCCGATGCAATTTTAGGGCTTGGAGGGATTCTTGGGGGACTTCAGCATTAATGTGAGGTTGCAGTCCTGGTGAAGCAACATCTATAGCAAGTGAACATATATCACATTACTCTCATGTTCAAACACTTTTTGCTATCCAAGCTGTTTCCAAAAGTTGCATGCTGTTTTATTAATGCCTTATCTTTGCTGATGTTAAAGCTTTTAATGTAATACAGGAGACATTCAGTCTCTTAGGTATGTGAGACTGCTAGACACATGTACCTGGGAACAAATCCCAGTGAACTCAGAGGGACTTTCTTCTGTAGACTTGCACAGGATTGCTGTGTAAGGCCCTGAACTGTTTAGCATGAAAGCATGAAAGAGACACTATCAACTACAAAGTTAATCTTGCTGTACTGTGCAGTAAAAAGAAGGCATTATTTCAGTCACTGTCACAGGGTTGGAGTCGGTAACCTTTAGTTAGCAGCAAGCTGCTGCCTAAGCAGACAGCGCAAGAGCACTGCAGATGCATGAGAGCTTAGTCCAACTGATCACAGAGCATGGGAGACAGAAAACCATTGTGCTTTCAATCATGCAATGATTGAGCACTGCAGGCACACCTGTCATTTAATCCTCAGTACAACTGACTCTGCAGTTACCGTGGTCATGTTCTACAACAGCAGGAGAAGAAACAAATGTTTAAAACAAGAGAGGGATGCTTCCGGCACACCTTTCTCTTCTGACAGAAAATTGATGGAGAGGCAGTGAAATATTTCCCATAAGGAAGCTTTGAAAAATTCCAGTGGCATTAGAGAGGCTTCTGATAAAGTGCAAATATTTCAAAAGAAGCGAGCTGGATTTGTCACTGAAAAGAAATCTATTGACTTCAGCCAGTGGTTACAGTTACCTTGTCCAAAATAGCAACACAGGCCTGAATCCAATTGCTGAGTAGAGAAGTATGCCCTTAACCATTCACTGATAAAAACTGGGACATGTGTGGTCAAGCAACATCAGAGAGTGGTTCAGATGCCAAAAATTAAAAATGAGAAAGGACACACATGCTAGGAGAGGCTGTAGCAGTTTGTTTCTGCCTGAGTCTACTGGGAAGGGCAAGATTCTGCCCTATCTCGTCTTCTCTCCCCCTTGCACTTTGAACTCAGTTTGCAGCACTTGGAGTAAGCCAAGGACAAAGGGGGAAAGTAGTAGGAGGAGAGAAAGTGGGACATTTTAAAAGCTGCTGAAAAAGTGGGAAGACAGAGGATTAATTGGGACTGTTTCTGCCAAACTGGAACAGCTGGAGGGTATGAAGGAGACTCATCTGATCACACAAGGTCTGTCTATTAAATAATGAGACTGATACAATAACCCATCTTTATTTATATGCTCAATATTACAATTCTAATGCTTATCTCCTTCAAGATACTTCCCATTCACACTCACACACTGATGCAGTCTAGGGTGCCATTTACAAGATGAAAATGTAGTGGGAAACATTCATGTCGAACCCTGGTTGTTTACACATACATTGAGTCGGACACATGATTTTTGGAAGGGGAGCCACCTTTTATCCCACAACCTGCGGGACTTCCAGTCCCGCGGTTTGTGGCAGTTTTTAAAAAAGTCACAGGAGGATTTGGAAAATCGGAAATGTAAACAGCCTGGGACAAGATATCTCGGTACTAGAGGATGACCGGAAATGGTGACCGGGGGTGGGCTCAGAGATCAGCAACCAGAAAAGGAGAGGTCAGTCTCCCGTTCAATAGATTCAGCTTCACCAGCTGAAAACAAAGGCATCCCTTCCAGCTGCACATAGGTTTGTGTGTGTGTGTCTGTCTGCGCTACATCACCCTGTTCAATGGATTTCTACACTGCAAACCCTTCAGCTTTAACCTGTCCCTCCCCTGCATGGTGGATTTAAATTTTAAAGACAGAGTAAATTATAAAGAGATTGTGGGCGGAGGATCGCCCATTCATCCCCTGCCTGTATCCTCTCCCTGGGTCTGAGTGGATGATCACACATTCATCCACCCCCCCCAAGGCACAGTAAAAAAATGCCAGCATCTGAGTGGGTGATCACACATTCATCCATCCCCGCCCTCCAAGGCACAGTAAAAAATGCCAGCGTCTGTGTCTTTCAAAATGCCTTGTGTGTCCTCCCCTTATGATTCCCTGCACTGGCTTGAAACCTTCACACCACAGCTGCCTCTGCTTCAAGGGTTAACATTTTAAAGAGACAGGACATCTGCACACCCCTGGGCCCCTGCACGCTGCTTCCTGGCTGAAAGTGGACTGGCTTGGGCTTGTGTGTGCACGTGCATGCCGGGGCTCCAGTCCGCTCTGCTTTTGACCTCTCTCACACTCCCCAGCATCAACTGACCGCTCCTTCCTCCCCAGTTTAGCTGCTTTAAATGGTGTTCTTTCAATTTCAAAAGGAAAGCACAGGGTTTAGCCACTGATCGCTCCTTTCTCCCCACTTTAGGTCACCAATCACTCATTCCTCCCCTCATCGCCTCATCCCCAATGCAACACTCACTCATCCCCTCATCTCCAACCAGAAGCCTGAACAAACATTTTAGCCAGCCAATAGCATTGCTCGTGGCGCAGAACTCTAAAGGAAGTACGTTACTGAGGTTGTGAAAAAATGAGTAATTGCATCCTTGATTGACAGCTAAAATAAAAAATCCCAGGACCGTAAACTCATGTAAACAAACAAACAAACAAACAAAAACAGGGTAGTATATATATATATAGTGGGAGAAGATACATATCACGGGACGGGATGCCATGTAAACAATGATCCCGGGATATCCAGTTCAGAGACAAAAATCGTATTAAACAGGGAGGGATGAATACGGGATCAAGAAGTCCCGGGACGCCCCACAACAAAAACTACCGTCTAACTGCCACCTTGTTTTCCACTGGTCAAAGGCATAGAGCAGATCAGTTTCTGTCAGCTGTTTCTACATGTCTGCCATTTTCTCCTTTATAAATTGGCTCAAAACAGGTTCCTTTAAACACCGATTTCACTTTAGGAAAAAGAAAAATGTTGCATGCTGCCAAATCTGGCAAATGTTGAGGATGTTTGAGTGGAGTAATGTGTTTATCAGCCAAAAACTGCTTCACAGAAAGTGCTGTGTGAGCAGGTGCATTGTCTTGATGAAGAATGGAACCATTTCCCCACAAGTTCTGGACTTTTCCCCCTGTCTCTTTCTCTCAGCTTTGTCAAAACTTCTTTGTAATAATGCTGGTTCACTGTTCTGCCTTCTGGAACCCATTCTGCCAAAATTACACCCTTGATGTAAAAAAACCAACAAAAACCCAGTGAGCATAGCTTTGAATGTGGACTTACTTTGATGTGCTTTTTTCATTCTTCGTGATGATGGTGTTTTCCAGTGCATTGACTGTTTATTTGTCTCAGGCTCATACTGGAATATCCAGGTTTCATCACAAATGATGATTTTTTGAAAAAGCTTTGGGTTTGCCTCAAGTTGCTGCAGAATGTCACGTTGCTCAACTTTTAAACTTAGCATTTTTCCGGCGCACAACAAACAACACAGCTGCTTTAAATGACAACTGACAATTAACTGAACAGCCGAGAGTGTTGATATTTGTCACTCAGGTTTAGACGTATTCAAGGTCACCACTCAAGTGTCCACAATCAGTTCTCCACAATTTGTATGAAAGGTAGAAATACAGTCTTGTTATCTAAGAGACAGACCCGTATATTGAATGATGAGTCAACACCCATATATATCCCATTGGTGCATTGGGTCTTCTGTAGTTTGGAATACCAATATGATTCAGGTGCAAGTGATTTTTTTCCAGGTAACGATATAAGAACTTGTTCTATAGCAGGGATGAGGAAAGTGCGGAATTCCAGATGCTGTCATACCACAACTCCCATTATGCCTCACCATATATTATGCTGGCTAGGGCTGTTGGAAATAGTAGTCAAGCGTCAGAAGGATGACCTGTTCCATGTCATGTCATTGTTGGGATTTTTTTGGCATTGTTGGGACTTTTTTTCACATTTTGATTTAGGAGAGAAAAAAATCTCCAGGGTTTAAAATAGTCAAGAGGGTGCAAAAATGTGGTGAAAATGTTCCAAGAGTATTTGGAGGCATTTGGGGAGGGGAAGCCATTTTTTTTAAGTTGTGGAGGGCACTGGCAGCCATGAAAGCAGTCTTGGGGGCAGGGTACGCTTAACCCACCCCTATTCTATAGTCAGGCAACAATCCTTACAGTCCAATACTAATTGCAAGGAAAATATGCTCCAACATCTGATACAGAAGTCTTTGCCAGCTCCTCCACCTGAAAGCCTGTAATTGTAGATATTAAGTATGGAATTCTGGGTTGCCCATATGCTAAGCATTGACTTTTACATTGGACCCTTTCTGGCATGAATGTGTGTACCTATGCGATCTGTACTAATAAAAGAGAAAGATCTTTCATCAGGTTATTGTGCTGGATGACTCAACATTTGACCAACTGTTTTAGGTTTTTCTCCAAGTTGCAGAGCCCAGTTTCAAGACTAAATTACAGTATAAATGAGGCTCACTAGAATCAAAGGGGGACAGGCATACTTCATTGGGAAATCATGGCAGATGCCTCAAAATTTGCTATAATTTACGGTAGTTGTTGTCCAAGTTTAGTGCTCAGTTTCAAGTAAAAAAGAAAGATCAAATTTCCAAGTGGGGGCTGCCTAGAAACAAAAAGGGAGCAGTGTTACGTTGGGGACTTCCATAACTACAGTACTGGGAAGAGAAGCCCTGAAAGATCCCTTTAGTAGTACTGAGCACAGACTTGGGCAATGCTACATCCACTTCAGCCACTGCTTAATAATGAAACAAGATGTTTAATAGTGCAGACTGACAGGATTTTATGTCACAATAGGTTTGTTGCACGATTGCACTGGCTTAGTTTTGTGTTTGATCTTTCCTTATTACACAATATCATGACTCTCTTGTTGCATTGAATTTCCATTGTTATTGGATCACATTTTTTCATGGACAGGAAAAACCTGTTAATGGCTCCAATATCGCTGCTGCTCAGCTATTGTTTCTGGTGCAATCGTTTCTTTCCGCTGCAGTTCCAATATTCCGGCAGCCATGTGGTATAAGTGGGTGTGGTTCTCCTCTTCTCCCCCTCCTTATCCTCAAGTAGGATGAAGTCATATTGCTTTCACTCTGCTTCCTGGTTTTTATTTTTAAAATGTATTTTGCCATTATTGTGCTGCTGTAGCAGGTCACCAGCATGCTGCAATTACACCAGTGCCCTCCATTCACAAGAAGTGTCGAAACGACACAACTGGAGCATAAGAAACGGAAAAAATTAGATAGCATGCATGCACTACGTAGGGTGGATATGGGTGAGAAGGTGGGGTCAAATGAGGCAGTGCAGAAGACTGAGTGTGGGAGCGTGCATCACTGAAGTGGCACCATAGTGCTATTGATGAGAAAGTGTGAAAGTGATTATTTCCATATCAGTATGATTCCATTTGCTTAAAAAACACGATTGCTGCAACATAACAGGCTGGTGCAATACCCCCACCCATTTCAAGCATAGAATCATAGAGTTGGAAGAGACCACAAGGGCCATCCAGTCCAACCCCTGCCATGCAGGAATAAACAATCAAAGCATTCCTGACAGATGGCCATCCAGCCTCTGCTTATAAACCTCCAAAGAAGGAGACTCCACCACATTCTATTCCCTCATCCAAGTCATTGATAGAGATGTTGAATAGCACTGGGCCCAGGACAGAACCCTATGGCAACCCACTGGTCACTTCTCTCCAGGATGAAGAGGAGCCATTGGTGACTACCCTTTGGGCTCAGTCAGTCAATCAATTACAAATCCACCTAACAGCATAATCGCCTTCACATGCTTTTAAGCACTTATGTGGTTACGAGTTCTCCTGATCATGCTGGCTGAGGGAATCCTGGGAGTTGTGATTCAAAAAGGTAATTTTTTTCAAGCTCTGAGACAAAGGCAGCTATGAACATTAACAAGAAGCATTGCCATCAGATATATGGTTATACAGCACTTCCTTGTAATAATCCAAAGGGGAAGTTGTTAGCAACAACCACAGGATAACAACCACCTCCATCCCAATGGTGATATCCTTGTGCCATCCAATGTTGTTCTCGTGTGCCTTTTTATAAGCTTCTCACACAGTACAACATCAAAGCTGCATTTACATTACAGAGGCTCAAATTTTTACTAGGGAAGATTCAGATCTTCATTATTTGAATAACTATCCATTATAATGTAGAATCGAAATCACCTGTTGCACACATAAAAAGAGAGATGCGAGGGCAAAAATGGCCATGCACTAAATTCTGTTTAAGCAACATAAGCTTTCATGAAAATAGGGTTACTGTATTAACCGAACACTTTAAAAACAATTACAGTATCTGCAATTTAATACAAAGTAAGGTTTCTAGTTTGCATGACAAGCATTTGACAACGCCTTGAGCAATTACTCCAGAACTACATAAAACCCTTTGCAATTTAGGATCTATAGGCTAAATCAGGAGTGGATATTATGCAACCCTCCATATTGGACAACAACTCCCAGTATTCCTCACCTTACACATATGTATTTCCCATACAGTATTACTCCAAAATGTTGTTGGGACAAGGGGAAAGAGTCCTGTTTCCCAAGTCATTTGGCAGATTCACCATTACTATTCAGCTGTAATTTGAATGGTTAATTCTTGTGCCAAAGAAAAAGAAAAAGCAATGTATACAACCCCAAATCACAGAACACAAAGTAAAATGAAAAGCTCTTGCTCTCTATGTGACTCATTTTGAAGTGAATTCTGTGGAAATAAATGAGTTTTGCTTTAAAATAAGTGGGCAGGACTCAGTATAAGTCAGTACAGTTTTATTTAGTAGCAACCTATGCCAAGTAGGGTTTGTTTTGGGAAGGCAACTGAGACTAAAATAGTAATATTTAAGAATTGTCATAGCCTTTACAGCATTTTTTGTATGACATAATTAAGCTACATTAAAAAAAATTATAACCCCCCTCAAATGCAAAAGTAGTATTCGGATAATAGATATCCTGAAAAATCCAGGCACATATACACCACAAAACTGATGGATTTTTTGTTTGTTTGTTAAGGTGCTTACTAAATGGACTTTATGGAATGTCACAACATATACATATGTGCAGAGTATCATTTTATATTTATATATGTATATTTAAAATTGATACAGAAACAACAGAAATTGCTAGAACCCTTTATAATTTCTAATCCATAAAATGAATTTAAAATATTCAATATAAAACATCTAGGGGGGAAAATAAATGATCAAGTTTATTTTTTTAAACACAATATAGAAAATATTTCCAGTTCTTTTTTAAGCATTATTTTTCATAGGTTTGGAGTCAATTCTTTTGCATCTCAATAAGATGCCATGTGTACCAAGGAACATTTAAACAGCTGTGCGTAATGAGAAAGTTCTGTCACACGGTCTACCATGTCTTGTAGGGATGATGTGCTGGGATAATTCAAGGCAGCCATCTTGGTTGACATGACAATGCTTTTAAGCAATTCACAAAGCTGGTTGCTGGAGTTCATGACACTGTTGCGAATTTCCTGAGTCGTTAACTGCCGGGTCAGGGTGTCCCCAATGAACACCAGTTTATGAGCACTCAAGATTACAAACTTGCTATGGGCAACAAAGATCCTTGGTGGCTGAGCGGCACTAATGCAGCTGAAGAAGGCATCAATGGCGTTTAAGAGGGAAATGAAATGAGTCTCACACTGGTCCGAATAAAATAAAAGCAGCTGCCTTTCTTGAGAGGCTACTAAGCTGTTCATAGGGTGAAGACTTTGAGGCGGCTTCCATTTTGAGATATCGTTTTCCACAGGCTTTGTGATTTCCTGTTCCAGCCACTGGAACTGATTTATCTGAAAGGCAAGCAAGAGAATCAGTGTCAATATAATAGTAGTAGTGTATGACACAGCATCAGTTCCCTGAATCTCAAACTAGGGGGTTTGAATGCTCACACGGCTGAGGCCCAAATGGAGCCATTGAGAGACAAAGCATATCTGAGTGAACCCTGTGGTATACAAGAACACAAAACATTTTTAAAATGGCTGAGTTCCTGCACTAGGAGATGCAACTGCAACAGACAGACGGCTGGAAGCATCATCATTCACTCCCCCACTCTCTAGCCACTCAGAAATGGTTATGGAGGGGGGCCGTGCAGCTTAAAAGGTAGGTTTTGGGATCATGCCATTGCAACTTTTTGTCACTGAAATGGCATGATCATCAAGTGAATTGCAGTTCCCCCCTCCTCCCTCTCATGTGTGTGTGTGCGCGCATGTGCATGTGTGTGTGTGGTGCTTAATACATTTTCGTCACATTGTAAGAGACTACCACCACTAGCATAACCCAAAGGGGATATTTTCCCCTCTCCCATATCTCAGAGAGGAGAGGACTTGCTCAGTGGCCAAAAATGGTCACAGAATGTGGGCTGTCATTTGGGAAAGTAAAAAAATAAACCACAATTGAACCTCAGTTGAATCCTTCACAACTTGTAATATTTTGGAGAAGGCCATTGCTGGCTGATTGGAATTCCTAAACTGAACAGTGAAGATCCTATTTAAAGGGTGAGATACATTTTGTTACAGCTCTCACTTGTTCCAACTACAGTTTACACACCCCACTGTGCTTTTCCCAATCATGTAACCATTTGACATTTCAACTCATACGTTTCTCTGGGCAAGGAGTGATATAAATGAAAATGATAACTATATTTGAGGGGAATGAAGCCTGCCCTGCAAATTTGTGCTGATTGGAAAACTTTAGAAATGACCAACAGATGCTAACAACTTTATTTTAGGCCAAGTCTGGGCAAATTCTGGATGTTGCTTGACTGCAACTCTCAGCATTCCTCAGACTTCTGGGAGCTGCAGTCCCAGAATACCTAGAGGCCCACATGCTTACCAACTGCATTTTAGGCCAGTGAATCTATTAATCTTCCTATTTCAACCGCATTTTGGTGGGGTTCCTGTTCTCCAGACAGTCCTGTGAATTTTCCATTCATCGGGATCTTCAAGTTTGCTTCCCCCTTTCCTCTCCAGCCCTTTTGGTGCTGTTTCTTAGGAACTTTTACCTGATGATGCTCTAGCTGCATCTTGTCCTGCTTGATGATATTTTCTTTTTCTAGCAGCTCTTTTTGTTGCCTTTCAAACTCTTCCTTCCCCTGGATGGACAACATTTGAGAAACATGTCATACAAGTGGGCCCCTTGAGATAGCAGGCAATCATTTAACTTAGTTCTTTATTACACAGCCATGTATTTCATTTTATTCTCACACCACATTCTAAATTAACACGGAAATGAAAGTATATGAGAACAGTAAGAACTCATGGTTTGACATGAACCTAATAAACAACAAACTTTTCTTGTCACCAGCAAGAAAAACAGGGAAGTCTCTTTTGGCTCTCTGTGGTGCCGTTTACACGATGAAAAAGTAGTGGGAGGAATTCGTGTCGAGCACTGGCTGTTTACACGTACATCGTGTTGGGCACTGGATTTCAGGAAGGGGGACCACCTTTTATCACGCAACCCACGGGACTTTCAGTCCTGCGGTTTGTCCGGTTTTTTTAAAGTCACAGGAGGATTCGGAAAATCATAGGTCTAAACACCCCCGGGACAAGATATCTCAGTACTTGGTGATGACTGGAAATATATGTGACCAGGGGCGGGCTCAGGGAAGAGAGGAGGGGTCAGTCACCTGTTCAATAGATTCAGCCTCACCAGATGAAAACAAAGGCTTCCATTCCAGCTGCAAGCAGGTTTGTGTATGTCTGCATTAAATCACCCTGTTCAATGGATTTCTACACTGGGAAACCTACTTTAACCCCCACCCCCACCCCACGCTTGGTTTAAATTTTAAAGAGAGAGTAAATTGTAAAGAGATCACAGATGATTGCCCATTAACCCCCACCCACCCACCTGCATCCACTCCATTTGTTTAAAGGGAACAGTAAAAAATGCCACTGTCTGAGCAGATGATCGAACATTCACACACACACACACACACCCTCCTGCATCCTCACTTTCAATGGGCTTTAAATGCTGTTCTTTCAATTCGGAAGACAGCAAAGGCTGTAGCCACTAAGCATCCCTTCCTTCCTCAGTTTCAGTGGGCTTTAAATGCTGTTCTTTCAATTTGGAAGGACAGCAAAGGCTAGGTCGCTCATTCTTCCACTCATCCTCTTATTGCCTCATCCCCAATGCAACACTCATTCATCCCCTTATCCCCAACGCAGAAGCTTTAACAAACATTTGAGCCAGCCAATAGCATCGCTCGTGGCGTGAAACTCTAAAGGAAGTATGTCACTGAGGTTGTGAAAAAATGAGTAATCGCATCCTTGATTGACAGCTAAAAAAAAAATATCCTGGGACCGTAAACTTGTGTAAACAAAAAAACCCCAGGGTAGTATATAGTGGGAGAAGGTACATATCGCAGGACATGATGCCGTGTAAACAATGATCCCGGGATCTCCCGGGATATCCAGTTCAGAGACAAAAATCGTCTAAACAGGGAGGGACGAATACGGGATCAGGAAGTCCCAGGACACCCCGTGACAAAAACTCCCGTCTAACTGGCACTGTGTAGTTTTGCTCTCTTGCCATATGCCTAGGCTTTCCCTTTTTTAATGCACACTGAACAGTTTATCAGGTGATGGAGAGGGGGCGTATAGTCTGTTACTGTTCAGTCAAAAGGCAAAGAAATGCAACACAAATGGTGTGGCATTTCCACCTGCCACTGCAGAAAAACAACAGAGAGAATATACTGTGGTATAGTGGTCAGAGTGCTGGACTTGGGAGATTTAGGTAATAATTTCTGTTGTTGGGTTGTTGTTGTGTGCCTTCAAGTCTTTTCCAACTTATGGCAACTCTAAGGCGACCCTATCATGGGACCTTCTTGGCAACATTCGTTCAGAAGGGGTTTGTCTGTGCTTTCCTCTGAGGCTGAGAAAGAGTATGACTTGCCCAGTGGGTTTCCATGACTGAGTAGGGATTCAAACTCCTGTCTCCAGAGTCCTAGTACAGCTCTCAAAAAACTACACCATGCTGGTTCTATTAATCTTTACAATTTCTAATCTTTCCTTAGGAATTAAATTTATTGGGTGACCTGGAGCTACTTTCTTACTCTCAATCGGACCTACTTCACAGGGTTATTGTGAGGATAAAGGGAGAACCCAGTCATGTATTCTGCCTTGAGCTCAGTGGGTGAAAGGCACAATACAAAGTAATAGTGAGAAAGGGGAACCTGAAGTGTGGACGTATTGAGAATAGGAGGGAATGGTGACCACCACATTGGAAATGAGGGCATAGTACAGGGCCCACAAGCGTAAGTCTAAAACAGAGGCTGAAAATATCTCAGGAAGGTCTTCATGATAAGGCGGACATACGTTTGAATGTTTTCAATATAAAAAAGAAGAGGGACGAAACAGAAGTTTATAAAAAATATTAACTGTTCAGGCTCCATTACCCATAATGGAATATACCGTAAATGGCCACTCAAAGAAACAGTTTGGATAGGAATGGATGAGAGGTGGTACAGTTTCACACAACACACAAATAATTTATGAAATTCAGTTTTAGGAGAAGTGATTGTGGCCAGCAGTAGATTAGATGGCTTGAAAGGGCAATTGGATGCATTTCATCAAGGAAATTAGACATAGAAAAGATGAGGTCATCAACGGTTGTTCTACCCTGAGCATGGAAAAGTTGCTATTGCTATTGTTGTTGTTATTACAGACTGACCCCTGTATCCACGGGACCAGTATCCGTAGTTTCACTTATCCACAGCAAAAAAAAAAGTTCTTTCTAGGCATTTTCTAGGTCTTTCAGTGTAATTCTATGGTATGCTTCTGCTGGAAGTTGGGCTTGAAGTCATTAATTTCAACAGGGTTTACTATTATCTACAGTTTCATGTATCCAAGTTAAGTCTAGGAATGTAACCCCTGTGGATATGGGGGGGGGGCACCTTTACTATTATTGCATGACAGCTCCTGGAATACTGCAACCAGTATGAGGGATTTTTTTTTTCAAACCACAGGATTTGAGGAGAGGGTTGGGATATTTGCATCTGAGGAAAGGAAAGAGAGCCAGGGTGGTGAAATGGTCAGAGAGTTGAATTAGGACTTGGGAAATCCATGGAACCCTAAAATCCACTGGGGGGTTGTCCACATGGTGAAAATACCCCTCACAGAATTTGCTCAGCAAACGAGCTGTCTTAATGGGATCCTGCACTGTCTCATCATATTGTGAAGGAGGGGGGCCCAAAAGAGGAAAAACTGCGAGAAAAGCCTTCGCGATTTTTTAAAAAAACTCCAGAGATTATGTGCATTTTCGTTCGTAAAGACAAGTGATTTGACATGAATCGCTTTCCCATGCAGGATACAATGTAAACCTGATTGGCTGGATGAGCACAGGGGGCGGGGCTGGCTTACAGGGCAAGTGCCCACTGCCACCATGTTGAATTTTCACTTTAGCACGTGATTGCTAAGGCAATAGAACAGAGGTTTGTGCTATCTTTTTTTCCTTTCTTTTTGGGGAAAGGTAAAATATCACTTGTGCACACCACAGAAGTAGTTTTTTTTTTTTTAAGGTCAGTGGCGGCAGATTTAAAAATGCGAATAATCCATTCATGGCTGCCATCTGAGCTACAGTCATGCGGGGGTTATGGGGGCTGTAAAACCATTAAGATAGCTGGTGTGACTTGCTATTACTGGGGAAAGGCTGGGTTTTTTCCCCTTCGTGTAGACATGGCCTGGGTGACCTTGGGCTAGTCCCTCTCTCAGTTTGGCCAGTCTCACAGGGATGTTATGAGGATAAAGTGTGTTGTGGCACGGGGTGGGGGTGGCAGAAGCAGAGCTGTGTTCTCTCTCTTGAGCTCACTAGAGGAGAGGTGGGATGTAAATGTGAATGAATAAATAAATCACACGGAGGATCAGGTGCGGTGGGGGGGGGAGGAAGGCAGACACAAGCATGTTCCTACCCAGTCTGCCATGGGCTGAAAGACAGGATGGCTTGATCCTGTTTCAGTGTTCCACTGCTTTTCAATTCGTTATCAGCTATACTGATTCCATAACTCTAGTGGTGGTGGTGTGATGAGACTGTGAAGTGGTTCCTTCCACACTTGTGCCAATTACTTATGGGGGAAGAAGGCTGACTTGAAGCAGTGATAAGACACAGTTTCAGTTCAAGCAATCCTGCATATTTGGAAAGCTTCCAGATGTTGTTGGATTGCAACTCACAGCACATAGCCAATGGTGAGGAAAGATGAGAACCCAAGAGTTCTAGAACATCTGGTGGGCCATAAGTTGCTTACTTTATAGGTGGGAGTTGAACCTTGATAGCTTTTCTCACATGGAGAACATATTGGTTGGCAGATTCTGAGAGCTGTTGTACAAATAAATAAATTTTCCAAGCTCTGGGGCTTAGTCAAGCTGAATGGAAAGGAATCTCTCAGTTGAAGGGTGAGCAGGGAAGAGCTGCTTTGCATCCTGCCTGTAAGCTTCTAAGAGATACCTGTCTGACTACTGTTGGAAATATGACAATGGGCTAGGCTTGATCTAGCTAGGTAGTAAAGTGGTTTTGCATAGGATGGAACTCACCTGCAAGTGCACATAATCGTAATCATCCATCCAGCTCTTTTCTGAACTATCATTGCTGTTGCACTGATAATGCTGGCCCTTAGAGAGAAGCGGTGGCAAAGAAGTGCAGTGGTCTTGGTTTTTGTCTCCGGGCTGTGACATCAGGGCCTGAGGATTGTCATACACATAATCCACAGCTGGCCCCATGCTTTCCGAAGCACTCTTTATGTAGGAGCTGCAAGGCCCTTGCTTGAAGAGCACCTCAGCATTGATGCTGATGCTGGTGGTCAGTTGCTTAGCATCATCTGAGATTGTCCTTGCCACCATCACAAACCGATCCAGGTCATCACATTTGTTCTGGGGCTTGTTGCGGGCCAGGACGTTCAAGGACCAGCTGCAGTTATTGAGGTCCTGGCTAGTCTGGGTCAAGATCTGATGAGAATCATCCAGTCTCTGCAGTTCTCTCCTCAACTTATTGTAGAGGCTGAGTTCTGAAAGGAAGGAAGCATTGGCTGTTGCCCCTTTGGCAAAATTAAGGTAGTCAACCAGTGATTGCTCCACCTTGTCAACAGCGGTGTGGATCTTATTCAGGTGCTTTTCCATGTACTCGTAAGACCGCCATTCAGGAGTGACAAGGGCCATTAAACTGGAGACCGTGGTCTCCACTGTGTTCTGATGCCAGTAAAGTCTCTCTATGGCTGTGTCAGGATCCAGTCCTAATCGTCTTTCCTGAGAAGGGGTGGATGAAAAAGAAGACTCCTTCGATGTTGTGGAAGATGTGGACATATTGCTCCTTGTACTCCCCGTACTAGAAAAAGACAACCTGTTCATCCCATCAGTCATATCCTGCAATTTTTTAGTGTCCTGGCTGACTTGTGGAGGCACATCGTACACACCTTCTTTTCCATCAGGATTTAGACTGTCTGCAAACTCCAAATGCTGTCCAGGGAATGGGACTCCTCGGGGGGTGTCATAGACATCACTCTGGGGAGCAATTAGCTGCCCCGCAAACTGAGTTTGGTGGCTCACTGGGACATCATACAGGTCTTGTTGGTGTGGTGATAAGTTGGAAGAGATGGGTGGATTGCAACAACATTTTTGTCCAGGTTCTTTTGCAACTGCTTTGGTTGTGGGTGGAGGGACATCATACACACCCTCTGGTCTTGTCTCATGCTTTATGCAAGCTGCTGAATCTGGTGAGCATTCTCTGGAATCGTCTTTGCATGCCAAAGGGGGAATGGCATAGATCTGGAACATAAAATGCAATACTGTGAATGAGCAGAGCAACACTGTCTTCATAAAGAGAAGGGTGTCATTCAAAGTAAATTCTCAGGGAAGACATTTGTCAAGAAAGCCAAAAGAATGTACAAAGAGATGTGTTAGATCAGGACAACAGCTGATAAAGCATTCTGTTTACACAGAGGCCAACCAGCAGCCTATGGGAAGTTCATCTGCAGGCCATGACTGCATAAACACCTGTCAGCTCCTGTATATTAGTTGATATACAGAGGAATACCTGTCTCTGATGCTGGAGAGAATGTTTTCCATCATGACTAGTTGTCACTTATGATGATATATATTCCCTCCACATACAGAACATATTTACAGTGAAGACAAGTGGACACTTTATTACTGTGATGTGATCTTTGGCCAAGTATGGCCCTGTCACACACTCTTCCAGTACACTTCTCTACAAAAACCCTCACAGGCTGGAATATCATTATGAGGTAGTTTCCCAGTGGACAGGGAAACTGACACTAGCATGTGATATAAGACCATAATACAGCTGATCTTGATGATTTCTCTATAACCAGTAGGTCTTGTAACCTGACCATATGGAACCAAAGTTTGCTGTGGTGCAGTGCTATCAAGATCAGAAACACTGTGTCAAGCAACATCTTTTGCCTAGCAGAGACACCTCACAAAGAGAACAGCAGAGTGACATAATCTTGTTTTATGTGCCGATGGAAGCTAGGGGGGCTGGTATGGTCTTTGGTATGGTCTTATTTTAGAGCAAGAGTGGACAACATGCAGCCCACCAGCCATATGCAGCCCTTGGGGCCCCTAGGAGCAGCCCCTGAAGCTCCTCAGAAGCCTCCCAAAATCTCTAGGCTATTTTTTTTAATTGTTGTGATTTTGGGCTGAATTTTTAACCCCCAAATCACAGAGGTTTGCTTCCCCTGACCCTCCAAAGCCCCCATCTTCCCAAACCCCAAAAATAAAATTTAAAAATCAGTCAAAATGGCAGCCAGAAGTGACGCTGCACCAGTTCAGGCATGCCAAAACATGCCAGTGTGGCCTACCAGGTGGGTACAGGATTGAAAAATGGCCACTGTCCCCTGCACAGCCACCAGCTCCCATTTTAGAATCATCTATTGTGGAAACCTATGGCTTTCTTTTAAAAAAAAATTAAGAAAATTTTTCTGTTGTATAGAACTACATATAACAGGAATATGATGAAAAAATAAAAAATAGAAAATCACAAAAGAGTTAGTAACACACACACACAAGTAAAAAGGAAAGAATGAAATAGTAATTTGCAAATTTCCTACGGATGGTTATGTATGATATAAATTTACCCTGTTGATTTTGCAAAAAGGTAACTACCAATCCAAACCTTTCTTAAAACTATTCACTGATTTTTCTCTAATTAAAATAGTTAACTTGTCCATTTCAGCAAGGTCAAACAATTTCATCAACCACTCCTCCCCTGTCAGACAGTCAGTACTGAGAATAGAAAGAAACTATTCCGGAAAAAAAAAAAGCAAGGAAAATCTAAGTCAGTACTTTCCATTTCTGCATGTATAACAGCCTAGCTGCCATAATCATGTGTTGTATAATTCTCCCATGTTTTTTCTCGATTTATTCCTCAAACAGTCCCAATAAAAAGAGTTCTGGAATTAGTTGGATTTTTATCTTCAGAATGTCCTGAATCAAACTATGAATCTGAATCTGAATCTAATTTCCCCCTCCCGGCTTTCTCACAAGTCCACCACATATGATAAAAAGTTCCCTCTTGTTCCAGAGCCCTATGGCTTCCAAACATATTCAGCCAGACAGCTAATAAGAATTCTGTAACTGTATGTCCACTACTGTTTTAAAGGGTTTTTATTTCCATTCCTAGTTCACAGTGAGTCCATATTCGGAATTTATTGAACTGAGGTCTTGTCTATACAGTCAAAATAATCCGAACGGGATGTGAATGTACGGCAATCTGTTCATACAGGCATGCACATAAATACATGTCATTCGCAAAGTCCGTGTGCATCACGTCTGGGTTTCATCCAGATTTTTTAAAAAGCTCTGTACACATTATTTTTCAGAATTATTCAAGAAAAATGAAATAAAGAAAGAAAAAATTGAAAATTATTTGGATAAGTAGAAATTGCCTCAAATCTCAAAAGATTATCAATCAAAGTTAAACATATTAATCATGAAAGAGGAAGTAACAGCAACCATCAAAAGATCTAAATGAAATAAAGTGCCAAGTCCAGATGGATTCCTAACAAGTTATTATAAATTATTTGAAAAGGAACTCTGCGTACACATGAAAAATACATTGAATACAATTTTGCGAACAAAAAAAGTACCAGGATCCTGGGAAACAGCCATGATATCTCTGATTCCTAAAGAAGGCCAAGATGAGACTAGACCCAACAATTATAGGCCAATATCACTTTTAAATTCAGACTATAAAATTTTTATTTCAATTTTGGCTGGAAGAATTAAAATAATTTTACAAGAATTTATTCTTGAAAACCAGACAGGCTTCCCACCAAAAAGATTACAGTCGCCCCTCCACATTCGCGAATTTGACATTCGCGGTTTTGATTATTCGTGGTTTTGGGAGGGCCCCCCTGGGCCCCCCCAAAACTGCGACACGGGGCCTCCGGAGGCCCCGTGAAAGCCCTGGGAGGGAGCGGGGAGGGCCGGGGAGGCCTCCACGGGGCCTTCGGAGACCCTCTGGAGGCCCCGCGAAGGCCTTGGGGAGGAGGGGGGAGGGCCGGGGAGGCCTTCACGGGGCCCCCGGAGATGCTCCGGAGGCCCCATGAAGGCCTGGGGAAGGCTGGGGAGGCGATCATGGGGCCTCCGGAGACGCTCCGGAGGCCCCATGAAGGCCTGGGGAAAGGTTGGGGAGGGCCGGGGAGGCCTCCATGGGGCCTTCGGAGATGCTCCGGAGGCCCCATGAAGGCCCGGCGAGGGGGTGGAAAGGGCCGGGGAGGCCTCCATGGGTCCTCTGGAGATGCCCCAGAGGCCCCATGAAGGCCTGGGGAGGGCCGGGGAGTCCTCCATGGGGCCTCCGGAGGGTCTCCAGAGGCCCCACGAAGGCCCGGGGAGGGAGGGGGAGGGCCGGAAGAGGTCTCCACGGGGCCTTGCTAGGCCCCCGGGGCCCCGCGAAAGCCTTGGGGGGGGAGTGGGGAGGGCCGGGCAGGCCTCCGTGGGCCTCCGGAGACTCTCCGGAGGCCCCGTTGAGGGCTTGGGCAGGAGGGTGGAGGACTGGGGAGGCATCCACGGGGCCTCAGGAGGGTCTCCGGAGGCCCCAGGAAGGCCTAGGAAGGGAGTGGGGAGGCTGGGGAAAGCGACTATGGGGCCTCCAGAGGCCCCATGGTCGCTATGGTGGGGGAGGGGGAGGGCAGTCGTTATTCACGGATTTTTCACATTTGCGGGGGTCCGTGGAACGTAACCCCCACGAATGTGAAGGGACGACTGTACTACGAAAAAATATAAGATATGATTGAATATTTAGATAAACCTATTGAAAAGAAAGCTGCCTTGATCTTCCTCGATGCCAAGAAGGCATTTGATAACATAAATTGGAACTTTATTATGGCGATCTTGGAAAAAAGGGAATTTAGTAGCAATTTGCAGAGATGGATAAAGGCAATTTACAATCAAGAAATAGCAAATATAATTGTGAATGGAGCACCTACTAAGATCTTTAAAATTAAGAAAGGAACAAGACAAGGATGCCCATTGTCTCCCCTATTATTTTTATTGGCCTTTGAAGTACAGTTGTCCCTCTGTATCCACAGATTTAAGTATTCATGTTTTGAAAATATTCTTTAAAAAATAATAATCCAAAAAGCAAACCTGATTTTGCCATCTTATATAAGGGACACCATTTTGCTATGCCACTGCATATAATGGGACTTGAATATTCACGGATTTTGGTATCCATGGGGGTTCCTGGAACAAAACCCCAGCGAATATGAAGGGACAATTGTACTGTTGAGAGTAATAAGAAAGGAAGATAATTAAAGACCTAAAAGTAAAGAAAGAAACATTTACATTAAATGCATTCATGGATGACTTATTAATAATATTGGAATACCCCAGAGAAAGTATTGATGATTTATTAGCAATTCTCGAAGAATTTGGGCTAGTCTCTGGACTTAAAATTAATAGGGAAAAAAACTAAAAAATAAACTAAAAACCTCACAAAAGAAGGCAAATTAGAATTTGAAGAACATTCTGGCTTCCAGGTGGAAAAGAAGGTTAAATATTTATGAGTAACACTGACTAACAAGACTATTTCTTTATATCAGGATAATTATGAAAAAACATGGAAAAACATAAAACAGGAATTACTGTACAAATATGGGAAAAATTGAATTTATCACTACTGGGAAGAATCTCCACAATAAACATGAACATTCTGCCAAAAATATTATATCTTTTCCAAAACTTGCCAAATATATCAAGTGGATATCCTTTTAAAAATTGGGGGAAAGATCTGTCTAAATTTATATGGCAGGGCAAAAAAACCTAGGATAAAACAAAAAATACTGCAAGATGAGAAAAAAACATGGCGGCCTAGAATTACCAAATTTAAAACTCTTCTTTACAGCAAGCTGCTTGGTTTGGATTAAGGAATGAATAACTCTATGCAATGAGAGACTATTAAAGCTCGAGGGGCATAATCTGCGATTTGGATGGCACACCTATTTATGGTATGAAAAGGTTAAAGTAAATGCAGATTTTAATAACCATTGTATAAGGCATGCCATCCTGAGAATTTGGGGAAAATATAAACATAAGTTTTATTTGAAAACACCTCTTTGGATCTCTACACAAGAGTATTCTATAGAACAGACAAAAAATCAAGTAAAAAATGGCTGTTATACCAAGATTTGTTAAAATGGAACAAAGAACAATATAATTTAAGATCAATGGAAGAATTAGAATCACTAGGTTGGTCTGTCCAATGGTATAGATGCAGACAACTGAGAGGGGAAAAATTAATTGACAAAAAAAGAAAGATTTTGAGATTAAAAAAACCCCCACATTTCAATGAAGAACATCTACTTTCTAAAATGTACAAAATGTTACTAGAATTAGAAATGGAAGCAGAACTGATCAAAAATTGCATTAGATGGGTGCAAGATATAGGCCATAACATAGATTTGGAAAAAATGGGAAAAATTATGGATAAAAGAAATTGCATGTTATGACTTCAAGGAGAATATCTACAAAATGTTATTTAGATGGTATCTGACACCAACCAAATTAGCCAAGATTTATAAGCAACCAAATAAATGCTGCTGGAAGTGTGAGAAAGAAAATGGCACCTTTCACCACATTTGGTGGACATGTACCAAAGCAAGAACTTTTTGGCATGAATTTCAAATTTGGATACAAGAAATTTTAAAACTGAAAGTATGTCTGGATCCAGAGTTAATGGTACTAGGAATTTTTGGCAATCATTTAAAAATTCAAAATACAGTTGCCCCTCCACATTTGCGGCTTTCACACTCGCGGTTTTGATTATTTGCAGTTTAGCCCCGAGCCCCTTTGGGAAGGCCGGAGAGAGGCGGGGCAACTTCCTGCCTACGCCTTCCCCGGCTTTCCAGAGGCGGCTCCGGGGCTTCTAAGCCTTGGAGTCCGCTCAGGAAGGCGGGGGGGGGCAGCCTCCTTTCCTCCCTTCCGCTGCCTTCCCCAGCCTTCCTGAGGGGGCTCCGGGGCTTCTAAGCCCCAGAATCCGCTCAGGAAGGCCGCGGGGAGGCAGGGCACCTTCCCTCCTGCCCACCGCCTTCCCCGGCCTTCCTGAGGGGGCTCTGGGGCTTCAAAGCCCCGGAGTCCACTCAGGAAGGCTGCGGGGAGGCAGGGCACCTTCCCTCCTGCCCACCCGTTGCCTTCCCTGGCCTTCCTAAGCAGGCTCCGGGGCTTGAGGCCCGGACTCCCCTCAGGAAGGCCGCGGAGAGGCAGGGCAGCCTCCCTCCCGCCCGCCCTCTGCCTTCCCCGGCCTTCCTACGGGGGCTCCAGGGCTTCTAAGGCCCGGAGTCCCCTCAGGAAGGCTGCGGAGAGGCCAGCCAGGCTGGCCAGACACCTTCCCGCTGGGGGGGGGGTTTGCGGGAGCAGTATTTTTTATTTGCGGTTTTTCCACATTTGCGGGGGTCTCAAGACCCTAACCCCCATGAATGTGGAGGGACGACTGTAGTAAAATGCTACACTACATGATTATTACCACAAGGGTCCTCTATGCACAAAAATGGAAGACTACAGAAATACCAACCAAAGAAAGCTGGATCTAAAATGTGCTCAATATAGTAGTAATGAATAAACTGTCCTTATTATTAAAGGACAAACCAATAGAAAATTTTAGAAATGACTGGAAACCCCTGTTAGACTATATAAATTATAAAGAAGGTATAAATATGCTGGAGGTTTAAACATATATATAGCTATTTAAAGATATCAAGCTGTAAGGTTAAATTCCTAATATTTTAAGTAAATACTAAGAAAGTTCAAAGTATTGTAAAATAATGATTTTGATCAATAGAAGTCAGTGTTAGATATGTTAAATGTTAGTGTAATAAGTGTATAAATGTTTAGAAAAAAGTATATGTATGTGTATGTCAATAATATATGTTAGTAAATGTAAAGTATGTCAATAATACATGTTAGTAAGTATAATGTATAATGTTGTATTGTTACATAAGAGGTAAAAAACAAGAAAAATTACATATAAAAATAAATAAAAAGGCTCCATATGACATGTGAATGTGCGATCGCTTGAACACTTGCATTTCACAGATATGAACAGGCAGCATAATTTGATTGTCTGGATGAGCATGTGGGCGGGGCTAGCAAACAGGAAAAGTCCCTGTGGCTGCCATGTTACATTTTCAATTAAGCAAGGCTCCAGTAAGTCGATAAAACGGCAATCTTATACTCTTCTTCTTTCTTTCGTTTTTGGTAAATACGAACTATCACTTGTGTGCACCATGGGAAACTGTTTTTGTTTTTGTTTTAATTTGTGATGGCAGATTTAAAATCGTGAGTAAATCACTCGGGGCTGCCATTTTGGCTAGGAGGTCATGCAGAGTTTAGGGGGGCTCTTTTGACCGTGAAGACAGGTTGCATTGTTGTGAATGCCTGCTTTTTCAGATGTGTTCATATTTCCTCCTCCCTTGTAGAGACAAGACCTGAGATAGAATCCCCACCCCCCCAAGTATGGCAAACATGGACTTGACAGCAGTCGATCCATATTTTCAAGTTCCCAATGCTTTTTTGGCATCCACCAAAGCCATAGCACCAACAGGAGGAAGTTATGGAAAGGCCAAGACACCCAACAAGTTTTGTAAATGAGGAACAGTATACTGTGGGATTACGGTACTCAAAGTCAGTCACTCAATTTCATATTGACAGGGTGACTTCACTGGAATATCACAGTAAGCCATGGCTTGTAATTTATTGAAATCTGGCTTATTGTGACTGGAAGAATATGTTACTGCTGACAAGCCTTGCTTTGTTAAATGGCCACAACCACAACCTGAGCTCATGGTTTGTTGCAGGTTTATAAACTCTGGCTTCTTTAAACCATGTCTTGCCACAATCCACGTGGTTGGTGGATGGCTACAACCATGGTTGCCAGGTTGCTACAACTAGATTTCTTGAAATATGGCTTGAAACAATACATAGCTTAAGAAATAAACCATAGGAACAGAAATCAATGGCTTATAGAGCCATGTAAATGTTCCAACTGACTCTAAGGATGTTTTGATTTATGCTCATGCAGTCAAAGCTTCAAGTGGAACCACTGCTTGGTAGAGGGCCAAAGCTGATAAACTCTTCTTAGGTAAAGCATCAGCCAACTGCATATGTGTTGCTTTTAACTCTAATTACAAGAATATATCTTACATAAGGATAATAATTATGCTCTCAAAGTTTATCTTTGTCACTGTTTTTTTTGAATGAAATAAATGAACTAACTAGATGCTTAAGGGTGATGTTTACAGGGCTAGAGTTCAAAGCACTCCCTGCTCTTTCTCCCACCTTTCTGTGCAAAATCTCCTTTTTGTTTCAACACGCCTTCACTCTGGCATGAAATGACATGTTTGTTCTAAATGGTACAGCAATAGGCTTACCCCTTTTGAGGGAGGAACATCATAGACCTCTTGGGATTTCACATCACTCATTTGAGCTGCTTGCCTGAGACCTTTAAAGGATGCAGGGGGAACATCGTAGATCTAAGCAGGAGGCAAAAGAGAAGTGCCATGACAATGGTCTGTTCAAATTAATCCACCCCACCCCCACTAGCCTTCTTCTCAGCATATCTGCTTCAAACAGGATGAGGTTTGGGGTTTTGCTTTCTGCTGCTTAGCTTTTTTAAACTACACACATACTAAGACATTTTCCAAGAAAGCCTTGAACAGAGCTTAAGAAAAGTTATTTTTCTGAGACTCAGAATTTCCCAGCCAGCATAGCCACTTGTCCAAAAAAAAAAAAAAGTAACGTCTGCTGAATAGCCTTGAGAGGAATATATACACAGTGTCCTAAAATTATCTTTACAATCTCAGTTCTATATAAAATTGAAATTGTACAGATAATGTTTAGACACCCTGTACTTTGCTGGATGATCTAAAGCAGAACTTAGAAAAGTTCCTACTCTCAGAATCCCCTGGCCTTCATGGCCACAAGTCAGAGAAATAAGAACATCTAAGAAGAACTAGTCCAAACGTAAGCTCTGGTCCTGAATAAGTTAACTATGTCTCAAGCAAGGCATCCCACCGGGTTTGTCAGAGGGATAAAAATAGAACAGGATATATTCTACCCCATCCCTGCCTTGGCCTGGGAGAGTTCACAAAACGAAACCTAAACAATGAGACCTCTGACACAGGCCTCTATCCTCTGGAGGCTTTGACACTTGTGATTTATTTTCACAGAGCAGTGGGACTCCCCTTCTCCCTCCCCCTAGTGAAGTAGGAGCACAGCTGCTGATAGTCATTAATGCCTAATCCCTAACCATTTTCATGAGGTGTGAATTAACGCCCCCACCCACTGTCACATCCTCTCTCTGTTCCACTGAGCTCAGCATATATGTGCTCCATTTCCCCTGCCTGGAATCTTGATAGTGGGGCTGGAAGGATTTATTTTCTGTTCTGCTGTCTCTTTGCTTTATGTCCCAGCAATATTAGGAAGAAGCCGGTTTCAAGATAAGCCCCTTTTGGAGGTTAGTGCTAATGAAGAAAACTGATGTTGTTGAACCCAGAGCCAATGAGAGAGGGGAGGGGGAGAGAGACTGGCTCATCCCTCAGGGCAGGAATCTGGCCCTTCTGATGTTTTGGACATCAGTTCCCATATGCCCCACTGATCAGGAGCAATGGTAAAGGACTGTGGGAATTGTCCCAGAAAACATCTGGAATGCCAAAGGTTCTCCATTTTAGGGACTGGCACGGCCATCCCTCTATGCAAACTCTTCTCAGAATTCTTTCAGCACCCCAAGGACAGGGATGGGAATTGTGATATCCTAGAGGCATTACTGAGCTGCAACTCCCAGGAGCTCCAGCCAGAATAGCCTATGGCGAGGGATGCTGAGAGATGCAGTTCAACAACATCTGCATGATACCCACCCCTGCCCAGTGGACACAAGGATGAACACTATCTTTCTAGTAACATATCCTCATCACCAGACCCTGTCTAATCTTGGAAGCTAAGCAGGATCACCCCTGGTTAGTACTTGGATGGGAGACCACCAATGAATCCAAGGTGCTGTAGGCTATATTTCAGAGGAAGGAACTGGCAAAACCACCTCTGAGTATTCCTTGCCTAAGAAAACCCTATGAAAATCATGGGGTTACCATAAGTCAAAAGGTGACTTGAAGGCACATACATCCTCATCCTGGCCAAACTGAGGGAAATATCCTGAGTCAGCCCTATATGGCAACCTAGAAGACATTTTCTTCAGCAGCCCCCAGACTGCAGACCTGCCAGAAAAGACTCAAGAGCTGGATCTGTTGTCTAAGGGTTTGTCTAGAACTTGCTGGAATATACCAACTTTCAGTGGGCATATTCTGGCCCTAGAGCTGGCCAATGTTCTCCATTACCCTGACGAAACAGGAGGAAGTCCACACACACACACCAGCCCATACTAGCAGGCGCCGCCACTGTTGTTGCACTTACTAAAGGCAGGAAGGAGGCTCTCAGCATGTGATCAAGGCTGGTCACATGCAGGGGGCGTTGATCACATGCTGGGCATCCCTCTAAGACGGGCTATTCCCAGAATGCAATTTGCTTGTATGGGGGAAAAATGGTTTACCTGAGAAATAATGTTGGTGGAGGTGAAATTGTTTAGACTAGGGTTGATACCACGCAGCCTGCATATTTTATTGGACTGCAACTCCTGGCATTCCTCACCATTAACTATGCTGGATACGGCCATGGGGAACTGCAGTCCACCAACATCTGGAGGGCTGCATGATTCCTACTCTTGGCTTAGAAGCTTTAGGTAACTCTGTGTCATCAGCTGAAAGGACTGTGCCCCTTAGAAATCAGAAGGAGGTTTCTGTTTGGGGGCATCCCAATACCCAGGATGTTTGTAAAAACCAAAACAAAACCCTTCTACCTATCTACTGAGTGCAAGTGGTCACCATGTCAAAGAGGAACAAATATTTCTGATTGGGAATGAACCAACCCGATCTCTGCTTAGGAAATAGACAAAATGCCAAGACCTTGGCTACAAATTCATTTAAGTACCATTGACATTTTTATTGGTACCTACCCCTTGGAGAGGACGAGCTGGTGGGATATCATAGGTATCTTTCTGGTATTTGGTGGGGAACTCGTAAACATAACCTTGTCCTGACCTGACTGGAGTTATTACCTAAGGGTTCAAAGAGAAAGACATAAGGACTGAACATAAGGACTTAAACAGTTACAGGCTTAACATATAAAGAGTCCCGGTACAAGCATTTATTTTACTGACTGATGTACTTTAGTGTGGCTGTTTTACAAGCAAAAAAACCCAGAACAATAATTGTCTTTGATAGTAAAAATATGGACATCCAACCTAAACAATAATCATGCTCCTCTCCATCCATTTAAACTTTTTTTCCATTCAACTTCTCTACCACTACTTACCACCAGCTATTCAATTTATATACATGTGTGGTGATTAGTTGGTGGACCAGATGTAACATACCTCACCCCCCAGACTTTATGCATCCAAGGAGTTTGTCCTGTGCTTTGATGCTTAAGGAAAGATTTCTGAGACCAGGGACTGGGATTCAACTCAGCACCAATATTTGGGCAGGAGTGTTTCTGATGGCTGCCTAACTATGAGCTACTTCACTCATTAGTCTGGGGGGGGCGGACAGCTGTGTTAGTCTGTGGCAGCAAAAATAATGAGTCTTCCATCACCTTAAAGACCAACACATTTTATTTGGCATGAGCTTTGCTATGGATGAAGTGGGCTGCAGCCTGCAAAAGCTCGTGCCAAATAAAACATGCGATTCTTGAAGGTGGCACAAGACTTTTCTTGTGGATAAAACATGTGTTAGTAAATCTGACTCGTATCTACACACATGAAACTTGTACTTCATGGAAACTGAGATGTGATTATTTCAAAAGATTCTCTCTTGATCCAAGCCAGCATTTCAGAACGCCTTGAATGAAAAATATTATCAGAGTTTGGCAAAGTTCCCTTCTTTGGACTAGAACTCCCAGAATGCCCCTGCCAGCCTGGCCAATAGGCTTGATGGTCTTGATCTGGTTCAGGATCAAATTGTATCCATTGCGTCTGCTTTTCCCATCATTTAAACAGTGGTTAGAGGGACACTGGTTGGATCATCATGATGGTACAAGTATGTGTGTGAGAGAGTGAGAGTGAGGGAGAGAGGATTAAAGACCTCCTACCTCCTGCCCCAGTCCAGAGCCCCAGTCCAGATCAGGGTCACCCATACCTGCAATTTATGTTAAAATAGCCATCCACACAATTGACACCCAGGTCCTCCGATCACAACACTATAACACTTTTTAATCGGTATACTAATGATTTGAGAAACAGGCTCTAGCTGTCACACAACTCCTCACTTTTGATATTTTGCAACAAACTGCACCCATGGCCAATCTTGTTCAACAAAACAAATGCTTTAAGTCTGGAATTAACATTTGCATGGCAAACTTTCAGTTCAGTGTGGCTTTTTAAAAAAATTATAAAACCATCTCTAAACAGAGTTTATAGCAGAAACAGATATTCCCTAAACAATAAATGTTATTTGGTTTCACAATTTTCTGAAGTGTAGGCACAGAACCAACAGATTCCTAAGAAGTTTAGTTTTACAAAAGGGTGGCTTGAGATGAATATTCCTTTATTTTCCACATAAGTGCCAGCAAGAATTAGAGGTTCTATAGGTGGCTACCATTCTGAAGAGTTATGTGGAATTTAGTTACAAACAGTGCTGTCTTCTGGTAGTCCCATTACCAGGCTGCTGTAAGGATCCTGTTCTCCCATATAAACCCTCACCCTCCAACTCTCCCAATTTGGCAGGGACAGTCCTGATTAATCAGATTGACTTTCTATTTTCCTGCTTTTTCAGCTGCTTTTAAAATGTTCATCTGAAAAATGTTGGGAGGGCATGTAAGCCTGCCCAGGCTCTGAGATGTTCAGGTGAAGCCTTTCTCTGGACCCACCACTTTCACAGGCATGTCTGGTGGGGACATAAGAGAGGGCCTTCTTAGTGGCTTCTCCAGAGTTGTAGAACACTGTTTTAAAGGGGGCTAGACCATTCCCCTCTTTGTTGTTCTTCCATCAGCAGGCAAAAACTTTTAAAAAAAATGTTTGACAGGCTTTCAGGAACGGATCAATCAGACAAAAATCTTATAGCTTGCCACATAAGAAATCTAGCATGATTGTGAAGCCTGGGGTGGCTCAACATGTGTTTAAGGGGGAAAAGATTTAGCACATAGGAAGCTGCCTCCTATCAGGCTAGTTTATCTGTCCAGCTAGTCTAGTAAAGCCTGTACTAACTGGCTGTGGCTCTTGAGCATTTCAGAGAGAAGTATTTCCTGTGATTTGTTGCCAGGTCCTTCAAATGGGTAATGTCAGGGATTGAACTGGGACCCTTCTGCATGCAAAAACTGTGTTCTAACTTCACCTACCACTGTCCATACTGACTCATTAACTATAACTCAGCATCCTAGATAAAAATGCCAAACAGATTCTATCTCCTGTCTTTGGGTAGCAGGTAGTACAGATAGGAGGTATTTCATATATTTATGGCCCCATGTATATCTGCATATGTAAACTGTTACAGCAGTACTGAAGAAGGAGCAAGCCTGATTTCTGCTGTCCAGAGACTAGGACACAGAGCAATGGATTCAAACTACAGGAAAAGAGATGCTGCCTAAACATTAGGAAGAACTTCCTGACAGTAAGAGCTGTTCAACAGTAGAGTACACTGCCTTGGAGTGTAGTGGGGGTCTCTTTCTGTGGAGGTTTTTAAATAAGAGGCTGGGTGGCCCTCTGTCAGGGGTGCTTTGATCATGTATTCCTGCATGGCAGGGGTTGGACTGGATGGCCCTCATGGTCCCTTCCACCTCTATGGTTCTATGACTCTATGAATACCAAAGATGTCTCTCACACACAGTGTACTGAACTGAGAGCCACAAGCTGTTCCAGTCTCTTTCCCCTCCTCCCTTGAGCTCACAAATGATTTTGGAGCCGTATTTTTCCAAAGACTGACAAAAGCCCCACAAATCTCCTTCAGATCTTTCAGTGACAAGTTTATTATTAGTCTGACCTACTAATTCTGAATACTAAGCATACTTGTAGAAATGCTTTGGAACATAAATGACTTTTTAAAGAAAAAGAAAGGTGGTGATGGTGGTGGTGGTGGTGGGGAGCACATTTTACATCTTTTCCCCTAGGGACTCTTCATTTGCAGCAATTCTGTTTTACAGTAAATAATAAGCCCCTAAGGCATTACAAACCATCCTCTAGGAGAACAGATATGGCAAATTAGAAACAAAAGCCTCTTCCCAAGGCAGCCTTAAATTTTAATCCTTGCTTTAATGTATGGCGTCAGGCTGCTTATAGAAAGTATGTAGAAAAATACTCAATCATGGCAATGTTGAAATGTGCTGCTCTGGAACTTAGCCAAAGGTACGAGTAACCAGATATGTACGGTACATTGAAAATCCAGTTTAGGATTCCCTGCCTCCTATTCCCAGATTATTTTTTTATAAGCATGTATGCACATGTCAGTTTTTTGTTTTTTTGCTTTCTCCTGCAATTCAATTTTTTTAAAAAATGTCTAGATTTTTGTATCATTCTTGTGAAGCAATCTGTGAATTTTAAAAAATGGTGGTCAAAAATAAACTGGACAATAAGCTATAAGACATTTGTTCCAGCCAAATGCAAAAGTACAGCTTTCCCAGAATGACCATGTTGTACTTCCTTGCCATGTAGCTCTTCAAGATGAACATCCTACCAGGAAGAAGAGGCATTGAACTTATTTCAGCACCACAAACTTAGCTCAGTAAACAGGGATTCAAACACTTTAAAACCTTCCACCTGGATGGAGAAATCTGCAATTTTGCTTTCTTCCACTTTCAGATTTTTAAAATCTCAGGATTTTAATGCTGAACTTACATAGAGATTTACATATGTCAAAAAGTTCTTACCCAAAAGCAAACTAAACTGAATCCTTAGCCTTTCCTGTTTCTGTACTGCAATACAGTAGGAGTAAGAGGCCAATGCAAGTCAGAATTTATACAGGCTGTGGCTTTTCTTTCTTGCCTAGCTAAGAACTGGACAGTTTGTTGGTTTGTTTCATTTACATCCCAACTTTCCCCTTGCACAGGGCCCAAGGAAGCATATATTTATTGATTTAAAGTTACTTTTCTAGACTATAACTCTCAAGAGTACCTCAGCAATTGTGGAAGTAATATCTCCTGACAATAACCTAGATTACCTCTATGGCCATTTCTGAAGCTGTTCACATGTGTCTGAGCTTATTTCCATTTGTTCAAAGCTAGCTGCATGAGTACCCTGTGTTGTTGCTGTTCTTATTTGCTGTCAAGTCAACTTCAGCTTATGGCAACCCTATGAATGAGAAACTTCCAAGGTCTCTGTTCATCAAGTGCCTTGCTCAGTTCTGGCAAATTCAGGGCTGTGGTCAAGCATCCACCGAGCTATAATCATGCATGCTTCCAGACAAGACTTTTATCAAGCAATTTCCCTGCTTTGTTTATGTAATTTTATAAGGACTCTGGACATGGTTATCTCCGATTTGTAACTCTCTTGGGTTTCCCCACTCACCTCCTTCATATTTTTTTCTTATCAGGGAGAAAAAAAGTTAAGGAGGAAAACACAGAAGAGTTGCACAATGCATCTATCTGGAAGCATCCCACATATTTAGTTTTGTAGTTTTCCTTTGTGGTTGATGTTGTTGATGACGATGTTAGTAGCAGTACTACTTTTTTAAAAATCGTGTCTGAAGCTATAAATCAAGTGGTTGAAGAAAAGAGAATTCAGTGAAGGAGATCCATACATGGATCCTTGCTTCTACATGATGTTTTTTTTAATTACTTGTCTGGATGCAGTGGATTCATAGGCTGATAAGTAGCTTCACATGGACAACATCTTGTAATACAGGATCAGGCTAGAATATGACTGAAATCACCAAAATAGAATCATGTTTGGGCCATATCAGTACTATTTGGAATTTGACAGGAAATTCTGATGTCTATTTTTGAGGAAGATGTGTCTATGAACATGTGATGAGACTATGAAATGTAGCACCTAAGCATGTCCCCCAAGTGCCCCAGAACGCCCACAAAGCTCCTGAAAGTTTTCAGGATGATTTTTGGCCCCAAAACAATGTAGAACGACACCCAAACATTGTAGATTTGCCTCCCTTATCCCCCTTCAAGCCAAGGAACATCACTTCATTTCACATCACTTCAGGCTGCAGAAAGTCTGCTGGAACCAATTTTGGGGATAGTCCAATTAATCCTTTGTCTTCCCACTTTTCCAGCTGCTTTTGAAACGTCCTTATTTCTCTTTCCTCCTCCACTTCCCCCCTTTGTCCTTAGCTTACTTCAATTGCTGCCAACTGAGTTCAAAGTGCAAAAGTAGTTTGCACTCAGTTAACCCAGCAGGGGAGAGAGGAAAGGGAACTGAATTTTTGCCTTTTCCTGCAAAAGTTAACTGCTGCAGATTGTGCATCCCTCCTCATTAATAATTTTTGCCATCTTGACCATACCCTGATGTTGCTTGGCAAAATATACTGTTTCTTGTGCAATATATATATATATATATATATATGGGCAAAAAACACATTTTTGTGCACATTTTTTTTTTACAGAAGTACCAATGCACAACCCCTCCCCCACATTATTGGTCAATGTAATAACCAGATCCTTTCATGCCAAGAAGAAGAACACTTATGAGTATTCCTTCCATTCCGGTCCAAACAGAAGACTCCCAGTACTACCAGTCAATTGGTACAGTGGGGCTACTCCAACTTTGCTTCTACAATGGATTTCCTGTGGTGACACAGAAAGAAGGAAGGGGCGGTGAGGGACCATGGGAAAGTTACAAATGGAAGATGATGATGCCTTGACTAAAATGCTGTGATGGAGGCAGCCGAACATTGAAGTCTGAAAAGTTGGTTGGACAAAATTTTCAATTGATCATTTCTGCTCCCAACTGTCTGAATTCTAACTTTACACATTTTCTTTCTCCACAATACCCTCTAAGCCTCACAAATGTGCAAATCCTCCAAGCAAGGTGTGCTTCTTCTTGCAATGAGTGTGGAGAGCTGTGAAAAAACAGCTTTACTTGAGACTGTTGAGTGTAATGAAAATATTTTCCATTCTTCTTTAGATGCAAAGGAAAGGGCAAGAAAAATACATGGGATTGGTCACCAGCATTAAGCCTTTGGATTAGCCAGTCTTGATAAAGATACTGGTTGTCTGTCCTTCTGCCCTTTCTGGATCCAAACAGTAGATTTTTCTGCCTGCTGTATATTTAAGCTCAAGCTCCCAACACCAGAGCCTTATTTTAGGGACCTAGTCCTGATGGTGAGATTGCAGTCCCATGCACACTGCCTTGGAAGTAAGTCTCATGAAGTTCAGTAGGACTTATTTCTAAGCAGTCATGCCTATGATTGCATGGTAAGGTACTTAGGGCTCCAGTACATCTCCTAGAATCAGAGACCATCTTCATGGCAGAGCTTAGCAAAATTACTTTTTTGGACTATCTCTCCCAGAATCCCACAACCAGCATGGCCACATACAACAAATGCATCTTCCATGGCTACTTCAGCTATCAAACTTGTGCCTGCTTTGGAGATTAACCAAGACAGAGCCATACTGTACTGGAACAGAGTGGACTGCTAGCTCATAATATTCTACTCCATTAATTCCTCTATATTTGTTTATTTAGCATTTCTATACAGTCCTTCATAGTTGACTCCAGGGTGGCTCATAGTATATCAAGTCAAATCAAACAAAACAATAATAGCAAATGAAACAGCATAAAGCTACAGCTAAAACAGGCCAGGTTCAAGGGCAGCAGGAAGCAGTTGAATGATTCAAAAGACTTGCAGGAATAAAGTGTGTGGGCCAGGAAACCATGCCAATGTTGTCCCTCCCTGCCAGGGGCCTGGTGAACACATGGATGTGGGTAGGATCCACATTCTTCACCCAACCCCAGGCTTCCTTCCTACCAGATCCTGCCAGAATGGTGTGGGCTCCAGACACGTGAAAGCAGCTCTGGTAACATATGAACTGGCTAGAAGTCTGAGCTAAACTTTCAGAAGTACCCCGGACGAACCTGAGCTAAGTTTGCCTAGAAATAGAACTTCAGCATGTATACTACTTTGGCTCTGGTTTTGATGATTTTGGCCTCCCTAGGAGAATGAGCTGTACATTTAAAGGAGCAAAATCCAAGAAGCATATTTCCCAATTAATATTTCAAAATAATGAGGTTCTAAATAAAGGAAGGAAACAATAGACAGGGAATGGGAAAAATGTTTCTCTCCTCTGCCTCTTCTTTGCTTTCTCTTCTTTTGACTTTCTGGTATGCAGCAATTTGCTTCCTGAGAAATGTCAACGAACTGCAGGCTGTCATTTTCCCCCTCTCTTTTTCTTTTAGAAGAATGCCTGTGGTCATCTGGTTCTTGAAAATCTGACATTGCAAACCAGAAATTTTTACTTGTTTACGCATTAACAGAACCAGATGGTATAACCACAATCTCCTTCTCTCACCTCCCCCCAACAATTGGCCAAAGAGGTAACAAGACTTGGCTCTGGTGGGATAAGTAAGGAGCGTATGTCAAGCCTGTAATATAAAGCAATGCATAACAATAACTTTTAAAAAGAACAAAGCTGAAAGCCTGTCAAAGTTCTCAGTCCTGTAACAGTGGTGACATGGGCCTTTTCTATGCCAACTCTGTATTCTTTTACCAAGAAAAATGCTGAGTCTGCATGTACTCTGTTAACCATCCAGCTCTGTGGCTCATTAAATCCCTTTTCCTTACACAAAAGTATGTGTGGAGGGGGGGGAGGGGAGGAAGAAATCCTTCCTATTCATTACTTAACACAGAAAAAGAGAGTATTTAAGAACCTTCATCTGCATTCTTTCAGCAATGACCAACAATATGGATTACCTCAGAGATGAAATTTTAAGAAAGTGCTGGCTCCATGGTTATTTCAAGTCTATTCCTGATCATATTGAATTCCACCTCCCCCCCTCCCCCCCCTTAATGGATTTCCAGTGGAAATTCCAACATGGGAACAGACCTGAATTTGACACAGTATATTCAAAAAGTACTGAGTACAGAATGTCCAGTGTTCAATGTAACTGAGAAGTTAAGTATTGCTTTTCCACATTACACTAATAGTCAGTGCATGCATGTCTTGTGGAACTGTTATTCATGTGGAAAATTGCCTTGAGGATGCTTTAGTCACAAAAAGGTGGGATATAATAGTTATGATGATGATGATGATGATCTTAAGAAGCGTATTGAGATCCAAAAAAACCTCAATAACTCACTCAGCTATTTGACTGGTAACATTTTAAAGACAAAGGGAAGTAAAACCAAAGCCGAAAAAAACTTCTGTTGATTTCTGTCAGGCAGGCCTGCCTTGTGAGAAAGCTGCTCCTAAGGTGAGCTTGGAAAAAAACTATTTTTGCACTACAAACTGCAGAACTCCCAGAGCTTGATTCTTCTTACTCGTTTATGCGCTAGAGAACACTGTCTAAGAATGTGACAGTTGTGCAAAGCTGCAGCAGACAAAGCAGGGGTGGGCAACTGCCAAAGGTTGGAAGGCAGGTTTGGTCCCCTACAGGCCATCAAAGGGCCACTCACCCCACCCCCTTGCCTTTGGGTTTTATTAAAACTCCCCTCACCAAAGAACTTAACATTCCCCCATTCCTACCCCAGGGTTTCAATGGACCTCTGATTTACTTCCTGGTTAGATAAAGCCCTGTACTTGGCTCAGGGGGAACCAACAAATACTGTGAAATTGCTCTGGGGTTCTGAGGAGGCATTTGTAACAACAACAACACACACACACACACACACACACACACACGCCAAATGGAGGTTGCTGAAGGCCTTTTGTCTCACCTCAAAATGGTCTTGAGGAGCTATATGCAGACTAAAGGCCACCCTTTTCCAACCCTAGGTATAAAAACAGGGGTGGGGAAAGTGTACCCCCAGGTGGTTTTTGAGGGTCCCAGAGGCCATTGTATTTTTTACAATCAATCAATCAATCAATCAATCATCCCCCTAGTAGACACAGGAGCAAATTGACCAGGTTTTGGACAGTGTCTGGACCATTTTACTACCAGGAGAGGAATTTTCAAAACAGGAAGTCAACTAAAATGGTCTAAGGGGCCAAAGACATGATGAAAATGCCCCCTCCCCTCACAAGCCACAAAGAAACCAGGGAACCAACCAAACAAAAAGAGTGTTGGGTGGAGAGGCAGCAGCCCTCCAAGGTCCCCTGGAAAGCCAATGTGGACTCCCAATCCCTGCAAATCAATGGGAAAACACACACACACCTAAACCTTTCCAGCTGTTTGGGGAAAAAACACACCTTTATTAAATTGATTTGGCAAGACTGCTTACTTCTTTATCTATCTCTCTTACTGTTTCATTAGGGTTTGGATTACATCCAGTTATATTTGTCTTCAGGGACATCAGCTGATAAAGTGGATTTCCCCTTCCATTGTGCTTCCCCCACTACCATCACCATACAGCCAATCTGCAAAATCTGCTCCAGTAGAACATCTGGGGAGCACATGGAAGGGCTGCAACGGGAGGAGAGGACAGGGAAGTTCTGTCACAAAAGTAGAATTTATTCATCAAAAACTGGATCCAGCCCCATATCTTAATCTCTTTCTTATCTGCACAGTAACACCAGTCATCATAGCATACTGGTTTGAGTGTTGGACCAGGACTCTAGGAGAGCAGGGTTTGAATATCTACTCAGCCATGGAAATTTACTGGGTGACTTTGGGCAAGTCACACTTTCTCAGCCTCAAAGGAAGACAACAGCCAAACTCCTCTGAATAAGTCTTGCCAAGAAAACCCTAGGATAGGGTCACTGTATGTCAGTCAACATGAACGCCAACTACCATCACTATTGTTTTGGATGATTTGTCCCAAACTCTACCAGTGAGTTTCCAAGAGGGCTCTCCTTGGCCCCTCAGCTCAGCAATTTTACAGGGTATTTGATTGCAAAGCCCTTCTGCAGATGGTTTAACAGTGACTTGGACTTGTTTATTGAGGAAGGGCATTGGGAGACTACAGAGAATCTTTAAAAACAGATTGTGTTTGCTTGAAGAAACCAATCTGAAATGGCTATCTAAAGGGAAGACTGGATTTACAGAGGGGTCAAATCTGAGAATAAACAAGGGCAGCCTCTACCTCTGCTGCCACTTTTTGAGCAAGACTGGCAGAAGCAGGTGCATTGGATTAAGTATTTTCTGATGAGGCCTCCTCCTCTTATATTTCTAGCACTTGAACAAAGTCAGGTTCTGCTGAATAGCAGTTTATGAAGATAATAGGCTCACAAACAGGAATACAATTAAATCTGATTATTCTGAAGTAAAGAACACAGTGTTCTCCAGCTTTTTAGCATCTTTGTTGCATTGAAATGTAGCAAGACGTTTATTACAAATTTAGATTAGGAATCCATGTTCCCAAAAGGCAGTGGGGGGTGATGGGGGGCAGGGGGGGGGAAGAGAAGAGTCAGGCTTGATGTAATTCACTTTGTAAAAGGATTGTTTTGATGGTATCAAAGATGTTACTTTACAAACTGAGCATCAAAAATGTTAAGAGCCTGTCTATGTTTAAATGCCCAGTATATGATAGATCTGCTGACATGTCTTGATGTTGTGTGCCTTCAAGTCATTTCTGATTTATCGTGACCCTGAGGAAAACCTATTATGGGGTTTTCTTGGCAATATTTGTTCAGAGGTGTTTTTTTTTTTTTTTCCTTTGCCTTGCCTTGATGCTGAGAGAATATAACTTGCCCAAGATCACCCAGCAGGTTTCCATGGCTGAATGGGGATTTGAACCCTGGTCTCCAGAGTCCTAGTCCAACACTCAGTCCACTACACCATAATGGCTACAGATTGACAAATATGTACAAAATCAGAGAGACCAGAAACATTTCTGCCATTCAAGAGCAGAAATTTCTTTTTCAAACTGAGGAAGAGTAAAAAAGGTACTATAACCTTGAGAAGGATGCACAGAATTGTACTTCTTACAGCCCCCAGCTTTTGTGGCAGTCTTCTACAACATGACCCCTGAAGTGCTGGACTACAACCTCCAGCTGCCACAGACTATAGACATGCTGGCTGTGGATGAGCAGAATGGTCATCAAGCACATCTGGACAGTGCCAGGTGGCTATTTTATTGCTTGTATATGTTCTATGCTTTGCTTCGCAGAGACATGTTCCCTTGTAAGGTTTCATGAAAAGAGGAAAGATGAATTCATTTGGTAGCAACACCATTTTTTCTCAGAAAGAAGATAAATATGTAGACCTATTTTCCTCCTGTCTTGGAAACAATCCCAATATCTAGTGCTATTGTGCTTCATTGCCCCTATGTATCTGTGAGAACTGCTATTCATTTCAGGCAGGACCCGTTTAAGGAATTTTTGGGGGGGGGGCTGCAATGCTTTATTTTGGGGGGGGCATATGTTTATCTCAGGTCGCTGTAATCTAACTCAATCTAAGTTATTCACAGTACAGGATATCCAGATTATTACTAATAATTTTTTTTGCAGGAGGAGGGTTACTATGGGTCCCCTCCACAATGATGGGCCCCCCTGCAGATGCTGACCCCACCGGTGCCTTAAACTGGCCCTGATTTCAGGAGTGCTGGCTCTACCATTAGGAGGAGTGAAACATTTGCCTCAGGCAACAGATGTTGGGAGGAAGCAGCAAGGAATTGGAGAAGAGACTGGTGTCATCATGAAACATGTGCTGTTCCCTCCTAAGCTAGTCTGGTGTCTCCAGGCATCACAGATTAGTTGAATATATAACTGCAGTCTCTTTAGCCTTTGTACATGGAATGGAAGGGAGTCCCATGCTGTCCCTTTTAAAAATCCTTAATCTTTTTTAATCCTTAAAAAATATGCTTTGGACAGGCCCAGGTATACTGGCAACAGGGAGTGAAAGCCAATTTCACTGAACAACCAACCTCTCCCTCTTTACAAACAGTCTATAAAATCCTCACATGGTACATTTTCAGGTGTACATCTAAGGTAATTAGCTAACACACATTGGAAGCTGCTTAACGCAGTATAGATGTGTAAATTGCTATTGCTTAAAACAATTTGTAAGCCGCTCTGATAGCCTTGTGGCTGAAGAGTGGGGTATAAATAAATAAATAAATAAAAATAAAAAATTAATGAACATGAACATATATACTGTATGAGGACAATTTTATTTCAGTTCAGAAGGTTCTCTCTTACAGTACCAGTTATAGAGCTACTTACGCAGTACGGTTTTAACTTGCTTCATGTATTTTAAGCTGAAAAGTAGGAATTGGTTTCAAATGAATGTGATAACACCAAAGGAGACAATGTTCTAATTCATATAGAAAACCAAAAATAAGTTCAACTGAAGTCACTTGCTTGGATAAGCCATAGCAGTTAAATATGTGAGTGATAACATTCCACTGTTAACTACAGTTTGGCCCTTGCCTTGGTGTTAAGGAGCAATTGCCTTAACCAGACCCAACCAGTCTGTGGAGCTGCACTACAGCATCTCACAGAATCACAGAATCACAGAATCATAGAGTTGGAAGAGACCTCAAGGGCCATCCAATCCAACCTCCTGCCATGCAGGAATATATAATCATGGTGGCAGCAGAGCAATCAGCCATGTGAAAAATGCACTGCCCTCATACAAACAAAGGTTGATTCACTGGCTATCTGTGAATAAACAATACCCCTCTGTTAGGCTTCTTGTCTCTGTCTTCTTGTCTCTTTGAATCAACGAGCTAGCAACATACCTGTGCTTGCATTAATACTAACCACCTCTTTGTTTTCCCTATTACTATGCGAATAAGGCAACCTCTAATCATCACCAGCACCACAGAATCAAACATTACAAATCAGAATGAAATATAAGCTTGATTCATAGCCAGAAGAAGGATTTTAACCCCAGCTTTTAACTGCTTAAAGGCAGATATCAATATTGAGCAGTTCAACATGAAATGCTGATAACGGAATCAGCATTATTATAGAATTATAGGGGAGGTGAAAGTGCTCAAGTGTAGAATACACACTTTGTATATGTGCAATCTCAGATTCAAGTCTCCATCAAATCTCCAGTTAAACTGGGGAGCATAATATAATATAATATAATATAATATAATATAATATAATTAATACATATTTATATTTATAATGATAAGCAGCAGCAGCTACCGCCATGCTGGTTGGGGATTCTGAGAGTTGTAGTCCAAAAAGTAATTTTTCCAAGCTCTGGAAATAAAATCACTCTACTTCAGGGATAAGCAAAGTATGGCCCTCCAGATGTTGGGACTGCAGCTTCCAGCATAGCTTACCATTGACTATGCTGCTCAAGGCTGCCTTGGCCAGTATTCTAACAACATTTGAAGGGCTGCATTACACCCATCCCTGCTCAAGTTAAACTTCCCAAGCCAAAACCCTCACCAATTTAAAAAGGAAGGACTGACCCCACTGACCTGTTGTCACTAGTTTCTACCACAGTTAAATGGCAGTATTCTAAAAAGCCATAACAGTGAAGACTCTTTGGCTGGCATTCTGTTAGGAACACAAGTGTATATTTCCTCTACGTGTGCCTATGTCCTTTTTGGGGAACTATGGGGGAGGGACGGAATTCCCTTACTCCTGCATTATCCAACAGCACCCCCTGACTTACTGATCAGCCTTTGAAACCCCCAGCAGGGCCATTCCCTGCTTTATGGAAGGCAGACAAGATTGCAGAAGCATCTCCCTATAGTCAGACATGACATGATGACATCATTGCTGAGATCCAACAGAGTCCTCTGGAGGTCTCAGCACTGATGCAATCATTGTGCATCTGGCTATCAGGACATAACCAGATGCTTCTGTGATCCATCTGCCCGCCCCCCTCCCAAGCATGGAATGGCTGGGGACAAGGTTGTTTCATGTAAATTAGGTTCAGTAAATTAGGGGGTTGTATATGGCTCAGCCCTGCATAGGTCTGCATGTGGACTTTCCATACTCCACTGAGCCACACAGGATTGCAGTGATATAGGAAAGCACTGTGCCCCAGTTTCCTAGCCCCTGTCCTCCTCCATAGAAGCCAATGAGCACATGTAGTCCTCACTGAACTGTTCTGCAGTTCCCCCCTCCTTTAAGTCTTCCTATCCCTCACTTCTGCAAACTTTGGGGTTCCTATACCTGCTGACACCACTCCCTCTTGTGTGAGAGAAATGCTGTTTTGGATACATTAGCAAGGACACTCACAACCTGTACCCCTAAAATAGACAGAAAGATGGAACTGAACTGATTGGCAATCAGTTCTAGACTTTAGACAAATCCTAGCAGTAGCAGCCTGCACTTGAGACTGGTCTACATTACAAATTAGAAACTATTCTGAGAACAGTTGGATTGGCTGTAAAGTGCTAGTTAAATTTATCTCAAGACATGGCTGGGAAACATTTCCCTCACATTACTATTTCAACTATAGATGTAATGTTTGTAAAGCAAACCCAAAGCACAGAAAGCTGAATCTGCCCGTAGTTTTGACCAACTTTTGACATGTTTTGCAATGTGTGCTTTTCTTGTGAACTGATATACCTTAGATGGAGCCCCAGATGGCTTACTTATCTTAATACCTTCAAGTTCATCACAGAAGCCAAAGATAATTTCTGGAAACTGCATTTTATTTTTGCTTTTGCAGTGTACCAATTTACAACAAAATATGTGTAGGTGGAATGAGAAGAAGTTTCCTGGAAAAGACAACTCACCCAACAACCCATGAGGGGGACTTTTATTACCTCCTTCCATGAAAGTGACTCAATGAGAAAGAACACAGGCATTCAACAGATTTCTCACAGAAAAGTGAATAACAAGCTATTTGGGTTCTGGTAAGGAGGCAGCATGGCATAGTGGTTTGAGAGTTGGACTAGGACTCTGGAGACCAGAGTTTGAATCCCACTGGGTGACCTTGGACGGGTCACACACTCTCAGCCTCAGAAAACCCCATGACAGGTTCACCTTTGGGTTGCCTTAAGTCAGAAATGATTTGAAGGCACACAACAAGGCAGCAGCTTATTGGGGAAGGTGTTGTTGCTACTATAGAATTAACTGTTTATGGAATGTCTCAGAATCATAAAGCAGTGCTACTCAAAGTGGTGGTCTGTGGACTGGTGTCCACCCATGAGCCATTAGTGTCTGATCCTTGGAGAATTTTCAGGAAACATAATATGGTGGTGTACAAATATGGCACTAGTCCTGGCACACTTGAAGAAACATTGCTGGTCTTCCACATCAGATAGCTTGAGAAGCACTGCCTTTAAGGACCACATGGGGGGAGGGAACTATGGTTGTGGACCTCCTAATCTGGCCTAAAAAGGGTCCAGTTCCTCCTGTCCCTCTTTCTTAAAGGAATGTGGTAAAAGACAATCTTCACTCTCTCTGATCAATGACTGGAAAGGATATGATGGGTATGCTGATGCTTTTTATTTACATCCCACCTTTTGTCCAAAAAGTGGGACTCAATATTTTAGGGATTCCTTTTGCCACTCTCAGCTGGCACTTTCAGGAGCCAGCTTGCTGGAACTCAGCAGTGTGGGCTGCAAGTGCTTATCTTCCCTCTCCTTTATTGCACAGGGAGCAACGGTGAAGCCTGTTTCCCAGCTGAAGCACTGAAGCACTCAACTGTAGCTTGCTTGAGTCAGGAATCTGATGATGTCAGGGGTGTGGTCATGCTCCTGATGTCATCAGACCTTCTGAGGGTGGGGAGAGGGGAGGAATCTATCCTACGCTCCCCAAATGGTGCTCCATACCCTGTTGTAGATACACATAGCCAGATATGTGAAGACTCCACCCAAAAATAGCCCAGAAAAATTGGGGGCAAAACCCCTTAGTTTCCCCCCATTTTTTCCTATAAGCTCCCTGCTCCCTGGAAAAATGAGGGGGGGAATGTGTACCACTGTTTTAGAATGGTAAATAAAATAGTTACAACAACGTGCTCATATATTTACTCTCCACAAATTATGTCTAAAAACATTGCAAAGTGGAGACTTTTATGTAAGGCTATGTACAGGAACAGATAATTGCAATTCCTGGTCTTGCCTTCCTTTTCTGAGTTCTTTTTTATAGGAATGAATGTTTTATGTCTGTTTGATACTATGGTAAACTAGATAAAACAAACAGTTTTTTTGTTTCTTTGTTTTGTTAATGCTGATGGTTTCATCTGTTTTTGTTATTTATTGCCTGCTCCCCATAAATGGGCAAAACCAAAGAGTTCCTTACACTTTACCTCAACTTGAACAGTAACAACAACAGAATTACAAAAGTAAATTCCAGTTGTAATTACTATCTGGATAAACTGTACTTTAGTATTTCTAATATGATAATTCAATGCCAAGCTAATTTAGACATAGCACATTTTACATTCCTAAAGTAACACATTGATTTTTACATCCCTAAAGTAACACGTTGATCTTGTAAAGGGGACTAATACCACTTTTTCTAAAAAAAAATTGTGAAAAAATCCATTTTTTTCCTTGGGGAAAAAAATCTTGTTTTTATTCTTGTGGCTTCAAAATGTCTGGAAATTTTTATATCTCTCCATGTAGAAGACAGTGTTACAGGAGTGCTAAGGAACTACCGGTATACCTGGTTCAGAGCTTGGAAATGATACTTTTGGGGACTACAACTCAAAGAATCCCCCAGTGGCTTTTTTCAAACTGTGGCCTGGACATAAAGACAAATGACATTCTACAACATTTTGCAAAACAGATGCACTAGAGAAAAGAGTGCCACCCCCATGTTCTCTGGGAGGTTTCAACTGTGGTGTGCATTAGGCATCTGTTAAAGACCACTTTCGTGACCCAAGCCTTCCCTAACTGAATGTCCTGCCCAGTTTGTTAATTGCTAGGACTCGCGGTTATCAGATTTGAAATATTTTCACTGATGAGGATATGTTATGATGATGTTTACATCCGAATATCCAATATTGAATTGTAAAACACCTTGAGATATTCTTTTTTTTACCTAAGCAGTGATAACTGTGGGTCTCATTTGAGTGGTGAATCTGCTCCAGATTTTAGTCTGAACTTTAGAGGAGTTATCCAAGGTGCTGAAATGATTCTGGAAAAATTCAACCCCTTAGATAGCTCCATTAAAGTTCATACTGAATCCTGGAGTGGATTCACTGCCCTGACAGGGGAATCAATAGCCACAACTACAGTTATGGTGAGCTGTCTATAAATCAAATAGTTAACCGTGTATATAGAACTGCAGCACAGGTTCCTAATTTTGCTAACTTGGCCTGTCTTGGCCTGTACCTATCTATCACCTTCTCAATCACCCTTCATATATATGAGCAAGTTAGCTAATAAAAATCCATGCAACTTTTCTTTAATCCTTTGAAACAGACTTCTGTGCCATAAAGATCAAAAGCAATTAATGTTCAGTTGACAGCTTGGGAGTCAAAATGAATGCACTCACTCCTACAGAAACATCTAAAACCTCTCAACTTTAACTGAATAATCTGTGTAAAGCTCATCAGTCACACTGGGGAATAATTTCTTCCTACTGCATATTCATGGCTGAAGGACTCTTCAGTTAGTGGTTTTCTGAGAAAGCCCAAAAGCTAATGAATAATCACAGATAGAAATGTAAATGGATGAAGTACATGATTTCTCTCAACCATTATTCATGGCAAGTAATAGATGAGAACTTCAGCTTCTGCTAACAGTGGAATTAGGACTGTAAATACAGCAGATCTTATACTTTCAGTCAGCCAGTCAAAATCCTACAGCCAATACTAAGATGGACAGAGTCATCAGAGGAGACCTGGGATGTGTGAAGAAGTGTTTGCCACCAGACTGAATTCAAATTTCAGTTATTGCAAGATGCTTTTCAATGCAAGCAGGTCATTCAAATCTCAAGGCCTGTCTACACTGCAGAAATACAGCAGTTTAACACCACTTTATCCACCACAGTTCAATCCCCCCCCCATTTTTAAGAATAAAAAACTGCACCAGTCTTGGAAAATGTTTTCACCTGAAACTGAAAGGCACCACAAAACAGCAACCAATAAGGTGGTTTACTCCCTCCCCAAAACTGCCCCCAAATGAAAACTGGCTCCAACAGTGGCTGGAAGTGATGTTACTCATCCTTCCCCTACAGTTGTCCTCCCCTGCTTTAAATTAAGAGATAGTTAACCATATCTTACTACTGACACTTAAGAGGTACAGTCTGCCCTCTATATCCATGGATTGTGCATTGACTGAATCCACCATCCAGCAGTGAAAATATTGCCCCACCCCACAAATAATAATTCCAAAAAAGCAAACCTTGATTTTGCCATTTTATATAAGGGACACCATTTTGCTACACCATTGTGTATCATGGGACTTGAGCATGCACGGATTTTGATACCCACGGGTGGGGTGGGGTCCTGGAACCTAACCCCAGTGGATACCAAGGGCCCACTATATATTTGTTGAAAAGTGGTTTACTTTTTTTATTACTGGAATGATGAGTACAGCAATAATATGCATTCTTTTGTATTAATTTAGGTTCTACTATTTCTTTGTATCTGCTATTAAGTTTTTACTATGATTGAGAAAAGTTAAGAAAGTATCTATGTCATTACTAAGGAATTCTCTGATGCATTAACAATGCTATCAGGGAGGGGGGCAGCGTGAGGAATCAACTTTTCTACAGAACATTTCCCAGCACTGAGAGAAGGTGAACCAGCTTTCAAAACAAACCTGAGAAATTTCAGGCTGCACTAGAACAGCCTCCTTACTAGAGCCTTGTTTTGTGACCAATGTACAATAACTCCTTTATGGGTCTGAAACATTCTCCTTTATGGGTCTGAAACATGGGTCACCTATCGCCACCACTTACGACTCCTCGAACACTTTTATTAGTGCTGTATACGAACAATCCTAAATATACAGTGGACTGACTATGTGACGAATGTTGCTGTCCTTGAGCAAGCAGGGATCACCAGTATTGAGGCCATGATATTGAGAACACAGCTGCACTGGGCAGGGCACGTTTCTAGGATGGAGGACCATCGCCTCCCAAAAATAGTACTCTACGGGAAGAGAAACGCCAATGCAGAAAGAATCACAACCCGGAAACATCACCCAAGGAGACCTTCTGCTGTGCTTTCTGCAACCAGACTTATTTATCTCGGATTGGCCTTTTTAGTCATCAGTGCGCTTGCAGAAAGCACGGGATGAGTCCTTCCTGAATCTTCGTTTGCGAAGAAAAGCCAGAGAGAGAGAGAGAGAGAGAGAGAATAACTACAGAACCATAACTGTACAGTTGTTTAGGTCTGCTTTTCTAAAATAAAACAATGGATTGAAAAGCAACTAGGACATCATATGACCCCCAAGGGTGAAATGAGGGTTCTTTTTTAAAGGAGATTGTGGGGGTGGGGGCAGAAGGAGCAGGAGAAAGTGTCTTACAAATGGGAAAAAAATGCTTCAACCAAGCTTCAAAATGTTGCAGATGTTTTTCTCCCTTTGATGTTACAATGCCTTATGCATAAAGACAGAAGAAACCCAAGTGGCTTTCACCATAAGCAAAGCTTCTGGCTTTTAAAAAAAGCTTTCAAACAAAGAGCAGCAAAACAATAATGGGCAAAGGAGAATATTTCTGGAAAAGATCCAGCTGGCTATTGTTTTTCCTCTCAATTGGCACTGTGATTGCAATTTAATTGGAAGGAAAGACATGGGAACATGGACGGAATGGTGAATAGACTCATTACTGTGTGAGTCTTTGCCAGCCCTGGCTGGGAGGAAGGGGTGTTGTTTCTGCTTTCTAAGGGTTTTAAGGTGATGGGTACTTTGTGGTAAATGCCACTGCGAAATATCTGCTCTGTATGTTTGTTTGTTTTTAAATCAGTGCCTATATGATCTTACAAATATTTCAGTACATTAAACTTATTTTAGCTTGTTCTATGATACTTAGGAGACCCACTGTGATATTGTGGTTTGAGCACTGGACTATGACTCTGGAGACTGGAGTTCAAATCCCCTCTCAGACATGGAAACCCAGTGGGTGACCTTGGGCAAGCCATTTCTCTCAGCCTTAGAGGAAGACAAAGGTAAAACCTTTTGGACAAAGCTTGCCAAGAAAACCACATGATAGGTTCGCCTTAGGGCAGCCATAAGCTGGAAATGACTAGAAGGCACACAACTACATCAATGATGCTTTGAATACTTGGCAGAACAGAATTTTTGTAAATAAATTTTAATAGAAGAATGAATGTTGGACTGATGGCAATACATACATTGTATTATTTTTGTCCAGGACTTAATTATGAACTAGAGCTTAACTTCAGCATTTGTTCTTACTGTCAGGTATCTGCCCTCAAATAAATGGCAACACAATAAAAAGTGTTTGGGGCATGTGCAGAGGGCATATCTCCTCTTCATTAAATTATAAGTAGATCTATCCTTTCACCAAGGATATAATAGCAGGAATTCCAGGATATCTATCTTCTATATATATAATTCTCTTGGGTATGTTGCTGTTTTCAGTGTGCTGATTGGCTGGCTGCTTAGGTGTCAGGATCTGCCTCTCCTTGCAGGACTAGGCCCCTGGCTGCAGCAGCCAGCACAGCCTCTTTGCAGACTCAGGCCCTGGCTGTGAGAATCTTGGAAGAACCAGGACCAAGCTATCAGATGCAGCTGGCTGCAATCATGCAGTACACCTGAAGCAGCCAGGGGAACTGCTATTTAAGAGCAGCCTTTGGCCCTTGGTCTTAGAACCACAACATGGTGTTTTGTGTTGTCTGTAGCTGTTCCTTCCTCTTGGGCTGGAAATCTGTGGAAAGCTTCAAGTCTCTCCTGTTATGGTACCTCTCCTATTAATGATTGTCTTAAAGCAGTAATGGGCTGGATGAGGAAAAACAGATTGAGATTAAATCTGGACAAAATGGAGGTGCTCACAGTAGTGGCCCCAAAACCAGGAGTTGGGTTGCAACCTCCAGTCCTGGATGGGGTCACACTCTCTGTTAAGGACTGTGTTTGCAGTCTAGGGGTGCTCTTTGATTCATTGCTTCAGATGACTAGTCAGGTGAATGTGATGGTCAGGAGTGCCTGTTATCAGCTTTGGCTGATATGCCAGCTGTGTCCTTTCCTGGAAGTAAGGGACCTTGAGACTGTGGTGCATGTGCTGGTAACCTCTTGTCTAGATTTCTGCAATGCGCTCTACATGGGGCTACCCTCATGCTTGGTCTGGAAACTTCAGTTGGTACAAAATATGGCAGCCAGAGTGGTCTCGGGAACATCTCGGAGAGACCATATAACTCCAGTATTAAAATCTCTCCACTGGCTGCCTATCAGTATATTAATAACTTCAGTCTTGGCTTTTTAATATGATGGGTGTTTCCATTTCTGTGAACAAAACATTCTGTGAAGTTGACTGTTATATTTGTCAGCTTTAGCCTCAGGTCATGTTCAGCAAAATTACTTTTAATTGCTAACCTTTTTGAGGAAAAAAGTATCTGAAAGGCTATATCAGAGTTATATTATAAAAGTTGCAGGCCTAAATGTAGGGCTTTCTTAGCCTTTTCAGTAATGTGGCCTTGGTCAAAATTGCCTCACTATTATGAGCAAAAACAAATTGGGCAGGGCAAAGAGTCTGAACTGTTCTGCACCCTTTCCACAGACAACTTGAAGAGAGCTCACAGACTGCCAGTTTGAGGACCTCTGATTTATCCTATAACTTAAAGGCTTTTGAATTTCACAGTACTCAAAGCAGGACACAGTCAAAGTTAAAATGGGTAAAAGTATTTCAGCAGTAAGAATAAAAACAGATACTGTTTATAGGAGGAAGTAATAAATTAGTACCCTCAATCAATTCAATCAATCAATGAGAAGCACAAAAGCGTAAGAGCCCTGGTAGAATTAAATGATTTTTGCTGTTCTTTTTCTCTAAGAGGCAAAGGGGCCGGTTTTCTTTGGGAATAAGTGTCACAAAGCAGGCCACATGTAGTGTGTAGCAAACTCATACCCTTGGTAATAGAAACTGAAAACTGGGGTAGGTGATTTGCAGGCCTCCAGAAATTGCTGGATTGCAATTCTCATTAGTCTCAGCTGGCATAGTCAACAGTGAAGGATGATGGAAGTGGCAGTCCAACAACATCAGAAGGACCATAGGCTTCCTACCCCAGCTATAAAGATCACTATTAGATCTTAATTCTCAAAAGACAGATGAAGAAGATTTCATTCCCTAAAATATCTCTGAGCCAGGCCAAACCAGCCAACACCTTGAATTTGGCTTGGAAGCCAGTGGAGCTTTTGTAAGACTGATGTTAACAGGATCTTTAAAATGGACTCCTGCCTCCTGGGAAATCACCAAGACAGTCAACATAGCATCAAGGCTCTTATCCAGAAGGCAATGGGGCAGCGAAAGGTAATGAAATGCACTTCTAGCCAACGGTACTTCTGACCACCAAAGATCAAAGGCAGATTGAGGTCCACTTCCAAACAGTGATCCTGTGTTTCTTTTGCAAGGATGATAGGCTTGGGGAGGTGGAAATGGCTCAAAATGGCTACTCATGCCCCACAGAACCTTCTAGAGGGTGTTTACTGGACATTTTGCTGGGTTGGTTTTTTTTTTCTTTCAATAACCATTTTGAAGGTTGAAGGCATGAGACACAATTAGCCCACCCCTGCCTTAATGATTTTGGATCCACCAGAGCCCCCAAAATTAGATTTTAAGAACTTCTATCAGATAATGATCTAGCTGTAACAGTGATTCTCTTACTCACCTCTGAATCGCTTTCCTCCCAACTTGAAAAATCAAACTGGGACTATGATGTGCTTCATGGATCTGCCTCACAGATTTGTCCACAAGCATAGTGGGCCAATCATGGCAGCCATAAACATATGAGGTGCATCATTTAAGGTGGACTTGGCAAAGCTTGGAAGGGGTCCTTTTGTGTACAACTCCTGAAATCCCCCAACCAGCATTTGGGCCTTGGTGTGAAAACTAAAAATACTGAAGACCTCAAGGACCTCCGTTATGTCTGAGCCCAACACATCAGCAGGATGACCAGGGCTGGCCCTGAAAGTTGAAGCCAAGCATATGCTGCGGTTGCTAACTGGCAAAGGCCTGTTGCTATGTCCACTTAGCAAGAATGGGAAAGTCTTAGTTTGAACACTTTTAAAGATACAGGCACCTAAGAGCCCTCTAAGCCCTGAAGCTCAAATAAAAGTACCCTGCTAAAACAGGTACCGTATATTCCAGCGTATAAGATGACCCCCCCAATTTTTAAGTTAAAATATAGAGTTTGGTATATACTCGCCGTATAAGACTACCCACCACCACCTGCCCTCCCCGAAGCCGTGATCGGGTGGGTGGTGGCTGGAAAGCTTCCCCCCCTCCAGCCAGCCACCCTCCCACCCTCCCTGAAGCCTCCCCAAAGCTGGCTGACTGGGGAATCGTGGGACTGGGGAATCTCCCCAGTCAGCCAGCCACCTCCCGCAATTCCCCAATCTGCGAGAAGGGTGATCAGCCTCATGAGTTGGGGAATCGCGGGGGATGGCTGGCTGGCTGGGGAGAGGCTCAGCCCCTCCCACCCAGTGAGGCTCCCCCCCCCCGTGCAGCCTCACTGGGCAGGGGGGGGAATCATCTCAGTGACTCAGAGTCATGGAGAAGACCCCCTCCCACCCAGCAAGTCTCCCCCCCCGTGCAACCTCGCTGGGCGGGGAGGATCTTTTTCGTGACTCAGAGTCATGGAGAAGGCCCCCTCCCATCCAGCGAGGCTCCTACCCCGTATACCCGATGTATAAAATGACCCCTGACCTTTCAGGAGATTTTACAGGGTTTTAAAATGTCTTATACACCGGAACATACAGTACCCACAAGTGGATCAGGAAAAGGTGCTACCAGAAAAAAATATGGAGTAACCACCTGCAATTCCAGTAGCTGCTCAGTTAACAACTGTGATAATGGATCATTAGAAGGAGGAAGTAAAGGGGGGGATCTTTTGTTTTTGAGCTCCTGTCCTCAGAATCCCTAAGTCAGCATGGCCACTAGGAGATTCTAGGAGTTGTACTTTCCAAAACTAACTTTTCCCAAGCTCTGGGAAGAACTAGGTAACACATCTAGTTCACATATGACTGCATTAAGAAAAAGCATTTGCATGAATCAATTCATGGACTGAATTTTTGCATTACGAGCCACCCTTGATGGAAAACCTCATTTCCAATCAGGAATTCAAGAACATAGGATTATTCAAGCAATACATAATTTATTTCAGCCAACCTGCATTTCTTTTCAGAGCAGTATTTTGGTACCATAAGAGAAGCTGACATAGTGAAGGGCCTTAGCATTCCCTGGTTGTGACATCACACTGATCACCTGCCTTGAAATATTTCTGTGACCTGTCTTGCCATGTTGCCAGCAGTCACTGCTGAGGTTGCATGGTTTTATGACACCTGGTGCTTATTTAATGGAAATGGTGAGGTAGCAAAACACCACAGTGTTTGCAAAAAACATGCTGTGAATGTGTGTGCACACATGCGCTCAGTCACTTTAGCGGCACCTTTTCTAGTGTCCTTGAATAAGTGGCCTCTATGGATATCAGCTGTTTTGTGGCATGGCACATGTGCTAAGAACTGTTTAATCTGGAGTGAGGGTTAGAGAAGTGGTTTATGAATTGGTTCTGAATAATTTTAATTAGCTTTCAAAAACACTGCACCCCTCAATTTTGCACGGGGGCAGAGACAGCAACAACCTGGGAGATGATATTGACAAGTGGAAATTTTCTGGAAGAACTGGGGAAAAGGAGCGAAGGAAAGAAAGTACATGTTAAAGAGTACTTGAGATGAGTTGCTATGACCCTGGAAAACATCTGCCTCTCAGAGTGAATCAGAGTTTTAAAAAGCCCATATACTGTACCTTCCCTCTAATAAGATATCATTTGCCACTAAATGAAATTCGGAAATGGATTGTCAATGATACCTATTACATATGTATAACCTGCCTGATTTGTAAAACTTAAAATGGTCAGGCCTGATTATTTGGCTGGGGGATCATCAAGAAATATCAAGTACTGTATATTTTAGAGGAGGTCAATGGCAAGCTACCTTTGAGCATTCCCTGCCTAAGAAAACCCTATGAAATTCATAGAGTCACTTCAAGTCAAGAGGAGACCCAAAGGCACGTGCTTACATACGCAGACAACAGCTGTAACTGTGGATGTGATCTGTATGTTTTGTTCTTGACTATACATATGTATTACTATTGGAAATGTTACATTGTGCCTTTCTTCTTTTTAATAGCTTTTGAAGAAAGTGCCCAATATAATTAATATGCTGAAATGCACTGCCATTTTTACTGAATAAAACCAAATGCTTTTAACATCTTGAGACTCAGTCTCTCTCCCCTCCCCCCAAAAAGCATTTCCACTGGATGTTTCCAGTTCTTATGCTTTTTGCATTAAAGAGCAGACTTCCAATGGTATAAAACCTGTGTATTGAGGAGCTGTTTCTCTCATCCTAAACAGAAACAAAACTTAAATTGCATGGCAGAATGAGATGGTAAAAATCATGTTGTGATAGGAGCAAACTGTATAATTTCAAATACAGGTAGTTCAGTCACCAGTTTTCACCCCTACCTCCAGCATGTAAGAAACTATTCCCTGCAAGTAAAAAAAATGAATAAATCACATAATGTATCAAGGTTCTAAAGCAATCCATTCCTAGTTGGGTTTGTTCTTTATCTGGATGGTGTTTTTCATCACGTGGTGGAACATTAAAAAATACACTCAGACCTCTGTATCCACAGGTTCTGCATCCATGGATGCACCCAACCATGACTTGAAAATATTTGGTGGGGGAAAAAATCTAAAAAGTAAACCTTGCTGTTCACCATTTTATATAAGGGATGCCATTTTACTACACCACTGTATATAATGGGACTTGAGTATCCATGGGGGATCCTGGACCCAAACCCCAGCAGATACCAAAGGTCCACAGCGACTCTTCCAACCTGTAGGTCTGTTTTCCCGTCTCATAATTCTATTCTCTCATTCCAATGAAAGTCAAACTGTACATATAGACCACGTTAAAGTGTAATTATACTTGAACACACTCATCCTCTGCTGAGTTTGTACATGCTACTTTGGTGGACTACAGGTCTGAGAATCACTCTGCCACACACCATACTTGCTGCGGGATTATGGGAATTGTCTTCCAAAAAATACCTTTTCAAGCTCCGAGGCTTTGTTTTTTTCTTCTTCTTTCTCTCTCCTCAAACCACATCTTCCACTGTCATTTTCTTCATTGTCAAGATATATGATATGACTCCCTCCCTCCCTTCTTCTTATGTTAGCTTGCACCCATGTTGCTTTGTAAAGCACCATAAGTATTAACAGTGCTGTTGAAAAGCTACTGTATACATTGGATTTTGTTGTATTTTGCCACAAGGCCAACATAGCCATCCCTGAATATGAAGTTGAAGGCTTTCACGGCTGGCATCCATAGATATTCCTTGGTTTTTTTCCCGGGCTGTGAGGCCGTGTACTGGAAGAGTTTACTTCTGACATTTCACCTGCATCTGTGGCTGGAGATGCCAGCCACAGATGCAGGCAAAACATCAGAAGTAAACTCTTCCAGAACATGGCCTCACAGCCCAGAAAAAAACCAAGGAAAATCCATCCCTGAATATATTTTGTGGATTTAAAGAGACCCAATTTAGCCACAATAGGGGGACCTTAAAGCAAGAGGAAGTCAAATGACTGGGACTTGAGTTTTTGACCACCAATAAAGGTAAAACTTTTCATTGGACAACTGGCAAGTTTTACCTATACAGCTCCTAAACGGTTTTTCCAGATGTAACAGTACAGAGACTTCTTGAGAAATTCATTGTTCTCTGCATAACAAAGGAGCAGTTCGCTATGCTCAGGACAGAGACAGCTGGATTGCGGGGAAGTTACTTTTCTTCTGCTAATGGAGTTGAAATTTTATTACTTGTCTAATTGCCTTTTGTCCCTGGTCCTCACATGGCCAAGAAGGAGAGTGGCTTCTGCCTGCATTGAAATCCCTCAACTACAACAACTACTACTGTTGTTGTTACAGTTGTCCCTTCATATTCACTGGTGTTTGGTTCCAGGACCCCCGTGGATACCAAAATCTGTGAATACTTAAGTCCCATTATATGTAATGGCATAGCAAAATGGTGTCCCTTACATAAGATGGCAAAATCAAGGCTTGATTTTTGGGATTATTATTTTTTAAAGAATATTTTCAAGCTGTGAATACTTAAATCTGTGAATACCAAATCTGTGGATATGGAGGGACAACGGTATTTCTTACCTGCCTAATCCCATGGTTTGAGGCAGGGAACAACAGATGTATACAAAACAACTTATATATAATAAAATATATATTGATTAAAGATACATAAACCCATTAAAACATAACTTAACTGACAACAAAGTAACATCTGAGACAGAATGTAGGCCTGTGACTCTAACATCATCACCTTTTTTCTCCTGTATGATTTTAAACATCTTTGCTTGCTGAAGAAGCCAGTGAACCTTTGAAAGTTTGCATAATGTATTGTATGCTTTGGAGTTGGCACAATCAAGGCATCGTTGCTTGTAGATTTTGGATGTTGTTCTATATACTGGATAGAATCCAACGGAATTCCTAATTATTCCCCTTCCCCTTACAGCCTCCTTCAAAACCTGCTCCAGAGAGTAGGGTAATCCTGTACAGCAGGTTTTGGGGGCAACACAGAAGGCAGCAACACAGAGAGGAGAAGAAGAATGTCCCATTGTCCTAAAAGACAGTTGCTATTTTTACATTGGATTTCAGCCAATAATATCCTGGACAAGCCTTTGATATTTTCTCAAGGTGATGCTCAGAGCTATGGGGAGGGGGGGGGTCAATGTTTTGTACTACAATTCCCAGAATCCCTCAACCCACATGGTCCCCCCTCCCCATGTTGGCTGGGATATTTGGGGGGATTTTAGTTCAAAAGAGTAACTTTTCCCAAACTCTGGTCACACTTAAGGCGAGTACTGTATTTCTCTGGCTACAAAATATAATGCATCCCACTGCTGAATAGTTTCTTGAAGGAGGAGATACTATACTGTTTTCAACAGAGCAATATAACACATGTTCAGTTGTGCTGGGAAGAAGAACGTGGCCCTTTGCAGAATGACTGTAGCCTGGTAGATATTTTGGCCTCCTGCTATTAATAAGGCTCTATACTAGATGGAATATTTTTAACTCCTGAGCCTTGCCAAGACACACAGAATACTTGCAAGCGTAGCCTGTATTAGACGAAGCAGGCACAGCAGTTCACTTAATCTGTTGGGGACAGGTGTTGCCAGTGAAGGAAAGATATCCATCTTTTTAGACGTCAAGGCAAGAAACCTTGAGCTCAACTGTTCCCAGTGCCAAGCTCCCTTAAATACTTAAAGATTGTTTTACTGTTCTCCTGAGGATGAAGGATTTAGGATGAGAGACCGCCTTGTTTAGATCAGAAGGGGAGCCAAAGAGATTTTTAAAATCCCTTTTTAATTAGTTTTTTTTTTAATGAAACTATCAAGGATCTGAAAGTTGAAAATGAGGGTAAGTTCCCTGAGGCAGAGACCTTGGGCTCATCTACATGGGCCAGGATACGCCAGCTCCCTGCCAGCATATCGTGCCCATAGATCAGGCCCATTCCTCCCTATTACCTGGAAAAAATGGGCCGGAGTCCAGACAGGCACACTGGCCTGTCCCTGTAGCCACCACTGCCGCCCACCTCCATATTGCACTCTCTGACATCAGGAAGCAGGCCCGTAGCACGTGAGCAAGGCCCCCTGCAGAGCCACCCATTCTCTTGGGCCTGGGTCTGGACTGAGGGACAACATATCTTGGCCTGGCCACGCTGCCATCCTGATCTGCCAGAACACAAAATGGTCCCTCCAGTAGTGATGCCTGCCTTCCGCCATAAAGGGGCCCCTGTTTTCAATTGCTCCAGTGTCTCAACCACCTCAATCCAGCCTTGTTGAGCATTCTTCATTTTGGCACCACTTTCAGTGTCTGGGCAGTGTCTGCCCACTCTCCAGCCCTCCTATGCAGCTTGTCACACACATCACATCCCCTTTAGGTCAACCCACAACCTGGTGGTGACTGTGGAACTAAGGTGCTGCAGGCCACAACTGAGGCAACAAGGGCCAGCCCTATCATTAGACAGCATTCTCGGGTGGAAGATCTGAAGTGGCATTAAAAGGACAGTAGATTCTTGGCTATTCAGTTCATTATTGTTGTATGTGCTTGTGGGATTTTTTTATTTTGCCTCATGTGCCAAACTTAATTGGCTTTTGGTAAAATGCACCTTGCTTGTGTGATCCCCCCCCTTCCCATGTGCCAAAGTAAGCTGCCTAGCTTTTGGTATAAAGACACCTTGTTCTGTCTCAGGCAGCAAAATGTTTTGCGCCAACTGTGTGAGCCAACTAAGCTCAGTGGCAGCATGAAGCTAGGATGCTCACCTGGCACTTATTTCAGGGGTCTATAAAGCACCAGACAGCCCACCTGGTTAGTACATGGTATTTGGCCTGAAGAGTTACAAACTATGCAGTTCTGAATTCACTCATTTTTATAACATTTCAGGTGGTGTCTCACTGCCTTGCATGATTTCACCACCGCTGCTTTTCTTCCACAGGAGAAGACTCTAGAATTATAAAGAAACAGAATCTTCCAGAGCGAGCTTGTAAACAGCCACGCACCAGCTGCCTGTGGCAAGTTAAAAAGTTGCCTCCTGGCAACGGTGGAGAAAATGCATAAAGGTACAGCCTATATGTGACTATCACAGGTATCTGTGGCAGGGGCACTAGCAGTAAATTTTGCAAGGCTGCTTTAGAGCAGCATGTGAGCAAGTGGATTTATTATTCCTTCTCTGTCTTTAGAAAAGCTGCTCATTACAAAGGAAAAGAGGCAAACAAAACTAGCAGTCCGGATACCAGGAAATAATTCTTAAAAGATTCTGAATGGAAAATAATGGTTCTCAGAAAGCTGTAGTGGCTGGTCTGAGGTACCTTGAAGCAAAGGGCCATGAATCTATACAAGTTGGAAGGATTTGCAGCCTTAGTTTAAAAAGGAAAGAGTCAGAATGCCTGCCAACATCAACGGCAATGAAAGATTAGACCATGGCACCTTCCAGACATGCACTTCCTGGTTGAGTATCCCTGTCTGCTGTACGTCACTGAGACACATTTATAAGGGCTAAGTAACCAGCTCTAAATATTCCAGAGGATTTACTGATAGCCCTGCCTTCCAGCTGCTCCATATCTGATGAACTGCAAAGGATTAAATAAACAACAGCAGAGCCCTTCCTCTAATGTTCAAGAGGCAATTGCCTTGACTCAAGCAATGGGTACACATAACCACATAAGGGTGGTGAGAAATGCCAAAAGTATCACTTTATTTGCTCTAGGTTTTATATTTCACTCACCCTTTTAATCAAGATTAGCTAGACTTCCTGTCCTTCTCAGTAGGTCACTACTGTCAGAACCATTATATATATATATATATATATATATATGACAAAAAAAGTGCCTTTACTGGTGCTTTGATTGACACTTTTTATTTTTTAGAAGTAGAATAACAAATAGTGTGACAGAACTCTCAAGTATCTACAGGTACCTCACTCATATCACATTTTCTGGTCTCTGCACATAAGAATCTAAGCCAGGGATGGACACACGGCAGATCTAGATTTACTGGTAGAATAATGGCTGGTTGGCAAGAATTTACGAGTCCCAGTCATTTAACAATACCAGCTTAAAGATGATCCTTCTCCAAGTTTTCCTAAACTATGCTATTGTAACTAAGAACACTTAGGGTGATCAGGAGTACGGTAGATTTTTGTGCAGAAAGGCTGATGATCCTGCAAGACTGAAGCCTGACCAATCCTGAACTAGCATGTTGACACTGTATGGAAAACATTGGTGGCTTCATGTCAATGGACCTGTGAATCCACCCTGGGTTTTTAGTCTGAACTTTAAGGAAGACATCTAAGTTGTTGAATCCTATGTTCAAAACAGGTCCAACACTTCAGATAGTTCCTTTAAAGTTCAAAGTAAAACACATAGTGGATTCACCGCTAGCTACCACAGATGGGCACCAAAAGCTTTACACATCTCCTTCACTCTTCTGATTAATCAATTAAAATTTCAATCAACTCATTAAACCAATCAAAGGTTTTGGCCAACAAAATAAAATCAGTACTTGTTTGGGTTCCCCTTTCTCAGAATCTGTCAGGACCAACTGTCAGGACCCTAAGTGCAGTACCTTACATTTCTCCGTACTGAAGCTAACAAAATGAAATTCAATATGGAGAAATGTAAGGTACTGCACTTAGGGCGGAAAAACAAAAAGTATAGCTATAGGATGGGGGTGACCTGGCTGAACAAGACCACGTGCAAAAGGGATCTAGGAGTCCTAGTAGACCACAAGTTGAACATGAGTCAACAGTGTGATGCGGCAGCTGAAAAAGCCAATGCAATTTTGGGCTGCATCAATAGAAGTAGAGTGTCTGGATCAAGGGAATTAATAGTGCCACTCTATTCTGCCTTGGTCAGGCCTCATCTAGAATACTGTGTCCAGTTCTGGGCACCACAATTCAAAAAGGATATTGACAAATTGGAGCGTGTCCAGAGAAGGGCGACTAAAATGATGAAAGGTCTGGAAACCATGCCTTATGAGGAAAGACTTAGGGAGATGGGTATGTTTAGCCTGGAAAAAAGACGGTTAAGGGGTGATATGATAACCCTGTTTAAGTATTTGAAGGGGTGTCACATTGAGGATGGAGCAAGCTTGTTTTCTGCTGCTCCAGAGACTAGAACACGGAGCAATGGATGCAAGCTCAAGGAACAGAGATTCCACCTCAACATTAGGAGGAACTTTTTGACAGTCAGAGCTGTTAGGCAGTGGAACACACTCCCTTGGAGCATGGTAGGGTCTCCTTTCTTGGAGGTTTTTAAACAGAGGCTGGATGGCCATCTGTCAGGGATACTTTATCATGATTTCCTGCATGGCAGGAGGTTGGACTGGATGGCCCTTATGGTCTCTTCCAACTCTACAATTCTATGATTCTATGAATTCTTTATGCACCCCAACAGTGAATGTGTGTCCCTCTTGTGGCATGTCAGGGACCATTCAAGACCATGTGAAATGTTCAAGTTTATCTGATTCTGGTCCAGCTACTGGCCCTATCCTTAGCTTGAATAAGCAGGAGGTAGAGGATGGAATATAGTCAACTAGCTCCACTAGCATCATGCAATGCCCACTCATCTCTCTGGGGTTGTTGTTGGTGTTGTGTGCCTTCAAGTCATTTCTGACTTATGGAAACCCTAAGGAAAACTTACCATGAGGTTTTCATGGCAGAATTTGTTCAGAGGGTTTGCCCTTGCCTTCCTCTGAGGCTGAGAGAGTGTGACTTCCCCAAAGTCATTCAGTAGCTGAACAGGGAGTCAAACCCAGATCTCCTAGTATCCTAGTTCAACAATCAGACCACTACACCACATTGACTCCACAAAATCCAATTGACCCCAATGTGATTTGAACATGCAGCCTTCTGATCTAGAGCCCGACACACTACTAGGGTATTAAGCATATTATACATAGGACAGATTCTGAGAAGGATGTTCATAAACCACTACTGATTGATTTCTAATAGGGTCTGGCGGCATAGATATTACACACACACATATCCCTTATAAGTCTAGACCACTGAGGGTAGGAAAGAAATGGATAAACTGAGACCTTAGCCATCATATTGGTAGCTCAAGTCTATCAAATTCAGCTTCTTCCTCTATCCCCACAGTGGTGTAGTTCAAACAAATAATTTGGAAACTAATGCCTCGAGACAATTTGTACACACCTTGTTGCTTCCTGGGGAGCCTTCTATTGCACCAAAACTCCTCTGCCCAGATGGAGGCACCTGGTAAACATCATGTCCTTGAAGACCATGGCCTGTGGGTACCTGGTAGATTCCCTGATTCATATAAGAAGGTGGCACTTGGTAGACTGGATCTCGAGGAGAAGAATGTGCATTTGGCACTTGGTAGACCTTTTGCTGGTTAAAGGCTTGATGTACTGATCCTGAATTTGACAAGTCTTGGCTGGGTGGACTCTCTGGTACAGGGCCTATCAGAAGTTTCACACGGTTGCCAGGAACAATACCTTGCCGTCCATGCAAGGAACACAGCCACCATCCTTCAAGTCCTTCAGTGTTCTGTTCTATCACTGTCAAAATGTCACCTTTGCGGAAGGCCAGCTCTTCTGCACATTCTGGGACATTATCATAGAGGGCTCTTGCCATAAGATTCTGTAAAGAAAACAAAGAGGGGGGGGAAGAACTTAGCCAAGCATTTTTAAGCATTTAAAAGTTGTGCATCCAAATGGACAATGACCTCTGGGTTTGGGATACCCAGTGAATGCATACAATTTAATCAGTGAATCCCATTACTCCTACCACAATTTTAATGGCTTCTGAAAGTTATTTTTCAAACCAAGAATAAAAATAATGCTGAAATACATATTTTTTGCAATCCCAGATCAGTTGTGGTTTTAAATAAGTTTTTCTAAGTTTTTGTAAGAGTTCTAGGATCCCCCCCCTTTTTTTTTAATTCATATATATTCTGGTGCTGGGTAGCATAATAAAAACTGCCAGGATATTGACATATGTAAATGTATTTGCAGCTCTGTATTGAAGTCCTACATTTTAAAAAAAAAATCAATTTCAATATAGTCTGAATGTCAGGATTGTATCACGTAGTGGAGAAGCTTCCATTCATGAAGCTTTTGAATGGGAGTATGGACACCCAGTAGTAACTCCTTTTTAAAATGCCCTGGGATATAGGCATAATATCTTCAATTTTTGATGGCTCTGAGTTCTTTAAAGAAAAGTAATATGTGTGAATAGGGAAGTCATTACAGCCACCCATCTGAAGAAAAAAAGTAAAAAAAATGTACCCTCTCCACAACCTCAACCTTTTATATTGCATATCACCACCATTATCACATACAAAACACAAAGACAGCAGTATCGTGTAGCAAAAACCACATGAACTCTGGAATCTGTTATCTAACGCAGTTTCTTCATGTTGCTGAATAGGGATAATTTATAAAGAAAGAAACTTAATCAATTAATCAAGAATCAAGGATACCTATCACGAAACATAGTACAAATGTTTCTGGTCAACACACTAAGGTAAGAGAAATCAACAGCTTGCATCTCAACACATTTATTGAAACCTCAGAATCTGAACTTGCTAAGTTACTATCTTAGTCTGACACATGATTTAAACATCTTTTCAGAAAGGCCCTCCAACACAGTAATGGTACATTAAGTTAACATTTGATAAGTATGATGGGTTAAAAAGGCCCTGTTTCCCACATGGCAAGATGTCTATAAATACTGTATAAATATGTGTATAATATTGTTAGATGTTGCACTACAAATCCCAGCAGCTCTAGCCAACATAACCAATGGTGAGGAATGCTGGGAACTGCAATCCAATAGCATCTAGATTTGCCTTCAATGCAGAAAATGCAAGTGTTGTGGGAGGGGGACAAGATTGTGAAAGAATGCATACAGTGCAGAAAATGTTATGAATTTCCAAGCAAGGAGAGAAACAAAGGCTTGAAACCTGACATGAACAAAGGATGGGATGGGAATGCAGCTGGGATTTGGAGGGGTTTGCTGATATGCAACAATAGTTTTTCCACATCCCTACTTTCAAGTGCAAGATCTAGTAGCTTCTTCAGGAATTCATCTTTTATCAACATAAAAAAAGAAAGTGTCTAACCCTTCTGGATGTAGAGAACATGTTTAAAATATGTGAGCAGTCGTCTGTTAAGGATCTGAACGGAGTTTCCAATGATCAGACAGTTGGTTTTTCATCGTTCTCATTTGGGCACGCTCTCTCCCCCAGTTGCTGTCCACTTGCCAATGTCCTCCACCACACATCTTGGCCCCCACTTTTGAAAAGCATCCATCCAAATAACTGCAAAGACACAATTCAAATACTGCTATCAGAATCAGAAAATGATGGATGATACCTGTATCTGGAATCAAATGGTGCAGGACACTAAACTGTTGTATGTTTCAATCCAACAGGAAAATAAATTGTATCTTTTAATTCAAATGTACCATTCGGATCACTTCCTAATATCTGATCATCTTCAGGTCACAAGCCATGGCGTGCCTTGTGGACATCTTATGTAAAGCTGCCTCTGCTGACAAGTAATGATCCATTAACCATCCAGAGCCTGAGCCCATGGTTTGTTGTTGGCTTATGACCTCTGCCTTCTTTAAACCAAAGTGGGTCTACATTATTTGGCTATGTGGGAGAAGAACATTATAATATGTTCCTATATTAAAGCATTTAAATAAAAATTGAGTGTCCAAATGGATATCCATTCCTGGCTTTTGAACAATTTGCTTAAACAATTCTGCTTAAAACAATTTGTAAGCCGCTCTGATAGCCTTGTGGCTGAAGAGCGGGGTATAAATAAATAAATAAATAAAAATTCAGTGGAGACAAAAGACCACATACAATTGAATAAGTGAACCATGTGATCCCTACCCTCTTTTATTGCCTTTCACAATATATTGCAAATTAAAAATAAAAATAATTCCCATGTATATGTTGTGATCCTGATCAGTTGTATATGTTGTGATCCTCACTCACTTTTTAAACAACTTTTCTATGCTTTGATATGACTTTAAAGAATTTTTCTTCTCTTTAATTAAGGTAAAGTTTGAAACTGGATTATTTGCCAAGGCCTCTCCCTATGGAATCCTGGGGTTTGTAGTTTGATGAGGCACCAGCAATCTTTGGCAGAGAAGGCTAAAGACCTTGTTAAACTATAAATCCCAGGATAAGAAAATTGCTATGATATTGAGGTAAGCTAATGTATTTGCATTTTTTTGTTAAATGTCTCATTTTTTCAAAAAATAAAATTTGCTGGGATTTGGTTCCAGGACCCCCTGTGGATACCAAAATCTGTGAATACTCAAGTCCCATTATAAGCAATGGCATACCAAAATGGTGTCCCTTCTATAAAATGGCAAAATCAAGGTTTGCTTTTGGGAATATTCTTATTTTTTTAAGAATATTTTCAAGCTGTGAATACTTAAATCCATGGATACCAAATCCATGGATATGGAGGGACAACTGTTCATTCAACACCATCTGAATGTTAGATTGTACATAGTAGAGAAGCTTCCACTCATAAACCCTTTGAATGGGAGAACAGACACCCAGTAAAAATGCCCTATCCCATATGATCAGTCACATAAGCACCAGGGTCTAACTCTGGGTCTACCATAGCAGGGTGGGGAATGTTTTGAGTTTCCAGATGTCTTGGACTAGAGCTACAACTCTCCCGTCCTTTACCATTAGTCATGCTGGTGGGGCTGGTGGGAATTGCAAACCAAACTATATGACAGGCCAAAGATTCCCTGCCCCTGCATTATATAGCACCCTGGCCCTCCACCTTGTTATATAACATAAGCCTAACCCATACCTATCTAAAAATATGCTGTTTCTGTTTACAGACAAAACATGGTTTTCCTGTCTCTCTCACTCACTCACTTTTCTTTTCTTTTCTGCATGCATGGCTGTCTGGCAGAAATTGTCTGCCAACTAGGCATTCAGAGGAAAGCAGACACAAGCTGCATAGGCTGTCATTCTTGGAAGCCTTCACAAAGACCCAAACACTTCATTTCTTGGCTGAATGAGTTATAGCAAAGCACACTGGCAGCTATTAGCCTGTCCACTCCTGCGCTCCAGAAAAGGCAGATAGCTGGATATGAATGGCAAACTACAAAATTAAATGTATCGGAAGCACTAAAAACATGGCATATACAAAAGCAGTCATGCTGATCAAGCTGAAGATTAGCAACTTCTGTGAACACTTTCAACAAGACACAGGTTATCCCAAACTGATATTACAACAACAACAGATTTGCCTGACATCTTGTAACCATTTATTCAGGAACAGTCCCCATTAAACTCAATGGCTCTTAACGTTTGATAAGACATGTATAGGCTTGCCCTGTGAAGCCAGACTTTGCTAGGATATTATCAAAACTACAAATTCTTTTCCCCACTAATATAAAACAGTTTGATACGGCTTCATTTATTTCAGCCACTCAATGGTTTATCTTCAAAAAGAGGTTATTTGTAAAATAAATGTTATTTAAATGTATACAGGTCATCCTCTCCCCAGTATCCGCAGCAGTTATGTTCCAGGACTTACCATTTATAAGTGAAATTGTAGATAACAGCAAACCCTATTAAAATAAAGAACTTCCAGTACAAAAACATACCACAGAGCTGTGTTAGAGAGATTCCTAGAGAGGATACCTCTCTAGGCATTTTCCAGCATGACTCTATGGTAAGTGTCCCTATTTTTCTTTTCAGCCATGGATAACTAGAACCACAGATATTGGTTCCACTGATATGGTGTTTGTGTGTGACCTGTATTTTTAAGTGAAAAGCTATGCATAGAATCAAAGAATTGGAAGCAACCCCAAGGGGTATCTAGTCTAACCCCTTGCCACTGTAAGAACGCACAGCTAAAGCATTCCTAGGAGCTGACCATTCAACCTCTGTTTAAAAACATCCGATGGAGGAGAGCCCCCCACCTTTGAAGGCATTCTATATCCCAACGTTGAATAGTTCTTACCATCAGGACGTTCTTCCTAATGTTTAGCAGGTATCTGCTTTTTTATTATTCCAATTCTAGTCTATTGGTTTGGGTCTTAACTTCTAGAGTAGCGGGAAACAAGCTCACTACGTCTTCCATTTGATAGCCCTTCAGATTTTGAAAGACTGCTATCATATCACCTCTCAACGCTTGTTTTCTCCAAGCTAAACATATCCAAGAAATCAGAGAGGCAGGCCTTAAGAGAGGAGATGCAAATTCACTGCTACATCACCTGTTCCAAGAGGTACTTTCATTTTTTCAAGAAAGACTAGCACCTCGTCTCAACATGGATGGTACTGAAGCAGCCTCATTAACTATAACTCGGACTATAACTCAGTATACCAGGTTTGAATCCCTGCTTGACCATGGAAACTCACTGGGTGACCTTGGGCAAGTTATGCTCTCAGCCTCAGAGGAAGGCGAAGGCAAAGGCAAAACCTCTCTAAACTAATCTTGCCAAGAAAGGCCCATGATAGGGTCGCCTTAGGGTCGCCATAAGTCAGAAATGACTTGAAGGCACACTACACCAACAAATTGGTCATGGTACTCCTTCTCGTTTAGCTGAATCCCTACAAACAATAATGGGAGGGAAAAAAACCATACACAGTCATTTACCTGATGAGCTTTCAACTTAAATTCAATCAGGAATGATGGTGTGAATTGGTCCAAAATCTAGCTGTAAATACAGTATACAAATCCTTCTATTGCCTTTGTTCAGTGGTTTACTTTAATTAAGAATGAGACTGTAATTTTTTTTTAAGTAATTTATAAGTAAAATTACACTACTTTGATAGACCAGGAGAGAGTAAGCTTCAAAGAAGGTACTCAAATAACAGAATGTATTTTAAGCAAAGTTCTAATTAATTTTAAATTTTTAAAACTGATTAATCCTCTACCATTTGACTGATTACGCTACTGCATTTAAATGTATTTGCATGTTACAAAATATCAACACAGGTGTCTTTTTTGGTACTTCAAAAATAATTTTCACTGAAAACCTGTTAAGTGGATGTCTTCCTTTTTTCAAAGTTCTGTTCATTGCTCTTTGGACAGATCTGGATAAAGCACACCTGTTTCTGTAGTCTAAATTTCTGGGATGGTGCTGCAGCCAGTCAGTACCAAGTCTAACTACCTTTGGCTTCTCCCAGCTCAATGAGCCAGGTATCCATTTTTACGGCTGGGTGGGCAGAAGGAAGGCATTTAGTTTGAGCAGTCAAGCAGAGCCATACAGATTTCCAGTATTTAATTAGAACAAATGCATTCAACCCAGCATGAAAGAAATTAGAATGACAAAATGTCAGTAATCATTTTGGGTATCGCCACAAGAAATATGCATGCTAATAAAACGGAATTACCTCTCTCTTCAAAAATCAGGTGGACTGCACAAGGTTTTGCCAAAAGTGCAATACAGGTTTGGCTTCCTGGCTTGATTTCCCAGGGGTAGCAGATTTGGAAATATTGCTCATAGGAATGTTTAAAAAGCTCCAGATTAATTCACAAAAATATGCACTTAAAAAAATAAATAAATAATAATTTATTTAAATAATTGAGTATATTAATAAATAATTACACGTTCATATTGGTTATTACCTTTGAAGCCCTACATGGTTTGGCTCTAGATTACCTACAGGATCGCCTTCTCCCAGATAATCTGCCCTGTATACTCAGGTCCTCTGGGAGACATCTACACCAATCAGCCCAAATTAGGCTGACTGTTACCCAAAGGACATTTTCTTTGGCTGCTCCCCAGACTGTGGAATGACCTGCCAGAAGAGATTCGTCAGCTCAGGATGCTGCCTGAGTTTAAATCAGCAGTAAAGATCAGTCTCTTCTGCAGGCCTTCCATGCTTTTTAAATTATGGTTTTAAAGTACGTATTGATGGATTTTCCTTGGTTTTTTTCTGGGCTGTGAGGCCGTATTCTGGAATAGTTTCTTTCTCTCGTTTCGCCTACATCTTGAAAATGCCAGCCACAGATGCAGGCAAAATGAGAGGAAGAAACTATTCCAGAACATAGCCTCACAGCCCGGAAAAAAACCAAGGAAAATCCATGGATGCTGGCCATGAAAGCCTTCGACTTCACATATGTATTGATGGATTTTGATACTGTATGTATATGTTGTGTTATTTGTTGTTATTTGTCCCCTGCTTCAATCCCCAGGGAGAGGCGGGTAAGAAACAACAACAACAACAATGTTCTTTCAACATTCTGTTTTAGTGCATTGGTTGCTACAGACAAATCTTGAGAGCTAATCTCCCTCAGATTGGGGGGTGGGAATCATCCTTGAAATGACACAATGATGTGGACATGGAGCCATAACAGTGATAAAGAGAGGACGGTCCTGAATTGTTTTTTTTTTCCCCACACACATCCCATTCAGGGCAAAGCGATGGAAGTAGAAGAGAAACAAACCCAACAACTTTAAAGTAGCAAAGGAGAAAAAGGCCAGCCAGAGTCAGGGCGGGAACACTGGGAGTATCCATCCTGCCTAATAAAAGTAAACAGGGAGGGAATGACGTAGATGGCAAGGCGGTGCATGGCAGCCTTGAAACAAACACACAGTGAGGTGATAATACGTGGAGAGATTATGTACAATGGCTTCTTTAAGGGCTAACAGCCTCTGGTACAAAATACCACAGAACAGGAGCCTCAGTCTAGATTCCCTCCAGACTACAATTATTAATAAGAAAACAGTTTTAACAATCCATTCTGCCACAGCTGGGGGAGGAAAAACTGTCCCCAAGCACGTAGCCTTGTATATATTCAGCCATATACCAGAATGATTAACCTTAATTTTTTCCCACTTGTTGCCACCTACGCAGACAGAGAGTTTATTATTATAGTTTCCTTGGCAGTTATCACCTTCTCTGAGCAAAGGAGAAATGTGCCCCCTCCCCTTTCCACTATGAGCTGTTTTAAACTATCAAAAGGTTCATCCCTTCTCCTTGGTAATGTTTAGACAGTCAGAGGAAAAAGGAGAGGTTGGGAAGTGGGTGGTGGTGGTGGGAAGGATTGTAAAACAAAAAGAATGATGTAAGGGTCTTAAGCAAGTGAATGCAATTTGCCAAGTTTTTTTTTTTTAAAAAAAACAGGTATAAAATAGCCTTTCATACTGTTTATGTTTGACTACCTAGGTTTTGCTCCACATAAGTGAAGTGGCAGTAATTGTGAATTATTGGGGGCACTGTAAATTGTGTGAGGTAAGCCAATTTGAGAACCATGATATTTTATTTATTTATTATCCATTTCATCCTACATACAACTGGTTCTGAGAAAGTTGCAAATAGCTTTCCTTCCTTTTTTTTTTTTTATCCCCACAACAACCCTGTGAGGCAAGTCAGGCTGAGAGACTATGACTGCCATAATTACACATCAGCCCTTGTTGGAGACTGTATAAGATTCCTCATCTGAGACTGATGTTAAGAATTACTTTCACACAAGCAAGATTCTTTTTCATATTAGGTAAAGGTGTTCCCTCTCCACTACCAGTGTGCCATGAAGAACGAAGCAGAGATGGGGAAAGTTACTTTTTAGACTACAACTCCCAGAATCCCCAACAAGCATTGCCAGCAGGCTATATAACATTATGGGCTGGATGCCAGTGTAGATGTCAGCTCTCACACAGAGCAGAAGATGAAAAAGTACAGAGTCCTAGATGCAGTAATAAGAAATATCAAGGAGTAAAACAGGGTCAGGGTACAAACAGGGGGAAGTTCACACTGTGTTGTCCCTGTTGACAATGAAATGTCTCTAGTCTGAAAGCTGGCTGGCAGTTTTGTGACAGATTCCCCCCCCCCACACTTCAAACTCTCTTCAACTTTCCTCATTTCTCACCCCTGGGATAAAGTGCCTATTGTATTATACCCTTAAGAAGGAAAACTACTGGAGCATTGAGCACTGTAGTGCAAATCTATCTGCACAAAACAGGAGCTTCTGTGAGAACTAGGACTGTGGCGATCCCACCATTCAGATAACAACCTTATGGCTTTAGAGTCTTCTGTTTTTGTTTTTAGGGATGTAGATGAGCACTGTATTCTGGTTATATGGAAACTCCTGCTGTGATCTTTGCAATGTATGAATATGTAATTAAGATGTCCACTTGGGTTGCCTTTTAGCTAATACAGTACAGTAGGACCCCCATATCCTCTGGGGACTGGTTTTGGGGGGGGGGCGTGGATACCGAAAACTGTGGATAATAGCAAATGCCATTGAAAATAATGGGACTTACCGTTTAAAATACCATAGAGTTGCCTTGGAGGACCTAGAAAATAGCTAGAGATGACACATTTTCTAGGAAGACTCTATGGTAGGTGTGCTGTTTTGCATCCAGTGGATAACTGAATCAATAGATAATTAATCAGTGGATCCTGGGGTCCTACTGTACTGAATTCAACAACAGTTAAAAGACATAGGTGCGAACTGTTTTGTTTGCTATTGACTTCATGTAAGCCACTTTGGGAGACTTCTCAGGTAAAAAGCAAGGATGTAAATAAACAAAGCAAAACATATCTGACCTGCTGTGTGTTTATGTACTAGCCATGTACAAACCACAAGGAGCCAAATATTTAGAGAAGTGACCAGGCATGTTATTTGCAGTCAGGTACTTGTGGTAATGGATCCCACAAGTATATGGTAAAAGCAGGTGCAGTAGGCTATATTTCAGAGGAGGGAACTGGCAATAGCACCTCTGAGCATTCCTTGCCTAAAAACCCTATGAAATTCATGGGGTCACCATAAGTCAACAGGTGACTTGAAGGCGCGCGCGCACACACACACACACACACAGAGGATTTCTTTGGGATTTCTTTACAGAGCACACCAGCCAAAAATAATGCCAGCAGTACATCTGATTTGGCAAAAAAATGGTATCTCACACACTGCCAGCTGTCCCACCCTACCCGCTCTCTATATAATGTATTTTTAATGCAAATAAAAAATGAAGGCTTCCAAGACCTTGGCAGGAACCATGAGAAGGCGCTGAGTCCTGAATACTCTGCTCTTCATTCTTGTGCATCAGCAGGGACAGCCAAGTTGTCTGGAAGCAACAGTGTGTGGAAAGATTTTGGCCCATACAGAAGAAAAGCCCCAGGATCTCAATTCATAGTTCCACTGCACTGTTTTAGAAACCCTTGTTTCACTATGTTGGAAAATGCAGGAGGATCTCAATATGATGTGGTCAACAACAACTTAAAATGCATTCTTGATTATAAGGTGTGCAAGTTTTTAAAGAGGTAATTAAAGGCCTCCTTTCGGGGGAAAGAATTAATGCCTTGCATTTTCTGTGACCTAAGTTCACTTCCAAAACATACCAGGTAATGCCAGTTGTATTTTGAAGGTGTGGCAGCCACACATCCAATAAAATAATTAAGTTCCAGAGGTTTCATTCTCCTACTCAAGACTCGGATGGAGTCCAGCAATGATTCAGACTTTAGGACTGATCCTGTAAAGGCACGTTGATCTGAGGCTGCCCCCACACTGCAGAAATAATGCAGTTGGGCACCGCTTTAATTGCCATGGCTCAATGCTATGGAATTCTGGGATTTGTAGTTTTCTGAGCTTTTTAGCCTTCTCTGCCTAAGAGCTCTGGTGCCACAACAAACTACAGATCCCAGGACTCCACAGGATGCAGCCATTATAGTTAAAGCAGTGTCAAACTACATTATTTCTGCAGCATGGCAGCAGCCAGTGTCTTCTAATACTGGGATGAGTAGACTTTAGGCTTGCAGGATCTATTTTGGGTTGGTGTTTAAAAAAAAAAAACAAAAAACTAAAATCCAGCAATCTACCCTCCAGATTCTGGAGCAAAAGACATAGACTTAGAATTCCATAATGCTGAGCTGAGGAATGTGTTGTCAGCACCAGGAAGGGAACCTTACAGTCTCTCACACCCTAGTTATCCCAGCCTATCTCCATTTCAGGAGTATAACTGAGGGTGGAGAGTCATTTGTTACTGATATTGTTTTTAAAAAATGGGATTCAGAAACCTTTGCCTATGTACTGCAGATAACTCAGAGATGCACCAGTAGATTCCAATCTACCTTCTGCCCACTGTCTTTATTTTATTGCCAAGCTATTAAACTGTCTGGGAACAATGATCATTTTCAAACATTCTCCACCTGTTGTCAGGAAGTTGTTCTAAAGCAGAGAGCAACATGTAGCCCTTCAAAAGATGCTAGACTGCAACTCCCAGCAGTTCTAGTCAGCACAGACATGCTGGCTGGGGTTCTAAAGTTGTAGCCCCCAAATACACTCTTCCAAGCTCTGCAAAATACACTGGCCAGGTGGCTGAACTGCAACCCCTACTAGTTCCTGCCAGCATGGCCAATGGTGAGGAAAGCTGAGGCTGCTTTTTGCCCACATCTGTGCCGGAGTGAAGAGGGGTTTTGGATCTCTTAAGAAGTATGACCAAGGAAACTCAAGATCCAGTTTACTTAAAAGATATAAACAAAAGTGGGAAGAAGAGATTAGAGCCTGTGTTAGACTCTAAATGGACTGTGGGGAAAAGCCATGTAGTATTTGTCCCAATTTAATTGTCCTTCATCCTGTTTACTTTATACTCTTTTTTCCTCATCTGTGAAGACAAACCGTTTCCAAGAGGAACTGCTGGAATACTGTGAAATGTGAATAAAGGGCACCTCATCATCATATGCAATGATGAAATCATGTGGAATTGTCTTCCTTGGCCTCTCTTGAACTGAAATCATGAATCCTGCAATGTTGTACCCTCTTGGAAATGCCAACTCACGGACAAACATATGGCACACCAGTACTATGAAATATCCATCTTTTCTGCCAATGTGTGGTTAACAATGATATCAACTATGTCAACTCATCTTCCTGGGGGGAAAAAACTTTGAGACAGATGACATTGACTGCATTCACATGTTTGACTAGGCCAGGATTTCATTTTATGAGGAAAGTGCAGGACTCAAGTGCTTCTTCCTCCCATGTGGCCAGGAGGAAAAATAAATGAGCATTCAAGCTTCACTCTGATTGAGGGCTTGTCTAGATGGACTATTTACGCCATTTTGGAGCCCTGCAGTCCAGACAACACAGGGCTTTTGCCCTGTTTTGTCCCAGGCAGGCCTCATGACCCCTGGGGCAAAGCCGGGGGGGGGGAAGAGATGCAGGAAGGCTCATTACACTGTTTTGTTTTGTTTTTAAAAAAACCTGGTAAAATCTGCTTCAGCCACTAAAATGGATTGAGCACTGCATGGCCACTGGAGCCCATTCCGGCATGCCAAGTCATCACTGCAGCTGCCATCTGCCTCACTCTTCCATAGCCAGGAAGGAGTTAAGCAGCATGTGACCAAGGCTGGTCATATGGAAGGGACCTTGTGCATGTGCTGCAGACCAGCTTTCTAACTTCAGAGAGTGGGATGCAGACAGTGGTGGCTGCAGAGACCAGCTGGTATGCCAGTCTGGACTCTAACCTGTTCCATGCTTATGCCGGGGGAGCAATGGGCCAGATCCATGGGCAGAATTCAATGGTGGGGAGCTGGAGTACCCTAGCCCATGTAGATGAGCAGCCCTGATTCCTGGCTCTGGTTTGCTAAAAAGAAAAAAAAGCCAGCGTATGTAAGGTGGCTTGTATAGCAACTGTCAAGAATTTCTTTTAAAACCATGATTCCTGCCTCACATATACAAGCCAGACTAAATACTGTTTTGTTCCTGAGCCTGGCACTCCACACAGACTCCTTTCTGCTCATATGCAAAGCACTAAATCCTGGCTCAGAGTTATGTGAGAATACAGTTACTGTCATTCTTACATAAGGGAGCCATTTCACAGTAACATCTTATCAGAAACAGCTCAGTCAACACAAATACATTTTAAAGAAGGAAACCATATGTAGGAACTGGTGCTTTTTGTGTGTGAGAGCATTCCAGATTTTATGGCAATCCTCTGTTACAAGCAGACCATGTAAATACTCATGAAGAAGCATGGTTCTGAAGAAATGCTCATTAATTAATAGCACATTTTAACTGGTGCTAGTCTGGGTAAAAGTTGGGATTTTGGCTTGTTTGCTTACGTGATTGTTATTCATTTAAAATGCCTATGAACAAGCACTGCAAAACTCAAAACAGATTTCAAGGCAAAGTGATTCTGCTATTGTTGTTTTGATTCTTATTTTCTCACACTGTCTCATACCAAGGCAGTATACATTATGCCCTCACCCATATGCATTGCACTAACCACACCCATGCCTGAATGTATACAATACATACTAAGAGTTCCCAGATGTCTACAAGACTATGTCTGCATAATAATAATATTTAAACTTGTTTATTACCTCCTCTTTCATCAGAATCGAGGCAGGGTACAACAACACAATAATACAAATACAGCACAGTAATACAAATACATTGTATCGTGTGAGTGAAATAAGGCCATAGGATAATTAAAACTGTGCCTTTACCTGTGATGTCAACAGCTGTTTGTAGATGTCTGTTCTTTAAATTTTGATACACTAGACTCTGACTCAGGTGGGTTAGAGTGCCAACAGGCTGATGAGCAAAGGATACTGCAGTGTCCTTTGCTGTGTGGCTATCTGGATATTGTTGAATTGCAACTCCTATCAGCCAGAACCAGCATGACCAAGGTACAATGCAAAAGCCTTTAAAGGACCATGGATGCCTGATTCTGCTCTAGAGGAAAAATACAATTCAAAGATATGTAATAAAGTTTTTAGTAAAAGTGTCTAAGGCAAAATGCACACCACACAAATAATCTAGTTTGAAACTGGATTATTTGCCATGCCTCCTTCCTATGGAATTCTGGGATTTGTAGTTTAACAAGGTCTTTCACCTTCTCTACCAAAGAGTGATGATGCCTCATCAAACTACAAATGCCAGGATTCCATAGAGAGGAGCCATGACAAAAAATCCAGTTTCAAACTGGATTTTTTTGGGTAGTGTAGATTTGGCCTAAGAAACAAAATGGCAGTGGTCATGCTGACTAGGGGATTCTGGGAGTTGGTTTTTTAAAAAGTAACATTCCCAAGCTCTGGAAGAGGAATGCTGGATCAGATCAATAGCTAATCTAATCCAGCTTTCAGTAGCCAGATGGTAGTTTATGGAAGCCTGTCAGCAGGGCATGAATGGAACAGCACCCTTCTGCTCATGTTCAGCAACTGACGCAGTTCATGAGCACCTAGAGTGGCAGACATTCCTCAGCCCTGTGCTATATGGCAGGGATGTGTAAAGTGTGGCCCATGGTCCACATGCAGCCCTTTGATTGTACCCATGAATCCCTCCACCAGTCTCCCCCAACGCCCCCAAATCCTGTTGATTAAAACAAGAGTGTTATTTGGAGACAATTTTTTGCCCTAAAGTGATGAAGAGAGCCACCCAAATGTATGGAAAATACATTAAAGTACTTCCACTCCCACTAGCACCCCAAGACCTTGTAGAATACTATATAGATTACTACTATCCCTACCACTGAATTCCCTCTCAAAATGGTGACAGGATATCATTTCTTCCTGCCATTCTGAGGGGGACTGCAGAAGAAACCACGGGGATTTGGGCTTGCTGTGGTGGTTGCGGCCTGCATGGTTGTCGATCCCTGCTATTCAGGGGTGCTGTAAAAGAGTTGTATAGTAGGACCCTGGTACCCACTGATTCAATTATCCATGGACACAAAACAACACACCTACCATAGAGTCTTCCTAGAAAATATGACCTCTCTAGCCATTTTCTAGGTCCTCCAAGGCAAATCTATGGTATTTTAAACTGGAAGTCCTATTATTTTCAATTGTGTTACTATTATCCACGATTTTCGTTATCCACGTCCCCCCTCAAACCAATCCCCAGCGGATACAGGGTTCCTACTGTGCTATGGAATTCACACTATATACCTATGCACCCTTATTGTTATGTATTAGGAATAAACCCAGCAGGATCTGGGAGAGAGATAGATTTGTACAACTCTTATAAAGATAGTATAGCAAGCTAGGAGAAACAAGGAACCACTGATCGCATTTCCAGAACTCCATGAGTTTTTCCAGTGGAACATTAGCAGTGATGTGTCCTTACATATTTTTGAAAAGAGGCAAACCCCACCCTCTCCCTCCCAGCTCACACTAGCCAAAACTTTGAAAAGTCAACAGATGCACAGAATTTTGTCCATATATCTTTACTCACCTCCCCGAAACCCCTTCCTTGGGTTTTTTTTTTTTAAAGAAAAGGTTACAGGGGCTTTCTCTTATTATCACAGCAATTTTAATGTGCCTTCCATACCATGATCAAGAGAAAGAACAAAACCAAAAGTCAGGCAGCAGAAGGTGGGGCACACCAAGCAAGCAAGTATGATCTCACTTATGATTTTAAACACTGCCACACCAAAAAAACAGAATTGTATGGTGGAAAAACCACACATTTTCCCCTGGCAATCAACAAAGTTTCTGGTGAAAGGAGACTGGAGGTTGGGTGCTATGGAGCAAAAGCTGGCTAACGAAACAATAAGGAGAAGAAAGAAAGAAATAATAATCATAGAATCATAGAATTGCAGAGTTGGAAGAGACCACGAGGGCCATCCAGTCCAACCCCCTGCCATGCAGGAAATCACGATCAAAACATCCCTGACAGATGGCCATCCAGCCTCTGTTTAAAGACCTCCAAGGAAGGAGACCCCACCACGCTCCGAGGGAGTGTGTTTCACTGCCAAACAGCTCTTACTGTCAAAAAGTTTCTCCTAATGTTGAGGTGGAATCTCCTGGAGCTTGCATCCATTGCTCCGTGTTCCAATCTCTGGAGCAGCAGAAAACAAGTAAGGAATTTGCTAGACCTTGAAGTTTTGGTTGAGTTAGATTTCCAGCAAATATCAGGATAGTTGAAGTCACCCATCACTACTACATCTCTCCTTTCTGCGTGTGTGTTCATCTGTTCTAGAAAGGCATCATCCAATTCCTCCATCTGACTTGGGGGTCTGTAGTAGAGTCCCACAATAACATCCGTGTTGTTTCCCTCCCCTTTAATTTTTATCCAGATGCTCTCCACCTGGCTTCCAGTATTGATGTCATGGATCTCTTCACTAGTGTAAATATCCTTGACATATAATGCTGTTCCTCCTCCTTTCCTGTTTGGCCTGTTTCTCTTAAAAAGGTTATACCCCTCTGTTCCTACATTCCAATCATGAGACTCGTCCCACCAGGTTTCAGTAATGCCTATTATATCATATTTGTTTTGTAGTGCTAGGAGTTCAAGTTCACCTTGCTTATTTCCCATGCTCTGTGCATTAGTGTAGAGACATCTAAGACCATGTGTTCCCTTTACTTGCTGCCTGTGCAAGTTTTTTTGCCTCCCACTGTTGGGTCCTTGCACTGTTTGCCTTGTTCCCTCTATGACAGCTTGACTATTTTCTCCAGCTCTTTTGCCTTCCAGAACACTGTCCCCCTCCCCCATATGACTCAGTTTAAAGCCCTCCTGATCAAATTCTTGAGACTGTAGGCAAAAACGTTTCTGCCAACTGGTGTGAGATGCACCCCATCTCTTGCCAGAAGTCCCCCCTCATGGAAGCGCAGCCTATGATCCAAGAATCCAAATTGTTCTTGGCGACACCATCTACGGAGCCAGTTGTTTACGTCGGCTATTTTCCTCTCTCTTCCTGGACCATGCCCTTCAACTGGCAGTAGAGACGAGATGACCACCTGTGCATCCATTTCTTTCAGCTTCCTCCCCAGGGCCTCATAATCTCTTCTGATCTTGGGAAAGCTGTGCCTTGCCGTATCATTGGTTCCCACATGGACCAAAAGGAAGGGGTAATGATCCGTAGGCTTGACGAGTCTTGTTAGCCGCTCCGTCACATCACGGATCTTTGCCCCAGGGAGACAACACACCTCCCGAGACAATAAAACAATATAATATTGTTGCTGCAACTCTCCCTTTTTTTTACATTACTTTTGCCAAAAAAGTTCCCAAATATTAAAAAAAAAAAAGATGCAGCAGTTGACAGTTATTTTAATAGGTGCATCAGTGTTCCAATGATACTTTTGCTTGTCAAGGATGTAAGACTTTGTGAGTCTTCTACAACCCTACTTAAGAATCATGTTGATTCACTGAAGTCTTTCTATATTGATTACAGTACTTGAATTCATTCTCTGAGACTCTGATCTGGATGTCCCAGCTCTGGAAGCTACTGGAAACAGGATCTTTCCTATGGTGTGACCTCAGTTATGGATCAACTCTCTTCAGAGGCACTTAAGTTGGATTGTAAGCAATCTCGAAGACCTTGTGTTGGAAAAACAGGGCATAAATGTTTTGAATATGCTCATATTTGCAGTGGGTGTGGGAATTATGATTGGCTATACAGTACTTATGACCTACAACTTCACACCGTCTGTTCCTTTGAAGGCCAGGATTGCTTATGTGAAGAAAGGACATACTGTGTCAGTCATTATAGCAAATGTCATCTTGTATCCAAGAATGGAAATATCATTTATCTGAGCTACAAATGGGGACAATCAGATTGTCTGAAATGTGCCTCAGTGTGGTAGAGAACTGAGGGAAAATTTGGGACTAAATTTGCAATATGTAAACATTTTATCCAACAGAATGCTATGGGAAGTTCTTATCTGACTGACAATGAAACTGTCAGAAGGATTAGTTCTGCCACATCTCAAAAATGTCATAATTTAATCAGAGCAGTCTAAATGCAAATGCAATTTTATAACTTATTTATGAGTTTCATTTATAATTATCCCTTACTCCAATAGCTTCAGGGTGGCATAAATGATTCCACTCCACCCTGCACTTTATGTTACCCAGTAAAATTCAAGACCCAATCCAATATTTTAACCACTACACCTAGAGTAGGAATGGGGAATAAACCCCTTCATCATCTGCTTGTTAAGAGCAACCATATGTGAAAACTGCCAGACAATCAAGTGATTTCCACATTCATTTTATCTCTGTGAAGAATTATAAGGGAAACAATCAAGGCACAAACCCCAAACTTTTATTACACATCCCAATGTCAGAATTTTTCTGTTTAAGTAACTTGCTTGGACCTATGGATTAAGCATTGCTTCCCTCAATTCTCCATGGTCTCTTTCTTTCTTTCTTTCTTTCTTTCTTTCTTTCTTTCTTTCTTTAACATGAGCTAGATTTCACTCTTTGCAAAGCAAGATTTTATTCCCACGATTTTAAAGCATTCCTCAAAGGCTATTGTCTCTAGATGAGTCACAGGGTTTCCTCCTCTGAAATTTCAACTTCCCAGTCAATGGGGCACATCTTCAGAATGGCCTCTTAATACGCTGCCTACATTCATGTAGGCTAAATCCATTCTTAGTTCTTCCCTTATTTGGAGCATACTAATCCAGTCTAGTATCAATGAATGAATGAAGGGATGTAAAACACAAACTTCAAACAGCAGGACTTGGCCTCTCTTCCCCCAGTGACTAAAAAGTTAGACTGTTTTCATCATCCTACACAGTGTTTCACAACTGAAATTTTAGCAGTCTTGGTTCTCTCACTTGTAGTGCTATTCAGATATAAAACTGGGATAGAGAATTAAAACACACAAACATTTTCAGGGCTGTTCAAAACTAAGGAGCAATAGAAGGGAAACCGTCATTTTAAAAGAACAAGTTGAGCTCAGCAGATTCCTGTTTGATATAAACAGTCACAAGAAAATGGACTTCAGAACGTGACCTGTGGGTGTAAAGTGCCTTCAAGTCACCCACTGACTTGTGGGGATCCCGTGAATTTCATAGGGTTTTCTTAGGCAAGGACTCCTCAGAGGTGTTTTTGCCAGTTCCCGCCTTTGAATTATAGCCTATAGCAGCTGGTGTTTGTTGGCAGTCTCCCATCCAAGTACTAAACAGGTCTGATCCTGCTTAGCTTCCAAGATCAGACAGGCTCTGGTGTCTTTAGGGTATTGAAGCCCTCAGAACTTGGCCTAGTATGCATAAATCTAACTTTTATGACCAGCAGCAACTGTTCTTCCTAAGAAGCGCAAGCACCTTGTTCTCACCCATAGTTAGTAGATCATATCCTGTCCCGTAAAACCCCTACTAGACATAATAAATTGAAGTAATACCAATTTATAATCCATTTATATATTAATTTGTGTGGATGCATAATCATATCAAAAATACATATCTTTATGTATTTCATTCAGGTTTATCCAATGAAAAATTAATAGGAAAAATGTAGATGTGTGGTGTTTTGTTTTTTTTTAAAAAAACACCTCTTTATTGATATTGGGTCTATTCTTTTATGTTCCATTTTTGTGTAGGATTGACCCCTCCATCTCCATCCCTGTTTTCTTTTTTTACATTAATTAAGCAATTGCATTAGATTCTCCCTTTCTTCCAAAGATCTCAAAGAAATGTACATGGCTTTCGTGTCCTCACTTTATCCTCACAACAATCTTGCCATGTAGGTAAGACGGAGGCGGGAGGAGAGTATGAGTAGGCCAAGATCACTCAGTGAATTTCTTGGCTCAGTTGGGACCTGAACATTCAGGTCACATTCAGGTCACAATACCCCCACTGTGCTCTCAGCTGTTATAAGAAGGGTGGTGGTTCCTTCCAGTGCTTGTCTTTTGAGTGGACGCTTCTAAGCCAGCGGTTCTTAACCTGGGGTCCACAGACCCCTAGGGATCTGTGATGTCCTCACAGGAGCTCCACGAAGGTTTGTAGGCTGTTTGGCCCACCTCTTCCTTGCAGTGGACTGGCCATGTGACAGGAGCCAAGGCAAAGGCTGGCTGGCTGACTTGACCTGTGCATTGCCAGTCAGTCTGCTTCAGACACAAACTTGCAGGAAGAAGCATTAGAAAAGCCCCCCCCTCCCGATCCAGTGCTCTAAGGGAAGGGTTAGTGGATGGTGTAATTGCATTATTATTGTTGCTGGTATTATTGTTGCTGGTATTATTATTATTGTTGTTGTTTTAAATCTTAAGTCTTGAGGGTCCACAGCAACAAAAGATATTTAAAGGGGGTCCCTGGTAAAGAAAACGTTAAGAGCCACTGCTTTAAGCTGAAGGTGTTCTGGGAAGGCTACCTTGGAAAATCAGCTGGGTCATGGGACAAGTGATTTTCCAAACCAATCTTTCCAGAACATCATGGCTCTGAGGACCCACCAAAAAGCCAGACATTGGAGAAATGGGGTGCTTGGAGTCAGCACTCTTGAAGGCACAGTGCCAACTTTTTCTGAATTTCCTCACTGCTACTGTGTGACCCTGGCAAAAGTGCAACTGCTGGCAGAACAGACCATTACACCAGCAAAGTGCACTATTAGGATACTGGCCTACCTTAACTGGCTATAAAGTTCACTTTGGGTCTGTGTGTTTGACAAACTCCACTCTTTTCTTCCCTCTCTTTCCTGTCTAATTCTCTTCATGTGGTTGTTTTGCTGTGAGGTAAAAACAAAACAACGGGTGCTGTTTGAGTGCCTTGAGACAGCCCAGTTTGGAAAGGTTATCTTATCTCTGGGCTTGTCTGAACAGTGAAATAACTCCTCATAGAATTTGAGGAGAATACCTTTTGTCCAAATGGGATCCTGTGGTGCTTTACCGTATTCAGAAGGAGGGGGGCCAAAAACGCCATATACTGTGCGGGAAAAGCCTTTGTAGCTTTCCCCAAAGTTTTAAAAATAATTTGAGGGAAATGCGTATTCCTGCTTGCTGGCACAACTGATTCAGATTTTAGCGCATTCCCAGATAAGAGTGGAAGTGGAAAGCTGATTGGTTGGAAGTGTGCAGGAGAAGGAGCTTGCCGGCAATAAGGTGGCTGGAACTGCCATGTTGGATGTTTATGGTAGTGATCATGCACTTTTTGCAGTGCTGAGGTGATGAAACAGTTTTTAAAGCTTATTTAAGTGGAAGGTCGCACTTCCACAACTTAGAATAAATAAACAAATATTTAGTTAAATACTGTTTGGTGGCAGCAACTTATGGAGAATAAAAACGCAAGTAATTCACTTGCGGCCACCATCTTGATTCAGAGGCATGCGTCCATGTGAACATCAAATACTGATAGCTTCACATGTCATCAATCTTGCCAATCTTGCTTCATCTACACAAGCCCTTTCCTAGGGATTACAGCTCCCAGAATCCCCAGTCAGTATGGCCACTGGTCATACTAGCTGTAGAATTCTGGGAGTTGTTGTCCAAAAGTAACTTTTCGAAGGTCTGGGACAAAACCTATTCAAATAAATATACCTGAATAGCAAAATCCCCCCAGAAAAAGCTATTTCCATCATATACTGTACTTCCTTATAATCCAAATTAAGGAATCAATTAACATTTTGAGTATGTATATCCTAAATTCACAGAACTGCTTGCTATTTGCTTTGGTCTGGTTAACTTTCCATTCATGCAGTTCATGAATGTGTGTTTACTCAGAAACAGTTCCACTGAGTGCAGCGGGACTTACTTTTAGGTAATCGTGTATAGACTTGTGACTTAAACATACTTTAAACATAATTCAAGGTCACATCTCATTAACGGGACAGCAGAAACCAAATACACACAGTCCCTCACGTAATTGTACCTTCATAAAATCATAGCTCCCCTTTTAGCCAAACTCTCTTCGTGTTCTCCAGGTCATCCGGTTCGGTAAGGATGTCCTGTAAGTCTAATTTAAAATGCCCCTCAAACTCTCTTTAGTTTGCATTTGTCCTCTTCACTCATGCTAAAATTGACTCCATATGATGTACAGGACATTGATCTTGCATCCACTTCATCAGGATGCAAGACTGTAACAGGAGAAGAACTGCATGCCATACTTATGCTAACACCACACGACAGACTACAAAAATGTGTCCAAGTGCTTCATTGATTAGTTTTCCTTTCTGTGCACAACACACAGCCTTTAAAATATCAGATGTCTAAAGGAGTGTAAAGGCTCCTATTTACCATATCTTGGAACACAGAGTTGAAAGAGATTTCCAGGGCCATCTAGTCCAATCCCCTGCCATGCAGGAATACATAACTAAAGCACTTCTGAAATTATCTTGTGATAAGGCGGCACATAAATGAGCAATCAACCATTGTTTGTTTCTTCATCCCAGTACTAGCCCTTGGGGAATTCCTAGGTGCCACCTGATGCCATCAAGTGGGGAACCCTTGGCCCTCCAGATGTTTTGGGCTTCACCTTCCAGAAATCCCAGGCAGCATGGCCAATAGTAAAGGACTACAGAAGGTCCAAAACCTGCATAGGACATTTAAAGGTCCTCCATCTCTTCTCTGTGGCTTCAGCAACAGCCACTCCCCCCTCCTCCATCTTTAAGTCTGTTAGCTAATGCCCTGAAAAAGAGTTCTGGAGGTCTTGCAAGCTTGCACACTATTCTGGGACCTTTTGGCTGGCCTAATAAAGGTATTACCCCAATATGGATTTTGGAACATCATGATTCTGATGCCATTGATAATTAAAATTTTACTGATCTCATTGGATACACTTTGTACCTTGACTGTTAGTGGGTAATGTCAGGAATGTTAGGAATAAACATAAACTCCAGAGTTTTGGTTAGCAAAGTACATGCCATTCTTTTTCCTCTTACATAGTTAAATGCTTCAGGTCATTCATTGCCTTGGTTACAGACAGCTTTTCACAAGCACTTATGGTTAGAAAATACAGTAATTCTTCCCAGTGACACGGTTTTGTTTGCCTTGGCAAGCAGACTTCATATTTAAAGACTGTGCCACAGTCCAAAAAGCACGTATTACAAACCAATTTGCTTAGGTTCCTTCCTTTCCTACAAATTATCTAAAAATAGATAATCAATACCTCATACTTATTTTCTGTGGTAGTAAGTAACACATCATGTCTTGTATATCATGAACAACCCACTGCCTCTTAAGGAAATTTGGCTTCTGGCTCTTAATCTGCTAGCAAAACTTCATTGCTAGAGAACTCCCAATATGTTACAGCTAGTCTGTTTATTCTGTTCTTAGGTAAATGTCATTTATATATAATTGTGACATTCTATGAAATCATCAGGGCTTCCAGGACTTGGAAAAGTTCCATTTGGGGGACTACAGCTCACAGAATACTCCAGTCAGCATGGCCATTCTGGGAGCTGTAGTTCCCAAAATAACTTCCCTAGGCTCTGGTAGTTCCATATGCTTATTCAAGTTGCAACCCCATGGTCCCTGCAAGGATATCACAGGGGCCAGAACTGATGAGCTCTCCCCTAACAGGGCACAGAAAAAAAGGAAGGTGGTTCTTTTTACAAAGTTAGAACTCGTATGTTGAAAACGAGAAGCATTCCAATGATGGGCTGCATATGGTAGAGGAAGAGGTGGTGGACCCTGCCCAGGATATAGAAATGCTGGGAAGTACTTAGAATCACAGAGTTGGAAGATATACCAAGAACCATCTAGTCCAGCCCTTTGACAGTGAAGAAATCTACAGCTAAAGGAAGTATTTTTTCACAAAATGCATACCAAAACTGTAGAATTGATGACCATAAAAAGTAGCATCTTCAAAAGGGAGTGGACTTATTCAGGGAGGATGGGGCTGTCATTGGCTACTAATCATCTGAAGGACCATATCTCCCTTTATGGTCCCATTAGAGCTCTAAGATCTTCTGGAGAGGCCCTTCTCTCTGTCCCACCACTCTTCAGCTTGTTTGGTGGGAGCAAGGGAGGGAACCTTCTTGGAGGCTGCTCCCAGGCTTTGAAACTCTCTCCTTAAGGAGGCCAGGAGGGCCCCATCTTTGCTGTCCGCCAAAAAGTTAAAACATTTTAATGCTTTTCTAAAGCATACAAGCTTCAGGCTTTTAGAAACCGAGTGGGGTGGGCTTTTAATGCTGTGCAGTGCTATTTGGAGGTCTGCATGTAATCTTTTAATGAATTTTAATGTTTTCAATGTTAATGTTTTTAACTTTATGAATTGCTTATTTTTAAATAAATTTATACTTTTATCAAAGCTTTTGGATAGTTTTAATCTGTGTGCAGGGACGGTTTAAGGCACCAGCGGCGTCAGCATCTGCAGGGGGCCCCATCATTGGGGGGGGCATAGTAACCCTCCTCCTGCAAAAACATTATTAGTAATAATCTGAATATCCTGTACCGAATAGTTTAGGTTGAGTTAGGTTACATTGACCTGAGATAAACATATGGGCCCCCCAAAATAAAGCATTGCAGGGGGCTCCAACATTCCTTAAATCAGTCCTGCATGCAGGGCCGATTTAAGGGCCCTGCAGCATCTGCAGCTGCAAGGGGGCCTGTCATTGGGGGGGCATAGTAAACCCCCCCTGCAAAAACATTATTAGTAATACAGTTGTTCCTAAGTATTCATGGCTTGAAAATATTCTTTAAAAAATAATCATCCAAAAAGCAAACCTTAGTTTTGCCATCTTATATAAGGGACACTATTTTGCTATACCATTGCAGATACTGTAATGGAACTTGAGTATTCACAGATTTTGGTATCCACGGGGGGTCCTGGAACCAAACCCCAGCGAATATGAAGGGACAATTGTAATCTGAATATGCAGTACTGTAAATAGGTTAGGTTAGGTTCTGAGATAAACATATGGGCCCCCCAAAAGAAAGCATTGCAGAGCCCCCCAAAATTCCTTAAACCGGTCCTCTCTGTGTGGTTTCAAATTATGTTGCTAACTGCTTTGCATCTCATTATTGAGAGAAAGGTGGGATAGAAATAAATATAACAATAACAATGGTGGATATATATTCCTTCCTACATTAGAGGCATGTGCTTGTGGATCACTTACAGAGGAGTGGGCTGTTGCTCATATCCTCCTTACAGGATTCCCATGGACAACTGGTTGGCTGTGATGTGAACAGAATGCAAGACTCTTCTTATATTCTTATAACACGCCCACCCAGCCACTTCCATCCAACACAGGTCCTGGAGGCAGAATAGATCAAATCCATCCCTTTGATTTCTATGGCAGGATATTCAACTAGCAAAGCAAAGAGCAAAGAGCAAAGCAAAGCACAACACAACACAACACAAAACCCAAGCTCCAAGGAGGAAGTGAAGAACAGAAATGCTACACCTCCCTCACCTCTACCATGCTTGGCTCAGAGTAGCAGCTTTAGATGTGTCAGAGATCCAGTGTCAGAGTTTTCCAGAAGGGCAAGTAGGACTACCTTATAAATCTTGCATCCTCCTACTTGGGCAGGGTCAGGTGGTGGATGTACCCCAGCAGGGGTGGGGATGGGGGGCATTTCTGATTTTGCTAGAGCTTCAGTGAGCAGAATAGGAGCTCTGCCAAAGCCACACCTTTGAAAGGGGCAGGGTCCAACACTGGAAAAGCTCCTTTTCAACTCAGAGCAGGAGGTATGACAAGAAAAGCAGGAGTGGATTTGACATCTCCAAGATGGTGAATTGAGTGGCCACCCCTGTACCTGTGCAAAAACCTGACAGGAAACTTGTGCGTAGTCACTTTTATCTTACAAGTGCAAACAGCGGGTGAAGAAAAAAAATTTCAAGTGATGTTTAAAAAAGAAAGAGGGCAGCTAATAACAGTGGGTCTTTTAGCTAGCTTGGCAAAGACACATTTTTGACATTGACATTGTCAGGTTCACTCCCTGGCACTGCCAGTTAAAAAGATCCCAAGGTGCCACACCGGAAAGATCTCAGTGAGATCTCCAAGGGCCTCTGCCACTTACTGCAAGGTAGTACTGGGCTAAAGGAACAAAAACTCAAGGCCCATCTACACGAGGGGTGGGTGGGAATCTAAAATACTTTGTAGTATTGGCATCTTGCAGCAGCAGCGACATGCCTTAATGGTTTTTCTGGCCTCAGAAGCCCCCCTAAGCCTCGCATTCCTGATGGCGACCGTGAGTGATTTACTCGTGTTAGTTCTTTGTTGTTGTTGTTTTTTAAGTCATCCCAAGGTGTGCTGGTGCGATAGAGTGATTCTCCAATTTTATAAGAAAGCAAAACAGAAAATATTGATTCTTTTTATCACCTTAGCGATCTCTCGCTAAGCGATCTCTCACTAAGGCAAAAATCCGACATGGCAGCAGCAGGCGCTTGCCCTGCTAGCAAGCCTTTAGATGGGCCCCCAGACTTCACATAAAGCAGCTGGTAACCCTGTACTTTTCTCATCTATAGGCAGGTCAAATATTAGCCCTTAAAATGCAATACTTCAGGACTGTTCCAGGACTTCCGGCCATGTATGAAAGCACGCTAAGGTCTGCTGTGAAAAACTTAATTGCACAGATTGAAATAACAACCAAACCAATCAACAAAAAAACTCTGAGACATTAGAACCAGTATGGGTCTCATAAGATAACTTAAGAACCAGCTCACACCAAGTTCCTTTCTAGTTCATGATGCTACATCATCATCATCATCACCACCACAACCATTATCACCTTTTTCCTAGTTCAGGACTCAAAGTAGCTTACAACAAGTTTTAAAAATTGTTAAAATTCACAGGATACAAAAGTTAAAACAAGATTAAACAATAACAAACAATTAAAACCAGATTAAAACATATATCATTACACACAGAGACACATAAGCAACAGGACTATCCACATTTTTAAAAAGTATCTTGGAATGGTTTGATGCAAATTAAGGAAGAAAAAAGCTTTCCAGGTACATAGGGTTTTTTTCTGGTTTTTTTCTGGGCTATGAGGCCGTGTTCTAGAAGAGTTTATTCCTGACGTTTCGCCTGCATCTGTGGCTGGCATCTTCAGGAACGTCAGGAATAAACTCTTTTAGAACATGGCCTCATAGCCTGGAAAAAACCCAGAAAAAACCTTTGGATGCTAGCCATGAAAACCTCTGACCTCACACTTTCCAGGTACTTTTTTCAAATCTCCACCATACATCATTTTTGTTATGTAACTTGGATGGGCCAACAAACAAAGCTAGGCTATGGTTCCTCTACCCATGAAGCAGAAAAGCCATATTTTGAGCCAGCTACACTCTTCCACCCACTTCATGACAAACTGCAGCTGTCAAAAAAGAACCCTCCTCTACATAATCACTATAAGATTATGTACAGGGACCCTGTTCCACTTTGTATCTAGTCATCCTAAAGCAGGAGTGGAGAGCCTTTGGAGATTATGACTCTTTAGCCTACAACTCCTCTAACCCCATACTATTGGTCCCGCTGGATGGGAAGGTGGAAGCTGTAGGGCAAAACATCAGAAGGGCCAATGGGTCTTCAGCCCTGTCCTAAAGCCAGAGCAATCTTCCAGGGTTTAAAACTCCAATTCCTATCAGCCCCACCCAGCATGGCCAATGTAGTAACTGATTTATTTTATTTTATTTGTAAATATTCACATCCCAGATGAAAAACAAGTTTTCCTGAGTGCTGGAAAACCCTGATGAGGAGAAATCTGGATGGAGGAGAATCTTCACAGTTCAGAACTCTTTCTGCATCAAAAATGCATATGGGGTTCACAGGCATTTCTATACAGAATTGTTATTTCTAAGCAGAAGCATTATTCTCTGAACAGAAAGCATGTTTCCTGCATAGAAAATGTTATTTTCTGTGGACTAAACATGATGTTCTGCACAGAGGACAACATTTCTACACAGAAAATGCTGTTTTCTGCATAAAATCTCACAAATTATGAATCGTCTTTGAAAACTGCGCCATTTTCAAAAAAATTCTGACAACGGGGAGAAATGTGGTTAAATTATTTGATCTTGCCCATCCATGAGAGTGAAATTTATAAAGATGTACATCCCTAGGCCAATGAGTAAGAGACAATAAGAGTTTCCATCCAACAACTGTTAATAGGACATCTGCTGTTTGACAAGAAAAGTCCTTTTCATCTTTTTCTCTTGGACTTGGATGATGTTGCAGGGGTATCAAACTCTGCCACTTCCTTCCCTTTCCTGACCCTAGAACTGCTGTGAGAGCAAAAGACACCTGTGGAGCAGCTAGATGGGAGAATTTGTAGTGAAAAATATCGCCTTACTTCCCTATCGCTGCAATGCCCATTTGTGCCCATGGCTCATTCACAAGCTTGCTGGAAGGGAATATCTTGCAGTTTGCAGTTTACATCCCCGAAAGAAATGATAGCCGCAAGTGAGTTGCGTCTGGAAAATCTCCCTCCGTTCTCCCCGCTCCTGTTTTTTTTTAAAAAAATGACAGATGCAGAAGAGCTATTTTCTGCTTTAAAAAAGGATCATATTTTTACTCTGCCACTCTTATCCACTTGAACGATCAGCCGGCAAAAACAACAATGGCAGCTCTGGCACTGCAAGCCCTCCCTTGCAAGCCTGTCCCCTCCAAAGTCTGACCAATCAGCTTTCAACTCTGCTGCATCCTCTTTTTGAATCTATGCGCATTTTTGTGCAATTTTTTAAAAAGACCACAAGAAACAGCGAAAACTGTTATCACGGTCTATTTGGAGTTTTTAGCCCCCTTCCTTCTGGATATGGCGAATTCCAGCAGGAACTCATCTAAACTAAAAGCATTCTGCCCACATTCTTGCCGGATTTTTTTTTTTTTTTGGTCATGTAGATGCTCCCCTGGAGAAGGGCCAGTTGTTATATGACAAACACAGAGGGGGTTGAAAACTTTGCCGCTGCCACCACCACCACCACCCCACCTGGCTTGAGGGTGGTTCAGCAGAAATGGTTTCAGAACGTGTGCTGTAATTTAATACCCTGCACTTCAAAAGACTGTAAAGCAAAAGTTGTAAAACCACTCATTCTGCATTATCTACACACACTAGGTTTTCTCCTCCTCTATCCTTAAGGCACATTCATAACAGAAAGGCAAAGTGGAAACTTGTGTGACTGCTCACGAAGGTTACAGGGCTATTGCCTCAATGCCCTTTTTTAAAAGATCCTGCTAAATTCTGGAGGCATTAAGAAAAACTCTGGGAATTTTAACCTGTGTGCGTCCCTTCACGTTCCTTGTGGACTTATAGCAACCCCATGAATTTCTCAGGGGTTTTGTAAGCAAGGAATACTCAGAGGTGGTTTGCCATTGCCTTCCTCTGAAATGTAGTCTACAGAACTGGCATTCTTTGGTGGTCCCCATCCAAGTATTAACCAAGGCTGACCCTGCTTAGTTTTCAAGACCAGACAGGAGCTGATGCCTTCAAGGTATTAAGACCTCTCTCAGATTTTTATCTGCAAAACACCTTTTAAACATAAGCTAATTCCTGCACATACTCACTCTCCCTCTCTCCCTCTTGCTTTTCCTGGCAGAGGTATAAAAAGAAACATTTACATATTTACATATTTTCCAAATGAAAGGTGTTAATATATTACTTCTTTTTTTAAAAAAACCTGGCAATTACTAGTTGAATTACTAGTTGTTCTTAGCAATCTGATTTCAATAATCAGACTTCACGTCTGCTACTAGGTTAATTGAAATCTGTTATAATAAGGTGAATCACACTCCTTATGTTTCTGTGCCCTGAAGCATCTGAATACAAGCTTATGTGCAGGATATGGCCGCTTACCATATACTACAAATTGAGCAAATGTGTACCAGCCTCTCAAAACCAAAAGAGGTGGTGTTCTTTAAGCAGGCAACATTTATTTTTTAAGACTACAGCTACCTGTGGACCTGCCCCCCACCCAACCAACCCACTATGGCCAGTGGATATGCTGGCTGAGGGCTTCTGGGCCCAAAAAAATCCATTTTCCAAGCTTTTATTGTGGCATCCTTCTAGAAGAAATAAGATCTCCCTGGGAAACTGATCTTATGGTCATTTTTTTAAAACTAGCCCTGGTTAGGGATTGTGGGAGGCACGCCCAAAACTAGCCATCGAAGTGTATCTTCTCATCAAGTTTGCCATTTCTGTGATTTTATGTGTAGGCAATTCAATCTCTTCCAGTATACTTTCACTTCCTCTGCCAGATACCTCCAGCTCCTCCCCATTCTGGTAACTGCTGCTACTCTTGGAATTCAAAGCTTAGAACCAGGCTGGTGTACACTTAACCCTCCAGCCCTTAATGGACAACCCTTACAACCCTTCATCATTGACTAGGCTGGAAAGAGTTAATGGAACAGCAGTACAACAACATTTGGAGGGCCACACATTCCCCAGCCTTGGCTTACAGCCACTCCCTAAGCTGTAATTTTGTGTTTTTGGGATTGCTCCCACAAGTCACTCCCATAAGAAGAAATTATAGAGTAGGGGACAGATTTATGTCCCAATGTCCATGTACACCAGACTACCTTGGCATATAGAGAACACAAGGAAAAACTTGCAAGAACAGATCAGGATAAATCTTTCCTCATGCTTCTAATGAAGCAGACTCCAGCCTGCGAAAAACTTATGCCATAATAAATGTGTTTGTTATTAAGGTGCTATGAAACTCTTGGTTGTTGATGTGTCAACAGGCTAATACAGCAAACAGCAATTGTTAAGAAAGCTGTTTTGTGGACTACATCTCCCAGAATCCACCAGCCTGTCAACCAGTAGGTATGCTAGCTGGAGGATTCTGGAAGTTGTAGGCCAAAAGGCAACTTTGCCAAGTGCTGGTGAGCCTCTGAAAATCTTTCTTGTACAATTTATTTTCACGGCAAGGACTTGTGGGAACACTATTATAAACAAAGTTCAAGCAATGGTAAAGAGACCTGAACAGTGGTGCAAATGCAAATATGGAAGTGAAAACATTAGATAAAGTTGAGGTCTATAGTTATGCCACTCTACTGTGTGACTAAGAAAAATGCCCTTAGGACAGGGACAGGACCCATGCAGCCATCCATATATTGTTGGACTGCAATTCCTAGCATCCCTGGTCAGCATATCCAACAGCAAGGAATGCTGGGAGCTGCAATTCAACAATCTCTGAAGGGCTGCACAATTTCCAGCCCTGCCCTAGGAGAACCTTCTTTGGGTTCCCCAATCCATGTTATGCCTCACAATTAAACCACAGCCTACAGCCATCAAAGTGCCTCAGCCCTTTCTGCTCCACAGTTTTTCTCTGTGTGTGTTTACCTAGGCTTTCTCATGTACAATCCAGCAGTATGGAGCACTTTCAGAAAAGAGAAACTTCCACAACACTTCCTGATGGCATTTTATATGTATGCACTGATCAGCAAGTCTAATCACAAGTTAGGTGGGGGGGAATATACATATCCAAATAGCTTGCAGAATGCAGGCTTCTTTTTCCTGTTACAAACGAAAAATGTCTGGACATTTGACCTGGAGAGACAAGGACTTGATGTAGACCAGAGGTTCCTAACCTTTTCTTTACCAGGGACCCCTTTAAATATCTTTTCTTACTGTGGACCTCCAAGACTTAACTCAAGATTTAAAACCCAAATAATAAATAAATAAACCATTAACAATTACACCATCCAGTAAACCTTCCCTCAGAGGCACTGGAGGGGGAGGGAAGACTTTTCTCCTGCTTCTTCCTGCCAGTTTGCACTTGGAGTGGATTGAATGGCAATGCACAGGCCAAGCCAGCCAGCGAGCCTTTTCCCAGGGTCCTGTCATGTGGCCGCTCCACTGGGGAGGGAGTGGGCTGAACAGCCTTCACGCTTTCATGGACCCCCTGTTATGACATCACAGCCCCCTGGGGGGTCCACGGACCACAGGTGAAGAACCACTGATGTAGATCATCCTACTGAGCTTCATACCTGAGCCAAAGTTTGCATTCCAGCTCCAAACCAAAACCATACTCATTAAACCAATATAATTCTGGTAACTTTATTGTGCAAGCAAAACAGAATGAGATAATGTAAAATATGGAAGCCACTTCAGGTTGATGGGTTGGCTTGCTTTAAATAAAGGCAGCAGAAGTGGTTCCAACTGCTTCAGAAATGGTCATCGGCCCAAACAACTAACTTTCTAACAATGTTCCTAAAATCAATAGAATTACTCCAGAGCCAATGATTTGTGGACTTCAGCTTAAGCCTGTTAGCCTTAGGTAAATATTTAAACAAATACTTCAGACATCTAACGAAATGTAAACACACCAGTCTGGCAGGGAGGTTTTATGGAAGCTCAAACCCTCCTGTCTTTTATGGTTCCTTCATTCTTTCTTTCCCTTTGCCCAGCCTGTTCTATCTAGAATTACGTCATAGCTTTCTGAACCAAAAGTTCTAATTTTAACAAAAGATGGAGAAAGAACATTAAGAGCACAGAAGACTTTTTTTCCTGACTGAAATAATTCATTTCATTTAGTATTTTGAAGAGGGAGACTCCCTATGAAACAGGACCCTTGCTTCTGGCCCTGTAGGAAGTGGGAGGATAACCAGAAATTTTCAGGTGCAACCAAAGCAAAGGACCTCACACCCAACTAAATCCAATGGTAAAATGCCCATGGTTTGTAAGAGTTGAAGAGATCGAATGGCTCATACCTCATCTCAAAACACACATGATTTCCAAGGATGTGTTCTGAATTACAATTCTTGAATAATTCCAATCAATAGACATTCTTAAAAGGAGCATTTACTCCAGTCAGCCAGGACTAGGCTGGCAACTGTCACTTTTTCTTCAGCCACCTCTGTGGAACGGCCTGTTAGGAGAGATTTGACAGTTGAATAAGCTGTCTGAATTTTAAAAAGAATTAAAGACCAGTCTCTTCTGGCTGGCCTATCAAGATGATTTTAAATTATAAATTTTAACTATGAATTTTAAATATGGATTGATTGTTTTAATGGGTATTTGTCCTATTTGTTCTTTTAAATTGATGTTACACATGTATTTTAACTGATGTTGGCAGTTTTTAACTGATGTTGTATGTTGGGTTGCTGTTGTTCCCCGCCTCGGTCCACAGGGAGAGGCAGGTAAGAAATTATTATTATTACCGGTATTATTATTATTATTACTACTACACACAAAAGCTACAACAGCAAGAAGTCTGAAATGCAGTTGTAGTTGTTGCTATAATGGCCTATAATCTTCTGGTTTTAGGGAAAGAGAAAACACACACACTGCATCACAATAAAGCACTGCCCTGCAGTCAAGCACCTCAGAAGAGTTTAGTCTTCGGGTTAATCAGGGCAGAGGTTCTCAGTCTTTGGATTGCTGGATGTTTTTAGGCTTCACTACTAGAAGCCCCAGCAAGTAGGTCCAATAGCCAGGGCTTCTAGATGCTGAAGTCCAAAATCACTGAATTAGACAGATGCAGCTTGGAGCCAGAGCAAATTGCACAATCTAAAGAGTATGTTCAGATCACCCAGTTCCTTCCTGGAAAAAGGAAGAAAAAACTATCCTTCCTCCTCCCAAAATATACTTGTATTCTTCTCTTTGTAGTTGGATAGCAAAGGAATCCCTCAGCACAATCCATATCTGTGCACCTGCTGTCAAGGAGAGTTCCTGCCTGCCTCTTCAAACAAACAGGAAGCCTTTCCCACCAGTGAGCTCAATTCCATGGAAGTAAGCCATGCAATATGTTTACAACATCTTTTTCAGAGATGGGAAAAGTTACTTTGAGAGACTACACCTCCCAGAGTTCTCCAGCCAGCATGGTCAGTGGGCAACTTCTTCATTAGGGATTTTTTCCCCCACTCTGGAAAATCACACACAAGTCATCAGTGACTTCATCCAAGACATGGGCTACTGCCACATTGCAGAAATAATCCAGTTTGAAACCACTTTAACTGCCATGATTCCATCCTATGGAATTCTGGGATTTGTAGTTTTGTGAGATATATAGCCATCTCTGCCAGAGAGCTCTGGTCCCCAACAAACTACAAATTCTAGGATTCCATAGGATGGAGCCATGGTAGTTAAAGTGGTGTCAAACTACAGTAATTATTTCTGCAGTGTGGCAGCAGTCACGGTCCTAATTGCACACACTTTATCTCAAGGGTCAATAAAAGCACTTGCTGGCCTTCTCATGGTGAGTGGTTTTGCCCTGCTCTGGTGGGCATCCTGTTGACTCCTTGAATTTCATACTGAGCTTCATTCAAGGTGCTCAGAACCTCCAAAAGCCCAATGTGAAAATCAGAGACTGACCTTGTCTCTCTCTTGAGCCTGGAACTTTTTCTGAAGACATATACAAGCATCTTCAAAGCACAGGGCAATGTGAGGGTCTAGGCCAGCCTTTCTCCACCTTTTTATCCTGGAGGAACCCTTGAAATAATTTTCAGGTCTCAGGGGACCCCTGCATAAACATTATTCTATGTACTGCTATTGCTTCCCCCCCCCCCAATCACAATCTCTTGAGGAACCCCTAGCAACCTCTTGGAGAACCCTAGGGTTGAGAAACACTGGTCTAGGCACTCAGAATGCCTGCAAAACTCAGGGAGAAAACAGAGATCAAGCACTGCTGATCTGGAGCCAGTTCCAGAGAAAAGGTAAGCAAGTGGCTAATAGCAATGAAGTGAAAGCAAAGAAACCATCTGAGACCGTGTTGTCTAACATCCCCCCTCCCAAAACTTAGACATATCTTGGCCATGTTTCAGGGAAAAGAGCCAGTGTAAACATTATTATGAATCAGGGTGGACAACTTATGGCCCTCCATATGTTGTTACACTTGCTCCCATCAACTCCAGGCATCATGGGAGTTAGAGTCCAAAAACATCTGGACTGCCACCAGTTTCCCAACATGAATATTTCTAGATGTTAATCATATTCTTCTACCACATGTCTGTACTCTTAGGTAAAGCTCATAATTACTGATTACTATTAGATCCAAATTCCCCAGCCTGCAGGCTTCTGAACATTCTGGCAAAGCCTGTGTCTAATATTACAACTAAGACAGCATGGGCCTTTAAGCATGAATTGTCATTATTATAATCTATAGGTTTTCTGTTTGCTTTCCCATTTCCAGATTCTGTAATCACAAACTGGGGCTAGAGCTGAGCTATACGATGGACAAAACATATAATAAAAAAAGATAATTTGTGGCCAAATATACTTCACAGTGTGAGAAAACATACCGGTAATAAACGTCAACATAAGAAGAGGGAAGGAGAGGAAATGGGAGGAGAAAGGAGTCTTGTGGTCTCTTTAAGACTGATCAGTTTATTTCTGCATAAGCTTTTACAGATCATCTGAAGAAATGGGCTGTGGTCCATATGAAAGCTTATGTTGAGAAAATGTTAAGGTGTAAGGGAAATAATTTTTTTAAAGTTCTTTCAATTTCATGTTGACCTTGACAGATTTCCTTTCCTCCATCAAGAGGGGGAAAACACACCCTTTCTCTCTCTCTCTCTGATTCCACCCCCCCCCCACACACACAAAAACCAACATCCTGAAATAGATGCATTTGCTAATCTGATCCCCCGGGGTATTCCTGTACCCTGCACACACATGCTCATTTTTAATCACCATGCAGTTATGACTGACTGCAAACAGCCTATCATGAGAATACAAAGTTTAGTTCCTTGAAATGGAGATTGTTTTAATCAGAAAAGGTACTGAATGTTGCCAAAGAGTTGCCTGGACCCAAGGGATGGCAATAGGCACAGTGACTCTTGTTACCAAGTATGTGTGCATGCATGCGCCTTCAAGTTGCCTGTTGACTTATGGCGACCCCCTGAATTTCATAGGGTTTTCTTAGGCAAGGAATGCTCAGAGGTGGTTTTGCCAGTTTCTTCCTCTGAAATATAGCCTGCAGCATCTGGTATTCATTGGCGGTCTCCCATCCAGAAACTAATCAGGGCTGACCCATTCTTAGCTTCCAAGATCAGATGGGATCTGGTGCCTTTAGGGCAGTGATTCCCAAACTCTGGTCTTCCAGGTGATTTGGACTTCATCTCCCAGAAGCCCTAGCTACTTTGGCCAAGAGTGAGGAATTCTGGGAGATGAAGCCCAAAACATCTGGAGGACCAAAGTTTGGGAACCACTGCTTTAGGGTATTTAGGCCTCCTTACTAAGTATACTGTCCAACATTTTTTTTAAAAAAAAGAGCTGTTTAAAGTACTGCATCCAATACTGCAGTCCTAAATATATTTACTCATAAAATCCCGAGTTCAGTCACGCTCACTCCCCTGCAAGTGAGCACAGGATTGCAGCCTAACACTATGATCCTGTGCATGTCTATTCAAAAGTAAATCTATTAAATTCAAGATAACTCATCTGGGGAAAGGTATACAAAAATCCAGTGGGGCTTATTAAGTCTGAGCAGACATGCTTGTTGTTTCTTTTAAAGTTAAAAAAAAAAAAAACTACAATGAAATCTAGTGAAGCAATTCAGAGAGTGAAATAATAACAATAATGCAAGACAAGAGAACACATTCAAGCTTCTGGCTACACATTTTTGCATCCATGGGTGGGACTTCTGGAATGGGAATCACATTAAATGAACATGTAGCTTGCCCCCTGGGACATCCGATCACAAGAGCCCTGCTGGATAAGACCACAGTCCTATCTAGTCCAGAAGTCTATTCCCACAGTGGCAATTCAGACACTTATGGGAAGCCCACACGAAGGCAACAGCATCATGTCCCCTCTGAGCTGGTATACAGGCGCACACTGTCTGTGGTACTGGAAGGAATATACATCCAGTCTGACTATCTCCATGATTGTATATGCTAACCTGTTTCTGTTAAATCACATTTGTAACCCATTCTTCCACCAAGAAGTTGAGCACAGAATCCAGGAGGATCAACCTGTCTTGTATATGCTTGTGAATGTGTGCTTTCAAATCAATCCCCATGGATTCCATAGGGTTTTCTTAGGCAAGGAATACTAAGAGGTGGTTTTGCCAGTTCCTGCTTCTGAAATACAGCCTACAGCACCTGGTCTTCCTTGGTGGTCTCCCATCCAAATACTAACCAGGGCCAATCCTGCTTAGCTTCCCAGATCAGCCAGGATCCTTTCTTACCCTCAACCAAACAGCAGGTGATAAGACAGCAAGATTATATGTGACTGACCTCCCAGTCATCCTATGAGTCTTAAGGCTGAGCGGGAGGACTTTGAACCCAGCTCTTCTCAAGGGCCCCCTCTACTCACTTTAGCACAGCTGCCCTTTCAAACTGCTCTCTACAAAAGAGCCAACCTAGTCTCTAACTTATTAAAGAAGAACTAAAACACCGTGGGAGGGATGATATGCATAGATCTGCATGCAGAATATGTGGGGGAAATCCTAGGTACATTCAAGTCAACAGCCCAAACTCCTCCTAACACCTCACTTCCTCTCCTGCAGAACTGATCCTGAACTCAATGAGGCCAAATCCACACCACACAAATACTGTAATCCAGTTTAGAAACTGGATTATTTGCCACAGCTCCTTCCTATGGAATCCTGGGATTTGTAATTTGGTGAGGCATCAGCACTTTTTGGCAGAGAAGGCTAAAGACCTTGTGAAACTACAAATCCCAGGATTCCATAGGAAGGAGCAATGGCAAATAATCCAGTTTCAAACTGGATTATTTGTGTAGTGTGGATTTGGCCTGGCTCTTTCTGAAGGACGCGGGGGGGTGTATTTCAGAATGACACCGAAAGGAACACTTGATACCACATCTGTAATCCATTCTTTCGATGTCTGAACATCCCCTCTCCTGAGCCACATGTTTAAGCACTTTTAGGTCCTCTGCTGAGAAATGGCCTCAGCTTGCCCTACAATTTCCCCCCCAAAAGCCTGGGGGAAGAATTTTTGATAAAAATGTACCCAAAACTCGTTTACTCGGACATTTAAAAAAACAATCTTGGCAAGCTACTTACTCCTAGATTACTCTATTGAAGACCCCTTGGGTTCAGTGGGGCTTCCTTCCTTCCATCCCAGTAAGGGAGCATACATAATAAGGCTGCCCCTTGCGTGGGATTCCCTCGGCAGCAACCTGCATGGGCTTCGATCGCGTACGCTGTTGGTCTTCAGAGTGACTTGAAACTCTGGAATAATCCGTGAACAGAAGCCATGAGGGTGACTCAAGCAGGTTGATGGGAGGAGGAACAAAATGAAATTCAATACGGAGAAACGTAAGGTACTGCATTTAGGGCGGAAAAATGAAATCCATAGATATAGGATGGGGGAGACCTGGCTGAATGAGACTACGTGCGAAAGGGATCTAGGAGTCCTAGTAGACCACAAGCGGAACATGAGTCAACAGTGTGATGCGGCAGCTAAAAAAGCCAATGTGATTTTGGGCTACATCAACAGAAGTATAGTGTCTAGATCAAAGGAAGCAATAGTGCCGCTCTATTCTGCCTTGGTCAGGCCTCACCTAGAATACTGTGTCCAGTTCTGGGCACCACGATTCAAAAAGGATATTGACAAATTGGAGCGTGTCCAGAGGAGGGCGACTTAAATGGTGAAAGGTCTGGAAACCATGCCTTATGAGGAAAGACTTAGGGAGCTGGGTATGTTTAGCCTGGAAAAAAGACGGTTAAGGGGCGATATTTTAGCCCTGTTTAAGTATTTGAAGGGGTGTCACATTGAGGATGAAGCAAGCTTGTTTTCTGCTGCTCCAGAGACTAGAACACGGAGCAATGGATGCAAGCTCCAGGAACAGAGATTCCACCTCAACATTAGGAGGAACTTTCTGACAGTAAGAGCTGTTGGGCAGTGGAACACACTCCCTCAGAGCGTGGTGGGGTCTCCTTCCTTGGAGGTCTTTAAACAGAGGCTGGATGGCCATGTGTGTCAGGGATGCTTTGCTTGTGTATTCCTGCGTGGCAGGGGGTTGGACTGGATGGCCTTTGTGGTCTCTTCCAACTCTACAATTCTATGATTCTAGGAAGGGACGCTGCAGGAAAGGTCGCCAGTGACTACAAACCTCACGCTGGACCGTGACACAGTGCCAGGCTGAGAGGTAGTCGGTGGATAATAAGGCGTCCTTAGACACTAAGCAGCCGCCGCCAAACACGCAACAACGCCTTCCACACGTTCGGAATCCGCGAGCAAAAAGCGACCTAGGAGAAAACGCACAGCCGCGACCGAGGAACCCGGCGTGAACTCTCTCCTTAACGGATGGCTCCCTTCCCTTCCCGATCCCTTCTCAACTGAGAAAGAAGGGCGGAAAAGTGCTTTCCGTTGCTCCCGGGGTCTCTTGGCTCCGAAAAGTCACTCCAGCCTACGGCGCTCTCTTTCGCTCTCCTGACATCTTTGGCAGGCAAACAGGGGCAGAGTTTGCAAAGTGGGGCTCTGAGGGGGGGAACCCTTTAGGGTCCCCCGGGCTTTTTTCTCCCGCAAAAGTTGGGGGAAGGGAGGGAAGGAGCCAGAAAACTTTCCTTTTCTTCCTCCCCCTCCCCTTCAGAACAAACCCCGGTTGCTTACCGTGTACTTCATCCTTGCAGCCTGGGTAACCGGGGGATCCACTCGCCCCACCTCTTCGCCTGGGAGAACCCGGTTCGCTTTACGCGGAGACCTTCCGCGCCATCCGGCCGCCTCCCTCCTCCGCCGAGCCAGCCCCGCCTCGAGCCCGGACGGGACCCACCGAGAGCCGCCCTCGCCCCGTCCGCTTCTCCGCCACTCTCGGCTCGGGGTTTGGCTGGCCCAGGGACTCACCGCTATGCCTTATTTGCATAGCGGCCCGCGATTGGCTGTCCGGCCAGACCTTGCTGAGACGGGGCGGGGTGGGGGGGGAAGCGGGCTGTGCGTTCTCGTCGCCTCCCTCCCGTTAGGAACGGGCAAGTAACTTGCCCGCAAGTAACGGGCAAGTAACGCAGCGCGCTCTTCGTTGGCAAGAAAAGTAGAAGCAGGGCCGGTTGAAGGCACCCCCGGCGTCAGCATCCGCAGGGGGCCCCATCATTGTGGGGGCCCCCATAGTAACCCTGCTCCTGCAAAAAATATGATTAGTAATAATCTGAATATCCTGTCCTGTGAATAACTTAGGTTAGTTAAGTTACATTGTCCTAAGATAAACATATGGGGCCCCCAAAATAAAGCATGGCGGCCCCCCCAAAATGCCTTAAACCGGCCCTGAGTAGAAGGGAAGGACTTAGTGGGGGGGAGGGTTGAGAAGAAAAGGAAAGTTTTAAAACGCCAATTCAAAGGCCAAGGGTTGCATCCTGCTTATTTTGACCCAAGAACAGGCCTGTTAGTGTTTCATTTCTCCACTTTTTGCGGGAAGTGCAGGGACCCGGGAACTGGGTGTGTTTTTTTCCGAGGGAGGCTCAAGAATGGCAGGCGGGTCCTTACAAATGTTGTGTCTTTACACAGTAATACACATCATCATCATCACAATAATAATAACAACATCTCCAGTTGAAGCCCATAACAGTGTCACTCTCAAGAAGATAATTAACAATTGCGGCATCCACAGGAGAGAAATAACCCAGTTTGAAACTGGATTGGTTGCTATGGCTCCTTCCTATGGAATCCTGGGATTTGCAGTTTGATGAGGCACAGGCACTCTTTAGCAGAGAAGGCTAAAGACCTTGCAAAACTACAAATCCCAGGATTCCTTAAGTAGGGGCTGTGGCAAATAATGCAGTTTCAAACCAGATTATTTGTATAGTGTGGATTCGGCCAATGTTCTTTGCCTAAGTAGATTATATATATATATATATATATATATATATGTATATATGGCATTCACTACACTTGCTCCTGAATATCAAACAGCAGCAAATTGTTAGCTGGAATGATGCCCTACAAATAAAGGAGGCTGATTCTTTTCTGAAAGAGTCTCTCCTCTTAGTTGTAAAGGTTCAGAAGGATATCTCCTCGCATTTTTTTTAAAAGACAATAAACAAAGCAATGATAATATAAAATAGTTTAAAGCATAACATTAATATATCAAGGAAATATAGAATGCACTCTTAAGCGAATGCAAACATGCACACAAGGGCACTTCTGACTGATCGTTTCTCAGGGGGCCCAACTATCCAGGAGTCTTGGTGGTCTTCATCCTTGAGGCCTGTTTATTTCTGGGGCTCAGCCACCGCTAGCCTAGCATCCTGGTGTCTATAGTGAAGTGCACTTTTGGAACGAAGGCCTTTTGGTCTATTTTGGCACTTCTTATCTGTTCCTGTTGGACTTCTTTAAGATAATTTACCCACAGAAATCTCCCTACTGAATGTGAAATTGCTGTTCTTGTGATTGTAGCACAGCCAGATATACTGTATAACAAAGCCATTGTGGTTAGACTTAGGAGCTGGGATTTAGGAGATACAGGTTCAAATCTACACTGAACCATGAAACTCATGAGGTTACCCTGGGCCTCTCACTTTCAGCCTGTAGTTGTAGTGTGACTTCCATAACCCTCCACCACTGGCTGTGCTGGTTAGGGGTTGGTGGAGCTGAAGGCCCCAAAATATCTGGCAAACCATAGTTTCTTATCCCTGTTGTAAAGGTCATGCTTCCTGAACTTCTGATAGCTGAGGCACACTTATTTCTGAGTGAAAATGGGAGGTAGTATAGTGACAAGGAGTTGTTTGGAATTCCAGGTCCCATCACCCCTGGCCCGGGAATTGGGCTGATAGTATTTGTAGTCGAACACCTCTAAGCAACATGTTGTAAAAGACTGGTAGTCTAACACTGCCTCTGAGAAGCTTGCTTCATGCTTTCCTTGTGAACCAATGTTCTGAGTATGCATCCTGGTTCGAACAGTCAAATATAGAACCGTGGCTCAAGCAGATTCAGAGGGCAATCTCTTCAGAGGGTGTCAGTCAGAGCCAAGCTGAAGGGTTAACTTGGAGAACACATCAAATACCAGGACAGGCAGGTAAGACTGAACTCACACTCTGTACAGGAAGCCATGATAGTCCTTCCTGTTAGAGAAAGCTAATGGCCAACTGAAGCAGAGTTTCTCTGGTGCCTGGGATCCCTTTACAGCAGGTGTGGATAACATGTGCCTTCCCAGATAATGTTGGGCTTCACCTTCCATCAGCTGTAGCCAACACAGGAAATTGTGAGAATCATGGGAGTTGTCATCCAACATAAAGGTGCCTGGTGGCTCCCATCATCAGTGGGAAAGTGAATCCACTTTAGGTTTCAGTCCAAATGTTAAAGGAGCTATCCAAGGTACTGGTTTGAGGGTAGAATGCAGGACCTTGGGTATGTCTTTGAAATTTCAGGCTAAAACCCAGAACACATTTTGCTGCTACTTCCCAGCCTCTGCTATTTGTGGAGACTGCCTCACATGGGCTAATGGTAGAATCAGTCTTCATTTCCTCTTTTCCTGAGAAGCTGAGAGAAAGAGAAAAAAGCAGGGGAGATAAAAGAGGGTGGTGGTATCTAGCTTCACCTCTTTCATCAGGGTTGAGAATCAGGCAACCCTCCACATTTTGTTAGATTGCAACTCCCAGCATTCCTAACCACCAGCTCAGTTATCTAGGGCTGCTGGGACTTGCAGCCCAACAGCTTCTGGTGGGCAAGAGAATTTCCACTCTTGTCTAACACGCTCACTGGGGAGAGACAATGTGCATCTTTCCAAAATATTCCTGGTTAGTTGCATAGCCTCCTTACCTATACACTTAATTATTTCCCTCTGCCCTTCCCCCTTAACACTCCAACTATATTTTCCACAATCAAAAAGTCAAAGGTTTTGCATGGAGACAGGACAGATTCTTTACTTACAAGTTGATTAGATGTTGGAAGACAAGGTAGTTTAAAACAATCTTGATGCCCCCTGGTTGGCAATTTTTAAAATTATGTGCCAAATTAGGAAAAGCCACCTCGGTTCATTTGGGGGCAAGGCAGAGATGAATCAAATGTGAACTACTATGTCCATACTTTCTAACTGGGCCTCTTTATTAGGTTGAGATGATTCCTGGCCAGACATTCACTATCTCAACTGGGAGCAACTCCAACCAGACAAAATGATTTGGACAAAAAAAGATTTTAAAAAAATGCTCCAGTCTGAGTCTCAAAGCATTCCACTGCTGAGAGCTCAGCGTTTTGTTTCTTTTATTCTGACCAACTTGGACCTGCCCCAGTGTTTCTAAGTCACAGATGGACTCGGATTGCTTCCAGCAGCCTAAAAATGAACAGTAGACTGTATTCTGTTACCCGATTACTGTACAAGGATTCTATTGCAGAGCAGGCTCTGTGGAGGGAACCTGACATTTATTTATGATATAATTTATTTATAAAAACCACCTTTGGAAACTAACAAGGCAGCTTACAAAATACAAAACAACAACATACGAATTTAAACCATAAGAGATTAAAAAAAAAAACTTTTAGAACCAAAAGGAGTAAATTGAAAATCTTCAGTTTAGAAGTCAAGTGGAATAAAATTGGGTCCACTGCCCGCCTAAAGTCATGAGAGATGGGATTGCTTGGGAATTTCATATCTGGGGTTCTACCATAAACAAGGACTTTCTCTCCCATAGAGTCTACAAAGATCACAACCTGTAGGGAAGTGATCTTCCTTATGGACATTCATACACACCTACACAAACCTTTCTACTCTTTTTGCCATGAAACAAGAAAGAGGAAGTGGCAATGGCAGTTCTAATAATGCCTCCCACATGCCACTGAGAGAGGGGAAGAAGTCATTCCTTCATTCAAGACATATATTTATCACTTCTTGGATTTTAATTGATGTTCTTTTGTGAGCCACCTTGTGTCCCATTCTGGGAGAAAGGCAGCATATAAACAAACAAACAAACAAACTTCTTAGCGGCCTCCAAAGTGATGCACAATTGATAAAAATATGTTAAACAAAAAACAAAATAAAAACAGCCAGAACAGACACCCCTGCTTTTAAGAGCCAAAAGCCACATGAAACAGTATAGACTTCACTGCCCAGTGGAAACCCAAAAGGGGATAGAACCAACCTGACCTCCCTTCGGAAAGAATTTTACAGCAGGGGTGCTGCTACAGAGAAAGCCTAGCCTTGCAGGGTGGTGGGATACATAGCCCATACCCACCAACATTTCACAGATGAAAATTGGGAAACGTGTCGCCAAATAACATCAGAGTTTGCTCAAGATGGCAGAAGTTAATAACAAGGAGGAACGTTCAAGCTCGGAGAGGCAGCAGTTTGTTTGCTCTTCCCGAGGCCTATTGCAAATGGCAAGATTTCATGCCCTCCTCTCCTCTGCCATGTTTGCATTTTGAACTCATGTTTCAGCAGTTGAAGTAAGCTGAAGACAAAAGGGGAAAGTGGGAATAGAAGGGAGAACTGGGACATTTTTGAAACAGCTGAAAAAGTGAGATGACAGAAGATTCACCAGGACTGTCCCTGCCAAATCAGGGCAGGTGGAAGGTATGATAGGGACTCTGCTGAAGATAGTAGATTTCAGGCAGGTTTATATGGAAGGAAGCAGATTTTCAGATATCTGGCCCCAAGTCCTTTTGTCCTGGCATGTAAGGGCCATTGGAGCTACTGCCCCCACTGTGTTCCTTGTTCCCTCCTCTTTCTTCTTTCATGGCAGGGCCTGGAGGGTGAGGCAGACAGCATCTGGTGGCCCTGACTGGTTGGTGGTCCAGGATCACACCTAGCTACCCAGCCCTATTACATATCCTGCTACCTTTTGTGGGTAAGAAGGGCACAAAATGTTTCATTTCAAAAGTAACATAACAAGTTGGAAAGAAGCCACTTCACTGATAGAATGTACAATGTTTTCTAGTTGCTTTTTATTTTTAAAGGGCAATTTAGAAGTGTTTTGACATAATTTTTAAAGTTTTATTCTGTTCTCTTATGAATCCTAAGGCTTTTCAATGCTATAAAAAGTAATGTGCATGTAATGAGCAACACAAGAAATAATGCAAAAAGTGACCTTTCTAATACTACAACAAACAATGAACTACTTATTGTACATTATAATAGAACAGAAACAAATTACTTGTTTTAAAATCATAACTTTCCTAGCTCTGCCTGCCCCTTCCTTTTTATTTGGACATTATATTTCAGCCCTTTCTAATGACTAATGGAGTGAAGCAAGGTTGTGTTCTTGCACCAACTTTATTTATAATCTTCTTTAGCATGATGCTTCAAAGGGCTATGGCAGAGCTTGAAGAAGACGACGGCATCTATATACGTTACCGTACTGATGGTAGCTTGTTTAACTTAAGCTGTCTGAGGGCTCACACTAAGACCCTAAACTATCTAGTCTGTGAGCTGCTCTTTGCTGACAATACTGCCCTTGTTGCCCACACAGAAGCAGCTCTGCAGCGCCTAACATCCTGCTTTGCAACAGCTGCAGAGCTGTTTGGGCTGGAAGTCAACCTGAAGAAAACGGAAGTTCTTTACCAGCCTGCACCACAGGACGAACACCACCATCCCCACATTGCCGTCGGCAAATCTGTACTCAAGTCCATTCAGCAGTTCACCTACCTGGGAAGCATCATCTCCTCAGATGCCAAGATTGACAAAGAGATTGATCACAGATTAGCAAAGGCATATAGTGCATTTGGAAGACTTCACAAAAGAGTCTGGAGCAATAAACACCTGAGGCAAAGCACAAAAATCAGTGTGTATAGAGCCATCCTACTGTCTATCCTCCTTTATGGATCTGAAACATGGGTCACCTATCGCCACCACCTACGACTCCTCGAACGCTTTCATCAGCGTTGTCTACGCACAATCCTAAATATACACTGGACTGACTATGTGACAAATGTTGCTGTCCTTGAGCAAGCAGGGATCACCAGTATTGAGGCCATGATATTGAGAATGCAGCTGCGCTGGGCAGGGGCACGTTTCTAGGATGGAGGACCATCGCCTCCCAAAAATACTACTCTACAGTGAACTCGCCACGGGTCAGCGTAAGAGGGGCACTCCAAAAAAGCGATACAAAGACTCCCTGAAACAACATCTCAGGCTTGGCCAAATTGATCACCAACAGTGGTCCGCCCTGGCCTCACATTGGGAGGCATGGAGACGCACTATCCACAATGCTGCAGCCTTATTTGAGAACTCACGCCGAACAAGTAATTTGAGAACTCACGCCGAACAAGTCTTGAAGAGAAACGACAACGCAGAAAGAATCACAACCCAAAAACATCACCCAAGGAGACCTTCTGCTGTGCTTTTTGCAACCGGACTTGTTTATCTCGGATTGGCCTTTTTAGTCATCAGTGTGCTTGCAGAAAGTGCGGGATGAGTCCTTCCTGAATCTTCGTTTGCAAAGAAAAGCCAGAGAGAGAGAGAGAGATTTCAGCCTGTTTTGCAAACCATTTTATGCAGAAAAATCTGGTGTCTAAAGAGATGGCCTATCAATGTATCCATACATATCTAAATTAAATCACTATACCTTTCTCCTAAATCTTGCTTGTGGGGGTTTTCTTCAAGGGATATTTGGTGGCAATGGAAGAACATCTTTAAAATAAGCTTTTCCTACTTGTTTTAAAGCAGAATTTCTGCTATCAAAATTTAACAGTACAGTTTGTTACTACAGTACATTTGGGCAGTGCAGCACTGGTGGTTGTGACAGGTTCTGAAAGAGGAAAAATTACCCCTCTAATCTGCTGAATTTGCCTACCTTCACGCTAACATACCCTCTAACTTTCCTGAATTGACAGGGGCAGTCCCCATTAAACCACTGCCATCCCACTTTTCAGCTGTTTTTAAAATGTTCTAGTTTCTCTCTCCTACTTCCCCTTTGTCTTCAGCTTATTTAAATTGCTGCAAAATGAGTTCAAAGTGCCAAAGTAGTGTGCACAGTTAACTCAGCATGGGGGAGATGAGAGGAGGGGTGGGTTTTTGCCCTTCTCAGAAGGCTCAGGTGAAACCAAACTGCTGCAGTCTCTCCTAGTGTGTGTTTTCTTCCTCATTAACAGCTTCTGCCACACTCTGATATTGCCTGGTCATATGTCTCCTGTTTTTCATCTATGAATTGTTGGAAGGTATGCTCCTTTCTGATCTTGGAAGCTAAGCAGGATCAGGCTTGATTAGTACCTGGATGGGAGACCGCCAGCAAATAACAGATGCTGTAGCCTACATTTCAGAGGAAGGAACTGGCAAAACTACTTCTGAGTATTCCTTGCCACAGAAAACCCTATGAAATTAATGGGATCGCTATAGATCAACAGGTGACTTGAAGGCACACACACATGGTCTAACCGTCAAGGAGTTGAAAATGATGTTCTTCTCTGTTACTCCAATTTTATGGAATTCTTTTGCTAGAAAAACTTGTCAAAGAAACTTGCCTATATATACACAATATGTTTGACTACAACTCCAGTTGCACTTTCAGTAACGAGGGATTATGGAATTTGTAGTTACACACTTTTAAAGGAGTCAAGGTTGGGGAAAACTGAGTTAAGACTGATACTCAAGCTGGTCATTTTGTTATTCCCTCCTCATTCTTCCACTCCATGTTCCAAATGAGGCGGGGGAAATCACTGTATCATCTCCAAGCTGGCATAGATAACAGAGTCTTAAGTCATCAGTGCACTTGCAGAAAGTGCAGGATGAGTCCTTACTGAATCTTCGTTTGTGAAGAAAAGCCACACACACACATTAGAGGGATTTGGGAGCCAGCAGATAAAAAATTGCCTTCAGCCTGTTCCTGAAACATGCTGTTTTGGGATCTACTACTGATGGACGCACCACTGGTAGTAGATCTGTATGTGTGGGGGGCATTTTGCAGGCATGCCATGGGCCACTTAGGCAGATGTACCCCCTGCCAGTGATGTTCTCTCCATCATAGGAGTGGCCCTTGGGACCTATCCTTACAAAAAGCCAGTGGATGACTGAGATTGTTCTTAGGTCTTTATTCCCAATTGAACCAAAAATTGCTATTGTGGCAAACTCTGTCTTGTTGTCTTACATTGTAAAGAAGAGCTATGTACTCTGATGATGCTCTATAAATAATACAGTATGGCAATGATGATGTGTTGACCCCCAGTCTTCCTTTTTTCCTTGCATGCTATTAGGCTGCTCTGCTTCTAAGAGCACTGTTGCACCATTTTGGTTTTTTTTAAATATATTTTTATTAATTTTGTAATCATACATTATATTATCTAATCAATACTTAGTTATTATAACACATAAAATTACTATAAAATCACAATTTTTCTATTAACTAGTTTCAAAAGTTAACATAGATTCTTTATTATAATTCTATTCAAAAATATTAATTCCCCTACCCTCCCCACCTCAGTGCTCCCCTTCACCAGAGCCGTTATCCTTTACCTAATCTTTCCAGAATCTCATTTCTTCTCGTGGAGGTAACCTCCCATCTTTTGTCTGTAATACTTTTTTAACAAATACATTCCACATTTTATCAAAGTCACTTTCTTTCCAATTTCCTCTTCTTACTTTGAGTCTACATGTTAACTTATCATTTATTGCCATCTTCCACACTTCTTTATACCACTCCTCCACTTGTACATTTATTTGCATTTTCCAGTGTCTTGCTATAATTAATCTTGCTGCTGTTAATAAATTTGTTATTAAATCCTTTTCTGCTTGGTTCCCATTCTCTTCATTATAAACTGACATCAATGCTATGCTCGGCTTCCTTTCTATATTTCTATTCAGAATATTCTCTATTTCTATAAAAACCATTTCCCAAAACTGCTGTACAAATTTACAGTTCCACCACATATGCATATATGTACCTATTTCTTGACAACCTCTCCAACAATATTTAGAGTTATTCTTATCTATATTATGCAATCTTGCTGGTGTCAAATACTATCTCCATATTATTTTATAATAATTTTCTTTTATCCGTATTGACATATTTTTTAGATGTCTTTGTTTCCATATCTTATCCCATTCATGATCTCCAATTTTTGTTTCAAATCTTCCTCCCATATTCTCCTTAAATATTCCCCTTTGTCTTTTTCCCCTTATTTTTAATCAATATTTTATATAATTCACTTGTAATACCTTTCATACTTTCATTATCATCCCTCTTTTCACCTTTTTTCACCAAATTTTCAAATTTTGTAAATTCCCTTATTTCTTTATGATTCTTTTTCCAATTTTTAATCCATTGTTCTAACTGTATGCAATTAAACCATGAAATTTTCATTCCACATATTTTCTCTCTTATACTCCCTTTCTCATTCATCCATCCTATCCATTCCTCTATTTTATCTAGTCCTCTTTTCTTTAATTCCTTTCCCTTTTTTTCTTCAAATTATTTGGGAATTTTTTGCCCATTATAACTGGTGTTAATACTGAATCAATAGGCAAAAATTCTCTCTTATATTTATACCATATTTCCCATATATTTTGCAGAAATGGGTTCTCAATTCCTTTAATTTCCTTTTTTGTAAAATTATCAAAAAATATATTCCATATTCTCTTTTCTATTCTCCCTGTTTCTATCTCTAACCATTCTAAATCCCCCTGTCCTACAATTCCTTCTATAACATATCTCAATTGATTAGCTTCATAATATCCTTTTATTTTGGGAAGACCTGTTGCACCATTTTGTTGCTCTGGTTTTATCTGCTCATGATCCTTTGTTGTAGTTTTATACCACCCTATTTTACAGAATTCTTGAATCCCAGAGTTCTTGAATCCTAGAGCTGATTGCTATGAGAAATGGGATAAAAGAATTCTAAATACAGTAGGACCCTCGTATCCACTAATTCATTATCCACTTATTCAAAACAGCACACCTACCATAGAGTCTTCCTAAACTCTATGTGTCCTCTCTAGACATTTTATAGGTCCTCCAAGGCAACTCCAAGGTATTTTAAACTGTAAATCCCATTATTTTCAATGGTGTTTGCTATTATCCATGGTTTTTGATATCCACGCCCTCCAACCAATCCCCAGCAGATATAGGGATCCTACTGTAAATAACATTATTATTTAACTGCCATCAAGTCAACTTTGACTTATGGTGACCCTATGAATGGAAAACCTCCAAGTCAACCTATCTTCAACAGTCCTCTCAGGTCTTGCAAACTCAGGGCCATGGCTTCCTTGATTGAAACTATCCATCTGTAATGGGATCTTCCTCTTTCCCTACTGCCTTCTATCTTACCAAGCATTGTTGTCTTTTCTAGTGAGCCACATCTTCTCATGATATGTCCAAATGTTAGTCATCTTGGCTTCTAGGGAGAGTTCAGACTTGATTGCTCTAGGACCCACTCATTTGGGGTATGTTAATACATATACAGTTGTCCCTTCATATTTGCTGAGGTATGGTTCCAGGACCGCCCCGTGGATATCAAAATCCATGAATACTCAAATCCCATTATATGCAATGGCAAAATGGTGTTCCTTATATAAGATGGCAAAATCAAGGTTTGCTTTTTGGGTTTATTTTTTTAAGAATATTTTCAAGCTGTGAATACTTAAATCCATGGTTATCAAATCCCTGGATATGGAGGGACAACTGTAATTTGTTGATGTCAACATATTTTAAAACTACAGTAGCATTTATTTATGCAATTAGATTCCTATGCTGTCTTACTTCTGGAGCTTCTAAGGTGATTTCATCAACAGATCTGTAACAAAGACAAATATATACCTCATTTGAACAAAAAGGTCACACTTTAAGCTAGGGAGTCCACAGCTCTTAGAGGTCAATATGTCAAACCCTCCAACATGTTAAACTATCAATCTGTTCTCAGGTTTTCTTCAAAATTATTTTTATTTTTCCTTGGGATGAAAGGCTTCAGTTTAATATGATCATTTTTACACAATCCATGATGTGACTGTGTTTCCTGAGACTTTAAAAATGTCAGAAACTGGATACCATTTGAAAAGGACTTTGGAGAGAACATGACACTCCAATCCTTACACATTAATGACAAACTAAAACAAACTCCATAAAGGGCATATTTGTGGCTAATACAACTTAGTTTAAAAAAAAAAAGCACCAGCATTGTAGATAGATGTTAATGGTTTTACAGCCTGATATTAAATTACAGGTCCCTTTTGGAAAACTTAGTCTCTTTGACTTAACTGTTCAATAAAAACTGTGTACAGAAAAGGCTATATGAAGTTGAACGTGCTAGAACCGTACAACCACACTGGGGGGCTCTTTTGCAGGTCTGTGAAATGAAAATCTCTGGTAAATGGTATTTGAAATTTTCCTGTCCTTTGATTTAATTTATTTATTTGCCCTGTGGTCCTAAGATTCTGCTGGTAAAATACTTATAGCAGGGGTGGCCCTCCAGATGGTTTTATACTGCAACTCCCTGTAGCCCTAGCCAGCATAGCCAGTGGTGTGGAATGCTGGGAGGTGCAGTGCAGTAATCTTTGGACGACTGCCTTGTTCCCACATCTGCAGCCTTTTAGGGTCACAGCCTCCCAAAGCAACTGACAAAAGAAAATTAAAACTACAAAGCAAATCTTAAAATACAAATTAAATAATGGCAAAACTTTAAAAAGAGATTTAAAGCCCAACTTGAAACATGTTTAATCATGGCCTCCATATCCTGAAGCAGGCCCCCAGGCCAGGATCTTTGGCAGGCCCCCGACCTACTGCTAAGGTTAAGGGTAGCAAGATGCTCTACAGGATTAGGATAAAAATGAAAATAAGTCGGTTTAAATGATGACACCAAAGCAATATTTATATTTATTTTAGAAACACTAAATGGATTTACATAATAAAAACTTGCAATAATATCATGCCAGGCCCCCTACTAATCCCAGGCACCTGGGCCCCCAAGCTAGAGCCCCCCCCCCATGGGGATCATGCTTTTAATAGGATGTGGCAGTCCAAAGATAACAAACCGAGTCAGTTCACATCTACTTAACATGACAGTCATGCATTTAGCATGCCTGTGTTAGTTGTTTAGCTGAACACTGTGGGAGCACTTTGATGGGGTGTTGATTTAGTGAATTTGGTTTAGGATTGGGTCAATGAAAATTTAGTTATCTACTGCTTCTAGTGTCCTCTGTCTTGTATTTAGCTCTGCCTGTGACAGTGCATTTCTACTGACATCCTTGCTGCACAATAATGCAAGTTTACTCAGACCGAACTCCCACTGAATTAAACCCAGATAATTCAGTGTAGGATTGTGCTCCCTACTGTTTTCATGTTGTTGCATGAATATATATGTAACGAGCACCATTGTTTATGAACTTTGTGCATCTTATATGTTAAGAGGTGAATCAAAAACACCCATTTTCATGAACATTTGTGTTTTTGCTGTTTTTTTCCCTTTAAAAAATGTTTGGCAGTCCTTGCAAAAAATGTTTGCTGATTGATTTTACTTGCCTTTATTTACTCTCATTCTCTAGTAGTGTCGCTAATGACATGGACGGAAAATGAGTCATATTTGGAGAAGAGGAAGAACAGGACAGGCATTTAGTCCAGCAGTCCAGTCAGATGAAAGCATAAGTGCCCCCTTTCTTATCTCCATATCTGGTACTCAGAGAAACATATTGCTTTTGAACATGAAGGTCTGAAACCATTAAAGGCTGATTGAACATGAATTCAACTCATCCCAAGCCTTTCCCTAGATGTTGTTGACTATAGCCACCATCATCCTATCAATATGTCAATGAGTGTGGATGGTGAGGCTTGTAGTCCATCAAACTCTGGGGACCCAACTGAACGAAGGCAGCTATACAGTGACAGTAATCTAAGTGGATGTGTATATGTGCCTTCAGGTTGCCTGTCTACTTATGGCAACCCCATGAATTTCATAGGGTTTTCTTAGGCAAGGAATATTCAGAGGCAATTTGCCATTGCCTTCCTCTTAAATATAGCCAGTAGCACCTGGTATTCTTTGGTGGGCTCCCATCTAAGTACTAACTGACCCTGCTTATCTTCCTAGAGCTAAAAGGATCTGGCCGATTATTACCGGTACCCACTAACACATGGTTAATATTGTAAGAGCGTCCTTGGGCAAGCAAACTACACTGAAAACAGTGATGGCCTCATCCATTAATGTGCTCACTCCAGCTTTAAAAGGGAACTAGACTCATTCATCCACGACAAGGTTATCAATGGCTAATTATCATGAAGTCTACATGTTGCCTCTAGTATCACAGGCACAAGGCTAGGTGTCAATACCCGTTGCTGCAGAGCATGAGCTCCCAACTTATTACGGCCAAGTGAATGTGTTCCTCAATACAAAAAATTCCCATACTGCTGCTGTAGAGGCAGTGCAAGACCATATAGAATTAGGTGGTCACTGTCTCTATGAACAGACACCACTTCCACACTACACCTTAGTCTTGTCAGGGCTAAACTTCAGTTTATTGGCTTTCCTCCAGCCTATGTGGAATATGGATATATTTGTTGCCTGCAACCGCCATCATCCTAGCTGGTATGTCAGTGGAGGTGAATGGTGGGGTTTGTAGTCCAACAAACTCTGGGAGTCCAAGGTGAGTAAAGGCTTCTATAGACTAATAGTAAACTAAGTCACAGCATCCTAATCCCAAACCTTTCCCCAGTTTGGGGCTATATTCCATGTAGTTTACAGACTGGCCCTGTTTTCCACTTCTGACAGCATTGTTCTCCAAGCTGGAAGAGTTACAGTTGTCCCTGCATATTCACGGATCTGTCATTCATGGATTTGAGTATTCACAGCTTGAAAAATATTCTTTAAAAAATAATAATCAAAAAAGCACACCTTGATTTTGCCATCTTATATAAGGGACACCATTTTGCTCTGCCATTGCATATAATGGGACTTGAGTATTCACGTATTTTGGTATTCACGGGGGAGGGGGGGTCCTGGAACCAAACCCCAGCGAATGTGAAGGGACAACTATACTTTATAGTCCAATTTTTCTCCCCAGAATTCCCAACCAGCAAGGCCAATGGTCATTTTCAGTGTGGGTTCTGGAAACTGTAGTTTCTGAGCTCTAAATATTGACATTAGGTATCTGTTCATTATGGTGTGTGTGTGTGTGCACCATCAGAATCAACACTCTTGCAAAGTAAGCAAACAGCATGAACTACCTGGCTGAGAAATTATCTGCAAAGCAAAAGTGTTCTGTCCTTTGTTCTCTTGCATTTGTTTTTCTTTCTGCTCCCTATGCCAAAAGAGAACATGTGAGCAGAAGAGTGAAAAAGAAAGTGTGAATTCCTACCCCCTGCCAAAACACCCACCTAGAGTAAGATTGAAACAGAGGATACAGATGGTAACCTAAATGATCAATCTTCACCAAGGAAAGGCAACCAAATGTGTTGCATTTCCCATGAGGAACTGTTGTGGAATCTATTTCCCTGTTATAATTCCATACAAATAGGTACACAAATTCTTAACATGCAACAACAAGAAGGATGGATCATCATGTTACATGAAGTGGTTTTCTCTCCACTTCAAGTTTCAATGGTAGGATTAAATCAGATAGAAAATGTAAATCGAGTGGGGGGATACTTATCTTATTGAAGTAAACATTCTAACTTATCTTTTAATTAAAAGGTATTTGAAACAAATTTCTGTCTATATGTGTCATTTGGAAGAACTTTGTATCATTTGTCTCTTTATGTTGAAATATGACAAAAACTCTTGTTATGGCAATCTTAATTTGCTTCATTGCTTCAATTATTTGAATCTCAAATGTTGATATTTGCCTCTCTGTATATCATTGTGAGAGCCAGCATGGTATAGTAGTTTGAGCATTGGACTAGTACACTAGGGTTCAAATCCCTGTTCAGCTATGGAAACCAGAGACATCTCCTGTTCAATAAGTGCCAGCAATAAACCGAGTATGCTGTCACTTCCAACAGTAAATTGGGAGATTGAGAAGGACAGGACTAGGATGAGAGCAGGGTCACCTGCTGTCCTGTTGATTTAAGTGCTATGAATCTATCTTGCAGACTTTCCTCTGGATTGTTACATATGTGACCTGTTGAAACCATTAATATATGTGTGTGTGTGTGTGTGTGTGTGTGTGTGCCTTCTAGTTGCCTGTTGACTTATGGCAACCCCATGATTTTCATTGGATTTTCTTAGATAAGGAATACCAGAGGTAGTTATAGAATTATAGAGATGGAAGAGACCACAAGGGCCTTCCAGTCCAACCCCTTGCCTTGCAGGAATACGCAATCAAAACACTCCCAAAAGATGGCCATCCAGCCTCTGTTTAAAAACCTCCAAAGAAGGAGACTCCACCACACTCCAAGGCAGTGGTCTGTGGCATCACTAAGGCTCGTGTCACTCTCCCCCCGCCACAGTGTCACCTTTCCACAACCCCCTAGTGCCACCACTGGAGGTGGTTTTGCCAGTTCCTCTGAAATGTAGCCTACAGCACCCGGCCTTCATTGGCAGTTTCCCATGTGAGTACTAACCATGATTTGCTTCCAAAATTAGACAGACTCTGGTACCTTTAGGGTATTTAGGCATTAATATAAGTACAAATCCTTAATCTGAGACCCACAAGACAACTGTGGTTCTAGTTGCTGGTTGGCCCATGCATTCACGAGCCAGTGTTGTTGGTGTCAGAGGAAGAATTTGAGCTATGAAGGGAAGAGAGCAGAAGGAATGGAATGTAAAATGTGGCGTGTTCTAGTTTGTTGCTTCAAGTGACACTTTAAAAGATTCTTTCATTTCTGAAACAAAGCTGACAAGCAGTCTTCCTCTGCACTGAATGTTCATTTCTTTTCTTGCTCCAGCCATTACACACACACACACACACACACACACACACTAATTTGGCAGCGGCCACATTAATACATAGACATACTGCAGTAATGTAAGTGAGAATGCCAAGCCTCCTACTTCTGCCAAAGGCAACCCCCCCACACACAAAACAATTGTTAAAATTCAAAACAATAGTGGAGCAATCCTTTTAATGATAACACAATGCCTACACTCTCATACATTTGGGGCATTGCCTTAGGTACTTGAAATCAAGTACCTTTACTTCATCCAGAAATACAGTCTTGTCCCTTACCCCTTCCTCAGTCCCATTCCTACTCCCCTCAAGACCGCTTCCTGATTTCCTCCAGGCCCCACGCCAATAACTGGGAAGTCTGATTTTCTAAAGGACAGAACAATGGTGTTACTGTGTGACACAGGCTCCCTGGTGAACAATGCAGGGAAAGACTCAATAGTGTATTCAGGTTTTATTTAACTGTTTTTTCCCTTCTTCTTGCATTTTATAAATCTTCCACAATTTCAGAAACCATGAATGCACCCACGTAGGGATAATTCAGACTTAGACATGAGTTAGGAGTGGGTTTATTTATTTAATTATATTTGTTCGTTGCTGTATACAATATGGTTTTCAGTACCAAATGTTGCACAAAATTAAAACAATTATTTGACCATTAGCATTCACTTCCAAATGCAGAATAACATTATACATAAAACAAAGTAATGTAAGTTAAAAGCTAAGTACTGTACAGTAAAAAAGCTAAGAGATAAATTAAAGATACAAATCAACCAAATGACTATAATCAGGAGAAACAAATAAAAAAGGATGTTAATCTACTGTTAAAGAGGCCTAGGATGGAGTGAGGAATTTGGTGCCAAAATGAGAGCTGAGTGGGTACAAAATTAACTTTTCTCAGGAGAGAATTCCAGAAATCAGGTGCCACTTCCAAAAAGGCCCTTTCCTTCATGGCCACCATCTAAACTTCAGGCTAAGAGGGTTCTCAGAGAATATCCTCTGCTGATGGATAGGAACACTGAGGAATAGGGAGTTATGAATGTTTTGGTGCCCAAGGCCACATTCATTGTCAACTGAAGAGTGTGCACATACACATACTGTACATATACAGAACTTCACAGATTTATCCTTGACCCCATCCCAATGATCCTGCACCAGTTTGCTGGTATGGGTGGGAGGCTGCCTCACAGTTGGTGAGGAAAGGCTAAGGCCTCATCTACACGAGGGGCAAAAAATACATACAGGGGGTGAAAAAATCAGAAAAGTCAGGTGTTCGAATGTGAATGATCTGCCTACATGATTTTTTTACCGCCCCCTCCATAAAGTCCACATGACCTGGGAGGGAGGAGGAAGACGGTGGTGGCAGTGGGTCTGGGAAGGTATCTGGAGCCAGGGTCCTTCAGAGGAGGAGGAGGGCAGTAGCGGCAGCGGGGGGCTGGCTGGGAGCCAAGGATGGAGGAGGAGACGGACAGAGGAGGGCAGTAGCGGCAGTGGGTGGTGGTGGTCTGGAGCCAGGGCCAGAGGAGGAGGATGACAGAAGAGGGCAGCGGTGGCAGTGGGGGGGATGGCTTGGAGCCAGTGCTGGGGTCCTACCAAAGAGGAGGTGAAGGAAGAGGAAGACAGTGGTGGCGCCATCATTGCATACCTTTAAAAAATGGTGGCTGCCACTGATTCCCCTCTTTCCAAACCCCACCCCCTCTACTCAGGCAGCCAATCAGATCACACTCCTGTTCATATCTGTGCAAACAGGAGTGTTTAGATGGGAGGAGCATTCGGAAGCTGCATGGATTTATCCAGCTGATCCGGGGAAGCCCTGGATCTGGAGGACATGGACTTTAGGGTGAGTTTTGCCACACGCACCCTCTGAATGACACATATTTATTCAAACGGTGGCCAGTACAGATCACCGATTTTTTGAATAAGTATGTGTCATTTTTCATCGTGTAGATGGGACTTAAGGTGCATCTAATCCACAGCCCTGAATGTATGCCACCATTAGCAATCCAGAGGTAGTAATGCCAACTGTTTCAGGAACACTGAGGGGAGGAGGAGAAGGAGGCTTTTGCATCAGTTCTTTCACAAGACCCTGAGTAGCATTCTAGTCTTTCCTAGAACCTCCTTGGCAACTTCTCCCAGGTTGTAGAACTGGAAGCTAGCAGGCAAAGACCTTCTTATTCAGGCTAACTTCTGGCAACTGAGTGGCTGGTGAGGAAAGGGCTTTCAATATGGAGGTGATGTACTTTTTACTTTTTTCCAGGCCCCATTTACACAGCAAAATAAGTCTGTGAAGAATTCGCTAAGATTCCTAATAGTTCACACACATCGCACCACAATATCACCTCATTCAGAAGTGGGGGGCTCAAAAACTCAAAAGTAGCGCAATAAGGGCTTTTGCTACACTTCCTGATTTTTTTTGAAAAGTAGCGTGACTTAGTGCACTATTGATTGTGTGAACTACCATTTCGCAAAAGTCTGTGTGAATTACCAGCAATCTTCCTGAAACAACAACAGCAGAGCTGAACTGTGATTGGTTCGACTGACCACGGAAGGGGTGGACTTGTAAGAGATGGAGGAGCCTCAAACGGAAAGATCCAGCCATTGTTGTTTCCAGCCACAGAAAAGATCCAGCCACTGCTATCCCCCTCCCAATTGCCCAGCTGTCTGCCTCCCGGCTTGCTTGGCTGCTGGGGCTGAGGAATCCCCAGTTAGCCTGTTCCCATGTGTGTGTGTGTGTGTGTGTGTGTGAGAGAGAGAGAGAGAGAGAGAGAGAGAGAGTGAGTAGTGATCTGCTTCTCCGGCTGTTCACTCCCTCGCCCTGCTATGATCGCATTTGTGTGTGTGAGAGAGAGAGAAAGAGGGAGAGAGGGTGAGGGGAAGGGGGGTTTGATGGGGGGAATGGCTCCTTGGTGGCTGAAAGGCTGCCTCCTTCGTCCCACCCTTCTTGCTTTGGGAAGAAGAGGGAGCACTCCCTGCTAAGTGGTACGCCTGAGCTTAGGGAAATGAAGCTGTTTGGACAACGACTAGAGCGCAGGTGGAGGAAGACTCGACTTTTATCTGACAGAACTCGCCATAGGAACTTTCTTTGGTCCTATCAGAAGGCAATGCATGCAGCGCAGAGATCCTTCTCCTCTGCACGTATTGCGTCTGCAGAGTCCCGTCCAGCAGAGCTGTTTAGGGTGGTGAGGGAGCTGACGCAGGTGTCCCCTGTGCCAAACCCCCTGCTTAACCAGACGACTGCCTGCTGTGACGCATTTAATAACTTCTTTGCAGATAAAATCGCTCAGATAAGAGCCGACTTAGATGCCGCTATTGTAACAGAAACAATGGACGAGGTGTCCAGCGACTCCGCCAATGTAATTATACTGGATCAGCTTCAATCTGTGAGTACCAATGATGTGGACAAGCTCCTTGGTAGTGTGAGGAAGACTACCTGCCCCCTCGACCCTTGCCCATCTTGGCTGGCCGTTCAGGGAGGGGATGCATTGCGGAAGTTCCTTGTGAGCATCATCAATGCATCCTTCAGGGAAGGAAATATTCCATCATGTCTAAAAGAGGCGGCCTTTAAGCCTATTCCGAAAAAACCTTCCCTGGACCCCCTGGATATGAAAAATTATAGGCCAGTCTCTTTATTACCATTTTTGAGCAAGGTGATAGAGAGGGCAGTTGCTCTTCAAGTCCAAGCTGTCTTGGATGAAACCGATTATCTAGACCCATTTCAAACTGGCTTCAGGACAGGCTTTGGGGTTGAGACTGCCATGGTTGCCTTGACCGACGATCTGCGTCTGAGCATCGACAAGGGTAGTGTGACCCTGTTGGTGCTCCTAGACCTCTCAGCGGCTTTTGATACGATAGATCACAGCATTCTTCTGGATCGCCTGAGGGAGTTAGGCATCAGAGGCACTGCTTTGCAGTGGTTCCGGTCCTTCCTCTCAGGCAGGACCCAGAGAGTGCTGCTCGGGGACAGTAGCTCCAGTAAAAGGGAGCTCACCTGTGGAGTACCACAAGGTGCTATTCTGCCCCCGATGTTATTTAACATCTAAATGAAGCCGCTGGGTGAGATCATTCGGAGTTATGGAGCTGGGTGTTATCAGTACACTGATGACACTCAGATCTATTTCTCCATATCTCGTTCGTTGGCCTCGAATTCTGATGGCATCTCTTCTCTCAATGAATGTCTTCGGGCAGTAATGGGCTGGATGAGGAAAAACAGATTGAGACTGAATCCAGACAAGACGGAGGTGCTCACGGTAGCGGCCCCGAAACCAAGAACTGAGTTGCAACCTCCAGTCCTGGATGGGGTCACACTCTCCTCCAGTGACTGTGTTCGCAGTCTGGGGGTGCTCCTTGACTCGTCGCTCCTGATGACAAATCAGGTAAATGCGACAGTCAGGAGCGCTTGCTATCAGCTTCGGCTGATACGCCAGCTGCGCCCTTTTCTGGAAGTAAGGGATCTTGAGACCGTTGTGCATGTGCTGGTAACCTCACGTCTTGATTTCTGTAATGCACTCTACATGGGGCTACCCTTGTGCTTAGTTCGGAAATTACAGCTGGTACAAAATATGGCAGCCAGGCTAGTTTCTGGGACATCTAGGAGGGACCACCTTACTCCGGTTCTGAGGTCCCTCCACTGGCTGCCTATCAGCTTCTGGGCCCAGTACAAGATGTTGGTTATCACCTTTAAAGCCCTAAATGGCTTGGGCCCAAGCTATCTCAGGGACCGCCTTCTCCCTTATAATCCTCCCCGTGCTCTCCGGCCCTCTGGGAGGAATTTGTTGCAGCCAAAAAGACCTAGGCTGGCGACCACCTCCCAGAGGGCTTTCTCGGCTGTTGCCCCCAAATTGTGGAACAGCCTGCTGGATGAGATCCGCCTATTGACATCGTTAGACAGCTTTAAAAAGGCTGTCAAGATGGATCTCTTCAGGCAGGCTTTTCCGGAATAGCTAATCCCAGCCTCAGGAACCCCCTTTGGAAGTTGATTCTGGAGCTCCTAACTGTTGCTGCTCGCTAGGAAGGGTTTTTAATAACAATTTTATTATATGTTGATTTTAATTTGTATTGATTTAATAATGTTTTAAGGGGGGAAGGGATTTTGAGTTGTTTTATATTATGTATTATTTTACTGTTGTAAGCCGCCCCAATTGTTCGCAGAGGGGCGGGATATAAATAAATTTTATTATTTATTATTATTATTATGAAAACTAGCAGGCATTCCTCTGGTAATGAGAGGAGGGAAAGATGCCAGCACTTTCTCTCTCGCTCGCTTTCCCTCCCTCCATCTTATCTTCCTGGCATCTTCCCCCAGATATGCTTAGGAGGCCACACACCCCACCTTTGTCTGTGTGAACTAGAAAGCAGAAAACTAAGCAGATCAACCAATTTCGCAGTAAATCATGTAAACTATGCAGCACTGGTACGAAAATGCACTAACGCTCAAACTACCACACTAAAAACTACCATGTAACTGAGCCCCCATTTGATGTGTTTTTAAGTTGCTTTTAGTTCACTAGTTGTTTTAATATGTTAACTGAATATCACTAATCTGATTAAAAATGGCTGGCATCCTCTTGGTTAATCCAAACTAGAGTAGACCCATTCAATCAATTGCTGAATGGTGAATCAACATACAAGTAAATCCCATTGATTCAATTGTTAGTCCTAAAGTTAGTCCTCTAGTCAGAACTAACAGCAGAATTTAGGCCCATGTGTTTTAATATTATAACATTTTGGCCAAGGATCCAATAGCAGGTTTCACAGAGTGTATTTTTGCTGCATTTTCACTTTCTCCAGCAGTAAGCCAGGACATTCCTTTTTCCCAGATGCCCAACTGCAGCCAGATGGTGCTGAGGCATCCCCTGATGTCCCCTGTCCCTGACGGGTCAATGAGGATGGTGCTTGACACCATCAAACTGTAGTTGTCCCAGGGGGTTGCTCAAAGAGGTAGTGGATAGCATACCTCCTATAACTATAAAAGACTATATGGTCAAATGGGTCCAGAATGTTGGACAAAAGATTGAGCTAGACGATTGGGAAACCGTATGGAAAAAAAATATAAAAGCAACGTGCATGGAATTAAGAGAAAATTGCTATAAGACTATACTCCGATGGTATATGACACCGCAAAAACTAGCGAAAATCTATAAAGAGATAGATCCTATATGTTGGAAATGTAAAAAAGAAGAAGGCTCGTATTATCATATGTGGTGGACCTGTGGGATAGTGAGAAAGTTCTGGATAAATATATATATTTGGATTAAGAAAATATTGAAAATTGAAATTAGATTCTCACCAGAGCTTTTTCTATTAAACCTAATTGATAAAGATATTCCTAAAGAACTGAGAAACTTGCTATTTTTTATGATCACCACAGTGAGGATAGTCCTGGCCAGATATTGGAAATCAGGCGAAGTACCCAAAGTAGAGGAATGGTTGTTAAAAATGGAGGAGGTAGCAAGAATGGAAGAACTCACCTCGTGGATTAAATTTAAATCAAAAAATAAATTTAGGAGAGAATGGGTAAAGTGGATAGACTTTTTGAAAGTAGAATGGAGTGAATTGGCAGCAATTTGGCTTATTGAGTAATCTATTAAAATGATAAACTTGAATAAAATAAATAAATAAAAGAGATGAATCTAAACTACTCATATATAGAAATTAATAAGTTTGGGAAGGGTGCTATTTCCAATTCTCGGATAAATGAAAATCAGGATCCGGGGTGAATAGGAGAAATGTGTATGGATACGAAATTCTGAAACTTTATGTATACTGTCTAGAAACAAGGTTATAAAGGAATTTATGAAAGGTTAAAGGAGAAGAGAAAGCAAGTTCATGATCCAGAAGGGTAGGAAGTAATTATGTTGTATGTACATTTTATATTAATTGTGATTTTGTTTGTATGGATTGTCTGTGTCTTTTGTATTGTATTGATTTGTATTGTCTTGTATCATATTGTACCATATGGGGGCTTTGTTGGGTAAGGGAGGGTAAGGGAGGGTAAATGTGAAATTGTATGTAGAAACTTTTAATAAAGATAATAATAATAAAAAAAGATAGCATACCTCCTTCTGCAATGCATCTAAAAGTAGAGAAGCTGGCATAAACCCTGGCTGAGCCATCATATGACATCTACAGGATTCTAGCCATTGTGTTTTTAGCTGTATCTGTCTTTTAGATTTCACCCAGTTCAATTGGAGATTATAGTCCCCCACTCACACTCAGATCTAGAAGGTAGGCTTTTTATGATGTGGTCACCTGAAGGGTTGTAAACTTAACAAGTTTCAGACACCTTTCAGACACCTTCCATTCACATTTTTTAAAACTACTTTTTAAAAGTTACATTTTACATTTTTGATGTGTGTTATTAGAGTTTGACATAATGCATGTTGTTGCATTTTGACAAAATGTTACTGCAGTTTGACCTTAGGGTACCTACATGTTCTCAGTGAATATCATGTAATATAATGTGTAGGGACAAATCAAAGAGCCCCTATTCTATGGCCACAACCTAAGACAGAGAATCATCAAACAGATGTTTTGATGCAGAGAAGCACCAGATGTTCTCAGAGGGAGAAGCACCAGAGAGAAAATGGAAGACAACTGCAACCTGAAACCCTTCCAGTGTCATAAACAACCTATTTTTTTTACTAAAAGGTTGGGAATTATGTAGCCCTCTAGATGTTATTGGACTGTAGCTCGAGCATTCCTGATAACTGGCTATACTGGCTAGGACAGTGGTTCTCAAACTGTGGGGTGTGACCCTTAGGGGGTGTGTGATAATTGCTCAAGTGGGGCACAAGAAAATACTTGGACATTAAATTATTAATGTCCCTCAGTCCCAGGGCAGCAGCGGAGACGGGGGAAAGCCCCGGGTGCCAGGTGTGCATTCTTGGGCTTGCAAAGTAGGTGGCTGGTGGACTGTCTGGAGGAAAGGGGAGAAAGACACAAGTCCCTATGGTGCAGGGCAGCAGCAGCGACAAAGACTGGGTGCCAGGTGTACATTCTTTCTGCTTCATAGAATCATAGAATTGGAGAGTTGGAAGAGGCCACGAGGACCATCCAGTCCAACCCCCTGCCACGCAGGAAATCACGATCAGCTGTGGTGCTTCTGCTCTTTCCATTCCAAAGGCAGAAGTGGCAGCTGGGATGTTCCCCAGATGCAGTGGAGCAGGATGAGTGCATGCCTGGTGTTTTTCACCACCATCCCCGGGGGAGGGAGGCATGATATCCACATGTAGATGTAAAGGGCTGACAGAGGTAAAAGATTTGAGAACCACTGGGCTAGGGATAATGGGACATACATTCCAACAACATCTTGAGGATTGAATGATTCCCACCCCTGGTTTACTAAAATAGCAAAATGTTCTGTTGTTGAAATGTAATCAGTTGATTTGCAGCAGGAGCATTAAGAGAGATAGACTTGGCTGAACATGAAATTCATAGCTGCCCCCATCAACAGTAAGGACTTTATCACACAGGAGTGGTAAATCACTGCAATTGTGTTGTTTAAGCAACCAGAAACATAAATATATTGAAACATTCATTTTCACACTGTCCCTACAATAGCACTATGGTGCCGCTGTGGTGATTCAAGATCCTGCAATTAGTCTTCCTTGCTAACCTCACCTTCCTTTCCATCCAGCACATGCACTTTTTTTAAAAAAATGTTGCTATAACTGTACAACTGCACAGTTTCAGAAGTCTCACGCAATTCTGTTTGCTCCTACTGTGCAGTCGTGCAATTTTAATGCTTCTCATGAGACTGCTATAATATCAGAACTGCAGTGGAATGACCATTCGCACCACAGTGAGTAAAGGAACAACTGCAATATTAGCAGTCATTCACAGGGTTCTACTGTCAAAGAAAAGATGTGTTACACTGATGAGTGGAATGCAAAGGAGCAACAGAATCACGATGTTGTGTGAGATGCTGTTATACTGCTGTTAGTGCGAATTACCTTGCTCGCATGATAAAGTACTAAGTGTGTGTTCGTATATGTTTCCAAATTATTTTCTTGTGTTCTAGTTGGAATGTGTGTGGAGAGTAACTATGACTCTGTATTATTGTTGCTTCATAGTGGGGGTTGTGTGTGTGAGAGAGGGAGGTTAATTTGCATTAATAGAAACAGGGATGTAGAGAATTAATAGTTCAGTCATTCGTTTGTTGAGTACTTTCAGGTCCTTTTGAACTTATGGAGAACCTATTATGGGGTTTTCTTGGCAAGGTTTGTTCAGAGGAGGTTTGCCATTGCCTTCCTCTGAAGCTGAGAGAGTGTGACTTGCCCAAGATCACTTGCCAATGGCCCAGTGGAAATTTGAACCCTGACCTTCTGAGTCCTAGTCCAACACGCGAACCACTATACCATGCTAGAATATCTGGTGATACCTGGGTTTTGTTGTTTTTATTTTTTTGCAATTTATGTTCTGGAGTTTAAAACTGCAATGGAACAAACAATAATGTTGCGTTTCAGAGGAAGTTCTGGAATGGTTCTTTCAGAATGACTCTGAGTGATCACTGCACTTGTGAAGGATAAGACACTGGCTACCTACTGAGAACCTGAAAACAGCAGCAGTGATCCTGACTCAGGAGACAGGGGTAAAGTTCTGCTCAGCCAGAACTGCATCCTGTCTCCCCTCCCTTAAAACCCATTTGTGTCTTGCTGCTTCCCCACAACATGGCCAGGTAGTGGCTGGTGGATATTTGAGGATGGCCGAGAAGTTTCTGGCTATCTGGACAATGTCATCCTCTTGGACCCCTGAAAGACCCCCTCCCAAAGCCCCAGAGGTCCTTAAGGATGCCTTCATTGTCATTGTCAATGCTTATTGGTTCTCCCAGCTCTCCACTGACCACTACATGGCCAGTTTTCTTTGTGGTTGGGGGCAAAATAAAGGTGGGTTTTAAGTAAATGGGGTTCTTGCACAAAGAAGAAATTGAATCCCTCCCTTGAAAAGAAGCCTGCCCCAAAAAGTATCCCAATATAATGATGGTATATATCACTAACATGATGCCAGCCAGCATTTCCTCAGAACATTTGTCAAATACTATTACAGACAAGGAGCAGCCTCAAGAGATAACTCTAAGGACACAAGGAGGAGATGGCTGTGATTGCCCAAGGGACATTAGTCCTAGAGGATGCAGCAAATGTTCACCCATCTGATCCTTCCTCATACAGTTCACCACAGAACAGCAGCAGAGATAATTTGGGAATACAGTATATGCATGAGAAATTTACTTGCATGGCCTGCTGCAGCCCTGAACTGGCACTCTGTGATTGTCTAGAGGGTGCTGGCACAAAGAGTGCCTCTTTAATGGGAGATATTTCCTTCAACATAAACTATTTTACACATATTATATCATTGGAGGAGGAGCAGGAAGAGGGAAAATGGAGCCCTGGCACCTACATAAAACAAATGTTCCACAGCATATGAACATGTGTTTTCTGGCTCTGGATTCTTTCATATAGTGAAATATTTCTGATTCTACACCCACAAATAATCCCATGGGTATGGGGTACTCTAGTATCAGGCATTGGAGGTCTCAATTAGCTGTCATAGCTCGTAGCCACTGATACAATTATCTTTCAGTGCACATCAAAACTCACAATGCAGAACTTGTTTTCAGTGCAGTTTGTGAGTTTTGGAGCACATAGAGATGATATAAAATTAAAATAATTGCCTCTGAACAGATGCAAAGACCTTCTTGCCAACAGTTCCTCAAGGTGTGAGACATTTCAGAGGTGCCTTGTTTATCTGTATCTGAGGAGATTTTCAGATGGCTAAAATCAGCCTCTTGCCGTGCAAGCAGCCTTCGGAGCAGTAATGAGGCTGCTGCGCGGCAAGGGTCCATTTTGGACAACGACGTTTCTCTCTCAGCGTCGTCCGTGAGTGTTGCGACTAGCATTGGAGGCGGCTGCGCTGTTTTTTACTCACTGACAATTTCCGTGAGTGAAAAACAGCGTGGCCGCCTCCAATGCTAGCCGCAACACTCACGGACGACGCCGAGAGAGAAACAGCATCGTCCAAAATGGACCCTTGCCGCGCAGCAGCCTCGTTACTGCTCCAGAGGCTGCCTGCGCAGCAAGAGGCTGATTTTAGCCATCTGAAAATCTCCTTAGTCTCTTAAAAATGAGATCTTAAGACTCATGTTTTATGGGCATCTTAGAGTATAGGCTGAGGCCCACTGCTTACACTTTGAACAGATAGCCAAAGTCCACTACCCCCATGTGTGGGTCTGTGAAGGATCCACTTGTGTGAAGATATTAATATGGGGAATATTTAATTAGCTCAGTATGACAGTAAGAGGCTGGGTAACTATGGGACCTTTTGACCTATGTATACTGGTACTAACAGATGAGACTCACAGCCAGGAAATTTTAAAAACGGTTTTTTTTATTGTAAAATAATCTCAAAGCATTCAAATCAACACTCCAGCTTGAAGCATTCACACAAGACTATCGAAGAAATGAGGAAATATTGGCATAGAGGAATAGAGTTTGGGATGATGGGCTATACTGTACCTATCTGAAGAGCAGAGATTCATGCAACAGAAGATACTCACATGGCGTTCTGAGGGTCACACAGCAGATAGACAGAGTAACAAGAGGAATGAAGGCTATGCACATGGTGACACAGACTGATAGAGTAATGAGATGAAGGAAGCTGTGCACACTTTGACTGTGTTTTGGGGTGATATTTATACTCTATGTTCCCCATGAAGAGGTGTTTTGAGTGGAATACAACATTTGCTGGAGTTACTCCTAGTTAGACAATGGAAGCTCTGGTTGTGTTAACATTTGCTAATGGATGAAACATTAAGACTGATGGGTGTCAGGCAACCTTCTGTTGTTCTAGGAGAGGTGTGAGGGAAAACCAGTTTTGCAAGGCGAAGAGTGCCTGACCACTTTGATTGAATTAGTGAATGACTCACCTCCATGTACATCCAGGTGAATTAGCCCATTTCCACCCTAACTTCCAGTCCAAAGCGGGGGGGGGGGGGGTCCTTATAATTACTACCTGGGCTTGTCTTTTAGGAATTTTGGGTGGCATCTTCCTTAGGGTTTCTGAGCATTCCTTAAGCCCTTGCATTTGGGAGGCCCTGATCTACTACCAACCATGGGGAAGGCTAATAAGCCAATTTATGAAATATAGCCAATTGACAAATTATTGGGAGGGTGGGGGTATTCGGGCAGCCAACACCCACTTCAGGGAGAATTCAAGCAACCTAAGATGCTTACAGTTCCCAAAGTGAATTCTGTCTCTTCATCTTTGTCTTAGTCAAACCCAGAGCCTGGAAAAGTTACTTTTAAAAGTCCACAGTTCCTAGAATCTCCGAGTCAACACAGACACAGCAGTCCAAAAAAGTGACTTTACTGGCTCTGGTCAAAGCTGCCATCTCTCCCCTGACAGACAGTTTCATTATATTATTCTTTGACAGGTGGGGCGGGGGGAAGACCTGCTGCTTTCTCTGCTTGGTTTTTTTTAAAATTCAGAACAGTCCACAAATGATCCTTCACCAAGCTAACAATTGGCTAACTATTTAGTTTTCATAGCAATATATTGCCAGAACTTAACAAATAGACCCAAGCTGAATCCACACCTGCAAAATAATTCAGCTCCAGTGCTCATTATCCTGACCTAGTTTGAGCCCATGAGTGTCATACTCACCTGTTTTAATCTGAATACAAATTGGTCTTGGAAGCCACACATTTCCTCCAGCCAAAGTCACAGTAGCTGTGTTTTTTTTCTTCCCGGTATGCATATCCATATTCACTGTCTTTCTTGTTTTCCAGTCATTCTTACTGCCCACCTGCACTCTCACTGGATGGCTCCCTTGCTGGGTCCCCTTGCCCAGGAGAATTAAATGCCTCCTCATTCAGTTGACACTCTGGAGCTGACAGTGTTATAATCAAACAAATACAGTTAAAAACATAATACCAATTAAAAGGACTAATAAAGACATCAGGACAAAAATGGGGCAGAAAAGTAGGACCTACCAGTGAAAACCTCCTTTCAGCACGCACCAGCTTAACAGCCCAAACCCTGCCTGAGTAAAATGATCTTTATCTGTCTGTAGAAAAAGTGGAATGGCAGAGCATTAATTGGGACTATCCCTGCCAAACTGAGACAGTTGGAGAGTATGAGAATGTGAATTTGATTCTTTCACACTAGAAGGAGAAGGGCAGAAGTGTTGTCAGGGGTGCGGGGGTTCCTTCAGCTGGGGGAGGGGATTGACCTCTGATTGTTCACAACTTGAGCCTGGCAGGTGGGAAGTGGGCAAAGTTCATGGCAGAAAGGGGTTTACCTTGGCATCCATGCCTGGCAAGCATGGTGTTGCCATTCCCCACCCCCCAGTTCAGTTCGAATATCCAAAGTGATGATGCTTCCATATCAGAAGTCCTGTGAGCCTTCAGACATTTGAATATGTGAACATTTGAATGGAGGGGGGCCTGGAGATTATGAAGGGGAGGGGTCTTCAACTTTTCCTTCCTAATCTCCAGGCCCCCCTTCAAATGTACGCATATTGAAATGTCCAACGGCTTGCAGGGCTTCTGAAATGGAGGTGACCCTTTGGGCATTTGAATTCATTGAACTAAAAATAAAAATGGCAACACTACATTCGCTGGGCATGGATGTCAAGCTAAACCCCTTTGGGACCCTTCCTTCCATGAACTTTGCCCACTTCCCACTGCCAAGCTCAAGTTGTGTACGTGTGATTGGGTTATGGTGGTGGAGGTTATGAAGAGGAGATTATAAAGTTTGTGGATATGACTGTTGACTGGAGTCCAGGTTGTTGCAGTGCTTGGAAGAGGAAATAGGGCTGAAAGGAGACCAGACAGTGCCGCCACCTTCTGATCTCTCCTCGCCCCATTTCACTTATTGCTCCCTAGCCAATGCCACTGTGTCTCTTTTTTCTTGTTCTCATCCCACCAGTCCATCCTCCATCCTCCTCCTCCTTTTTTCTTCTGCTTCTTGTGGGCTTCAGCTGATGATGCAGCTGCATATCAGTAACAAAAAATGGTGACACCACACTTGTCAGACCTAGGTAACCAACCCCAAACCTGCCCCTGCCCTCTAACCACCTCCTCAATTCCACCCTGAACCCAATTCAGAGCACAGGGCACCCATTTTAAAAAAACAAATTTTCCTAGAAACTGCAGAGTAAAAGGTTTTTTGTTTTTAAAACATCTCTTTAAAGCCTTTAGGCATGGAAAAGAAGTGTTTTCACTTCAAATCTGGAGGAACACCATGGACTTTTTCAGACGGGGTAAAAAAAAACCTGTGGAGGTCGGAAGGAGAACAGCGTTGTCCCATTTCCAGTGATTGGTTTCGGACAATGCCGTCCTCCTCCTGTCCTTCATTTGTTTTCCCTCCACCACTTTTTAATTGACAGAAACTTCCATCAATAAAAATCGACACCTTTCTCATCCCTCCAGCATGGAGGGAGAATGAACAAAGGACGGGAGGAGGATGGCGGCATCCAAAACTGATCACTGGAAGCGGCACAGCACCGTCCTCCTCCTGACCTCCATGTTTTTTTTTTTTACCCCATCTGAAAAAGTCTGTTCAAACAGGGTTGGGATCATGGTAAGTACAAGTTATTTTGCAGGTGTGGATTCAGTCAGACCAAATTTAGCAAAACCTCAAGCCTGCTATCCGATTCTTCAGGCTCACAGCTGTATTATATTTTCCAAGGCAAATCTGCTCCTGTCCCGAACAGCGTTCACCCATGGGTTGGATTACAACTCCACAAATCCCTGAACCGCAAGACTATTGGGATAATAGATCTGGCCAGATCCCTTTGAAAAAACACCATGTTGGGGAAGTCTGCCCTAAGTCACCATTGCCCACTTGAACATGGAATTGCCACAGACAGAAAAGACTGAGTGCAAATCATGATGATGAAGTTGGTAGTCAACTTTACTGAAGTCAACTTCATGGAAACCACAATTTCCTCTAAATCAGTTGAAGACAGAAAACCTTGCATTACGTATGCATCACCTTCAATCTGCTTGCTAAATACCGGCTGTGTTGGAGAGGAAATGGAAATGGAGGATTGGTTTGTTTCTTACAAGGACCAATCAAGTCTGAACTCTGACTGGTTATATCCAGGAAGTTGGAAGGAGAGCGCAGCATCACTGCAAGGAAAGCAGAGCTCAAAATTCAAATGCCAGGATGGATTGTACCATAGCTTTGTGGCTAAGATTAGCCTCTCATGACTGAAAGCAATAGAACAGTAACCAGCATTCAACTGCTCTGATTTGGCAAGGACAGTCCCAATTAGTCCCCTGTCACCCCATTTTTGAGCACCTTTTAAAATGTCCCAGATTATTTATTTTCCCACTTCCCCCCTTTGTCCTCAGCTTACTTCAGTTGTTGCAAATTGAGTTTAAAGTGCAAAAGTAGTTTACACTCTACTTGGTGGAGGGAATGGAGAGCCAAACTGCAACAGTCTCTCCTGGAGTTTGTCTACACTATTAAAAAAAAAACAAAAAAAACTCCCCTGAATTCCCCCCAATTGGTGGCAATCAGACCACATGATACATGGCCCCAGTTTGGGGCATTTCAGGGTGCTTTACCTTGATGCAGAGTTTTTAGGATTTGAGGTTTTCTTCTGCTTTTTGTCCACTGCTGCGGCCAGCGCTATCACCACCACAACCATTTTAAAGCTCAGGAGACAAGTTCCCAGCTGAAGGGAGAGATTTTATCCCTTCCCCTGGCTTGGCAGCTCTGCCTCTGCCTGCTCTCTGCTCGATCATCTCTTGCTTCAAGCACCTCTTCCTGCAGTGGACGAGTGGGCGGAGGCAGCACTGCCGAACCAAAGGAGAAAACTTTTCCCTCCGACTGGGAACTTGCCTCCTGCGGTTTAAAATGGTTGTGCCCGCCAGGATCTGGCCACTTGCGGTGGTGGTGGTGGCAAGCGACGGGAGCAGCGGATGAAACTCTGCAGGGACAGTGAAGACAAGTACCCGAGGTTCCAGCAGATAATAAATTCTGTGCACGGATTCGAGGCAAATGCAAGGTAATGAGGGGCAGGACGCCATTTGGATTTTTGGCCTCACCTGTAGACAAGCCTTTAGCTTGCCTGTTCTTCTTCATTAATGACTTTTGCCACCTTGAGCACACGCTGATGTTGCTTAGCCACATGTGTCTCAGTTTCCATCTGTGAAATGTCAGAGGTTATGATTCGAACAGAAGGATGGCTAGTACACTCCTTTTTTGGTTAGAAAATAATGTAATGTTGCATGTTTAAGCAATGTGAGAAGGGTGTTTGTTTCTTCTCCTCCTCCTCCACCACACCTAACAGTATTTTATGAGAATTATTTAAGCCTGTCTGTGTTTACAAATGCTTGTTAGCCGGTGGGCTAAGAAATCCTAGTTTATTCTCCTGAAGTATCAAATTGCACCGAGATACTTGCCAAAATATTTTTGTGAAAGTTAGATTTGATTAATTCTAAGGACACATATTTATCCATTTACACATACACACACACACTCACAAAATATAAAAACGTATCTCTGCAAAACGTTATGTAAGTTTCTATTTTAAACTCATCTGGTCCTAATTTTCTAAATTTACTGCCTCATAGCTAATGCCAAAGTGCTACACTTGATTTATGGAAATACTTTAGCACATTTTTCCATCATGGTATTGTAGAAATGCATTTTCAGCATTTTTTGTTGTTGTTAGGAAATACTATAAACAAAAAAATCTTTTGAAGAGTACTTCATTATGAAATGCCATAAGACATGCAGTTAACAAGAAATCTAGTAAACAATGCAATGTATTTTAAGAGCATTCCACACAGTTTACTAACTTTTTCTGTTGTATTGAACAAGTCGATCCATCTGGTAAAGGGATACTGAAAAATGTGTCATTTGTGCCAAACCATTTTTTTTTCAGGCACAAGCTACATTTTTGGAGACAAATATTTAAGTGGCAGCCTTGTTATGATGTAGTGGTATGATGTACCACTAACATTAAAAAATAAGATATGAGCATACATGAACATTTCCAAAACTAAAGATGTCACGCAGAAGAAGACACTAAGAAAATATCCCATACAGACTTAGCTACAATCTGAATCCTGTACTTTTGCATTTATTTTATAATGGATGTGGAAGAAAGGAGTCAGCTGAAGCCCAGAGTCTTTCTTTCCATCCCAGAAAGCATTTCAGGACTGGTAAACTACAAGACCTGGGGAAGTTATGTTTTGGACTTCAGCACCCAGAATCCCCAGCCACCACATAGGCTGTCTGGGGGATTCCTGAAGTTGTGGTCTAAAGAAGTAACAGTTCCAGATTCTTGATGACCCCATGAAAAAAATGGGTGGATTCAAGTTTTGGAAAGGCAAAGGCAAAGAGCTTCAAACGTCAAAAGAAGGTCAGAATGTTTTCAAAGAAAAAGAATACATTTTCTGAAAATGTTTAGTGTGTGTGATGATGTGATGGTTGTGAATTAATCAGAACATGCCTTTCTTTTATGACTGTGAGTTTCCATCTGTTTGGTTAAAAAAACCCCACTCTAATCTAAGCAGCAGTTCCAATATTGTTGGATGTCTTTCCCAGAATTCTTCAGTGAGTGGACATGGGATATAACAAAAATATGGCCAAAAAGAGGTTCTACTTCCGCGACTGAATAAAGCAAAAATACATATAGGGTTCTCCTAAAGGTGACAGCTGGCATTTTTATTGCAGTTATGGATTTGTAACCTAGAAATAGGGGTCTGTAACTGCACAATATTATGATGTAGACTCAGGACTTTATCACACAAGCCTTTTGAGGCAGAATTAAAGCTGGATAATAACGCTTTTGGTGATACTTATCATATTACGTTGCTTCCAAATTGTTGCTGCTGTGCTGCCAAAGCATGTTTAGGGCATCCCTTGCCTTTTGACAGGGAACACCCGTCAATAAACCAAATTGTGCTGCTGTGCCATGAATCCTCAGGTGCAATAGATTTCTCCTGTTGCAGTCCCGAGAGTTGGCAGTCACATGGTCTCAGTCCCCTCCTCGCTACCCCTCCCTGTCCTTCCTGCTATCCCCAAGCAGGCTGGTTTTCTCACACACACACACCCACACACTTTCTTCCTTTTCTTTTTTCTTTGTTTCACTAAATTGCATTGCCATAATTGCCAAATTGCATTACAATTAAAAATAAAAATAAAAAACACACAAAAGGCGTGCTGGGTAGAGCAAAAGGACAGGGAGGGGGGGTTAAGGAAGAGTCCAGGCTTGCTATTGAAGGGATGTGTGATACTGAGGGCTGTCAAACTGGTTTCTATCCATTCAGTTTTGCAAATGCAATTGCAATGACAATGGGGCTCATGTGATAATGTCCTTAGTCTATGAAAACATATGCTACAAACTTCTTTCAGTTAGTCTCAAAGGTGCTACAATATCCCTTTACATATCAATCCAGACTAACGTGGCTATGTCTTTGAATTCTGTTCCATATTCCACAACACTACACAGTTACAATTGGGACAGTATGGCCACAATTATAAAGGCCTCCCCAACCCACCTCAACAGCCAGCAGCCACACTGAGTGAAGGAGGTCTGTTCAGCTGGCATCTGGGGCACAAAGAGGGTGTTTCCAACCCCTTCCCACTAGCCATCAAGACTGTGACAATCAGAATCAGGACCCCTGTTGTGACACTTCATCAAAGTGCCCAATGCGCATTGGAGCAGTCTGGCTGGATCCCAATACATATCTTCACAATTCACTCATAGGATTTTGATGCATTTCTGCAATGTAGCTATGAATTTATTAAGTTACAGAATGTAGACTATGGTGTCTCAGACATTCCTTTTTAAATGAGACCCATCAAGATCAAAAGGATCCAAATAAAATCATGGCTAATGCTAGTCTGTTTGCTTTCAATGGGTCTGCTCTTGGATTTATACCAATTTAGCCTCTCTTGGTGGTAGAATGACTTCTGTCAGTAGAATACTGACTCCCTGTCCTCCCTGCAGCCACCACAGATTCTCAGAATCTGCTTTAGTGGATTGCGGAGACTTGTGAGCAGATTTCATGGGGCTGCAAACATCAGGAGGAGAGAAAGTTCCACTTTGTGAGTAGAAATCCTCCACTGTGGCAAAGGAGTTTGCCCTATCTCTGAAAGCTCACAAGGGGGAAGTGTATGCAAATGATACTCTTCCCCTTATCACTGTTATCCCCAGCAGTGAGCACGGTACTTCTTTGGAGCAAGAGGCTCCATTGATAACTAATAGTCCCTAGTAGATGTAGCCCCATAATTTTGTCTAATCCCTTTTAAAGGCCTTTTGATTTAGCAACCATTGCCACATCCTATAGTACCACAAGCTAATTGTGCGTTATCTCATAAAGCAGCATTTTGTGTGTGTGCAAAGGAGAGACAGCTGAGAGAGAGAGAGAGAGACTGACCAAGAGGCAGAATTTTTCTCTTTAGGCCATTCAAAATATTATAAACCTCTGTTATGTCTTTCTCCCTTAGTCTAAACAAAACTGCATAAAATTAGATTTTTGTGGGTGGTGTAGGATTATCATGCACAGTATGGCTTGTAATGGAAAAAAATCAGTTGCAAACTGTCTGCCAAATTTCTTCAACCATCTTAAGAGAGAGAAAGAAGGAAGGGAGGAAGCAAGCAAGCTATCCAGCCAACCAACCAACCAACCAAGGAGGATGTAAATGTCAAGGTAGTTCTATTCTGGATGGTTGTGGATTGAGCTTCTGGAATAAAATCAGAGTAAAGGCATGACCCTTCTTCCACCTTCATGTCCATCCTGGAAGGCAGATAAAGAGATGTGCCAGAGTTTGGAGGTATAAATTATCTGGACATATGTGTAAAGAAGGCAATTGTATGCTAGCCCAGGGATGTTGCCTTCTATTATGTTCACATGGTGGAGAACTATATGTATTTGGTTTTCTCTCAGCAACAAAATCCAGAATTACATTTTCAAGAGTCCAAAACAACTTGAAAGGACACAGCATCCCTGTTTTACTATTCTGTGAGGTCAGTCTTCTTGAACTACTTCCATTTGCTTAAAAAAAAAAAAGAATTTGGGAGTTAAAATGGTGGATGTGATTTGATTCCCTTACCTTCCCACTGTCCATTTTGTTCCACTGTCCATTTTGCTTTCCCACCCCTTGCTAGCTATTTCCAATTCTGACTGAAATGTCAGCCTTTTCTTTCCTTTTTTTACATTCATATGGGTTAATGGCAATCACTCATTTTCCCAAAAGACCTGTAGCTGCTGCTTCACTGGTTGACCTCAGTCCATTGTTTGATGCTGCCTCATGCCAGTCATCTCATTCTATAGTAGGGGAGGGAGGGCAGGTGTTCCTTTGGAATTCCCAGTAGAAGACAATCTATGGATCCAGTTGTGCTGTTCACCATAGTACCTTCACCAAAGGTTTCTCTCGTAAACAATAAGAGTATCCAAACAGATTAATCTTGCATCTCTTTTCATGGGGCAATAGTACAATAATATACATTGGAGGAGGCCAAGATTTTTCCCCTTGCGTTACATTCAGCAGGTTCCAGAAGTCTAAAATCCTTTCCCTGCCAGTTTTTGCAGGGAAGTGTGTTCCACTGCCGAACAGCTCTTACTGTCAGAAAGTTTCTCCTGATGTTGAGGTGGAATCTCTGTTCCTGGAGCTTGCATCCATTGCTCCGTGTTCTAGTCTCTGGAGCAGCAGAAAACACTTCTTCACTTTATTTCTTGTTTTATTCCTTAAAAAAAATATTGTTGTATGTCATTATGACAGTGAATGTCCCCTATGTTAGGTCCATTGGACTAACTTCTATTTGGCAAGTATAAGAAAATGATCCATATATTGTTTAATTAGATATTATTTTAACATTTGTGTCCTATATTTTCATGCCAATGTTATCCTCACACCAACCTGTGAAGTAAGGTAGGCCGAGAGATGGTGACACCTGTGGCATTACTAAGGTCAGTGTCACTTTGTATGGTTCAGCCTCTCCACACTCCCCTAGTGCCATCACTGTGTGACACCAACCTTGTGAGGTACATAGGATGAGGGGTGGTGTGAGTTTCACAGCCAAGGACTGAATTGAACCAAAAGTTGGAAAGTGTTACTTTTTTAGAAACAGCTCCTAGAATGTCCCTGGCCATGCTGTTTGGTGGATTTTTAGAGCTAAAGTCCCCAAAATAAAGTTTTCCAAGTTCTGACTTGGTGTGGTGTGAGCCACAAACACGTACATGCCCAGGCAGCAGACACGTACATCCCAAACACATACATCCCAAACATGTACATGCCCAGGCAGCAGAGGACTTGGCTTCCCATGGGAGGCCTCTGTGCTCTTTACTTTGTTCCCGCAGGATCCAAGAAGACAGGCATAGCTTTAGTAGATTGTTGGTAAGAAGACATTTGTACAGATGGACTGCAAATTAAGGGCACGTGTTTTTAAAATGACTTTGATTCCTCAGAGATCATTGGATGACAACTCTCATCAGCCCTAGGCAGCAGAGCTGAAGGCGAGGGGAAGGAAAGACCAGTGACATGGGGAAGATCACACCTTCCTCATCCCTCCTTATAGGAGGTGAAATGGTCATGTTAGCACTGCAGGCTTTCTTTCTGTTAATAGTCAGATCATAACATCTGTCCATCCTAGAATCATCCCTTCCTGTCCATCCCTTTCTACCGGGGTTGTCTATACAAGGTTATATAATGCCAATTCTCAGCAGCCTTCATTTATCTCAACAATTTTTCGGCAAGACTGCAGGCATGCGAAGCTAGCGGCATCCGTTGTTCAAACTGGCATGCCTGTGAATCAAGATGGCAGGTGTGAGTGAATTACTCGTCTTTTTATTCTCACCAGCTGCCACTGCCAAACAGTATTTTTAGAAGCATATCCAAGGTTCAGAAGTGCAATATTCTGCTTAAATAAATATAAAAAAAGGAGAAAAGGCTGTTTCATCACCTTAGTGCATGAGCACTACAGCAAAAACCCAACATGGTGGTTTGGGGCGCTTGTGTTTTTAGCAAGTTCTGCCCCCTGTGCAGGTTGACCAATCAGCTTTCCACTGCTGCCCTTATTGGGAATGTGCACCAAAGCAAATCAGTTGTCCCAACAAGTGGGAATGTGCATTTCCTTCGGAATTTAAACAAAATACGGGAAAAGCTGAGCAGGCTTTTCCTGCTGAGTATTTGGTGGGTTTTTTGTCCCCCTTCTCCCGAATATGGTGGACTGATGCGAGATCTCATTAAGACAAATCATATTCTCCTTGAATTCTATGAGGACTATTTTCACCATATAGACAACCCCACAGTTTATATTTATTCTTCATCACTTTTGGGAAAAAAAAAATCTTTCACAAAGATATTTTCCTGTCTTCTTCTCCACAAAAGGGAACAAAATAAGCAAAAAGTGAGAAAACCTCCGTCAATAAAAAGCAGCACCTGCAGCACAGGGGAAGGTCGGGAGGAAAACGGAAGAGGACTGCATTGTCTGAAATTGGGCTCTGTAAATAAAACAGCCCCATTCTTGACCTCCTCAGGAGTTTTTCCCCCGTCTGAAAAAGTCCTCAATGCAAAGACTGGTGTTTGCACTGAAGAATCTGCTGACCTTTTCCCAGGCTTTCTGAAATATGCATTTATTTTATGAAAGAGACACAGAGTTCAAAGATAACAATGGGGAAAGCAGATTTCCATCTTTTTTTAGTTGTTGGTGGCTTTTATATTTTACTATTTTATGCTATATTCAAAAACATACAAAGGGAGAAATGCTCAACAGGATAATAAACATTTTTCTCTGCATCCACGGTCATATTGTACTGTGAAAGGAAGTGGACAAAGCTATGAAAGCATGACCTTTCTGGAGCTCAGTAAGGTCACACCCTTCTGACTCTTTGCTGAGACATCACTGGCTAGTTTGGACATTCTGAGTTCAAACAGTTGAGGTTTCTTTGGGACAGCAAAAAGAAATGGGTTTGTTTTAAACCTAGTTATTTTGAGACACCCCCTCCCATTACATTAAATAGAATTGAAATTTTAATTTATCTTTTTTGTAACATTTACAGCTTCTCTGAGGAAGTCAGAACCATAGATTCTGACCCTATTCAAGTGTTTTCTTGTGTGAATTAACATAGTGGAGATTTTCAGACAGGAACGAAAAAAGTATTCCTGTCCCAGAATCTCCACTCCAGCCCCTGTCCCATCTCTGTCATGCCGCAATCACCCTCCCTACTGCACTTACCTCCTCTCCCATTGTCCCAGCAGCCCAGGAGTGAACAGAGCTCTAACAGAGCCCCTTCACTTCCTGGATCAAAATCCCGCAGATTCTCGCGAGAAGACGCTAGCATGGGAAATTCAAAAATAAAAATAAGAAGAACATTAAAAAATGACAGCAAGCACAAAAACATGCTTTAAAAGGTAGAAGTAACCCAAGGAGGGTCATAAAAAATGTGTCACTTACCTGGGTGTCCTGATCTCACTCAGACGTGTTCTGGCAGGGACCTCCCATTGATGCTGGGATCTCGCCAGCACAACGGGGCACCTTTTCACATGCAGGAACATCCGTGACAGAAGCAGAATGGGGGATCTATTGCCAGTTTATCACATCAATAAAAACCAGAGCCGGCAGAATGGCAGCAGAATGGGTGCATAACAAGGGGGGAATGACGTCATCTGAAAAGGGAGCTCTTTCGCTATCTCCTGGCATTCATGTAATGCCACTTTTAACACGTCGGATAATCTCCAGTGACTCAGAAGCATTGGATAGGGCAGGGGTAGGGGACCTCACACCCTGTGGTTGAACAGGACTCTTCTGGGGTTCCAACTCAACTCCCTGGGGTTTCCCAGATAACCATACTCTCTTTCTCATCACACTATGATTTGGTGGTTTCTCAATCTCTGTATGAGTTTATTCCTCATTCTGAAAGGTTAAAATGAATTTCCTAAGGCTTAATTACTGGCAGCAAAAAACTGAAGCTAAAATATGCTGGTATTTTTGGTCTCCCCAGTTGGCAGCTGACTGCTTCTCTCTTCTCTGTCTCTCTCTGCCCCCCCCCACTCTCTCGCTCTCTCTGTGTATGTGTTTATGAATCCACACTGAGTTTTAAGCATCTTTCACACTACACTATTATAGAAGTCTGATCCCATTTTAACCACCATCGTTTCATCCTATGGAATCCTGGGATCTGTAGTTTTGTGAGGTATTTCGAATTCTCAGCCAAAGAGTGCTCAGCCCAGGATTCCATAGGATATAGCCATGGTAGTAAACGTGCATTCATAATGCTATAATTCTGTGGTGCGAAGGAGACTTTAGTCCTGACTTTAAAGGAACTCTCCAACTTGCTGGACCTACTTCATATTTTGAGGATACGTTTCAGAACCTTTACAGAACACATCCTTTAAAGTCTGGACCAAAATCCAGAGTGGATTCACTGACCCCCTGACATGGAAGCTACCAATCATCACTAGTCACACCCTTTTGCTTTTCGCCATTCTTACCATTGCACAGTACCCCCCAAAAAAACATCTGATGCTGAATTCATCCCTGAAAGTGATCATAGAATCATAGAGTTGGAAGAGACCACAAGGGCTATCTAGTCCAGCCCTCTTCCATGCAGGAATACACAATCAAAGCATTCCTGACAGATGACCATCCAGCCTCTGCTTAAAAACCTCCAAAGAAGGAGACTCCACCACACTCCAAGGCAGCACATTCCACTGCTGAATAGCTCTTACTGTTACAAAGTTCCTCCTAATGTTTAGGTGGAATCTCTTTTCCTGTAGTTCGAGTCCATTGCTCCATGTCCTAGGACTTTTTCAGATGTGTAAAAACTGCTGCGGAGGGCTCGGGAGAGGTACAAGCCTGTTTCGCGGCAGGGGGCCCTTTTCAGATGCCTCCATCCCTCTCGCGTTACCCTCCGTGTTCCTTCCGTGTCGCATGGAAGGAAAAGGCATCACTTTTTACTCACGGAAGTTCTTCGTGAATAAAAAGTGGCGCCTTTTCCTTCCATGCGACAAGGAAGGAACACGGAGGGTAACGCGAGAGGGATGGAGGCATCTGAAAAGAACCCCTGCCGCGAAATAGGTGCATACCTCTCCCAAGCCCTCCGCAGCAGTTTTTACGTGTCTGAAAAAGTCCCTAGTCTCTGGAATAGCAGAAAACAAGCTTGCTCCATCCTCAGTATGACATCCCTTCAAATATTTAAATATGGCTATCATATTACCTCTTAACCTTCTCTTCTCCAGGCTAAACATGCCCAGCTCCCTAAGCCGCTCCTCATAGGGCATGGCTTCCAAACCTCCCACCATTTTGGTCACCTTCCTCTGGACACGTTCCATCTTCTCAATATCCTTCTTGAATTGTGGTGCCCAAAACTGAACACAGTATTCCAGGTGAGGTCTGACCAAAGCAGAATAGAGTGGCACTATTACTTCCCTTGATCTTCCCTACCTTGGCACAGGAGAACTTCCCAGGAAAGATTCAAAAGCCTACCTCAGCATATATTAGAGATTAAATTGTAATGCATACCATTTCTTCCAGAATACCTACCAGAGGGAGAATTTGTGGAAGGATAAAATTTATATGGTTTTAAGTCAAGAGTTCAACCTAGCTTTAAATGTGTTGATATGTTCAGAGGAGGTTTGCCATTGCTTTATCCTGAGGCTGAGAGAGTGTGACTTCTCCAACATCACTCAATGTCCATGTAGGGGTTTGTACCCTGATCTCCAATACTAAAACCACTATACCATGCTGGCTCTCTTTTTCCCTAATACTTGACAATAAAACAATGTGACATGAGAAAATAAGAGAAGTTACTTTCTTTTCCTATTTATAGCAACATGATCCACCCACTCAGCACGGAAATACTGCACTAGCGGTTCCCACCCCCCACCCCAGAGACAAAGTAGCTATTACACCACACAGCTTCCTGGAATGATAAAAGAGTTGAAAATAATTCTAGACAAAAAGGGAGTGAAGTCTTATGATACCGTGGTCACACACTGCATTCTTACAAACCTTATCATGTGCTGTGATGGTACTACAGGAATAGTGCTACACCCATCTCTACATCATTTGGAAGAGCAGTACCTATGTGCACAAAAGTTACCAAGAGCAAACCCCTTTAAGAAGTTAACTTACCAAACCACAGTCTCAATGTTTTTCTTTTATTTTCAGATTCAGGCCACTTTTAATGTATAGTGAGGAAAATCCCTTCCCAAGCCTCATGAACTCCTCACCAATGAACACAAACCTTCTGATCAATAAAAGTATCTGTTTTGTTTCACTCATCTTCTCCCTTCCTCCTCACCCCAACATTGTATGTATGTATGTATGTATATATGTATAGAATCCCTATGCCGTTTTCCCACTTAATTAATCTACAAAATGGCTCACAAAATAGACCTTTATTTTTAAAAGCACAATATTGCAATAAAAAGCAAAACACACACACACCAGCTTATTCATAAAAAAAGCATAATGGACTATCCATTAAAATAACATGCATTCATAAGGGGTTTGACCTGGCACCTTAAAAAATGCCAAAGTCAGCACCTTTCCCTGACCTGTGTACAGTAGTCATTTGATATATGGGGCACCACTGCTGAGAAGGCCCTTTCTTATAATGCTTCCTGAGTTCCCCACCCCCAAAGATAGATGAGAGAAACATTGAATTACATCAGTCTGCAGGCCAAACACACAATAGCAAACAGACTGCCTCCTATATGCTTGCAGATATAAGGCACTGCCTGCCTCCCTGCCATCACACCTCCTATCAGCAGACATGAGGAATGATGGCACTCTTGGCAATGAGGCTGCCAGTTCAGGGTCATTCTAGGCCCTGAGGTTTCTGGGTCAAAACCTGAGACCTAAGAGATTATCAGACACGCCCAATATGGCATGATAACAATGACACAATACCGCAAAAGGGCTCCCCATCGCACAATGTCATCCTCGCGTTCTGCTGCTGTGGAAAAAGCTTTCTTTTTATTACTGGGCCAAGCCGCTAATTGATATCCCATGGCATTTTATCGTGGTATTGTTTGTGTGCAAAACCATGTCCTGTTCTGCTGGCATGATTTCAGGATCAATGGGCGGTCCCTGTCAGAACACTTCCTGATGAGAATGCAAAAACTAGGTATGGGACACTCTTTTTATGAACCTCCCCATTTTGCTAGCAAGTTTTTAAGTGTGTTTCAGTGCTTGCTTGTTTGTTTGTTTTGTTTGTTAATTTGGGTGTTTTTAGACTTTTAATTTCGCTTGTGTCTTCTCGCGAGAATTGCTGAAGTCTCGTCCATGTGAAAACGTGGAAGTAAACAGCACTAGCAGTCATATTGCAATAATTCTGGGGTGGCTCTTTCTTGTGAATTCAGCAGTGTGTGATAAGAAGTGTTATGCCAGGATACTTATGCTTTAAAATATAGTGGGACAAAAACGTTTTTATAAGCTCGTCTGATAATCTCCCCAGTCCTCGGTGACGTCATTAAGCATTAAGTACCAACTACAGATGAGCAAGGAACTGGCAAAGCCACATCTGAGTATTCCTTGCCTAAGAAAACATATGAAATTCATGGGGCCACCAAAAGTCTACAGGTGACTTGAAGTCACATACACAAACACACAGTGAGTTGTGCACAACTTTTCATTCAAACAAGCACACACAAGAGGAAGGGAGGGAGAGAGATTTTCCTGTTTGCAAATAAAGACAGAAAGGGGCTGTTTCCAGATCAAGGTGAAATGAGGGGACTATTCTTTCTTGTAAAATACAGTTGTCCCTCCGTATCCACAGGTTTGGTTTCCACAGATATAAGTATTCACGGTTTGAAAATATTCTTTAAAAAATAATAATCCAAAAAGCAAACCTTGATTTTGTCATCTTCTATAAGGGACACCATTTTGCTATGCCATTGCATATAATGGGACTTGAGTATTCACGGATTTTGGTATCCATGGGGGGTCCTGGAACTAAACCCCAGCTAATATGAAAGGACAACTGTAGTAGCAAGCTGCTGTTCTGCTAGCTGAGCTGGAGAGTTACACACCTTTTCCTCTTGCCTGGAGCTGAGCTCCAAAACTAGATAGTTTGTACCCTCATCTCCCACCTGTTGATGTCCCATGAGACTCAGGGCTGGGTCCTGAGGTCTGGCAACCCTATAATTCAGTTTTGCAAACCCTGGCAAATCAGGAACAGCATTTGTCAATGACCACTGGATTTACTGGCTAGAACATTTTGAGAGCAGCAGTCCCAAAGTTACCTTTCCCAGACTCTGTTATTCCAGCATGGCTGGGTCTCACACCTATAGGATTGATATGGGGGCCGGTTCCACGACAGGAAAAAGTTCGCCAGATTCCGGATTACTGTTCTTTCACATCAGGAGTGCATAAATCACACGAAGCCTGGCATTTTCGGATGATGAAGCCAGATCCAGCAACTTTCTGTTTTGCTTAATTCACACAGGCAAAGCTGGGGGGGGGGAATCGCCTCCAGATGATTAAAGCCAGGCAGGAGGCGGGGAGGGAGCAAGGAGGGGGTTATGGAGACCATAAATAATGAGAGGAAAGAAAAAGGACAAACAAACAAGGGATCGAAAGAGCGATCTGTCAAACTCCCCCCCCATCCCCAGCCCCAAAAGGCTTCTATAAAGAAAGGAGTCAATGAAAGCACGAACAAGCAAAAGCATGGTGGAGCGATCTCCCCCCCTTCCCTTCATGCATGCACACATAAACACACGACACAGAACTAGGGCTTGCCTCATTTGTTTTCCCTCCCTCCGAAGCCTTGAATAAAGGAAGTGAAAGGAAGTACAAACAAACAAAAGAACGAACATGCGATCGGCTGTTTCCCAGCACACACACACACACACCTGCGAAGCAGCGAAGCATCTTCCCACCCCCCCCACCCACCCCCGAAAGACAGACAGGAAGAGGTCGGTTTTCCAAAGTGGGTTGCAAGCAGAAGGAGGGTGAATTTCTTCTCTCCAACCCCTCAGTCTATTCGAATAAAGCAGAATGGTCACTCCAACCAATCAGGATTCAGCTGTGCTCACAGTAATTCGAAAAGGTAGATGCCAGTTTACACGATCGTTAGTTCCCACGATAAATTATGCGCATTTTCGCGAACTTAATCAAAAAAGTGCGGAAAACTAGCGAAAGCTGATACTGCACAACTTATGGGTTTTTTGCACCCCCTCCTTCTGAAAAGGGCGCTGTTGCTTCGAAATGCGTGGGAAATATCAGGCTTCTTGTCGCATTCTTTGAGGATTTATTTTGCCGTGTAAACAACCCCATGGACTAAGCAACTGATTTGATTACTTCTCATGCCAATCTTGTTTCTCCAATTAGGAATTAAGAGTCAATCCTCAAATTTTGTGGGAGTTAGGGGTGCAGGATCCTGCAAAAGTGGAAAAACTGCAAATATTTTAAGCCTCCCAAGCATGCATGCTACACACACTACTGCTGCAAAATTCTCAGCCTTGCTCCAAGGCTGCCTCCACAACACCTCCATCAGCTCCACCTCTTAGGGTGATGACACTGCTACAAAAAATCTCCTGCAGTGTCATTGCCCTCCTCCTCATTCCTCTCCATCCCCTTTCCGTGCCCATACCTCAGTTCATACCTCCCTTTCCTGCCTTGGCACCACAATACCTCTGCCTCACTCCCAGGCTGCCATCACTGTGCCCCCCTCCCTGCTTGTAAACTGGCAGCAGAGGCAGCTACAGATATAATGAATAATCCAATCAAAAACCTGTAAAAGTAGAGGGCCAACTGAATAGCTTTGGTATGGGAAGGATTCCAGTGGCCTTCAGCTCATTGTAGGCCAAACAAACAAACAGATAACTTTTCAAAGCTGTGAAGAACAAACATGGTTTCTGTACTGCTCCAGTAACAATGAATTGACTGAAATAAGTTTAGTTGTGTAAGAATTTGATAGATACATGAATGGAGAAAGAACTGGAGAGGAGGAAAGAGACTGCCATAATTAATGTTTTCTCATACATACTAAAAAAAAAAAATCGAGAAAGAATTTCCTTGTGCCATAAGATAACATAGTATTCTGGTGGTCTTGTTAAAAACATTTCATATATGAAACAATGGAAAGTAGATGCAGCCTTAGGTCACAGAATAGCAAACTGTTATTAGCAGCTTTTATGAGAAACCATAATTATTATCCAACACTAAGTATGAGAACATATTTTGTCTGCTCAAGGGATTTAGACTGATTTTAACTTAGCCTTAATTAGAAAACATCACAATAATCTGTAGCCTCAGGCTTTTCCTACCCACCCATGAATGGATACTTAACTTAGCACTCAAAACAAACTGGAAGGGCTGAACTTAAATCCCCACGTTCAAATACAGAGTCTCAACATACAATAGCATCCTTTATATCTAGCCAAAATCTTGGGAAGAAGTTTTGTGCCAATGTATGCCCATTCTCCTAGTTGCGTCCATTTTTAAAAGACTATCTGAAATGGGGGATGAACCTTTGGCCCTTCAGATGCTGGAATACTACTATTCCCATCCTACTTCACCATTGACCAGGCTGGCTACATGAGGCTATAAAATGTGGATTGATGCACACTAACATCAATTTGCAGCAGCTTTCATTTGTCTCCACAGGTTTTTTTCCACAGATGATGATAATAATAATAATAATAATAATAATATTTATTTATACCCCGCCCCTCTGCTAAAAACAATTGGGGCGGTTTCCAACAATTAAAACATTATAATAATGACTAAAAACACCACCCACCCCCACCCTCCCACATAAAAAGACATTAAACAATATAAAATTAAAACCATCTAACTAAAATCACATTAAAACAAATACACACATGATTAAAAAAGCCAGGAGACACAGTTCCTGAGGCCAGGATCTAATCAGGAAAGGCCTGCTGAAAGAGATCCGTCTTTAGTGCTTTTTTAAAGCTACTCAGGCTTGTCATCTGACAGATCTCATTTGGCAGGCCATTCCATAAATTGGGGGCAATTACCGAAAAGGCCCTCTGGGAGGTTGCAGACAGCCTAGATTTTTGTGGCTGAAGCAAATTCCTCCCAAAGGACCGGAGTGCGCGGGGAAGATTGTATGGGAGGAGGCGGTCCCGAAGATAAGTTAGACCCAAGCCATTTAGGGCTTTAAAGGTAATAACCAACACCTTATACTGGGCCCAGAAACTGATAGGCAGCCAGTGGAGAGATTTCAATACTGGGGTTATATGGTCTCTCCGAGATGTTCCCAAGACCACTCTGGCTGCCATATTTTGTACCAACTGAAGTTTCCAGACCAAGTACGAAGGTAGCCCCATGTGGAGTGCATTGCAGAAATCTAGACGAGAGGTTACCAGCGCATGCACCACAGTCTCGAGGTCCCTTACTTCCAGGAAAGGGCTCAGCTGGCGTATCAGCCGAAGATGATAACAAGCGCTCCTGACCGTCGCATTCACCTGACTCATCATCTGAAGCAATGAATCAAGGAGCACCCCTAGACGGCAAACACAGCCCTTAATGGAGAGCTGGAGGTTGCAACCCAACTCTTGGTTTCGGGGCCGCTACCGTGAGCACCTCTGTTTTGTCCGGATTTAATCTCAATCTGTTTTTCCTCATCCAGCCCATTAAGAGGAGAGACGCCATCGGAATTCGAGGCCGATGATTGGGACAAGGAGAAATAGATCTGGGTGTCATCAGCGTACTGATAACACCCAGCCCCATAACCCCGAATAATCTCACCTAGCAGCTTCATATAGATGTTAAACAGCATCGGGGACAGGATGGCACCCTGCAGAACACCACAAGTAAGCTCCTTTCTGCTGGAGCAGTTGTCCCCGAGCTGCACCCTTTGGGACCTGCCCAAGAGGAAGGACCAGAACAACTGGAGTGCAGTGCCTCCGATACCTAACCCACTTAGGCGATCCAGGAGGATGCTATGATCTATCGTATCGAAAGCCACTGAGAGGTCCAAAAGCACCAACAGGGACACATTACCCCTGTCGATGCTTAAACACAGATCATCAGTCAAGGCAACCATGGCAGTCTCAACTCCAAATCCCGTCCTGAAGCCAGTTTGAAATGGGTCTAGATAATCGGTTTCATCCAAGACCACTTGGAGTTGAAGAGCAACTGCTCTCTCAACCACTTTGCTCAAGAATGGTAACATAGAAACCGGCCTATAGTTGTTCATGTCCAGGGGATCCAGGGAAGGTTTTTTTCAGGAGTGGCCTAACTGCCGCTTCCTTTAAACAGGATGGAACACACCCTTCCCCGAGGGATGCATTGATGATGTCTTTAAGGAACACCATCAAGGCACCCCCCCTGGATGGCCAGCCATGAAGGGCAAAGATCAAGAGGGCAGGTCGTCTTCCTCACTCTACCTAGTAGCTTGTCCACCTCCTCAGTACTGACGGATTGAAATTGATCCAGTAAACTTACATCAACGGAGTTGCTGGACACCTCATCAATTGTTTCTGTCAAAATACTGCCATCTAAGTTGGCTCTTATCGGAGAGATTTTATCTGCAAAGTAGTTGTTAAATGTGTTACAGCAGGCCGTTGTTGGGTTAAGCAATGGGTTCTGCGCAGGTATAACCTGAGTCATCTCCCTTACCACCCTAAACAGCTCTGCTGGATGGGACTCTGCAGAAGCAATACGTGCAGAGGAGAAGGATCTCTGCGCTGCACGTATTGCCTCTCGATAGGACCAAAGAAAGTTCCTATGTCGAGTCCTGTCGGATAAGAGTCGATTTTTCCGCCAGTTGTGCTCTAGTCATTGTCCAACCAGCTTCATTTTCCTAAGCTCTGAAGTATACTATGGCTTATGGTTAGGAGCGGGTTGGAAAGGACACTTGGGAGTAATCATGTCGATAGCCTTGGTAAGATCGGTGTTCCAAGTATTAACCAAAGCTTCGATAGGGTCACCGGCATTACCAACCATTAAACCCTCCAAGGCTTTCTGGAATCCTATTGGTTCCATTAGCCTTTAGAGGCGGACCATTCTAATGGGTCCACCACCCCCGGTGGGGCAGGAAGAGACTCTTAGTTCAGTTTTGACTAGGAAATGATCTGTCCATGACAATGCTGTGGTTTTAATAACCACCACCCACGGATATTCCTGTTCCGTACTGAAAACTGCATCGAGGGTATGACCCACACAATGTGTGGCCCCGATGACCAATTGGGATAGGCCCATGTTTGTCATGGTTTCCATGAACTCCCGAGCCACACCAGTCAGATTTGTCAAGCTGGTCTCAAGTAGAATGTTGAAGTCGTCCAAAACTAAAAGTCTGGGCGACTCCAACAGCAACTCTGAGACCAGCTGTGTCAGCTCAGTTAGGGAGTCTGCTAGACAACGGGGTGGTCAGTATATTAGCAGAATCCCCAAACTATCCCTGGTCCTCAGGCTAAGGTACATACACTCAAAGTGGACTGTGTTTCGGACAGGTATCCTGGTCAAGGTCAGATTGTTCTTATAAACCAGAGCCACTCCGCCCCCCTGCCCACTTCCCCTCACCTGCTCACTGACAGAATACCAGGCTGGGAGGGCCTGCATCCACGTGACAGCACTATCCTCTCCCAGCCAGGTTTCTGTGAAGCAAGCCAGGTCGGCATCCTCATCCAAAAGAAGATCGTAAATAATGTTTTTTTCTTAACCGACCTGGCATTGCAGAGGAGCAAAGTAAGGTTCTGTGGAATGGTTGGTACACTCGCCAATCCATTCTGGGAAACAGAGTGAACTGAAGGTGGGATAGCTAACAAACAGCGATCCCACCTTCTTTTATAACATCTGTTCACTCTGTTCTGACCATACCTCCCTTTCTCCAGCACAACTCCAGTTTCCACCCCCCACTCCATTCCTGGCCTCAGCTGACTCCAATTGCAGGCTTGGGTCTTCCTGGCTGGCAGGCTGGTGTTCCTGAGGGATGTGGGAATGGCTTGAAATGCCAGCCACTCCAGGCCATGCCCCCTCTCACTGCTGCTCTGCTGCCAAAAGTCCTCAGGGCCCTCTGCAGCCTTCTAGCCCGGTGGAGTGGGGAGAAGAGGCTGCTGCAGGCTTGGAGTCCTTCTGGCTGGCTGGCTGGCTGGCTGGTGTTACTGAGGGGTGTGGGAGTGGCTTAAAACGTCACAGTCATGCACATTGATTGTTCAAATGGGCATGACTGCAAATCAAGATGGCGGGCACAAGGGAGTTACTTGCATTTTTATTCACCAATTGCCATCACTGAATAGTATTTTTATTTAATATTGCACTTAAATAAACAGACAAACAAGGCTGTTTCATCACCTCAGCGCACAATCGCTATGGTGAAAATCCAACACGGCAGTTCCAGGCACTTACCTTGCCATCAAGCTCTGCCCCCAGTGCACAGCTGACCGATCGGCTTTCCACTTCCGGCTCTTATTGGGAATGCACAGCAAAGCAAATTGGTTGTCCCAACAAGTGCATTTCCTCCTCCTCCTTGAATTCTATGAGTATTTTTGCCATATAGACAAGCCCTAGGACTGATGGAAACTGGGGTTCTAAAGCATCTTGTGGGCTACAAGATTCTCAGGTCTGATTTTAAAAATGTCCAGCTTCAACACCAATTATGTCCCAATCCAGCATGATAGGAGCAGTGGGTGCATGCAACATAGGTACACATTGCCTGAGCTTGTTGTTTAGGGCCCTATGTGGGTGATAAGTTGTTAACACAATGTAGGATGTTTCTTTTGTCTTTGATCACCTAGCTGCCTGTTGCAAGAAACTGGATGCCTCTTTAGATGGACTATGCTGTAAAGAAACAAGGGAATTCTGGGTACAAACCTTAGATCTTGTACATACTTATGTTAGGCCAGAATCAATGCAGTGGAGCTCCCATACTGTAGAACTGTGCGGCAATTAATACTGTACACAGAGATCAAGCAAGAACAGATGCAAAGAAACAGCTTTCCTCCACCTGGGATTATGGGAGTTGTAGTCCAACATATTTGGAGGGTGTTATAGGGGGAGTTTGTAGAGAAGAGCTGTGATCTTCCAACATCCTTGCTTGTGTGAACACTCTCTACATCAGCAGTGGGTAAAATGTGGGCCATGGGCTGCAGGCAGCCATTGGTGCCATTTGTGTGGCCCCAGGACACCCCCTTGGGGGTTCAAAATTGCTTTGCTCCAAAATGTCCCCAAATCCCTCTAGGGGTGGGGGGGCATTGCCCGCACATTCAGTAGCTCCTGTGAATTTTTTACAACATTTTTCAAAACCTTTTTTCCCCTGCTTCAAAATACCCTCTACTGGTTTGGGGTGCACTTCCACAACATTTTGGGCCCACCCTGGGCCAATGTAGGCCTAAGAGAGGCCTTTTTGTAACAGGAAATGAACAATAAGTGACTTCTGCTCCTTTTCTGTTATTAAAGAAAGGCCTCTCCTGGGCCAAAATTGTCCCAGGAAGGCTAAACAACATGGTGAAAATTGTCCATTATCCCCTAGAGTGTGTTTGGGGACAAAAAGTTGTGGGTATGTTGTTGTTGTTGTTGTTTGAGGAAACAAGTATGGAAGGGGTGTTGACATACACGGTCTTATGGAGGACTATTGTGCCCCCTTACCTTTAAACGGTTGCCCAGCCCTGCTTTTCATGAACTTCTCTTCTTGTTGCTTTCCACATGAGGAAAGCAATGATGGAGGGTATAGACAGCTGCATTCCCCTTTCTACACATTTAGGACTTTTTCAGATGAGGCAAAAACCACATCATAAGGATTTGACAATAACAGAAAAGGGCATAATTATCAGACAACAGCATCACCCAGCCATTCTGGGGGTGTAGTGCAGGTGTGAATAAGGCGTCACTTTTTATTGATGGCTTAGTCAATAAAAAAGTGGTGCCTTGTCTACTCTAGTGCTACACCCTGAGAATGGCTGAACAACAAGGTGTCATTTCACCCTTTGTGTTATCATTGCATCCTAAATGACACGTTGTTTTTGGCACAGTTAACGTCATCTGATAAAGTCCTGAGTCTAAGCAGGTAAATAAAGCTGGAACTGGGCTAAAGTAGCTATCCTCATTTTCTCTTTGCCTCCTGCTTCATGTGGAGCAAAATATAATGTTCTATGAATGAGTTCCCAGTGCCCCACTGAGAAACCCATTGTACAGTTTCATGCCCACTATTGTCAACATGAATCACGGTGAATTCATGCAATTCTTAAGCATGTAATTACAAACAGTGGAGGTCTGTCTTGCTTCTAAGAGATGGAATGGGAATTACGAGTAAGCAGTAATTTTTCATGTTCCATGTTTATTTGAAGTTGATATACAAACAAACAAACCCCTCCCAGAACTGTTTTCACCTACCGTATGTTATCCTCAACAACAACAAGTACTACTACAACTTGCACAATTTCTCATTTGTTAATCAGGAGTCATAATAATGCTAATGCTATACAATTCAGACATCCTGCCATATGAAAAATTCAGCAAAAAGCTTTCCCCTTCTTTGAACTTCATTTGGTCTGTTTCTTGAATCAGATTGCTGCCAGTTCCCAAAACCTATTAGGTGGCCTGATGTCAGAGAGTGGAAAATCCATAAAACACACATACAACAGAATGTTTCAGAGTGCCAGATTGTATATTCCTTTGAAGTAGTACCGACAAGAAGATACACTCAAAAAAAAAAAAAAAAGATGAAGACTATTTTGATTTATTTTAATACTTTGAAAACTTCAAAACTTTGTTTCTGGATGATATGAAATGGAGTGCATCACACACAGCCCTTCATTTCAGGCCAGTAAAAGTTCCATCATCCTACTAATAGCGAACCCAGTTGTCTGAGTGACAATCCTTACATAGCCACAATGGCATCGTCCATGAACAAAAAAGTGGTATTGTTAGCCTTAGGAAAAAAACCAAGGCTTGCACAAGTATTTTAAAAAGGGTTTAGGAAAGTTACTTCTTTTTGGAAACTTCTCCCAGAGTTCCACCCCTTTAAACTAGTAATGGCTTATGTTACTGATTCTAATGGAGAAAAATAGTAAAAGTTCCCAAGAGAGAAGTAAAGTAATAGCATAACTGGGCCCAGAGCTTGAAAACACTATTTTTTGAACTACAGCTCACAGAATCCCTCAGACAACATGGGCAATAGCTAGGGATTCTGGGAACTGTAGTCCAAAACTAAAATTTCCAAGCTCTGCTTGTGCCTGCCCACGTGGCTAGTTTCTTGCTGTCTGGTTCCTCCTGTACCATCCATACCTCCACAATTTCCTCCCATAGTATCGGAGGTATACGGTGAGACCTTCGTTCAAATTGAGTTCTAGTTCCATTTAGTCATGCATAGCAGTTTGGACTAGAATATAGGCGGGAATATACATTTTGATATGCATCTAAACATAAAAGTATCTCCACTTTCTGCCTTAACTAGTCAACTACACATGAGTAGAATGGGGGTGGGGAGCAGGGTCTTAATGACTTAGCAAAGGCACATGTCATTTCTCTCCACATATTTTTGAATCTAACAAAAGGCTGAGGAAAAATTGCTGAACGGTGAATGCTGTATGTGTTTGCATGCATTTGATGTGGTGGGGGAGTGCCTTATTTTTTAAATAAGCCCTTCTCTTTTTTCCCCCATTCCATCTTACCATTAGGTATCCAAGGCCAAAATTCCATTTGAAAATCACTGCCTGTATACGCATACAAGCATGCATATCTATTTATAGTTAGTCAGTGTTTTTCAGAGTTACAAGTGATAACCACATAAGATACAGACCTACATTTGTAGCTTTTAAAGCTTGATATATAAATTGTTCACATAACCTTGGTCCACCCATGGCAGCTGTGGGAAACCATCTTTCTCTGCTGACTTCCAGTTGCATCAAACTTTACTGAGCTAATTGTTTGTGTGCTGCTATTAGGCACTTAATTCAGTTTGGATTTGGACAGAATTCAACATGTGGCCAATGCATGTGTAGTGAAGCACCTTGAAGTCAGCAAGAAGGGTGATATTTTCACATGGTTGAGACAGTGTTGTAAATAAGCTTATTAGGCTGATGGTCATGCAATAATTTCTCTTCAGTCAAGGGCAGGGGTGGAAATAGTGTGAATTGTGGAATGCATTTGACTCTTGTGGCTCCCCCCAGACCCCCACAGCCCCAACTGTCTGCTGATATTTTCTTTTTCAATTTTTTTAAAAAAGAAAATATCAGCAGGCAGATGCAATTTGCAGCTAAGAATGACTCCAAGCCATTCAGAGTTGTATTGCAATGCTATTGTACTGCAATGCCTCAAAAATCGGCTGGAAGTGACTTCTAATTCTTGAAATGTTAATTCTGGTTTCCTGAAATGGCAGCAGTGTAGCCAACATCAGGCCAGGAGGAGCTGTATGTGACTCTGTGATCATTCACGAATGCCCATTGTGGGACTTAAGCATTTATGGCAAGAAAGCCACCTGCACAGAGAGGAGTGTTTGGAATAGTGTCCCATCATAGCCACATTCAAATCAAAGAAACCTAAACAAATAAATAAGATATTGGATGGAGTCAGATGGCAAAACCTTATTGAAATAAATGCAACCAAGACTTGCGCTTGAGAATATCTTGCGTATGCATAGCAGCAGGTCCCAAACTTGGGTTCCTAGATGTTGTTGGACTATAACTCCCAGAATCCTTAATCATTGGATAGGACATCTGGTAGGTATCATCCAATAACATCTGGATGCTCAAGTTTGGGAACCACTGATTTATAGTTTTATAGCATATAGTATATTATATAACATAACACACACACACACACACATATATATATATATATATATTACATCTAGTTTACCATATACTGTATATTTATAGGCCTGGATCCTATTATTAGTCCCAACTAGAGTAAACTCTTTGTATCAATGGGATTTACCTGTGTGTTGAACAACCAGTCAACAATTGATTCAGTGGGTCTACTCTAGTTGGGACTAACCAGTAGGTTAGTTGGGACTAATCAGTAGGATTTAGGCCATGGTATTTGGTTTGTATAGCAGGGTAAGGAACCTGTGGCCTTCTAATTGTTGTGGCCTTCAGGTCCCAGAAGACCCACCTAGCATAGCCAATGGTAAGCGGTCATGGAATTTGTACTCCAAAATACCTTGAGGGCTACAGGTTCCCAAAGCCTATAGACTGAGAGCATCTTGGGTAACTATAACTTGGGAACATCTTGTAAACAGAGGAGGAAAGGGGAAAGAGAGTTAATTTTGATAGAATTACCAAATACAGCATTTAAAAGATCTCTTATTGTAATATCAAGCCCTTTGCTGAAAATGTCAGTGTCAGCTGGGCTGATATAGCCTGACTTTCGTTAATAATCCATGGTGAGGGAAGCACTTAACTTGGGAAAGAGTTCCCTAAGGCCCAGTCATTTATTTTCAATGCCACAGCTTAGCCCACTATGAAGAAAGAATAGCTGAAAGTAGCCTTAACCATAGTGGAAGCAGACCAAATGGATCAAGGATTGAAACATCCTTATATCAGCTGAGATCACTGGATCATCCAGTACAACATTATATCCTGTCACTTACAACAGCAGTTCTTCAAGTTTCCTGCGGGAGACTTTCCCAGACTTATGGGGAGATGCCAGGGACTGGACCTTGAGCCTTCTGTGTTCCCATGGGTGCTCTCTCCTGAAAAGCTTTCTATGTACCTTCCCCCATTAGACTAAAGGATCAGATGGTCCAGCCTTCAACTTCAGCTAATGGCACCTAGGATTTTTTCAGATGGTACTTACCGTGCTAGGAGGTCTCGCGAGAGGCACGGTGCTGTTGCGCAGCAGGGGGTTCGTTTTGGATGCCGCTGTCCCTCTTCCGAAATCATCTGTTTCACTTCCGTGAAGGATTGGAAGCAGCTGCACCATATTTTAATCACGGGCAACTTTCGTGATTAAAATATGGTGCGGCCACTTCCAATCCTTCACGGAAGTGACACCGATGATTTCAGAAGAGGGATGGTGGCATCTGAAAGGGGCCCCTTGCCATGCGACAGCGCCGTGCCTCTCGCGAGACCTCCTAGCATGCTAAGTACCATCTGAAAAAGTCCCTAGTATGTCAGTGGGGCAATAAATACACTCTCAGTTTTAGTCCAAGTGATAAAGGAGCTGAAACCTATTCCCAAAATAGGTTCAGCACCTTGAAGAGCTCCTTTAAAGTTTGGATTTAAACCCAGAGCATCTTGTTTAAAAGAAGTGGTGGTACCACCACTTCTTTTAAAAGCCCTCCCTGAACCCTCTGGACTTTAACAACTACTGTATAGAACAGTACTGAATCTTCCTTTGGGGGGACAAGGTGATTGAGGGGCAGTTGCCTTCTAACTCAAGGCAGTCTTGGATGATACAAGTTTTCTAAATCCATTTAGAACCAGCTTTAGAGCAGAATATGGAGTTGAGACCACTATGGTTGCCTGACATTCTTTGCCTGTGCTTCAACAGTGGGACTGTGCACATTGACAGGAGGAGAGTGTCTCTGCTGGTGCTCTTGGACCTCTCAGTGGCATTCGATACCATTGACCATGGTATCCTTCTGGACTGCATGAACCGGTTGGGAATTGGAGGCACTGTGCTTCAGTGGATCTAGTCCAGGTAGTTTCCAGATGGTGGTGCTTAGGGATAGTTGCCTGTTATATGGCATACCAGAAGGTGCAATTTTATCCAAATGCTGTTTAATATCTACATGAAACTGTTGGGAGAGATCATCTGGAAGCATAGGGCAGAAATACAGTTCTCCATGCCTTCAAAAATAGCATCAGCTAAGGATAGTGTGCCTCCTTTGAATGCATGCCTGGAGGACATGATGGGATGGATGAGGAAAAACAAACTGAAGTTGAATCCAGACAAGATGGAGGTGCTTACTGTCAAGGGTCCTAACCTGGGTTTGGGTCAACCAGTTCTGGATGTGGTTACACTCCCCCTGAAAGACTGTGTTCACAGCTTGGGGTTGCTTCAGGATCTGTCACTCCAAATGACATCCCAGATAGATATGGCCAGGAGGGTTTACTATCTGCTTCAGCTGATGTGCCAGCTGTGCCCCTTCCTAGAGCTGGAGGACCTAAAGATGGCAATGCACACATTGGTAACCTCAAGGGTGGACTTCTGAAATGTGCTGTATGTTGGGCTACCTCTGTACCAAGCTCAGAAATTTCAATTAGTGCAAAAAATGGCAGTCAGATTCGTTACCGGTGCGTCCAGGAGTGACCATATTACATCTATATTAAAATCAGTTCATTGCCTTCCAATTAATTTCTGGACAAGGTACAAAGTATTGGTTGTTACCTGTAAAGCCCTTCATGGTTTGAGTCCAGGTTACCTACAGGATAGACTTCTCCCACATAATCTGCCCTGTACACTCAGGTCTCCTGGGGGACATTTGCTCCAGTCAGCCAGGACTAGGCTGGCAGCTGTTGCCAAATGACCTATTCTTCAGCTGCCCCCAAATTGTGGAATGACCTGCTGGAAGAGATCCAACAGCTGGATATGCTGTCTGAGTTTAAAACAACATTAAAGACCAATCTCTTCCAGCAGGCCTCTCCAGATGGTGTTTAAATTATGAATTTTAAAATTAGGAATTGATTGTTTTTAATATGTATGCTTTTTAAACTGATTTATGCTCTTTTAACTGATTATGCATTTTAACTGATGTTTGTGTTTTAAAATGTGTTATGTGTCTATTTGTTGCTGCATTTTAGTTTTAATCCCTGCTTCAATCCATAGGGAGAGATGGGTAAGAAATTAACAACAACAAACATATTTTCTCAACATAAAAACCATAATAGTAAAAATTTATAAAACATTAATGAAAATTGAAATGGAAGACGAGACAGTCAAAGGTATCACTGTTTTGTGGATTTTGGATTTTGTTGTATTTTGCTGCATGGCCAAGACGGCTACCCCTCAAGATGTAATCTAACTAGTTGTTTCTCAGCATCTTTTTTTTTTATAACAGATCAGAGTCATGAAAACAATTTTTATTCTCCTATTTCTTCATCCACTCCACCTGTGTTTACATGATTTTGTGGAAGCAAAATCTGATTGTCTGAATCTTGATAAAATCTCATAAACACTTAGCAGGGCTACACCTTGTTTGCATGGTCCTTTCCCAGTTGCCACTGGCAGCCCAAGGAGCTCTTTCTTCTTTCACTGGGGCTGCCTAAATGCCAGGAAACAAGCCAATGGGTCATAAAACACAATGGCTATTATCAATTTATAACCTTTCCCCTTCAAACAATTGCTCCAAAAAAGAAAAGAGTGGCTGGTGCCTTCTAATGAGCTGGTTTGAGCAAACAATGGCTGAAGCCCAGGTGCTTGATCTAATGGGGAGGCCAACTCACCAGGCAATTTCTCTGTTGTTTGTTTGTTTCCTCGGGTGATTTGTACAGCTGCAAAGGGAAGGAGGAGGAAGTTGTCCTGCAGCCCAGTAGCAATGGCTATGTGATCATGGAAGGCTGCTTAGCATCAGGTCCAGTTGCAAATGAGTCTCCATGCAGTGTGCTCTTTGCATCTCTCATGACTTGCTTGGTAGACACTAGGATGGTGACTTGGCTTCTTAACAGGCAGAGTTTGGAAGAGTTACTTTGGGAGGTGGGTATAGTTCCAAAAATCCACCAGCCAGCTTGGGTAGCAGCACTGTCTAGATGCTGTAAGAATCCCACTCCCATCATCCTAAAGCACTGTCCATGCAGGCTGGGACTGTTGGGAGCTATGGTTAAACAGCCTCTGGAGTTTCTCCACTGCTGCTTTAAGGTATCTATCTGTTGTCCTGGATTATTTTTTGGCAATTCCCAGCACCAGCTGCAACGTTTTGGTCCCTCCTTCCAGTCAGTTTCTTTTCAATTCCGAGACAAATTGAATCAGAAAAGGTTTTATGTCTTCCCCTCCTTCCTTTTTTTCTCCCTCCCCCCTTAGAATTATAGTGCATTAGTGAATCAGTGAAATTGCACTTTTTCATTATAGCACTGCAACTCTTAAAAATAATAATAAGAAGAAAGGAGGATAATATTTCCTCTTCAAACCATAGATTTGCCTGAGCCTGTCAGGATATTGGGACATACAGTAGATTTATCCTGTAAAGAGCTGGAATGTAACAAACAGTCTGCAGTTTGCAGAAGCAAGCTAGATGGATAAATGTATCAATATTGACTGAGCCCAGGAGCTGAGCTGGTGCAGGGCTGGGCTGAGAGCTAAGCAGTTCTGCTTTGGATTTCACAATGTGAAGAAGTTCTGTGTTGGATTTCACAGAGGGAAGATGTTTTTCTTTTGGATGCTGTATATATCTGTAAGTATTCTTCATTATGCTCAAGTAAATAGAAGTTTATTTTAGATACCAGGCCTGTGTCTGTGCCTTTATTCTGATTCCTGAAGGAACAACACTCTGCTGTTTATTTTATGCTTCCTGGACCTGTTTAGGTTCCCAGTGAATGCTACCAAATGACAGAGCCAACCATGCTCACATTTAAAAACAAAACAAAAAGTGCATATTCCAAAAATCTGTATAAACATCCCCACAAAAGGAAAGGAACAAGTGGATGCAGAGACAATGGCAACTGACAAAACCTGACAAAATCCAATGCTTCTTTGGGTCATTTTGGAAAAGCCTTGGGTCAGCACAAATATAGGATATTGTCATTCTCTTCTGTGTGCTCCATGGCAGAATGACTTTCTGAGGAGTGATGTTTGACTTCACTGGAAGAAATGAAGGAACACATTTTTGCATTTCAGGGAGATCACCATGGAGCAAAGAAATGCGGGTGAGGAGAAGTTTCTTTTAACTGCATTTGAAAACTGAGGATTTCTGGATTGTGGAAAGAAGATATCAAGGGATGTTAAACCCTCTAGTAAATTATGAGGTCATTTGCTGCATTTAATCTCATCTTTATTTTTTGTGAAGATTTGACAAGACTCATTTCTGACAAGGTTAACACGTACTGTTGTGTGACTGGCCTAAAAAATTAAAACAAAAGATGCTTCAATGGCCTTAATGAAACAAAGAACACTTTATGCAGTCTTCAGCAAATGCCTGTCCTACATTTTCCTCATTTCAAGCATAAAGGTGAACTTTCAGTCTAGACAAACTGCCTGGAAGACCTTCTCTTGTGAACCTTAATCCCTGTGGGACACATCATCTTTAAACATGTTTCTTATTTTCCAGACAAACCCAGGAGATCTCCATCTTTCAGTAAAATTCCTGGCTGCATTAAAATTGCCTTTTAGTCTTGATTTATACATCAATAAAAGTTTTTTTAAATGTATTTTTAAAACCCTCAGTACCGTCAGAAACAGAGCAGCTTCCAAATATGTAAATGCCATCATTTAAGGCAAAGCATAGTTAAGTATATGAGGTCTGTCTATTAAATAACGAGACTGATACAATAATGCATCTTTAATTATATGTATTACAATTCTAATGCTTATCCCCTTCAATATACTCCCCCTTCACACTCACACAGCAAGGCAGTCTTGTTTTCCACTGGTCGAAGGCATGGAGCAGATTGGTTTCTGTCAGCTGTGTCAACACATCTGCCATGTTCTCCTTTATGCATCAGTTGACTCAAAATGTGTTCCTTTAAGCACCAATTTCACTTTAGGGAAAAGAAAATAGTTGCATGGTCCCAAATCTAGTGAATATGGAGAGTGTTCAAGTGTAGTAATGTGTTTATTGGCCCAAAACTGCTTCACAGAAAGTGCTGTGTGAGCAGGCACATTGTCTTGATGAAGAATGAAACCATTTCCCCACAGTTCTGGCCTTCTTTTTTTTACTCTTTCAGCTTTGTCAAAACTTTCTTATAATAATGCTGGTTCACTCTTCTGCCTTCTGGAACCCATTCGGCCAAAATTATGCTCTTGATGTAAAAAAACAAAACACAATGAGCATGGCTTTGAATGTGGACTTGCTTTGACGTGCTTTTTTCATTCTTGGTGATGATGGTGTTTCCCACTGCATTGACTGTCGTTTTGTCTCAGGATCATACTGGAAGATTCAGGTCTCATCACAAGTGATGATTTTTTGAAAAAGGTTTCGGTCCGCCTCAAGTTGCTGCAGAATGTCAATGCAAATTTCCTTGCGTCACTCTTTTTGCTCTGGTGTGAGAACCCTACGGACCATCTTGACATAAACTTTTCTCATGTTGAGATCCTCATGAAAAATTTTCCACACAGTGCCTTTGTCAATGTTCATGGCTTCAGCTATCATTCAAACACTGAGTTCTTCTGAAACAATCTGGCTGATTTCCCCGCCATAATTTATTCAGTTCTTGAAGTAGAAGGTCATCCAGGGTGTTCATTGTCTTCCACATTCTCACATCCTTCTCTGAATCTTTTGTGTCACTCGAACACACGCACACGAGACGTGCAGTCTTCTCCGTAGGCCTCAGTAAGCATCTGAAAAGATTGTTTTGGTGTTTTGTTCAATTTTACTAAAAATTTCAAATTGAAACGTTGTTCGACTTTTAAACTTAGCATTTTTCCGGCACACAACAGACAACACAGCTGCTTTAAATGACGACTGACAATTAACTGAATGGTTGAGAGTGCTGATTTTTGTTATGCAGGTTCAGAGATGTTCAAACTGTTCACAATCAGTTCTCCCTGATTTGTCTGAAAGGTAGAAACACAGTCTCGTTATTTAATAGACAGACCTCATAAACTGATACTATCGTATGACTTTTCAGATTGGGTTTTTCATCTCTAAACGTGTATGGAAAGGCCTCTTGTTTCTCTTTCTAATGAGAGTAAGAAAAGAGATATATCAGATAGAACCCATGACAATACTTTTAGAGATTAGAAAAGTTAATTATTATTTTTTTGGACAACACCACAGTCAGCATGGCCAGTGTTTCTAGTCACTCTTTTATTCTCACAATGACCTGTAAAGTAGCTTAGGCTGAGAGAAATAGTCAGCCCAAGATCACCCAGGCTGATGACACACTGAAGAAATAATTCAGTTTGACACCGCTTTAACTCTCATGGCTCCATCCTATAGAATCCTGGGATTTGCAATTTGTTGTGGCACCAGAGCGGTCTGACAGAGAAGGCTAAAAATCTCACAAAACTACAAATCCCAGAATTCCATAGCATTGAGCTGTGGTAGTTAAAGCAGAGTCAAACTGCACTATTTCTGCAGTGTTCCAGCAGCCCCAGTGAATTGAATATCTCAATGGGTACTCAATGTTCTAAGTCCCATTCCATTACTTTGTCCGCTGCACCAGGCAGGCTCTCCCTCCTTTTCAAGTCTAAGACCCTGGGGTGCATTCCTATTTGGTTTTCCTAATTCTCCCTCCCATAATTAACAACAACTTGGGGAAAGCTGTCCTAAAGCACAATATCTAAAAATAATTAAATTTTGCCCTGGATCTGCTGTATCGCTTCTCTTCTTTACACCCACACGCAGTCCTACTCATATGTGTGATGTTCATTTCCCTCTAAACTGAATGGATTAAGAAGAATGGCATCTGTTGTCACCTATATTAGTGCAGCAGTGAATCTGCACCAAGTTTTAGTCCAAACATTAAAGGAGCTATCCAAGATGCTGAGCTCTGCCCCTCATCACCTTGGGCAGCTCCCATAAAGTTTAAACTGAAACTAACAGTTGATGGATTCACCCCACCCACATACTACCTGCCACCATTGAGGGGGTTTCGTTGTTGTTTGCCTGCAAGACATTTCCAGCATATGGCAATCTTTGCCTTCTTCTGAGGCTGAGACAGTGTGACTTGCCCCAGATCCACCCAGTGAGTTTCCATGGTTGAGCAGGGATTCAAATCCTGGTCTCTAGAGTCATAGTCCAACACTCAAGTTACTACACAACACTGGCTGTACCTGAGGTAATGGTACACACACAACAAATGCATGAAATACAGGAAAGAACCCTCTCAAAATGCTTCTAACCCCTCTCTTTTCAGGTTTGTTTTTTAAATAACGAAAATGTATAACTTTTTATGTCAAAGCAGGTAATAAAGTTACCAGTCATTATGTTACTCTATTGCACCCTTCTTATCAGATAAAATAACTTATCATAGCTAGTGGCATTATTGTGAATCATGTAGATGGGGGGTTTTTTTGGACTCAAGGGGGGCTTTTAGTTAAATATTGTCATACAGGTTCAGCATCCCTTATCTGGAATTCCAAACTCCAAAATCCAAAATTGTCCACACAGGTGGCTGATATAGAGACATCTTTGCTTTCTGGTGGTTCAATGTACATAAATTTTGCTTCACGCACAAAATTATTAAAAATACTGTGTATAAAATTATCTTCAGGTTATGTGTATAAGATATATACGAAACATAAATGAATTTCATGTTTAGGCTTGGGTCCCATCTTCAAGACATCTCATGATGTATATGTTAGTACTGTATTCCAAAATCTGAAAAAATGAAAAACACGGAATGTTTGTGATCCCAAGAATTTCAACTAAGGGATACTCAACCTGTGTTATTTAACTCTATCAGTTTTCTAACAGCACACAGAAGCTACATTTGAGTGCCATGGTAAACCAGAGCTATGTCCAACCCTTTTGGTACCTGAGGCATGGCAGAAAATGGTCACTTCCCTAGTTGCACATGGCAAGATACTTGGTGCCCAAAGCCTACCAATTTATTTTGGCACATTAGTTAGAAAATCTTAAAAGTGTTTTTCCATATCACTGGCAGTAAAAACTCAATAATGACAAATTTAAATAACTAACAATTTTCTTTCAAGACAACCAGATCTGTGGCCAGAAGCCTTATGAATGTTGGACCCATATCCTAATCTAAGAATCTTGTAGGTCAGATCCAGCACCTGGAATTGTTTTGCAGAAAGAGAGAAGACTCTTTGTCAGCATTGCCAGTAATCTTAGTGATCCATCAGTGTAATGAATTTATTTCAGCTGAAGATATTTGATCTCCCTTTCCCTCCCTCCCAGACATATTTGGAAGGGACCAATTGTGTCTGACTTTGGCTCTCTGATCTGAAGTTTGGCTGAGCTCTGAGGTTTAACTGAGACATTCCTTGATGATGTCCTAATTGGTAAAATGATCTCATTTGGGCAAATGTTATGTAATACTGATGATATATAATTAACGGTGTTTGGACACGTTCATGTATGCCCATCGTATTCACACAAAATCCCACAGCTAAGTCAAGAGGGTTTGTGTTTGAGCCAAGAATGCAGCACTCACAGAGTTTAGGGTCAGTAACCATTTCCAAGTATTCAAACAGCAGCAATGGTTTAAATAAGAACAAGGAGGCCTCAAGATAATTACTGGTGGAAGCCTTTCCATGGACAAGCTCTGGACAATTATAATAGCATTCCTGTTAGGTGTACATTCTACCAGCCTCACAAGCTTGTTAGCTATCTGGAGGGATTTAAAGAAATTGAAAAATACACAGCCTGAAAAGTGGAGGACATTGTTGTGTTGTGGCAAATCAGTGAGTCTATGAAGTGATGAACAAGGAGAGGCTGGACTACGGCATGAGCGGATACCTCCCTGCAAGGCCAAATTAAGGTACAGTCCCAGGGTGAATGCTTCTCTAACCATTTGTAAGTCCTCCAGCAGTGGATAGAATTACTCTGGGTGACCTACAAATGCCTAGAGAAGTGTTCTCTCAGCTAAAAATAAATAAATAAATAGTGGGCCTATATTCATGGTTTTTCCGCTTTTACAGCATCCTCCATCCCAACCCCTGGTTAGACTGGAGAGCTGGGCCAAAGCTAACAAAATGAAATTCAATACGGAGAAATGTAAGGTACTGCACTTAGGGCGGAAAAATGAAATGCATAGATATAGGATGGGGGAGACCTGGCTGAATGAGACTATGTGCAAAAGAGATCTAGGAGTCCTAGTAGACCACAAGTTGAATGTGAGTCAACAGTGGGATGCGGCAGTTAAAAAGGCCAGTGCAATTTTGGGCTGCATCAATAGAAGTATAGTGTTTAGATCAAGGGAAGTAATAGTGATGCTGTATTCTGCCTTGGTCAGGCCTCACCTGGAATACTGTGTCCAGTTCTGGGCACCACAATTCAAAAAGGATATTGACAAATTGGAGTGTGTCCAGAGGAGGGCGACTAAAATGGTGAAAGGTCTGGAAACCATGCCTTATGAGGAGAGACTTAGGGAGCTGGGTATGTTTAGCCTGAAAAAAAGACAGTTAAGGGGCAGTATGATAGCCCTGTTTAAGTATTTGAAGGGGTGTCACGTTGAGGATGGAGCAGGCTTGTTTTTTGCTGCTCTGGAGACTGGAACCCGGAACAATGGATGCAAGCTCCAGGAACAGAGATTCCACCTCAACATTAGGAGGAACTTTTTGACCTTAAGAGCTGTTTGGCAGTGGAACACACTCCCTCGGAGCATGGTGGGGTCTCCTTCCTTGGAGGCTTCAAACAGGGGCTGGATTGCCATCTGTCAGGGATGCTTTGATCATGATTTCCTGCATGGCAGGGGGTTGGACTGGATGGCCCTCGTGGTCTCTTCCAACTCTACAGTTCTATGATTCTATCTCCTGCCTCTTTGCTCCCTTCGCAAAGGGAGCGAAGATGCAGGAGATCGGGCAGGGGTGTGTGAGGCAAAGCGTGTACAGGTACGTTCTCCCCTCTCCTCCACCTTCACCCCCTTTGGGGAGCAATCAAAGGCGGAGGAGACAGGCGATTGTAGCACTTTGCCTCGCCAGCCACCCATCTCCTGTGTCTTTGCAGGGCCGGCTTAAGGAATTTTGGGGGCCCCTGCAATGCTTTATTTTGGGGTCCCCATATGTTTATCTCAGGTCAATGTAACCTAACCTATTCACAGTACAGGATGTTCAGATTACAGTAGGACCCCCCGTATCCATGGATTCATTATCCATGGGACACAAAACAGCACACCTACCATAGAGTCTTCCTAGAAAATGTGTCCTCCCTAGCCCTTTTCTGGGCCCTCTAAGGCAACTCTATGGTATTTTAAACCAGAAGTCCCATTATTTTCAATGGTGTTCACTATTATCCACAGTTTTCAGAATCCATGCCTGCACCAGAACCAATCCCCAGTGGATAAGGGGGGCTTACTGTATTACATAATTTGCCACCAATAATTTAGTTTAAAAACTATATTATAGGCACAAACAAAATATTAGCAATTAACATAATGGTGTAGATTTCCTCAAAAAAAAGAAAAGAAAGAAAGTAGACTACAAGCTAAACATGAGTTAGCAGTGTGATACAGCAGCAAAAAAATGCCAATGCGATTCTAGGCTGCATTAATAGGAGTATAGTGTCTAGATCAAGGGAAGTAATAGTGCCACTGTATTCTGCTTTGGTCAGACCTCACCTGGAAGACTGTGTCCAGTTCTGGGCACCACAATTCAGGAAGGGTATTGAGAAACTGGCATGTGTCCAGAGGAGGGCAACCAAAATGGTGGGAAGTCTGGAAGCCATTATGCCCTATGAGGAGCAACTTAGGGAACTGGGTATGTTTAGTCTGGAGAAGAGAAGGTTGAGAGGTGACATGAGAGCTATGTTTAAATATTTTAAGGGATGTCATACTGAGAATGGAGCAAGCTTGTTTTCTGCTGCTCCAAAGACTAGGACACGGAGCTATGAGTTCAAACTACAGGAAAAGAGATTCCATCTGAATATTAGGAAGAACCTCCTGACAGGAAGAGCTGTTCAGAAGTGGAATGCACTGCCTGGGAGTTTGGCGGAGTCTCCTTCTTCGGAGGTTTTTAAGAGAGGCTGGATGGCCATCTGTCGTGAGGGCTTTGATTGTGTATTCCTGCAGGGCAGAAGCCAATTGGATGGGATGGATGTTGGGGTCCCTTCCAGCCCTATGATTCTATGATTTTAGGCTGCATTCAGAGCCTGAGAAAGTTACTTTTGGATTACACCTCTCAGAATCCCCCTGCCAGCACCCTTCTCAAGGTCTGGTTGCATTGTTCCTTTTCCAGCATTCTCTAGCCCAGTGGTCTTTAAACAGAGGCTGGATGGCTATCTGTCAGGAATGCTTTGATCGTGATTTCCTGCATGGCAGGAGGTTGGACTGGATGGCCCTTGTGATCTCTTCCAACTCTACATTTCTATGATTCTATGATTTCCTCACAGGGGGTCCACAAAAGCTTGAAGGGTGTTTGGCCCACCTCCTCCCTGTAGTGAAACAGCCATGTGACAGAAACCAAGGCAAAGGCTGGCTGGCTTGGCCTGTACATTGCCATTCAATCCACTCCAGCCACAAACATGCAGGAAGAAGCAAGAGTACCTCTGAGGGAAAGGTTAATGGATGGTGTAATTGTATTGTTTTTGTTGTTAGCTATTATTATTAGGGTTTTAAATCTTGAGTTAAGTCTTGGGGCAACAAAAGATATTTAAAGGGGGTCCCTGGTAAAGAAAAAGTTAAGAACCACTGCTTAGCCCAATGGCTCTCACATAGCAATAATGGGATACTGGTGTTTTAGTGACAACAATAAAACCATTGTTCCCAATAATATTACTCCAAATTTTTGTTTATATTCTTTATATTCTTCTGTTAAAAGAACCAGAGTGTTGTAGAAGTTTCAGCATTGCCCTAGGACTGTGGAGACCAGGGTTTGAATCCTTACTCAGCCATGAATACCCACTGGCTGACCTTGGGCAAGTCACACTCTCTCAGCCTCAAAGGAAATCAAAGGCAGACCCCCTTTGAACAAACCTTGCATAGAAAACCCCATGATAAGTTTGCCTTAGTCAGAAATGACTTCAAGGCACATGGGCAAACACACACAAATTTCTTTTGCTGGTTGAACTCAGTTGGCTGCAAGGGGAGGAAGCTGAAGAAGACCAAGGGGGAATGGGAGGGAGGAAGGGGAGAGAAAGCAGGACAGGTTAAGAGCAGCTGGAAAGATGGGCTGGAGGGGATCTATGTGGAAGTTAGGAAAGGGAAGGAAGAAGGAAAGAAAGAGAGAGAGAGAGTGACAAAAAGTCAGAAAGAAGAGAGGCAAAGAAAGAAGGAAGGGAGGGAGAGGGGAGGATAGAAAGAAAGAAAGAAAGAAAGAAAGAAAGAAAGAAAGAAAGAAAGAAAGAAAGAAAGAAAGAAGCCTTTTATGAAGATAGAGCAAGGGAGAACAAGAGATGACCCCCCTTCCCTCCCCCTCTCTCTCACACACACACACTCACCCCTCTCCGACAGCGTTTGACGATGATCCTGGAAGGAGGGGGGAGGGAGCAACAAACTCCGTCCAGAATCAGACATCCAAAGAAAGCTCCGTCTTCCTCTTTCTCTTTCACTTTAGCTTTCTAGTTTGGGAGACTTGCTGTTTTTTTAAAGCCAGCAGGAGGTTTTTTCAGGAGGAGGGTCACGTCAGGATGGGGGCCCCTGCCTGTGTGGCCCCCCCCCCGCAGATGCTGATTTGGCGGTATGGTTAAGCCGGCCCTGCGTCTTTGTTCCTGACCCAGCGAGCCCTACACTCTCTTGGCCCGGCCCAGGGAGCCCTGGCGCAGCCTTGGCGCAGCCTTCTCGGGGCCTGCATGGTGGTGGGCGCCGCGGCCTGGTTCCATGCCGGGGCTGGGGCCTAGCTTGCACCTGTCAGTGGCGGCTTATTGGGCGGGGGGGCGGGGGGCTCTCGGCAGCCTTTCTCCATGTCTCTGGGCCGCGCTCAGTGGTAATGTCACTGCGGTGGGGTGGGTGGAAGCGGCCAAGTGCGGAGCTGAGTGGAAGCGGCCAAGCTCCCCGGGTCAGGCTGCCATCAGCACATCACTGCCCAAGAGAGATCCAGGTAAATGCAGAAGGGAGAGGCTGGCGCCGCCACTGCCAGCCTGGGCCACTCGACCGACCGACTGCTCACTCTTGGGCCCTACGGTGGTGAAGGAACCGGGCTGGGAGGGCGAAGGCGAAGAAGGGTGGTGGGTCCCAGCCAGGCAGCCTGCCCCTCCCGCTGCTTCAGCTGCTGTTTCTGTTGCCGTTGCCACCGCCTCCATTCCAGCTTGGCTGTAAAATCCTGCTCTGGGCTCAGACTTGCTCAACTCAGTGCCAAGGAGCCGAGTCATTTAGGCCTGGAAAATCCCTGGCATTTTGGGGTGACTTTTCCACAGGCACTGCCTCAGACACCCCCGCCTCCACAATTTCCAAACACCCCCCTCGGTTGCTGAAATGTAAATCTGCCCACTGTGTTTTGACAAGGGAAAATGCGAGGTATCCTATTATGACATTTTAAATTAATATCTTATGCCTACTGGCTTCAGCATCGCCCCCCTGCCCAGTTTTAACGGAATGTGCTTGGCCTAGAGCATATTTTTTTGTTTTTGTTTTTTGTTTTTTTGTTTTTGCTTATATGCATCAGCTTGGAAGATGGAATATAATGATGTAAATATGAGAAATGTACATAAAAACTATTTGATGTCATTATCTTCCAGTTTTTCCTAACAATTGTTTTCTTGACATTTTCGTGAGGGGGGAGTTTGGGATGTACTCGCCGTATAAGAGAAGGAGGGGTAGTCTTATCCCAAACTCTATATTTTAACTTAAAAATTGGGGTGGGGGGTTGTCTTATATGCCCAGTCATCTTATATGCTGGAATATACTGTAATGGGAATCTTAGCTTTATTTACTTTTGTAAAAAGAAAGAAAGGCCAGTTTTCAACCCTCAAGGCTACAAAGATACTGTAGGCCAGTGATCGGTTATGGTTTGCCTATGAGAAACTGAGTGAATGGTAAAGGCAGTCTTGTTCACTGAGCTAATTTACATAGATCAAAGAAGGTCTCTTTGGTTGGTGAAAAAAATAGAATACAGTGACCTGAATCCTATTGTTATATTCCTACTAGAGTAGACCCACTGAGGCAATGGGATTTAACTGTGCTGACTCACCATTTAACAGTTGATTCAAATTGACAACCAAATTTTGGGTTGCTGGATTCTTATCGCTTATAATCGATTACATCATTTGTGGGCTAACTTTGGAGTTTATGGATTTGGCAAGTTTTATGTATGTGCAATGCTGGAAAAAAATATATTAAGGTTCTTAAGCACCAGTGCGATATTTTAGGAGCTCCGTTTTGTGATAACTGCTGTTTTGTGTTTATTTATTTATTTTTCAGTCCTAGCTGAAAGCCACGTTATACTCAGAAGACTTAAATAAAACAAAATATCTGTGTGAATGGACCCAGAGCCAATCTTGGCTTCGAAGAAGTAACCTCCTAAAGCAGAATGTCAGCATCAATTAGTGTATTTAAACCAAAACGTTCTTTAACAAGAGAAGCAAAAGAGTATAAATTGGTCACTGGAGAACTGAGGCCAACTCCAGATTGCTGATAAAGACAGAAGCTTTGGAATCAAAGGCTTACACGTTCCAAATGCTTAATGCTTTCTGGCTACAGTAGTCTCACACAGCTGTCTAATTTCTGCTTGAGATCCACAGCTCCCCTTTGCTAGCTAGTCCAATGTGATTTCCCATTGGTGGATTCACTAGCTCAGATATCACAGAAGCTGAATTCCTTCTCCTTTTTCATCTCCTTGCAGCCTGAGGGTCAAACTAGATGTTAAGGAGAATTGGCGTTCCTTGTGATAAAATTTCTTGTGATTTCCCCTCCCACAGTGGGTTTTCCTTAGAGTTGAATGGCTCAGCACACAGTCAGACTTAGAAATTAAGCCTGTGTCCATATCTTCATGGCCACCACAAAACAAAGAAAGCAAAATTCAGCATACATACATGAAGAAAATGTATTATAACAAACACACACTTTCATCACTTGAGGCTTTACCTCTTCTAAAAAGAACATTAAAAATATATCACCTAATTTTATTTTTAAACTTTGACAGGTACAGCCATGTTTCATGAACACTCTAATGTTCCTTTGCTTTCCCCCTTCTAGTGCGCTGCTCTTGTCATATCCAACTGGCAACCCCACTAGCAAAATTTCTCTGGTAGATGTAAGTCATGCTTTCTCTCATTTGTAATATATTAGAAGCCTTCTTCCACCATATTGAGCAACTACTTCCTTGATGAAACCATTGGAACTACTTACAATGTTTCAGATGATGTTTAATTATGGCATTAAATGGATCAATGGGCAGCTGAGTAGGGTATAAAGAGGCTTCTTAGGAAAATCCTGACTATAAAATTGAATAATTTTAATTATTTGCAGAACTGGAAGACAGGATACAGATGTTTACTACTGCACTTTATTAGCTTGCCTAGCAATTTCAGATTTTTTTTTCAGAAGGAGAAAGAATAATAGAATAAAACAATGGTTTTCTATAAAATAGCTTAGTTGTTTGAAGTTGGGGTAGCAGAACATTGTTGCTGTTCCTGATGACCCTCAAAAGGTTTCTCCTCTCTTGACTTCATTTGAAATTGAAGAGAGGATTGACTGAACTTGATCAAAGGCACAACTTGTTTTCAGCAAAAATGCTACATAGGTTGGAAACTTAATGACAGGTTTGTCTACATTGGCTGCTTAAATCCAGGGGCAGTCTGGAACATCATGACCATGATGGTGGCCACACACACTAGGCTGAATTTGGTACAACAGCTATCATTGTCCACATGGACTAAGTGGGATGACACTACATCAGCCCACTGGCCCATCCCCTGTTTTCCTAGCCAACAAGTTGCTTCCTCACCAGCCAATGAACTCCGTGGAATGCCTGCCTGGTGTGCCATGGCTTCTGCTGAGGTCAGAACAGGCTTCCAGACATGTGATCAACAAAGAGGGAACACTCCCATTCTGGCCTCAGCAGAAGTTAAAGTGTGCCAGGCAAGCTTTCCTCAGAGCTCCTTAGCTGGTGAGGAAGTAGCTGTGTCAGCTCTGACAGGGATCCATCCCCTTACCTGTGTTGCTCGTAACAGGGAGATGGAACCACATCTGTATCTGGACAAGTGGACTGAGCCAAATCAGACATGATCCAGCTGTCCAGGTAGCAAACAATCCTGAGGTCACTGCAGAGTTTCCAGAGTTCAGAGCAAAGTCGAGTTAAGGGCAAAAAAAATGTAGATCCTCCCCAGAAGTAGACGCATGTCATCTGGACTGCCAGTGCCAAATTCAGGGTGACTCTATATATTTTTTATTATTATTATTATTATTATTATTATTATTATTATTATTATTTGGCTGGTATAGACAAACTCTAAGATTGTACTGGCTCAATTGATAGCATAACTACATTGGCAGAAGTGAAGGTGATGCCAGTGGTGGTGAAAGGAAAAAAGGTAGTAGTAATGGAAGGGAAAGGAGAAAAAAGGTTGCTGTGATGGGGACTAGACTGAAGGGCTACCAGTTCCATGTCATTAATTTCTTAAATGGCTGGTAGGGGTTCCACAGACCAAGAGCAATATGGGAGCGATGACGGACAATGTGCGGCCCATGTCACAGGTGGTTGTCCAAGCCAGGTCTCCCATACGGCCTTGGCTCTGTGGACTGCCTCAGAGTGTAGTGGAGTCTCCTTCTTTGGAGGTTTTTAAATAGAGGCTGGATGGCCATCTGTCAGGAATGATTTGATTGTGTATTCCTGCATGGCAGGGGGTTGGACTAAATGGCTCCCATGGTCTCTTCCAACTCTATGATTCTATGACCCACTAGAAGTCAGACATTTGAGGCACAGCCAACAAAGAGCTGACAGCCTTCTCCTCTCACTATCTTCCCGCTGCCTTGTTCCTTGTGTGAGCACGAAGAAAGTGAACCAGCTAACTTTAGACAAGCGTAATGCAACTGTGGGATCCCAGGCTATCTTGTTTTAAAAAATCATTGCTCATTACATGTTATTTAAAGAGTACCATCTTAGCATTACTTTGTAGTGCTCTAAAAATTATTTAAAAAAAAAACACTTAAAAATACAGAAATGGCCAAATTGTTCTCAAATTACCCATCCACTGAAAGCAATGTTTTGGGAGTAATGGCTGGATGCAATCTGCATGTTCTACTAAAAAGCAATACTGTCTGCAGTTGGTATCTTGTTTTTAAAAATAATGTTGTTACCCACTCATTACTCCTAAAGTAAAATGCTATAAGATTACTTCTCACCTTTAAAATTGCAACAAATTAGACCAACCAATTAATCAATCCACAAGACATATTGTACAGTTCAATGTCAGTGAGACATAATTATATGGCTGCCCAATATGTGTTTTTCAGACTGAGGGCTTTTGTCAGTGAGAGCAAAAACATAAATAATTTCCAAGTCTGCCCTTTTCATTGCCTTTGTAGTTGATACGGTTCAATGCATCAGGACATTTGTAGATTCTTTAACAGCTAGTAAAAACCATGCAAAGAGGGACACTGCTGTCTGATTTTCTTGTTCCCAGCAAATGAGGAAAACGATTTGCTTGGCAAAGGTTTCGCCCATCTGCTTGGATGCAAAAGACTAAATCGGAACTTCCCATGAGAGATAAATGGACTGGTATTTGGGGGCAGGAGCCAGCTACTTCCTTTCTTCTGTGTCTGGCTTCCAAAGACAGAAGGGAAAAATGTAGCTGTTTGAGAAAAAATTTCCTAACTCCATTCCAAACTTAAATATTTACACATTTAAATTCCACTTCCCTCCCTCCCTGCCGCTCTCTCAAACACACACATAAGCACACCACCACCATCACTTTAATTTGTAGAAAACTAGAAATTTCTATGGTTTTGATGTTTGGAACTCCTCTTACTGGAGTCAGAGAAACATCTGCCTGTTTGGAGCAAAGTGGAGTTATTTCCCACCCCCAAGAAATCATTCAAGTCATTCAAGTCCACATAGGGAAACTCTCTGGGAAAGCAGGACTTTGTGAATGCAAAGTCAAGTGTAGATTTTAACCCAGACACATTTGGATCTCTGTTTCCTAGAATCATAGAATCATAGAATCATAGAATTGCAGAGTTGGAAGAGACCACGAGGGCCATCCAGTCCAACCCCCTGCCACGCAGGAAATCTTGAACAAAGCATCCCCGACAGATGGCAATCCAGCCTCTGTTTAAAGACCTCCAAGGAAGGAGACCCCACCACGCTCCGAGGGGGTGTGTTCCATTGCGGAACAGCTCTTACTGTCAAAAAGTTCCTCCTAATGTTGAGGTGGAATCTCTGTTCCTGGAGCTTGCATCCATTGTTCTGTGTTCCAGTCTCTGGAGCAGCAGAAAACAAGCCTGCTCCATCCTCAATGTGACACCCCTTCAAATACTTAAACAGGGCTATCATATCGCCCCTGAACCGGCTTTTTTCCAGGCTAAACATACCCAGCTCTCTAAGTCTCTCCTCATAAGGCATGGTTTCCAGATCTTTCACCATTTTAGTTGCCCTTCTCTGGACATGCTCCAATTTGTCAATATCCTTTTTGCATTGTGGTACCCAGAAATGGACACAGTATTCTAGGTGAGGTCTGACCATGGCAGAATAGAGCGGCACTATTACTTCCCTTGATCTAGACACTATACTTCTATTGATGCAGCCCAAAATCGCATTGGCCTTTTTAGCTGCCGCATCACACTGTTGACTATGTTCAACTTGTGGTCTACTAGGAGTCCTGGATCCCTTTCGCATGTAGTCTCATTCAGCCAGGTCTCTCCCATCCTATATCGATGCATTTCATTTTTTTGCCCTAAGTGCAGTACCTTACACTTCTCCGTATTGAATTTCATTTTGTTAGCTTTGGCCCAGCTCTCCAGTCTATCCAGGTCATTCTGAATTTTGATCCTATCCTCTAGGGTATTAGCTACTCCTCCTAATTTGGTGTCATCTGCAAATTTGATAAGTATGCCCCTAATTCCCTCATCCAAGTCATTGATAAAGATGTTGAATAGCACTGGGCCCAGGACAGAACCTTGTGGCACCCCACTGGTCACATCTTTCCAAGACAAAAAGCAGCCACTGCTGAGCACCCTTTGGGTTCGGCCGGTCAACCAATTACAAATCCATTGAACAGTTAACTTGTCTAGCCCACATTTTACAAGCTTGTTTGCAAGAATGTCATGGGGAACCTTGTCAAAGGCCTTACTGAAATCAAGGTATATGATATCCACAGCGTTCCCTTCATCTACCAAGCTGGTAATTTTATCAAAAAAAGAGATCAGAATAGTCTGGCAATCACTTTCTAGCTTCCCCTCCATTGTTCAATATATTAAATCAATTGATATTAGCCCCATTTTAAGTCAGGACCATGCTCCTCCCATACTAACTTTAGAATTTCAAGCTACTTTGAACAAAACTAGGCAATGGAGGCTTAACACAAGATTATTAAGTGACAAATTTGCGTCTGAGTTTATGAAAGCCATTGTTTCCAAGCCCCTTGTATTTTATCATGCTCACCTGGATGATTGCACTGCTGGGGAAGAAAGCCCTGCTGAGAATGGTGCCAGCCCAATTTGCCTGTGGTTTTACTGATTATTAAAGAGCCACCCCTTACGTGCCTCTCATCTGTAGCTGGGCTATCAAAATGGGAGCCCATAGCATCCATCTCACACCTCTCCAATACACAACATAGTTTTCACTAGACAGTGTTGACTGGGTACCTTCCAGCAAGAAAAAGGGGAATATATAGTTACATCTTAACAGGGGATAGGTTAGTTCTTCTTCAACTTTACTCCTTTTGTTACTTTTGTAGTTTTGCAGGTGTCACTGGTGAAAGAGGAATATCCCATGGTTCAAGTGTTTGTCCCATGCTGGGTCTTGCACAACTGCCTGGGGCTCTGTTGTGGGTGTTGAAGCACTAATGAAGTGGATAGGAGGAAAGTATGGCCAGCAGTTTGTACTGTTCAGATGTTTACTTTAAAAGTAACGAAAAGTAACTATTCTGTTTATTTTTTAGAAACAGGAACCAGTTACTTTTTTAAAAATTAAAAACAAAAATAAAATACAGGGAGCTTGGAACCATAACTATACTGAATTACTTTCCTAAAAACAATGGTCCAAATTCTTATTTTATTTTGGCATTCATAATTACTTGATGTGGAAATTACTTTATGGGCAAACTAAACAACATATTTAGCACATTTTTTTGCAGCGATTCTCTCCCAAATGATGAAAAATGTCTGTTTGTTATGGCACATGACTTCCTCACCTGTGTATCTCACATTTAATGGGGCTTGTTTTGCAATTAGTCATCAGAAACTAAACTTAGTTTGCAAGTCTGATTTCTGAGGAATGTATCTCTGAAGAAATCCCATTGTAAGAATGTAACATGCCAGAAAAATTACAGTTGCCTCACTTTGCCTAATGGTAGAGCCAGCCCTGGAAAGAATAACTATGGCTTGCAAATATGATCCTCTTTGTGACTACTATATTTCTGTGCCTGTTCTATGTGGGGGTGATTTGTAAATATTTAAACTGGCTCTATGTTTCTCCCAAGGAAGTTAAACACTATACTCTGTGTTGGCTGCATGTGGACTTACTTAACAGCAGAAACATATTAAACACTGAGTCTTCAGTATTTCCCATTAATTCAGTAGACAGACTTTTTTAAAAAAAGTGATCTGAATCTACTAACTATAATTTCAATCTAATATAGGAGGAAATTTAAACGCAAATGCTCATAACACAAGGTGAGTAGGTTATTTTTAACCTCCCTCTGTAAGTCTTGGCTTGTAGGCAATTCTGTTTCATCCATCTTCTGATATTTTATTCCTGCTCTCCAGATGAGTTATATCCAAAATGATAAATTGGACCCACTTCAGGCCAGACAAAATGTTAGACAAAATACATTACACTCAGAATGCTTGAACGATGTATCAGTTACACTCCTGTGGCACATGAGTTATAATTCAGTTTCTTAAAATACTCTTGTCTGGATTTAAAAGGGTCACCTGAGTTCATTTTGGTTTCATTTAGCAAGGAATGAGAGTAACACAGCAGTATGTACAGTGAAGGGAGGATCTTTAAATAAGCAGATGAATGAGAGAAATCCCTAACTTGTTTTAACATAAATGGAGCTGCACACGTCAGATGATACCAATGTGAGGTCAGTGTGTTTACATCACTCTCAAAATAGAAGATTCACCACCAAAGCTGGTGTTGCACAACAAAGGACATCAAAGGCCCATGTGCACAAGGTTTGTTGCCAGAACGGCTTTCTGTTTTTTCTCACTGTTGCCTTTCATGGCAATTTTGTGGTTCCAAATCTTCCTTGAAAGTTTGCCCAGTTAAATAAGAGCTGGGGCTACAGTGTATGGAACTCAATAGCTTTTCCCCAGGATCTGTGTTATGAAAGAGATGGCATTTTATTGGAAAAGGAAGTAAAAGAAATTTAGCATACTGAAAAAGAAGGGATGGAAATATTATTCATGGTGGATTCCCTTGCTTACATGGACTTCATTCCTCCCTCAGCTGAAGACAGAGTGAAGGCAGACATAGGCCTTGTCTACATTGCCCCCCCCCAACAATTGTACTCACCTTGTAGTCGCTGCAATCATGATACATGACATTCATGACAATTTGCTCGGAATGTAGTTCTTTTCGACACCCAAGGGCTTTAATCCAATTTTTTTTAAAAAAAAACACAACAGCTTGCCTTTTACCTCACACTTTTCTGGAAAATCCAGATGATCATATGTGTGGCCAACCCTCTGAGGCAGGATCACTGTGGAGCTGGGAGGGAGAAGTTTTCAGTGGGTGGTGGGAATAGGTTGGCGAATGGTGACCTGGGTCACCTGATCATTCCTGCCAAGAAATGACAGTTTTGCCGGTTCAGTTGCCGTTTTTATTTCATTTTTGTCGAGGCATGTTTGTGCGGATACTGGCATTTCAGTATAAATGCTTAATAGGATGGCTAAAGCCCTTTCGAATTGTGGGGAAAGAAACAGAGGAGTCTCATAGAGCAGGAAGGAAACTCTTGACCTCATCTCCATTTGGGGTGAAGAGAAGGTCCAGGAACAACTTAAGGAAATGCACCAAAACACTGATATCTTTGCGAACATCAGTCTCCTTCTACAGCAGCACAGTTCAAGGGGTCCTTGGCTTCATCTGAAGGAGGCAGCATCCCTGCATGTTCTCCTGTGCAAGAAATGCTTCACCAACAGTGATGGAAGCCACAGGGAGCAGGTCTCAGCTGAGTCCAGGCATGAGTTGCTGTGGAGTTCAGGATTCAGCAAGCAATGTAGACCCCCTTTTGTAAATGACAAAACAGGCACATATTCGTATGCTCAAAACATGTTGTTAGGCTTATAGGTTGTCAATAGGACAAAGTTCTTGAATGTCCACTTGCAGATTACCGTCAAAGTGCCTACCAACCTCTGCACGCTCAAGGATCCACAATGGCATTGAAAGGTGTGTGTGTGTGCATGTTAGTGTCATGGGTTGCCTGTGCTTCTTAAAAGCCTCATCCTTCCAGACGGAGGTCCTACCATCCCCAGCTCCCTTATTGCTATTCCCCTCTTCAGTTTGTGGGGGAATTGTTTTGTGGTCCTACAACCCTTTATGGTTTATATTGCAGATACTGATGTGGCCAATTGCAAAGCCATACTTCCTCCAGTGGTCCGCCTTGCTGAACACAGGCAGAGGACAGCGCACAGGAGGGTGGGGTGTGTGACTGATTGTCTTATCACACATTCCACAGCACAGTCCATTGGGGTTAAAAAGTGTGCCACCATAGACTGGCTGCATATCCACTAATATGCGAAGCCTATCGTCCAGAAAAAAAACCTTTTATAAAACTTTGTTGTGATGTTTGCACTACCCACCATATGCTGCACAAACATCTGCACAGACCACCCAAGAGACAACAGCGAGAACACAAGATTTCTGAACAGGTTTCACAAGAACTAACAACTTTATTAATAAGTTTTAAAACCAACAGCGCACACACCAACAATATACAAACAGCCCATAGCCCTCTCTGAAACCCCCAAAGCAGCATAGGACAAGAAATGCTATTGGCTCCTGACAATAAATGCAGAAATATGTATATTAGCATGCATGACGGGAAGAAAAAAAGTGGAGCGAAATGGCTGAAAATAATGTGAAGGATCAGAGATGTGGACTGCTCCCTTGCACCGCAGTGGGTTTGTCAGGGGGAAATGTGTAATTGATTATGCTCGTCCAACCCTGTAAAGTCAACCATCTAAGAGAAGGAAACTCTAATCAAACCTACAACCTGAGGACCTCGCTGCCACGTCCATGCTTGCAAGGCCACGGCAGATGAATCTCTGGTTTAAAGGGTGAGGCCAGTTCTGTGCACGCTGTGCTCCACCAGAAAAATCCATTGCACAGGTTCGAAGGACAAATCCAGTTCCAAATCCAGTTATACTGCTCTTCTCACACTGTGTGTGGCATTAACAGGGTCACTGTGGTCTAGAAAAATGTAACATGAAGTTGATTTTTTCCCCCATCAGTGTAGATAAGTCCATAGTCTAAAAAGAGAAAATACCCTTAGCCATGTTGTTTGGGCTTTTCAAGTTCACAATTTGGATGGAAGACTAGATGCCAGCAAATAGAAGGCTGGTTCAGTCATCATACTTCCAACAGGTTGAAACTGCCTACTTCAGACAGATTATCCACCTTTTACTGTTTTTAAAGGGTATATGTGTGTGTTTGTGTTTTGTGGGGAGGACAGTTTAGCTAAGACTGAGTGGCAAGGACGGGTGCTTAAGAATTTGTACTGTGCTGAAGTATATTTTATCATGGCTCAAGTACCGGTACTTTATTGTGAGCCACTTTTTGGTCCTTTTGGGCAGCAAAAGGCAGCATTTGTGAGGGTACAAATAATACATAAATATTTTATATAACAGACGTTCCCTCTAATATCAGATGCAAGTGACTGAGTACCTGCTCAGAAATAAGATAGTGGCCTCTACATACTTGAGGAATACCCCAAATATGCTAAAGGATATACAGTACATATATATATTTTTAAGGAATTTATAGTTGGGATCTGGCTTAGCAAAAGTTTTGTGAGGGGTTCTGCCATGAAGAAATCAAGTGTAGTGGTACACAACCTGTCCACTTCTGTGCACACTGGTAATTTAATATAAACTGAGCTTTAAGCAACCCAGATTTTCATTATGCCTAGTGCCTACAGTTGATTATAGACAATTATCCCTTCTAAAGTTCATGCCATATCTACCCCACCCACATCAATGTTCATAACAGTGCCTGCATTTTAAGAGGAAATGGCTACAGCGCTACAGGAAATGGTGCTTACTCTTGGAAGATGCAGAAAAAAATATGCACAAATATAGAATTGGCCATGTTCCTATTATTAGTTACTTGGTATGAATATTGGCATCTTGCATATGCTTTTTAAGTTTCAGCATGTATAATCGCATCCCCAGGGCTTGAAAGAAACAATTCATTCTACACAGAATGAGTTACTGGAGGGTATTACAAAGTTTCATTTTAAAACCAACGTAACAAGTTAAGAGCAAAGTTACTTTATTAGTTATTTTCAAATGTTACTTTTACAGTCATCCCTCCACATTTGCGGGTTAAGTATTTGTGGATTTGATTATTCATAGTTACTAAATATGTTCTCTCTAGGCATTTTCTAGGTCATCCAGAGCAATTCTATGGTATGCTTCTGCTGGAGGTTGACCATAGAGTTATAGCGGAGGACCTAGAGATTTCTAGAGAGAACACTTCTCTGGGTATTTGTGGGTCCTCTAGCATGTTCTATGGTCAACTTCTGGTGGAAGCATACCATAGAATAGTGCTAAAGGATCTACAAATATCTAGAGAAATGTTCTCTCAGGTAAAAAAAAAAAGAAAGAAAAAAAAGAAAAAAGAGTGGGTCTATATGGGTCCTCCATTTCAACCCTCACAAAAGTTGAGGGGCGACTATAAAGAACATTTTAACAGGCATTTTGTCAGGCATGTTTCAAGTTTATGCCATTCTCTTATCAGTCCTAAGCCCCCCCCCCATCATAGCAGAAATTACTGGAGTAGTAATTAGCAGTGCGACAAGTTATATAACAAATTAATTCCCCCAATTATAGTAATGAGTAACATGAACTTATGATTTTTTAAACATTGTAACAATAACAGAACAAATAACTTTTGAAAAGTAATTCTGTAGACTCTGCGTAACCCATACAACTGCATCTCTTCTCCGAACCATAGCTTTCTCTTGGCTTTATCTCTGCCAGTAATGCATTGGTTCAAGAGATGCTGGAACCTTCAAAACTGCTTAATAAATGGATAATAGTAACCCTCTTTTAAATTGTTATGTAACAGTTGGAAAGCCACATAACCACAGAAGACTGGCTCTTTCAGACTTTGCCTCAGAATGTCCTTTTGGTTACTTGGGAATATTGAAACTACCTTCTTTAAGAGCTTAATAATAGTCAATTTGACATTTTAAAATTATTTGGTGGGGGTTATATAAGAAGTTTGGACATTTGTACAAAAATATAAGCTGAATCTTCTTCAAAGCTAAGTTTGACAAATTACTCTGGAAAAAAAAAGTGTTAGTCTCTATTAGAACCAATGAGAACACCCCTGAAAAAAAAAAAGTCTTGAACACTGCTTACTTAGGGCATGGTCAATGCAGAGCTGAAAAGATAATTTTAACACAAAGTATAAAGTTTTTTGTGAAGGCATTTTCTCACGTGATACCAGCAGCTGACCTATAAGGGAAAATGTATGAAATCCCTTAATCCAGACCACAAACCGTATTCCACTGCAGTCCACCTCATCTGGCATAGTTTTCTGAAAACAGTAGCTGAAGGCATAGGTATCGATATGGCTGACAAAACTCAGAGGAGAGTTGTCCATGGCCATGACATGTTGAGCTACTGAAAGGAAGATAGAGGTTGGATGGAAGGAACAGGACCCTAGAGACAGACAGGGCCAAAATATGGCAGAAGAGGAAAACTATTAAGTGTGTTTGGGGCCAGTTGATTAGGAAGCAGGGAGAGAGGAAGGAATGATGGGTTTAAAGGTGGTCTGAAAAAACACTAAGAAGATTAATAAAATCAGGATCATTCTTCAAGTGAAACATTGAATTTCTCACAAGTTTGTAAAAGTTTCTTACATTTATTTTGCAAGTGAATTTGGGGGCAGAAATACATACTTACTCTCTCTCTCTCTCTCTCTCTCTCTCTCTCTCTATATATATATATATATATATATATGCAATTGTAAAAACTAACTACTTCTCTATTTCCCCCCTAAAGAACAGAACTACTTTGTTTCTTTTTATAAGGAGTTAAAGAGGATTTAAATGCTGTATTAATGATTCTAAATATAGCACATACTGTCCAAATAGAGATTTTAAAATAACTGTAGACCCATCTAAGGAATCATAAATGCAAGTATATACCTAAGTAATTACTGCAATTTCAACATCAGGAATTTTAATAAATGCAAGTGGATATAGTTTTTTAAAAATATGTGACTAGATGACTGTGACTGTAACTGATTGTTATAGATAAATGGCTTTTAATGGAAATATTAACTGGCTCATTTATCTTTTTCTTCCTGGTGATGTTGTGGTTGTTGCTGCTGCTGCTATCATTGTTGCAGACATCACAAAAGAAATTGAGGGGCCACTACCATTCCCTCCCAGATCAAATAATCTGGCACCATGATTCAGGTATGAAACAACAGTAAGTCTTATAACCAGGACAGGGAAAGTGTGACTCTTATCACCAGCAAATATATACACCTATTAATACAGAGATCAGCCTCTCAGGCAACTTTTTGGGGAAACACTGAACACAGAGAATGGCTTTCTTCTATTTATTTATTTATTTATTTGTATTCATATAACAAGGAAGTGTTTTGAAGGTACAGTATTATGACTGTGAAGTGCCTTTCTTTCTGACCTCACCCACTCTGTTTCAGTAAATGAGTAAAAATTCTATTTTCTTCCTTCCCATACAAAAAAAAGGGACAAGGGTAAAAGGAAGTAAAATCATGGATGGAATTTTCACTGCATTCTGGTAAAGGTTTTTATTGAACAGTGTAATTTAAATTTAAATACCAGATTAGAATTAATAAGCATCCCCTTGTCAATATAAACAAAACTTTGGAGATCTTCACACTGGGGCTAAAAGCCCTGTTTCTGTCCCGCCACCTCCTCTCCAGGTCCTGCAATGGAATGGAGGTAAATGTTCGCACACTTATCTCCGTTCTGCTCCAGGAACGAGCTCCCTGCCTCCTTGCCGGCTGGCCGTAATGCAGCCATCGTAAAAAATACAAGGAACCTGGGGAGGTTGGGGAGGGTGGCACTTAACCTGGATGTCATGATCGTGGCATGAAGTGCCTGCCACAGAGCTCCTTCCCTGTCCCTGTCATTCCAGAACAGGGACGGGGATCCAATTTGCACACCTGTGTTCCGTTACTGAAATGGAACCGGGTGCTTAATAACGACTTCTCCCCATGAATAAGATGTCACGGGGAGAAAACAGAATAGTGACAATTTGGGCACGGAATAGGGTAAACGTGTTTGAAAGGAAAATCTTTCAGCAAGCCTGTTCCATGCCAGGAATGGGACAAATTGCCCGTGTGAAAATCTCCTTTCTGTTTTGGGCTTTTTAGTGTAAACATAGCACAGTGAAACTTTTCACTAACCCTGCTATCTCTGGCTGGACTCACCCTTTCTTCTGCATCCTAATCACCCAGGATTTCTTCTCTCCACTTATTTGTAACAATGAAGGCCATAGTCCTTCATCATTACTCTAATCCTGTACAATGTACTGGGAGAGACCATGCATGCAGAGTTGGCAGTGCTGGGCAGCCAGCTGGGGACAATGAGAGATGTGAAAGGAGGGGCCAGAGAAAGGCTACCCTGGGCCAGATGGTGATGCTCCCTAGATCACATCTGACTTGTGGGACAGTGATACCCCCAGGGCTTTGCAACACTGGTTTTGGACTAAAATCCCTAGAATTCCCTAGCTAGAGGAATCTGGAAGCATTATTCCAAAAACATAACTTTTCCACGCTCTAGGTTCCCCACCCCTCAAGTTAGACCCAACCTAAAAGTGAACGCTGAACTGCTCTTAAGTTTCGTTGAAAGAAAAGGTAATTTTTTATTCCAGATCCTTATGCAGATAGTTATTCCATTCACTGGGGGAGAAAAATGAACAGCAATAATCCAGTTTTCCCTTTTTAAATCCAGCAGATTAGAACTAGAACAACACATTAGAATCACATCTCTCATTATTATTAAAATAAATAATTATTAGTCATCATTATTATTAAACTATGCTTCTAGGAGCTTTTCAGAAGCAACTGAAAATGAAGAACAATTTTTTTAAGGAAGTAGAAATATGTCTTAAACATGATTAACTGCAATCCTGTACAAGTCTATTCCAAGATTAGTCCAATTGTGTTCAGTGGGACTTACAGGAAGTTGCTGCAACCTATAGTTTCTTGAAGAAGATGTTCACCTTCCATGCATTCCAGTTATGTGGGCTATACATTTATTTCAATGAGCATAAGCATCTATTTAATGTTCAGGTGCAGGGGAAAACCCTCTGAATGAATTCAGTTTGTAAATTAAGGAAGACAGAACTTATTAATGCTAGCATCTTCTTCCAGTCTACAGAACTTATCACATGACACTATTATATTGCATTTGCACTGTGTTAGTCCCATCTTTGCCTGAAGCCTATCACATTGTGCTATAGCTCTCTCAGTACTGTACTGTGCAGGTGGGTCATTGTGGAAATCAATACTTTTCCCATTGGAAACAATCTGTTAATGACCCCCTAATCCACTATGGTTTAGGAGCAATTTGGCAGTGAATGTCTCATTCCACTTAATTGTGATATTGGGAGTAAAGTGGGCACAGTGTGGTTTCATTGCTCCTCCTTTGGGGATTCCCAGGGGACCTCTAGCAGGGAAACAGACTACAGCTTGGGTCTAGGTATTTGAGGGACTGTATTTCCCTGTATGAGCCCATTAGAGCTTTGAGATCATCTGCAGAAGCCCGTCTCCCTGTTCCACCACCTTCTCAGGCTCATTTGGTCAAACAACAGAGAGGGCCTTCTCAGTGGCTGTTCCTAGACTTTGGAAGTCCCTCCCTAGAGAGGTTAGGCTAGCCCCATCCTTGCTCTCTTTCCAGTGGCAGGATAAAACATTTTTGTGCTGCCAGGTTTTTACAAACTGACAAGGGCTGGGCTTTTCAGGCTGTGCAGTGTGGTTTTTAAGATTCTGAAGGATCTTCGTAGAGTTTTTATAGCACACTTTAATATTTTTCATGTTTAATTTTTTTAAACTTATAAATACTTTAATTATTTTTTAAATGTTATATTTATACTGTTATTTTTACTTTTGTATTGTTTTTATAGCTGCCTTGAGTCCCATTGTCAAGAGAAAGATGGGATAGAAATTATTATTATTATTATTATTAATAATAATAATAATAAATAACTCTGGTGACTGGCCTGGAAAGACACTTCCCAAGAGAACCACTGTACATTTGTTCTCTGGGAACCAAGACTTCCCAAGAGAACCACTGTACATTTGTTCTCTGTACTTCATTTAAAAAAAAATTCTCTAAAGGGGAATAGTTCAATAATGTAATTCCAATGTAATCCTAATAAGGATCAAAGCCCAGAGAAACCATACGGTTTAGGAAGGTTTAAAGAGTAAACAATGGGTAAATATACAAAAGCTTTAAATTTACAGTGCTGTCCAACCTGTGGCCCTCCAGGTGTTTTGGAAAAGGTGTGATGTATGGCATCTTCTCCATCTGGGCAGGGAGTGGTCGTGGTTCTATAATAGCAGCATTATGAAATTGTGCAATTGTACAGTTATGGCTCCACATCAATCGTGGAGAGGAGATGACGCAAACAAGGTGGTGTAACTGGTATCATGGTATTTCATGTGTGAGGAAGCAAACATGAGAACTAAAATGACTGAAGCAGAAATGTAGTGATGGTGTGAAAGAATGCGTTGCCATTCTGCTACTTTTCTGAGTAAAGGAGAAGTGGTTAGTAACGATCCAAAACAACTGACCAGTGTGATATTAACACCTGCATCAAGGCAACATTTGAAATGTCAGCATCTACGCATGGTATGCACTCTGAAGTTGTTACATGGTTCGTTCCCCCTTTCCCAAACACTCAACACCAGTTTTCCAAAGGACACCCACAGCACAAGTAGTCCATACGAACGGTGATTCTGCATCTTGATGGTTCTGTATAAAATAAAAATGGATTCATCAGTGATGCACCCCAGTAGGTAAACATTACTTAGCTAGGACAAAATAATTGCAGGTGATTCCCCCTCCTCTGAGAGCCACTGGGTGAGCTTGGGCATGTCACATTCCATCCTCCTAGGAAGGCAAAGGCAACCCCCCCTGAATAAATCTTGCCAAGAAAACCTCATTGTAGGGTCACTTTAGTGCCACCCCTTCTCCCCCATACCATGCCACAGTGTATATAAACTTGAAATCAGTATTGAAATTGTACAATGTTGTACTAATCATAAACAATACAAAAAAGGAGTTCAGTCATCAAATTTTCACCACTGTTTACTTGCATTGTTTACTTTTGTGATGTACTTGGAAATGCATATTAAGGATACCCAGAGTTAGAGGTTGGATAGGTACTTTGTGGACTACAAGTTCCAAAATCCCCAAGCCAATATGGCCAATGGAGTGACTGATGATGTCATCATCTTAGCTAATTTCTGGGACTCCAACCCTGTAAACCCTGGCATAAATTGCAAGAGAGACAGTACAGAATGTAAGGAACTTTATAATTGATGGAAGACGTTCTTCCACATCCTTCTTGCAAATGAATGGGTAAGGTTCAGAAGTTTGCAATCTAAACTGCATTTCATACTTTTATGTTTTGATTGATGCCATAGTGCTATAAGTCATCATTTTGCAGTGTTTTGTTTTGATCAAGGAGAGAAACGAAAAGCTTCCATATCCTTACTGGTACATCTATAACAATCACAATACATTACAGAGCATTTACATTACATTTCTGGGCAACCTGTCATGTTTAATTTCTTCCTACACTGGTCATGTTCTCACTCTTGCTGCTTCAAGAACCTTCCCTAGAAACCTTCTCTAAGACTAGCAGAATAAGAAGGCAGATGACCTTTTCACAGGGCAGATTGGAGTCTGAGCATGGAAAGGATGCCTCAAAACGTCAGGGTACACTTCTGCAGATTGTGGTCCATTATGCCTTTGCCAATTTTAGCACACATTTTCCCCCAGAGTTCAAAAAGTGTGCTGAAATTTGGTTGTAAGAGAGAAACCACAAAGGTTTTGTTTCTCTTTCCTTTGAGATGATGATCTACTGGTAGCACTTCCTGTTATACAGAAATGTGTGTCAACTGGTTAAAAAAAATCCACAGCAGTAAGAGCAGCTAATTTTGTGTACTAAGTTAACCACTTATATAGAACTGCTTCACCCATCAATTTTTTATGGGTTACCTACATGATGTAGTTCTCCAATTGCTGCCTTACTGATTCTTCCTGATGTTTCTTTGCCTCAGTGTTTTCAGAAAAGGAAAAGGGTGACCAACCTGAGGATAATGGAACAGAGGACACAATAGGGGTAATCCAGCACAGAATAAGCAAAGAGGTAGTACAGGAATACCTTCTTAATCTAAATGAATTTACGGTAAATCTCCAGGACCAGATGAACTACACTCAAGAGTATTAAAAGACCTGGCAAATGTAATCTCAGAGCCATTGGCAATGATCTTTGAGAACTCCTGGAGAACAGGAGGAGGGTAAACGTTGTCCCCATCTTAAAAAAGGGGGGGAAAGATGACCCCAACAATTATCATCCAGTTAATCTGACATCAATACCAGAGAAGATTCTAGAGCAGATCATTAAACAGAGAGTCTGTGAACATTTAGAAGGCAATGCCATAATCACAAAAAGTAAACATGGGTTTCAGAGAAACAAGTCATGCCAGACTAATCTGCTCTCTATTTTTGATAAAGTTATCAGCTTGGTAGATGAAGGGAATGCTGTGGACATTTGTAGGAGTAATGAGTCTAAAAAATAAAATTGTATTAAAAATTCCAGGATCTAGTCCTTTTAAAAAGCAACAAGAATTATCTCCTTTAAAAAAGAGAGTTAAAAACCATTCATTTACTTTTAACTTCATGCAGAGTGCACTTAAGAATGCTGACTTAAGCTCAATTAACATTTAAAAGGTGTATTGAGAGGTCTGAGATCACTCAGTTAAATTAGACTCATTACAAAACAAAGGAATCAGTTTAAAATGCAAATCAAAGTTTACTGAAGGTATATCAATCTCAATCTACATACTAAAACAAACTTTAAAAAGAGGTTCCTAACTAACTAATGGTATTTAGGGTAGGAAAACTCACCCAGCCTACAGGCTGCATGGTAAACATAATTGCATGGTTACAGGAAAGAAGGTTTAAAATGAAGATGGCTTAAGATGGAGAAAGATGGCTAAAGTTGGCTACAGCCTCATGGAGACTCAAACTTAAAAGAGAACTTACACAGAGCAATAAAATTTAAATTAGGTCATGTGTTGAATGACCCAGCACTCCAGTTGGCTGGAAGTGCCCAGTGAAAATAAGAGAAAGGGAACTTGGGAGAACAAAAGGCATGCAGGGAAAAACCCTAGACTTATCTTAGGATGTGAATGAGGTACACAAGATTGCTTTTACATTACAATGATTATTTCCCCAGATACTACAATATTGCATACCTTGATTTCAGTAAGGCCTTTGACAAGGTTCCCCATGACATTCTTGCAAACAAGCTTGTAAAATGTGGGCTAGACAAGTTAACTGTTCAAGGGATTTGTAATTGGTTGACCGGCCGAACCCAAAGGGTGCTCAGCAGTGGCTCCTCTTTATCTTGGAAAGATGTGACCAGTGGGGTGCCACAGGGTTCTGTCCTGGGCCCAGTGCTATTCAACATATTTATCAATGACTTGGGTGAGGGAATTAGGGGCAAACTTATCAAATTTGCAGATGACACCAAATTAGGAGGAGTAGATAATACCCTAGAGGACAGGATCAAAATTCAAAATGACCTGGATAGACTGGAGAGCTGGGCCAAAACTAACAAAATGAAATTCAATATGGAGAAATGTAAGGTACTGCACTTAGGGCGGAAAAATGAAATGCATAGATATAGGATGGGGGAGACCTGGCTCAATGAGACTACGTGTGAAAGGGATCAAGAAGTCCTAGTAGATCACAAGTTGAACATGAGTCAACAGTGTGATGTGGCAGCTAAAAAGGTCAATGCGATTTTGGGCTGCATCAATAGAAGTATAATGTCTAGATCAAGGGAAGTAATAGTGCCCCTCTATTCTGCCTTGGTCAGATCTCACCTAGAAGACACCACAATTCAAAAAGGATATTGATAAATTGGAGCATGTCCAGAGAAGGGCGACTAAAATGGTGAAAGATCTGGAAACCATGAGGAAAGACTTAGGGAGCTGGGTATGTTTAGCCTGGAAAAAAGATGGTTAAGAGGTGATATGATAGCCCTGTTTAAGTATTTGAAGGGGTGCCATGTTGAGGATGGAGCAGGCTTGTTTTCTGCTGCTCCAGAGACTGGAACACGGAGCAATGGATGCAAGCTCCAGGAACAGAGATTCCACCTCAACATTAGGAGGAACTTTTTGTCAGTAAGAAGATTTTCAAACTACACTGTTATAGTGTTACTATTCCACTTTAACTGCTCTGGCTTCGTCCTGTGGAATTCTGGGGTTTGTAGTTTAGTGATGCATAAGCGCTCTCTGGCTGACAAGGCTAAATGCCCCTCCCTAAACTGCAAATCCCAGGATTCAACAGGAAGAAGCCATAGCAAATAAAGTGGAATAGTAACACTATAACAGTGTTGTCTGAAAATCTCCTAAGAGCTGTTCGGCAGTGGAACACACTCCCTCGGAGCATGGTGGGGTCTACTTCCTTGGAGGTCTTTAAACAGAGGCTGGATGGCCATCTGTCAAGGATGCTTTGATTGTGATTTCCTGCATGGCAGGGGGTTGGACTGGATGGCCCTCGTGGTTTCTTCCAACTCTACAATTCTATGCTGCCCTTGTTGCCCACACAGAAGCAACTCTGCAGCGCCTAACGTCCTGCTTTGCAACAGCTGCAGAGCTGTTTGGGCTAGAATTCAACCTGAAGAAAACAGAAGTTCTTTACCAGCCTGCACCACAGGACGAACACCACCATCCCCACATTGCCATCGGCAACTCTGTGCTCAAGTCCATTCAGCAGTTCATCTACCTGGGAAGGATCATCTCCTCAGATGCCAAGATTGACAAAGAGATCGATCACAAATTAGCAAAGGCATATAGTGCATTTGGAAGACTTCACAAAAGTGTCTGGAGCAATAAACACCTGAGGCAAAGCACAAAAATCAGTGTGTATAGAGCCATCGTACTGTCTATCCTCCTTTATGGATCTGAAACATGGGTCACCTATCGCCACCACCTACGACTCCTCGAGCGCTTTCATCAGCGCTGTCTACGCACAATCCTAAATATACACTGGACTGACTATGTCACGAATGTTGCTGTCCTTGAGCAAGCAGGGATCACCAGCATTGAGGCCATGATATTGAGAACACAGCTGTGCTGGGCAGGGCACGTTTCTAGGATGGAGGACCATCGCCTCCCAAAAATACTACTCTACGGTGAACTCGCCACGGGTCAGCGTAAGAGGGGCACTCCAAAAAAGCGATACAAAGACTCCCTGAAACAACATCTCAGGCTCCGCCCTGGCCTCACATCGGGAGGCATGGAGACGCACTATCCGCAATGCTGCAGCCTTATTTGAGAACTCACGACAAACAAGTCTTGAAGAGAAATGACAATGCAGAAAGAATCACAACCCAAAAACATCACCCAAGGAGACCTTCTGCTGTGCTTTTTGCAACCGGACCTGTTTATCTCGGATTGGCCTTTTTAGTCATCAGCGCGCTTGCAGAAAGCGCGGGATGAGTCCTTCCTGAATCTTCGTTTGCGAAGAAAAGCCAGAGAGAGACAATTCTATGATTCTATTATTCTTCTAAGAATGAAGCTACAGTCTTAGGTTAAATGCACAGCATGTGCAAATAAATGTTACTTTCCTCCCCTCCCCTTTTTTTTTAACTTTGAAGTAAGCATGTGGCGCCCTGATACAGATCTGGTCCATTACACATGAGTAGAGGGTCATAAATCCCAGAGACTGGTGGCTTTCATGTCTGTGAGCTGGTGAGTCCAGCTTAGGTTTTAACCCCAACTTTGAAAATATTATCCAAGATGCTGAATCTAATTTCCCAAATAGATTTAGCACCTTGCTTAACTCTAATGCTCGAAGTCAAACATGGCGTGGATTCACATCCCGCTGACATGGAAGCCACCTTTGTTTAAACATTCTTCTGCTATTTAGGTAGGGGCTAACTTCTCTCCCTTCCCCCTCCAGTGCAAGCTCTAAAAAGGATTTAAAAATCCAGGGAAGCTGGAATGCTTATGGTGGAATAAGTGAGACAGGAAACTTTATGTAGTTGCTACACATTTAATGTAGTAGAGCACAGAAAATTTGACTTCCTTTTCTTCAGGGGGGAAAATTGGAACAGTAATGCAAACCTTAGAGATGTAGTGAAGCTGCTTTCTTGCCTTGATTAAGAGGTGTGAAGTTGATGTCTGCAATTATGTATCAAGCAGATAAATGTTTCACCACTTGACACATTGTCACTGTTCCTTTTCACCCGGTGACATTTTCTCACTGCAAGTATTTTAAATTGGTCTTTTAATCACCACTAAAATGACTTCTTGTTGTTTTGAAAAAGTACACAACCATCTTTAATGAAAGAGGGTTGGTTATTTTTAAAAATCCCACTAATGGTCAAAATCCTATTAAATGCCAGTAGGTCTAAATACCCTAAAGGCACCAGATTCAGGAGCCTGTCTAGACTGCAGAAAGACAGCAGTTTGACACACTTTATCCACCATAGTTCCATCCTATGGAATCCTGGTATTTGTAGGATTTGGGGGGGAGGCACCACAGTTCTCTGACAGAAAAAATACCAGGATTCCATAGGATAAAACTAAGGTGGATAAAGTGGCAGCAAAACTGCTATATTCCTGCAGTGTAGACAGGCGCCCTGTCTGACCTTGGAAGCTAAAAAGGGTCAGCCCTGCATAATACTTGGTTGGGAGACCACCAAGGAATAACAGTTGCTGTAGGCTATAATTCAGATGAAGAGTTAGCAAAATCACCTCTAAGCATTCTTTGCCTAAGAAAATCCTATGAAATTCATGGGGTCACCATAAGTTGACAGGTGACTTGAAGACACACACACACACACACATACACAGCATTCAAACTCTGCCAGCATAGTAAAGTGGGATCATCAGATTACTACTCAGTTTGTGTACATATCCATTCAAAGACACCACTCCCAATCACAAAGTGGGATACCAGATGCCTCCTTATGCAATGGCAAAAATGTTAAATCACTTGTGTTATGGTCTATTGCAAAATTGAACCGGACCCTAGCCCATACTTTGAAAAATCCTGCTCTGATCATCATTTCAGCAACATATTATGTTCCCTCCTCTCCCAATTAAAACAGTTCTGATCTAAATCACACCTACAACACTGATCCAAACCTCCTCCTCCTCTTCCTTTTTTTAATAAGTCATTCATGCAGTCACTCTTTAATAAATGCTATAGTTCAAATTAAACAATACACCTTTAAAAAATAGATTGCCCAGAAAGAAATGATTTAATGACCAGTGGCTGCTCAAGTCCACTGTAGTTTCCCAAATGACATGGTTGTGAGCATATACCAGTATGCACTGGGGAAAAGTGCAATTCCCATGACGGTGTGGAAAGCCAGTTGTGATCTCTTTTCTAGGTGCAACAGATGAACGCTGAGCTCGGGGCCACCCATTTAGAAAGTGTGCCATGTTGCTCCTGGGCAAGGTGATTGTAAAGATGCCAAGACTATGGGAACTCCAATCCACTGAAATATTCATTGCAGATTTAGTTCTTACCCAGTTTTGGCTTTTTTTTTTTTTTTGGCTAAATATATTTATTACTGAAGAACAACCTTGCCATATTTCAACCTATTCTAGTAATAGTTTGGTCCTGGAAATCCTGTTTAAAAGTTGACAGTTCAAAGGCTAGGGTAGTATATTTTATCTCTGAAGAATAGCTGCAGTCTACACAGGCTTGTATTCTAAGAAGTACCCTTTTATTAAAGCTTGCATTACTAGCTAATGGAGCAGTGCTTGGCCTAAATTCAATTTGGCCTAAGTTCAAAAGGAGTAGATGCATTGAATCAATTGGATTTACACACATGCTGATTTACCATTTGACAACTGATTCAATAGGATTACTGCATTTGAGACTAGCAATTAAATTTTGGCCTTTATCTTCAGATCCACTGACTAGCGGGAGTTAGGATGGGATAGAGATGTCCCTCTACCAACACAGTGTCCACCAGTGAGGGATGTTTGCCTCACTGTGGGTTTTTTCTGTGCAAAATGGGTAAATCTATTCATAATGAATAATGCTATAATGGCTGTGTAATCTATTTATGATGAGTAACTAACTCGTTACGTCAAAACATTATTGAGGGGTGGTCAAAGAGATGCTTGACCATTTTTGGTATTTTAACAATAATTTGGTTATAATTGGTAAGCCTCCTTGAGTGCCTTCATAAATGAATTAATTAAACAAACAAATTTTAAAGTGAATTTGGAGCCAGCCTGATATAATGATTTGAATATTGGTTAAAGATTCCAGGAGACCAGGACTTAAAAACCAGCTGAGAGACCTGGGACAAGTCACACCCTCTCAGCCTTAGACAAAGGCAATGGCAAATCTCCTCTCAATAAATGTTGCCCCCCCCAAAAAAAAAAAAACCTAGGAAAGGGTGACTATATATTGGAGTTGACTTGAAGGCATATAACATCAAAAGGAAACTTTGTTTTTTAAAAATTAATAGTACAGTAGCACCCCCCATGTCTGCTGATTCACCAGCCCCTGTTTCAATTATCCCCAGTTGTCAACAGTGGGGGTGGATGGGGGAGGTAGGGGAGGAGGCTTCCGGATGGCTCCAGTAGCTGCAATGCCAACAGGAGGGAGTGAAGGGATGGGAGGGGTGGTCTCGCTGATCTTCTCCTTTCACCCCCCAAGAGGGCTCTGGTGGCTGCAGTGGCGATGGGGGGGGGGAGGGGAGGTCTTGCTTCCCTTCTCCCTTCACCCCTGGCATGGCTCCAGTGGCTGCAATTGTGGGGGGGCGTTTGCTATTATCCATGGAATTCATTATCGGCAGGGCCCCCTGGAACCAATCCCCCATGGATACAGGGGTGCTACGTGTTTCTAATGAGTAATGTAAAGTAATGCTAATGCTAATGTGTAAGCTTTAGAGATAACATTTTCTGTTTCTCGCCCTGTTAATCTCTAATCAGGATGGCCTTCCTGGTAGCATCTAGTCAAGATGGATATATACCGTACCACCTTCAGAATCAGAGGAAGAAGGCCTTTGTACATTACTTGCTAGGGAGCATGAGTGTGAGGTAACGTCACACTCACATCTGGTTGGCCACTGTCAGAACAGAACGCTGGACTAGATGGGCCTTTGGTTTGATCGAGGCATGCCCTCTTTGTGTTCTTAGACTCTGGGATGCCAGTGTAAAAGTTCCATGAATATCAATGTAATACTAGTAGTTTTTGAGCCAATAGTAGACCCTGAAGCAGTGTGTTTTAGGAACGGGAGCTGAGAGTAGTACAAACATGACCTTGGATCTCCTAGATTTAAGATCTCTTTGTTTCCTGCTAACTCCTAGGAGCTGGTGCTTATATTTTTCCCTTCTATTGGTTATTTGCAACCACTAAAAGAGATTTGCGGGGAGGTACCATTAAAGAAGAACAAAGGTAAAAGCAAGCATGTCTTTGAATGTGGCGGACTATTTGCCCTTGCTTTTAGGATTGTTTTGCCTCCTCCCTGATAAAGAGATTATAAAAAAAGCCACTGTACTTTTAAAAATAGGCAATCTCTCTGTCCTATATGCGGCAGTGTTGCTTTATTTCTTGCAGTAAGAAAAGAAAGCTTCAAAGCAAATTATTTTAACCAGCACATCATATAAGTGTATAAATCTCTATTAACTTCAAAACTCTTTACTGGGTGTGCATCTTGCTCCAGTAATCTCTGAAAATACTTTAAAGGCCCCAACCCCGTAAGCAGCCACCTGGAATGTAGTAGCTGCTTTTTAGAAACCATCATATAGGTACTTGAGACCCCAAGGCCTTCTCACTGACTGTCGGCTGCCTTCAAATGAACACTTAGTCATTAATAGCTGCCCAGAAAGATTAACCCATGTGCAACTGCACCAATAGAGCAAGTATTATATGTACTCTAACTGCAGGGAGTCTGTAACTTCTGTCATAATGCAAAACCCTTCTTCTTTAAAGGCCAAATCTGTCCTACAAACCTCCTCTGAGATCAGTTACTGACCCTGCTGTCATTTGATCCTAGCAGCCAATGGCAAACACTTTATTTGTATGGTCCACAAAATATCAGAAAGAATTTTAATCCTCTGATGGCTTTACCAGGGGAATAGCAAGTGCCTTGCATGTGGGGTTGGGGAGGAATGAGAGATCTAGATGGGATAAAACAAGATTTAAGGAGAGGTTCTAATGGTGGGAGGTCAAACCAATAGGTATTTAGCACAACTTGGCTTAAAGGAGTTGCAGTGAGTATTATGTTACCATAACTTGGTGGCATAGCTTGGGGAGAGGAGATGGATACTTTAACTGCTATGGTTCCTTCTTATGGAATACTGGGGTTTGTAGTTTGGTGAGGCACTAGAGATATCTAGCTGAGAATTCTAAATGCCCCTCTATAAACTGCAGTTTCACGATTTCATAGGATGGAACTATGGCAGTTAAAGTGGAATCATAGTGCTATAACTGTGTGGTGTGAAAGAGCCGGTGGGACTGGTCTGTTCACTAGACAGAGTGGGCTGGTTGCTTCAGGTGGTGGAATGCTAAGAGTGGCAGATTGTGTTGCCACCACCATGGCTGTTCTGGAGAGCAAGTTTTTTTCCTTCTGAGCCATCCAGGCCCCAAATGCCTGGCTCTGAGTGGTCCTCTCTGAGGACCACTCAGAGCCAGGCATTTGGGGCCTGGATGGAATGCTGTTTTCCAGAGGGCAGGAGGAGGTGACAGGCAGATAAGGCAAGGGAGGTGAATGAACTGTGGAGAAGATGAAGGCCCTGGTGGTGCAGTGGTTAAATGCCAGTACTGCAAGCCACAACATTATGAGTTTGATCCCAGAGGGCTCCAAGGCTGACTCAGCCTTCCATCCTCTTGTAGGCTGGTAAAATGAGTACCCAGCTTGTTGGGGGCAATTAGCTAAAAATCATTATAAACCACTTAGGGAGTGCTTCGGCACTGATGAGCTAAGGTGAGGGAAATGAGTGAGCAGGACAAGTGAGGGAGGTGTGGTGATGATGATAAGGGCAGTGAGGGTATTTCTCATTCTGCTTCTGTTAGCAGGAGAGTAAAGGACTTGGGGACACATATGTCAGTAAATAACTGATTCTACACAATAAGGGAGCATAATTCTAGATGTATATACATTGATGGTAAGCATGTTTTCCCCCAGCTACACAACCATGAGCCAGTGTGGTGTAGTCTTTAAGTGCTGGACTAGGACTTTGGGAGACCAGAGTTCAGATTCAAGCTCAGCCATGAAAACTCACAGGGTGACCTTAGGCATATCACACACTCTCAGCCTCAGAGGAAGGCAGTGGCAAACCCCCTCTGAACAAAGCTTGCCAAGAAAACCCCATGATAGATAGACACAATGGCAGCAACAACACACGATCATTGCTTGGAAAACTGAGCTTAAGAGGGAAAAAACAGTTATTTCTGAATCATGCCACACTGGCTATTCAACATGCTGATTGGCTAGCCCTTTAGGTAATCATGAGATCTATTATTATTATTATTATTATTATTATTATCTTGCTTTTCTCCCAAGGCTGGGACCCGAAGTGGCTCACAGGTTTTTTTTAAAAAAACACAGAATTAAAATACACAAAAAGTACACATTAAAACAGAATTAATCCAGTTACATCACTAAAACATAAAGTTATGTAAAAGAATAAAATATACTTTAAAATATTAAAAACTTTTTAAAAAGATAACCCTAACCACAGCATTTTTTTAAAAAAAAGCATTATTTGTTAACATAAGATTGCCTTTGAGCAAAAATGCACGAAACAAAAGTTTAACCAGTGAAATGTTTTTTTAACCAAAGGTTTTGAAAAGAAACAAATGACATTTCCATCTTTTTTTTAAAAAAACACACAGACACACCTAGATTTTAGAACAGTTTTTGCAATCACGGCTATAAAAATAACATGGGAGGAGGGGGGGGGGAAATCTACCTTTAGTCTAGGCTGTTTCCTTACTTAAACCAAGTCCTAGTAATAAAGCAGCTTCTTCCAGATCATACAAGTTCTTCACCAGTGTAGTTTCCAGACTTTTCACTCAGTTTCACTTGTTCTGGAGGCTAACTCAACAGCAATACTCATCAGCTTAGATTCTACATTCTGATTTCAAGCCCTTGAACTCTGACTACTTACTTGCTTACTATAATTTCAGTTATATACACTGTTCCAACTAGAAATTGGGGCTGGGGCGACTGGGAGGGGGGCGGGGGGAAGTTTGCATTACCTCAGAAATTCCCTCCAAGCATGACTATCAGTCACCAAAAGTAAATTTTCCGCCTCTGTCTCCATTCAGAATAGGTTTGGGCTCCCTGGGCTGCCCACTCTTTCTAGAAATTGTGAATAAATTTGTGAACCTGCCACAGAAACAAGGGGCTTGTCTATATGAAGCAATAAAATGTGGATTGATGCACACTAACTCCAATTCTCAGCAGCTTTCATTTGTATCCATATTTTTTTTCAAGATCGCAGTTATGCGAAGGCATATGGGTTTGTTTTTCAAACGAACATGCCTGAAAATCAAGATGGTGGGAGCGAGTGAATTACTTGCATTTTTATTGTCACCCAGTTGCCACCACCAAACAATATTTAAAAAAAAATCCAAGGGGTGGAAGTGTGATCTTCCGCTTAAATAAACAGAAAGAAAGAAAGAAAGAAAGAAAGAAAGAAAGAAAGAAAGAAAGAAAGAAAGAAAAGGCTGTTTCATCGCCTCAGCACATGAACACTACAGCAAAAATCCAACATGGCAGTTCTGGGCACTTGCCTTGCCAGCAAGCTCCACCCCCTGCGCATGCCTGACCAATCAGCTTTTTACTTCTGCTCTTATCAGGAATGCACAGCAAAGTGAATTGGTTGTCCCAACGAGTGGGAATACGCATTTCCTTCAGAGTTTTTTTTTCCTTTAATGGGGAAAGCCATAAAGGCTTTTGCCACAGAGTAGTTGGAGTTTTTGCCCCCGTCCTTCTGAATACGGCAAAATGATATGGGATCCCATTTAGACAAATCATATTCTCCTCAAATTCTATGAGGAGTATTTTCACCTTATAGACAAACCCAAGACTAAAGATAGTCTTCTTGCCCAGAAGTTGTGATATCAGTCCTTTCCTCTCAAAAGGATCTATAGGCCTGGATAGAAATCTATGTTCAGAAGAAAACTTTAAGGAAGTTTTAAAAGAAAGTACCCCAATATTGCTCATTGTCATTTAAGTTGTGCAGTGTATAGAGTAGTTTTCCCCTACCCAGTGCCTTGCAGATGTGTTGAATTGTCCTGGAATTCCCAGACAAAATGATGAAAGTGATATGTGTGGGGGTGGGCCTAAAGAGTATATCATCACTTTGTTAGGGCCTAAATACCCTGTCTGATCTTGGAAGCTAAGCAGGGTCAGCCCTGATTAGTACTTGGATGGAAGTCCATGAATGAATATCAGGTGCTGTAGGTTACGTTTCAAAGGAAGAAACTGAAGGCACACACACACACACACACCTTCAAGTTGCCCATTGACGTATGGCAACCAATTAATTTCATAGGGTTTGCTTAGGCAAGGAATACTCAGGGGTGCCTTTAAGATATTTAGGCCCTAATAAAGTGATGATATACTCCAACACTTCATCACTTTTGGAATGCACTAGCTTGGGGAAGGATGTTTTGAAGCAGGTTGGAAATTGTGTAGCCCTCCAGATGTGGCTGGACTGCAAACCCTAACATTTGTCACCATTGACTATGCTGACTACAGCTGCTGGGAGTTGCAGTCCAACATCTGGGGACCACACTATTCCCCCCATATGAGTGAAGTGTTCTGTGAAATAAATCACAGGCACCCTAACAAATCTGGAAATCATTTGTCCCACAGACATTGAGGGAGTACTCTCTCACACACATGCATTTAGGGCCAAGCAACCCGAATCCTGTTTTTTATGGCCAATGATTATTCACAAGCACAGTTACAGTTGTCCTTTGTGGTGGGCTTTAGAGGGAATGAAGTGAATTAGTAAAGTAAAGGAAGCTTTATACATTGTTTTCAAAAACTGTCAAATAAAAACTTTGATTGGATGATGATAAAAAAAAAACAGTGTCTTTCTTATGAGACCTAATATGGACAGACATCCTCAGTACACTTAATCCTCACTTCTTTAGAAACTGATACGAAATGAGTGCATCAGAAGAGATTTCGTGTTCTATGGGTGACTGAAACAGCTATTATACAAATAGGTTCATCTTCAAATATGGCTGCTTAATACAAATATTTAACTTAAATAGCAATGTTTGGTAACAGAACAGGTGATCTGCTAGAGAGTCAAGATCTTAATGGGAAAAAGTGAATATGCAGGCTTAGTTTATAGCAGAACAATACACAAATAGTACTAGCCTCATACCTTTGTTCTCTCTCTCTCTTTTAAAGACACCCCACAGTTGAATCCCACTGAAACTACACCCCACCTCTACATTTCCTCACAGAAAGCCAACACCCCAGGAAACTGAATAATAACATGGGACTACATTGCAGGGCTGTTTAAGAACACTCTCTCCTTTAGAGTTTGGATTAATATCGGGAGTATATTTCAGCACCCCACTGACAGGGAAGTCACCAGCTATCAAGGGTGTACATCTAACCCAGTATTACGTACACTAACCGAAGCAGCTATCCATGGCCTTTCACAATTCCCAATACACAGACACTGTAATTGGTAATGCTAGGGACTGAAAAAGGAACATACCACATGCAAAACATGTGCTTGGACACTGAGTTGTGTTCATTTGCCATTGAATCATAGCTAGACCAAGTACACTTTTTAGTAATGTCTGTTTGGTGTTAAATTTTTCAAAAAAGGAATTTAAATTTTATTGAGAAAGTTATAAGAGATGAGAATAATGAGAAATGACACTTGACAAGTCTGCAGTTTGTTAATGTCACATTTCACTGTAAATCTGTACTTTGATGATGCTCCCCATTTTTTTTTTCTTGAACATGTAAGGCCACAATGGGAAAGTCGCTTATCTATGAGTAAGTAGTCACCTTGAAATCTATGAGGCCTACTTCTGAGTAGACATGTTGATGACGAACTGCAAGTTCTGAACAAAATATCCTATTTAAAATGCAGAAAGCTGATTTGATTTCAGAAATTAGAATCCTTTCAAATGTATCTGCTCTCAAAAGTTACTTTTTGCACTACAGTTCCCAGAATCCACCAGCCCAGCATGGCCAACTGTAATTAAAGAAAGCAACTTTTTACCAAGATTGCATATATAACATACCAACTATATTCCAGAGGGAAAAACAACAGCAAAAATGCAACTTTATATCCTCAAAATCCAAGAATTTAACCTCGAATCTTTAACCTTTGACGGGGCATCTAATTGTTTCCAGAGCAGGCCCCAGGTCACACAATATGTAGCTTGTCTAAAATCTTCTGGTGTCTCTTTAGTAAGTCTCATCTTCTATCACAGAAGTGCTACACTTCTTTTGAATGATTTGTCTAGCAGTATCAATGCCCCTCCTGTGTCTCCTCCATGGGAAAAGGAAAACAGGATGGTCAAAGGGGAAGCAGGATGGCGCCAAAGGCTTCAGCAGCAGGATCTGGTGCTGTAGCATTATTTTTTTTCCTCTTCCCAAGCCCTGCCCATGGAAACATAAGAAACACTCTGCTTCTCTTTAGTGCATAACTTGGGATGTTTAGGTGGGTTGAACTACAGCTCTCCAAATCCCCCAGCCATGCTGCCTTAATGGATTCTGGAAGTGGTAGTCCAGAAAGCTAATTTGTCCAGTCTCTCATATATACTTAGCATAAATTCAGTTCTCTAAGCCCCAATCATTATGTAGTCAAAATTATGTAACATCCACGCATGAGATGGGGCATCAGCAGATCTAAGGGAATCAACCCTGCAGTCTGCAGAAGCAGAGAGAAAGTGGACAAAGCATTAATGGGTGGTGGGTGGTAGAGGACTTCTAGGACGGCCAAGGAGAACTCAGGATTTTAACTTGCTACCAAATGCTGACTGCTTATGGGAAAGAGAATTAGAAAGCTCTGTATGTAAACAGAATATCCTACATGTGGGGCATGCCTGGCTGGCAAGCTGCCTGACTGGCTACAACCCCAAAAAGGAGCACTGCAAATCGTAACGTTTTGTTGCAGATCCCATTTGTGTAATAGTTTATTGTCTAGCTTCCAGGCTAGATGCTGTCAAACAGGATGTGAATATAATAGCCTTTACCAGTTGTCTGTCCCTACAGCATCTGATATTCAGAGGTATACTGATTTTGTATGTAGATGTTTCTTCTAGTAATTATGGCTAAACATGTAGGGGGCACATGTGCATGGAATCTAGAACCAGTGGAAATCTGTGCCATTTTAATACTGGGAAATCCACTAAAATTGAATGGAAAGACTCCATGGCAGAGCAAGGCAACTGTGGCACTCCAGGTATTTTTTTATTACAACTCCTATAATTTTTCACTATTGGCTATATTGGCTAGAGCTGATGGGAGCTACAGGCTAAAAAGGTCTGGAGAATCACACTTTTGCCCAGTCCCCTTCCTTACATATTTAGTGTTTTCAGTTAGACAATGGAGGTTATCAGACAACTTAAATATGATGTGAAAGCGATGTCAGGAGATCGCTAAAGGGGTTGAATATCAGACGACAATGTCCCATCCTGTTATGCTCCCGTGCTGCTCCCATTCTGCCAAAGTCTTTTTTTAAATTGATGGGCTAAGCCATCAATAGATCACCTGTTCCATTTCTGTAATGGAATGACAGGCCACTGAAAAGCTGCCCCATTATGCTGGCGATGCCAGCACCAGTGGGAGGTCCATGGCAGAACACTTCCGGGTGCGAACAGGAGATCGAGGTAAGTGACACACTTTTTTGTACCCTCCCCAGGTTACTTGTATTTTTAAAGTATGTTTTTGTACTTGGTGTAACTTTTTAACCTTTCTTTTTCTTTTTCTTTCTGAATTTCCCATGTGATCATCCTCTCACAAGAATGGCTGGGATTTCCATTCCAGGAAGTGAATGCAGCTCCATTTGAGCTCCATTCACTCTTGGGCTGTCGAGGGGAGGGGGTGGACGCACTATAAGGTAGGTCTGGATTTTTTCTTTTTCTAGCGTTACAGGGGCAGGAGGGGGGAGAATTAGAATGCAGAGAGATGGGGATGCTTTTTTGGTCCCCACCAGATAATCTCCAATGCTTGAATAGGAGGTGTTATGGAGGAGAGGGAGACAGTATTCTTGAAGGCAGGAGTTAATCAAGTGCTGAAGATAATAACTTGATATTTATAGTGAGAACTGCATAAACAGTACAAGAACCCAAAAATCTAAGGGGTAAAAATCTTAAATAAGCAGCAAGAGGAAATGGCCCATGGCCTTAGATGTCTCTACACTAATGTACAGAGCATGGGAAATAAACAAGATGAACTTGAACTCTTAGCTCTCTCTCTCTCTCTCTGGCTTTTCTTCGCAAACGAAGATTCAGGAAGGACTCATCCCGCGCCTTCTGCAAGCGCGCTGATGACTAAAAAGGCCAATCCGAGATAAACAAGTCCGGTTGCAAAAAGTGCAGCAGAAGGTCTCCTTGGGTGATGTTTTTGGGTTGTGATTCTTTCTGCGTTGTCGTTTCTCTTCAAGACTTGTTCGTCGTGAGTTCTCAAATAAGGCTGCAGCATTGTGGATAGTGCGTCTCCATGCCTCCCGATGTGAGGCCAGGGCGGACCACCGTTGGTGATCAATCTGGCCAAGCCTGAGATGTTGTTTCAGGGAGTCCTTGTATCGCTTTTTTGGAGCGCCCCTCCCACGCTGACCCGTGGCGAGTTCACCGTAGAGTAGTATTTTTGGGAGGCGATGGTCCTCCATCCTAGAAACGTGCCCTGCCCAGCGCAGCTGTGTTCTCAATATCATGGCCTCAATGCTGGTGATCCCTGCTTGTTCCCTCGGGTTCTCCCACAAGAAAAATCAAGACTGGTTTGATGAAAACAACCAAGAGATCCAGGAGCTGTTGGCAAGGAAGAGAGCTGCTCACCAGGCATACCTCGCCCAGCCAACCTGTCATGTAAGAAAAGCAGCTTTCCGCCTCACATGTAGCAAACTACAACAAAAACTCCGAGACATGCAGAACAAGTGGTGGATCAATTTAGCAGAAAAGACACAACGCTGTGCAGATCTGGGTGATCATAGAGGATTTTATGAAGCTCTTAAAGCAGTGTTTGGACCTACTTATCAGGTCCAAAGCTCCTTATACAGTACAGATGGTCAAACATTAATTACTGATAAAGCCTCCATCCTAAATCGTTGGGCTGAACATTTTCAAAGTCTCTTTAGCGCCAACCGAGTAGTCCAAGCCTCAGCTATCCAATATATGATACAAAAACCAATGAAAAATGAATTGAACTCTTAGCACAGCAAAGCAAATATGATACAATAAGCATCACTGAAACCTGGTAAAATGAGTCTCTTGATTGCAATGTAGTAACAGAAGGGTCTGTCCTATTTCAGAAAAATAGACCAAACAGAAAAGGAAGAGGAGGAGCATTATATGTCAAGGATGTTTATACCTGTGGAGAGATACATGACTTAAATCCTGGAAGACAGGAGAAGAGAAACAACAGGGATGTAATTGTGGGGGTCTACTACAGACCCCCAAGCTAGACTGGGGACTTTGAGAATGCCTTCCTGGAAGAGATGACCAAACATTCAGAAAGGAGAGATGTAGTAGTAATGAGAGATTTCAACTAACCTGATATTTGTCGGAAGTCAAACTCTGCCAAGAATATAAGGTACAACAAATTCCTCACTAGCCTTGCAGACAATTTCATTGCCCAGAAGGTAAAAGAAGCAACAAGGGGGTCAGCTATTTTAGATCTGATCCTAACCAACAGTCTCTCTCTCTGGCTTTTCTTCACAAATGAAGATTCAGGAAGGACTCATCCTGTGCTTTCTGCAAGTGCGCTGATGACTAAAAAGGCCAATCCAAGATAAACAACTCCAGTTGCAGAAAGCACAGCAGAAGGTCTCCTTGGGTGATGTTTCCGGGTTGTGATTCTTTCTGCATTGTCGTTTCTCTTCTCTTCAAGACTTTTTTGGCGTGAGTTCTCAAATAAGGCTGCAGCATTGTGGATAGTGCGTCTCCATGCCTCCCAATGTGAGGCCAGGACAGACCATTGTTGGTGATCAATTTGGCAAAGCCTGAGATGTTGTTTCAGGGAGTCCTTGTATCGCTTTTTTGGAGCACCCCTCTTACGCTGATCCATAGCAAGTTCACCGTAGAGTACTATTTTTGGGAGACGATGGTCCTCCATCCTAGAAACGTGCCCTGCCCAGCACAGTTGTGTTCTCAATATCATGGCCTCAGTGCTGGTGATCACTGCTTGCTCAAGGACAGCAACATTCGTGACATAGTGTATATTTAGGATTGTGTGTGACTTGGTTAATGGGGTGGAAGTGGCAAGATCCTTAAGTGGGAGTGACCATGCTCTCATGGAGTTTGTTATACAGTGGAAAGGGGAAACCAAGCATAGTCAGGCATGCATTATAAACTTTATGAAAACTGTTTTCAGTAAACTTAGGGAAATACTGGGTGTGATCCCCTGGTCAAGAATACTAAAAGTTAAAGGAGTTCATGATGGATGGGAGTTTCTTAAAAATGAGATATTGAAGGCACAGTTTCAAGCAGTTCCAATGAGGGCAGAAAATGGGAGATGTCTTAAGAAACCCAGATGGGTGACCAAAGAACTTTCAACTGAGAAGGCTAAGAGGTGACATGATAAACATGTTTAAATATTTGAAGGGATGTCATATTGAGGATGGAGCAAGCTTGTTTTCTGCTGTTCCAGAGACTAGGACACGGAGCAATGGATTCAAACTACAAGAAAAGAGATGCCACCTAAATTTCAGGAAGAACCTCCTGATGGTAACTGCTGCTTGTCAGTAGAATACACTGCCTGGGAATACAGCGGAGGTTTCATCTTTGGAGGTTTTTAAACATTGGCTGGATGGCCATCTGTTGGGAGTGCTTTGATTGTGTATTCCTGCATGGCAGAGGGTGGACTGGATGGCCCTTGTGGTCTCTTTCAACTCTATGATTGTATGAAATAAATAAACTTCTAACCACACATGCAGATATTTAACTCTTAATTTGAAGTTGATGGAGATTTCAGTGGGTCACCTCTAAGTATGACAAAGTCTGGACCCAACTTAATACATTGTGCATTTTCCATTTAAAGGGTACAGAGCTCTTCCCTCTGTACTGCTTCTTATTGATCTCAGATTGTAGAATTAAATGTAACTTTCAATCACCAAAAAAGGCATGTGCAGAAAATAGAATGAAATTGCTATTGAACAGGTCTGTCATCAGGCACTTCAAGGGGAACACACAGATATAAACAATTACTTGAAGGAGCACCCACCCTATATATACTTGTCCAAGAACTGAGCTCTGCAGGACGGGCCCTCCCCTGTGTCCCAGCAGTGGGGTCAACATAAAATGGAAGGACATCAGAGAGGGCCTTCTCAATTTTGGCAACCCCACTTGTGGAATGCCCTTCCCTTGGAGGTCTGACTAATACTAATGTTTGTTTCTTTCCAATGCTAAGCCAAAACATGCCTTTTTATTAAAGCCCTTGGAGACTAATTTACTTCAAAATGTACATGTCCATGGTTTTAAATTGTTGTAGCTTTTAAATTTGTTTTAACTGTTGTCTTGTTTAATATGTTTTTATCTTGTTTAGACTGTTTATGGCTTTAATCTGGAATTGTTTTAAATTGAGTCTATTGTACGCCACCCTGTAAACCCAAAACAAAGGGTAGGATATAAATATTTTAATAAATAATACCAATCTGTTAGGCTCAGGGGACTGCAGGAATGTACTTGGAAGGCATAGGCTGCTTCTGTATTTTAGTATGTAGCAAAAATCTGAAAGGCTTCAAGGTGACATCATAGTATACTACAACATCCAGTTTTTACCTAGTGCTATAGTGAATTTTAGTCATCAGTGCGCTTGCAGAAAGCGCGGGATGAGTCCTTCCTGAATCTTCATTTGCGAAGAAAAGCTAGAGAGAGAGAGAGAGTGAATTCAGAGCTCGGAAACATTACCTTTTTGGACTACAACTCCTAGATCCCTCACTGGTCATGCTGGCTGGGGGAGGCGGGATCTGGAAAGGGTAGTCCCCAAAGTAGCTTATCCAAGCTTGAGACTGAGTCCCCATCTTTACTTCCCACCCTTCCTCTGCCCCAAACTAGAGGGAAGTCTGTAGTGTTTCCTCCAAAATGGGCTGTAACTTATATCCTCATTGCAACCTAATAGTTATGGAACAAAATGGGCCAGTGAGGCCAAAGATGTGAAAATAGCATTCAGCTGCCTTGCCGAGCTCACCTCTGCCAATCAGGACTGATCTGCTGGATCGCCACCATGTCAGGGAAAGAGAATTGATATTTGAACATGGTCTGTGGATTTTGCTTCTGCCCCTTTTAGAAACAGAAGTGTGCGTGTGATAGAAGGGAGGAGGAAAAATGTCTGTTTACACATTATACAGTAAATGTGCGTATGATAGAGAGGAGGAAGAAAAAAGTTGAATACACATTCCTTGTATACAAAAGGAAACATATGCTCCCATTATGTCAGTTCGCCCTCTCTCCACATGTGTTTGTTCTCTCTCTCTCTCTCTCTCTCTCTCACACACACACAGAGAGAGAGCAATCCCTTCCACTCCTCTCACTTTTCCTCTTTTCTCCCACATAAACAAATAGGTGCACTTCACTTCCATGTGGAAAGATTAATAATCATGGGGTGGGTTGGATCTCAAGCCTATTTGTGAGTAGAGCATCCTTTATGCAACTGATTTCTCTTCTTGCCTCCTCTCCCTTTTCCCTTGAAAAAAACCCTACATGGTTATTTTTCTGGGTCCTTTTGGGGAGGGGGATGACACTCCTGAACAACGTGGAGTATGTCACAGAAAGAAGCTAAAATAGGAGAGTGTAATTGTCCCAGATTTGAGTAGCGAAACCTTGCATGACCAGAATGCCACTGGGTGACAAGAACAATAATATAATAACAAAACAACCACAGCAGCAGTACTGACAATAATAATAATAATAGTTATATATGAAAATAAATGTGCTTCCTCTGGATTGAGCTGCTTCTGCCAGAATCAGCAGTTTCATCTCCCTTTTGCAGCCCCTGCCTGTGTACCCTAAAAGCCTGTTCTGGAAGGCTGAGAACCCTCCTTGAGCAGGGAGAAAGTTGTGATTGTGATGATGTTAGATATCGCTGTCGGATTTTGGCCATATAAAAAATTAAGTGATCCTAAAATCTTGTCATTTCAAGACCAGAGTTAAGGCTATATCATGACCTGGAAGCTAAGGAGATTATCAGAGAGGGACAAAAATAGCATCCCTGTCTTGCTATCTCCTCTCCCGCCCCCCTCCTGTCCCTATAACACTATAAAAATAAAAGTTTCTCACACCTATCTTTGCCGCTTCTTTCCCTCCCCCCAGCAGCCCAGGAGTTAATGCCATTCTCACAGAGCTGTATTCACTTCCTGGAATGGAAATCCCGGCCATTCTTGCAAGAGGACGATTGTGTGGGAAATTCAAAAAGAAAAAGAAATATCAAAAAGTAAAACCAAGCACAAAAACACACTTTAAAAAATACAGGTAACCCAGAGAGGGTACAAAAAAGTGTGTTGCTTACTTCCATGTCCCAATCGCACCCAGAAGTGCTCGGCACGGACCTCCCAGTGACACTGGCATCGCGCCAGCATAACAGGGCACCTTTTCACTCACCCATCATTCCATTACAGAAACCGAACGACGAATCAATTTACAGCTTAGCCTGTGAATAAAAAGGAGCACGGGGGAATGGAAGGGGCAGGGGAGCATGATGACCTGCCAATGGCATCGTCTGAAAGGGAAGCCCTTTTGCGATCTCCTGGCCTCCCTGTGCTGCTATATTTAGGTCATCTGATAATCTCCTATGGCTGAGGCTTTCTCTGAAGTGCCCCTCAGTCAGGAATGATATCATGCAAGGCTGCAGCTGGCCTTGAGTGCAGCATAAGTTCTGTGTTCCTCCACTTGGTATACAAGTCCACTTTGCTTAAACTAGCCAGCAGCCCTTTGTACAGTGGAGGATGCTATCCTGTCACCAGTGCTGAATTAGGATTCATTTTCCAATCCAATCAGTTTAGGAAAGGCTATGTGTGCATCTTGTCCACCTTAGGCAGCTAAATGTCTGGGGATGGTTCTGTAAAAGACCTCATAGGAAATAAATGACAGGGTGCCAGGTAGGAGGGAGTGGCAGCAGGAAAAGGGAAGAAAACAGGATTACTGTATTTCATTTCAAATTGTCTGATTGCTTTGACCTCTTTTTGGTCCATCAACAGTGTGTTGCTTTCTGTAGGCCTGTTATTAAACATGTCTCTGAAAATAGAAAACCATGTGTCAACCACTTTCCTATTAAAGGGATTGCCACATCCCACTGACAATCACATTGAAGAACAGGAGTTGAGCCATTCCAGTTGTTGCCTCTGGAAAATGGCTAATCCTGTTGTGTCTGACTATTAATTCTATATAGTAATACAGTAACCATGAAGGAGATGGGCAGTGGATGGGAAGAATCTATTCAGTACGCCTCACTCTCAAGCTAGCTCAATGAGGTTTATTCAGAACACAAGCTACATATCTGTAAAACAATGCCTCACCTCAGACTCAAGGTAGTGGGGGCAGTGCTTGGGTAACCACTGAAAGGCAACCTTGGCTTCAAAGTTTTGTCTTTTCCAACAAAGCTGAAAAGACTGTTTCATTCTTGTATATTTGCTTGTATTCTTTTTACTTTGAGTCTTCAGTGTTGAGGTAGGTGATAAACTGATAAATGGCAATTATATCCAGTGAAAAAATAATGTGCAGTTCCTCATACTCTCAAACCACAATTTGCACAACTATGAATATGAGCAGAGTTCCAGAGCTTGATTAGTGGCCATGCTGGCCGGAGAGATTCTAAGAATTCTAGTCCAAAAACGGAACTTTTCTGAGCTCTGCAGATTTCTAAAACTGCTCAAGAATGTAACTCACAACAAGTCAGCACCAGCTTCCTAATGCATTCCTAAACCAAAGACATGCATTATGACCCCCTCCACACACAACCTTCCTTTCGAGGTTGTTCCAGAGCCTCAGGGCCTCAGGGCACGTCTAGGAAGAGAGCCTTTGATCCATTTAACTATTGATCAGATCTCATAGGCAGTAAATCTCCCAAGCAGGGAGTAAGACACCCAGTCTTTCTTGTACATACTTTTGAGACTGAAAGCTTCATAACACATGGCCCATGGAGAATTTGGAAAATTTACTTTCCTGGACTACAGCTCCCGTACCCACCCCCAGAATGTCCATTAGCTCCAGATCAATGTACAAATTTCCTTCTGTTTATTAAATAACGTACTAAAACAGAACCTATCTAGCCTTTTGATATTCCATTACTATAGTGTTTCCAAAGTATTCTTATTTGTTTCAGAAATTATGTGACTTAAAAGCTGCTTCCTGTTCATGTTTAATCCTAAGTAAATCTCCAGCTCAGCTAAAGAGGACTTGAGTGTGCATTGGCTTAAAGCCTAAGGCTTTGATCCCAAGCACACTTACATGGAAGCAAATTTTATGAAAGGCTATGACAATTTAATAATAATAATAATAATAATAATAATAATATTTATTTATACCCCGCCCCTCTGTTAAAACAATCAGGGCGGCTTACAAAAATTAAAATACAATACAGATAAAAATCCCTAAACACCCCCACCCCCACCCCCACCCTCCCCCATAAAAAAATATTTAAAAAATATAAATTAAAAGCAACTGTCTAAAATCACCTTTAAAAACAATAAATACAATAAATAGCCAGTGGACTAAAAGAGGCCAGGATCCCCTGAGGCCGGGATCTAATTAGGAAAGGACTGCCAAAAGAGATCCATCTTTAGTGCTTTTTTAAAGCTACTCAGGCTTGTCATCTGACGGATCTTGTTCGGCAGGTCATTCCACAATTTGGGGGCGATTACCGAAAAGGCCCTCTGGGAGCTTACAGACAGCCTAGATTTTTGTGGCTGAAGCAAATTCCTCCCAGAGGACCAGAGTGCACGGGGAAGATTGTATGGGAGGAGGCGGTTCCGGAGATAAGTTGGACCCAAGCCATTTAGGGCGTTAAAGGTAATAACCAACACCTTATACTGGGCCTGGAAACTGATAGGCAGCCAGTGGAGCGATTTTAATACTGGAGTTATATGGTCTCTCCAAGATGTTCCTGAGACCACTCTGGCTGCCATATTTTGTACCAACTGAAGTTTCCAGACCAAGCATGAGGGCAGCCCCATGTAGAGCGCATTGCAGAAATCTAGATGAGAGGTTACCAGCGCGTGCACCACAGTCTCGAGGTCCTTTACTTCCAGGAAATGGCGCAGCTGGCGTATCAGCCGAAGCTGATAACAGGTGCTCCTGAGAGTCGCATTCAGCCGACTAGTCATCTGAAGTGATGAATCAAGGAGCACCCCCAGACTGCGAACACAGTCCTTAACAGAGAGCGTGACCCCGTCCAGGACTGGAGGTTGAAACCCAACTCCTGGTTTTGGGGCCGCTACCGTGAGCACCTCCGTTTTGTCTGGATTCAATCTCAATCTGTTTTTCCTCATCCAGCCCATTACTGCTTTAAGACAGTCATTAAGAGGAGAGACACCATCGGAATTCGAGGCCGACAATCGGGACAAGGAGAAATAGATCTGCCCTCCTATGAACTATTCTACCATGGCCCCATGCAGCACAAGGTGCTTCAGGTGAAAGGCTGCCTTTGATGGTCTCCATGGCAAAGAGGCCAGTGTAATGTGCATCAAGGCACAAAACACCATGACATGTTGTGTATGGGGTGTGGGGTGTGGAGCCAAAGGGCACTTGAGGCTTGGCCTCCCCCTCCGCAGCTTTTTTCATTGTTTTGGTTTCAAGGAACCAGGAGTCACAAGCTGCTAGCAGGTTCACCAAATTGCTTGTTGCAGGGATAAAAAAAAATGAAATGTTTTGCTGCACCCTCCCTGTCTAGCTGGTATATACCTTGATTCATTTCCAGCCACCTTCCCTGACAACAGAAGCAGCACGCTAAAAGCTTTCCCAGCCAGTCCTGACACTGCCACAGCAGTACTCATTGCCAGGAAGGCTAAGGAAGAGGAGAAAAGGGAGTTCACAGGCAACCCCCCCTCCCTTTGTTGAAGAAAAGGTTGGCAGAAAAGAAGAAAGGAAGGAGAGTGAAGGAGAATGACAGAAAGAGAGGGGAGGGAGGGTCATCCAGAGAGCAGCTGGCATGGAGCCCACCTCTCCCCTCTGCTGCAGGAAAGTACACAGCCATAAACGTTTCTCCAATTGTTCTTCCTCTTCATGCATATATTAGCAGCAGCAGCAGCACCACTACCACCTGTTTTCAGGTAAATGATGAATCATATAACAATTGAAAATTTTTGCTTAACATGCACACACTTTAGCAAAAACAAATACACATAACTGTTTATTAATTATTTTGAATGACACTACTGAACACATGAGGTTTGTCTATTAAATAATGAGATTGTGTTTCTACCTTTCAGATGAATCAGGGAGAACTGATTGTGAATGCTTGAGTGGTGACCTTGAACATGTCTGAATCCACAAGACAAGCATCAACACTCTCAGCCATTCAGTTAATTGTCAGTTGTTGTTTAAAGCAACTGCGTTGTCTGTTGTGTGATGGAAAAATGTTTAAAAGTTGAGCAACATTTCAATTTGAAATTTTTAGTAAAATTGAACAAATACCAATGACATCTTTACAGATGCTTACTGAGGCCTATGGGGAAGACTACATGTTTTGTGTGCATGTGTTTGAGTGGCACAAAAGATTCAAAAAAGGACAAGTCTTTATCAATGGCTTGGATGAGGGAATTAGGGGCATACTTATCAAATTTGCAGATGACACCAAATTAGGAGGAGTAGCTAATACCCTAGAGGACAGGATCAAAATTCAGAATGACCTGGATAGACTGGAGAGCTGGGCCAAAGCTAACAAAATGAAATTCAATACGGAGAAATGTAAAGTACTCCACTTAGGGCGGAAAAATGAAATGCATAGATATAGGATGGGAGAGACCTGGCTGAACGAGACTACGTGCGAAAGGGATCTAGGAGTCCTAGTAGACCACAAGTTGAACATGAGTCAACAGTGTGATGCGGCAGTTAAAAAGGGCAATGCAATTTTGGACTGTATCAATAGAACTATAGTGTCTAGATCAAGGGAAATAATAGTGCCGCTCTATTCTGCCATGGTCAGACCTCACCTAGAATACTGTGTCCAGTTCTGGGCACCAACATTCAAAAGGATATTGACAAATTGGAGCATGTCCAGAGAAGGGCAACTAAAATGGTGAAAGGTCTGGAAACCATGCCTTATGAGGAGATACTTAGGGAGCTGGGTATGTTTAGCCCGGAAAAAAGATGGTTAAGAGGTAATATGATAGCCCTGTTTAAGTATTTGAAGGGGTGTCAGGTTGAGGATGGAGCAGGCTTGTTTTCTGCTGCTCCAGAGACTGGAACACGGAGCAATGGATGCAAGCTCCAGGAACAGAGATTCCACCTCAACATTAGGAGGAACTTTTTGACAGTAAGAGCTGTTCGGCAGTGGAACACACTCCCTCGGAGCGTGGTGGGGTCTCCTTCCTTGGAGGTCTTTAAACAGAGGCTAGATGGCCATCTGTCAGGGATGCTTTGATTGTGTATTCCTGCATGGCAGGGGGTTGGACTGGATGGCCCTCGTGGTCTCTTCCAACTCTACAATTCTATGATTCTGTGATTCTGTGAGAATGTGGAAGATGATGAATGCCCTGGGTGACTTTCCACTTCAAAAACTGAAGAAATTATGGGGGGGGGGAATCAGCCAGATTGTTCAAGAAGACCACTGACTCAGTGTCCAAATGATAGCTGAAGCCATGAACATTGATAAAGACATTGTGTGGAAAAAATTTGCATGAGGATGTCAACATGAGAAAAGTTTGTGCCAAGATGGACCCTTGGGTTCTCACACCAGAGCAAAGAGTGCTGCAAGGAAATTTGTGCTGACATTCTGCAGCAACCTGAGGCGGACCCAAACCTTTTTTTTTTAAAAAAATCATCACTTGTGATGAAACCTGGATCTTTCGGTATGATCCTGAAACAAAATGACAGCCAATTATGCACTGGAAAACACCATCTTCATCAAGAATGAAAAAAGCACATCAAAGCAAGTCCACATTCAAGCCATGCTCATGGTTTTTTGGGGATTTTTTTTCTCATCAAGGGCATACACTTTTGTAATTTTGGCAGAATTGGTTCCAGAAGACAGAACAGTGAACCAGCATTATTATAAGGAAGTTTTGACAAAGCTGAGAGAAAGAGTAAGAAAAAAAGACCAGAACTGTGGAAAAATGATTTCATTCTTCATCAAGACAATGTATCTGCTCTTCTGTGAAGTAGTTTTTTGGCTGATAAATACATTACTACACTTGAACATCCTCCATATTTGCCAGATTTTGCACCATGCAACTTTTTTCTTTTCCCTAAAGTGAAATCGGTGCTTAAAGGAACACACTTTGAGTCAATTGATGCAGTAAAGAAGAAAACAGCAGATGTGTTGAAACAAAGTCAGAAATTGATCTGTTCCATGCCTGTGAGTGCGAATGGGGAGTATATTGAAGGGGACAAGGATTAGAATTGTAATATATATAAAGATGGGTTGTTGTATCAGTCTCGTCATTTAATAGACCTCATATTTGTAAGCAATTCCCCAGATTTTAGCCACTTGCCATGTAAACTTTATCCCCCCCCCCCACCAACAAGAAAAGATGGGATGAAATGTGTCCCAACAAGTCTTGAGTTTTAGGACTGGGATACTTTTTAATGCTAAAAAATTAAAATTCGACACCGGTTTTTGGCAAACCATGATGCACCAGAGCAGAAGAAACATAATCTGGGAATCAGTAGGCTATCTCTGTTTGGGATATTCATATTGCTTTCATGAATGATAGTGGAATTCTCACTGGGGTCAAGAAATACCACAAAGTGCAAGAAATTGTATGTTCTACCCAAATTTTGTCCCTAACCCACAGGACATTGGAATTCTCATTGAGATTGGAATATACCCCACAGTGTAGTTTTTCCCACAGATTGTTCAGGTAATTGTATTTCCCATTACTATGTATGGGTGTGACCACTGGGGCATAAAATCAACCCTTTTGAGAAGAGTTCTGTGGATACCCTGGATGGCTAAGAAGACAAACAAATGGGTCCTAAGAACAAATCAAGCCTGAATCAAGCCAAGATGACTGAACTGAGGTTGTCGTACTTTGGCCACATCATGAGAAGACGTGGCTCTAGAAAAGACAATAATGCTTGGAAAGGTAGAAGGCAGTAGGAAGAGAGGAAGACTGCATGAGGGATAGACTCGATCAAGGAGGCCATGGCTGAATATGCAGAGCTGTTGAGTATAGGGTGTCTTGGAGATGTCTCATTCACAGAGTCACCATGAGCTGAGGTCAACATGAGGGAGCTAACAACAACAACAAAGGAATCATGTGGCCCTCTAGATGTTTTTGGACTCTAACTCCCATCACCCCTCACCTACACAGCCAATTGTGAGAAATTCTGGGATTACAGTTCAACAACACATGATTCCCAGACCTGCTCTAGTGTATGAGAGTTAAAGATAAATAAGAGATTTATTTTCCTGTAAATGCATAGTGCCTGAAAACAACATAATGACAGTACACGTGTAATTTTCATACCCTGTTTAAAAAAATATGGGCCCTCTACAGTTATCCTAACCATGAAAATCAAAGATAGGCAATATGTAACCCTCCAGATACTGTTGGCCTTTGAATCCCATTAGCTCAGTGAGCATGGTCAGTGGTTAGGAATGATGGAAGTTGTAATTCAGCAACATCTGGAGGAGCACAAGTTACCTACCTCAATGTAGAATGAACATGTATAAATGGGTGAGGAGGAGACCACCATAGTGGCAGGCCCTGCCCTGTGACTGATACGATTTCATGGGTATTTATTCTACCCAGCTGTTGGAAGATGGGTGTGCTTTGCCTGAACCTGTTAGTTCTCCTGCAGGCAATATGGGGAGATGGAAAGGGACACAATCTTGTCCTTTGCTCAAGACAGTCAAATATTTTCGGGCATGTTGGCTTTCCATGCAGAGTCCATCTAGCTCAGCCACTGCTAGTAGTTCTCCAAGGTTACAGATAAAAGTTTTTCTGAGCCTTACCTGGAGATGTTGGAAGCTGGGCTTTGGATTTTTGCATGTGAAGCAATGAGTGTGTACAATGCCCTGCATGTAACATGGAGTCAGCCTCACAAATTGAGACTCAGAGGGTATTAAAATTGCTTCCATGAGACATAAAAATCTGAAATCAGATGCATCTTGATTTATCAGTGGTAAAAAAAGCCCCAGCCCAGCATAAAGTATCACTTAAAACAATAGCCATCACACTAAATGGAGAGAAAGCCAGATGATACTTATAATGGAAAAGAGGTTTCTCTCTTTGTATACTTAAAACCATTCTAATATTGGGAACTGAAAGAACTGCTGTGGCAGCCAGGAACCTTGAGTCTACAATCAAGGAAAGCCACACCTGTCACCATCTGGAAAGTTCCCCATCTTGGAAAAGTTCCTTTTCTGAAATATAATCCCCAGAGTCCCCCATCCACATGCTGAGGGCAAGGCGTGTGGGTTCTGGGAGTTGTAATGTAAAAACCAAACAACTTTTCCAAACTTTGCTCTCTTCTCCATGTATCAATTCTCCAAAACTGGAGAGAGGAGAAATGTCCAGAGGTGCCCAGAAATACATCTGTACTCAGCATGTATCTTTGCCTGTCGAACACAAATGTGTGTGTAGGCTGCATAGCTGTATTTATATTCCTTAATGGAAATATAAGGAAGTAACTGACAGTGGGTTAGATGGCATGCTGTTAAGTATAATTTCAAAGGAAGATGAAAGTATTCACATTTGTTAAGCTGACAGGACAAGATGAGAGCTGTTTGAGAGACAGGACAAAAAAACTTTCCATCCATTTTTTCTAATTAGTGTTTGGCAGACTGGATTGTTTTATGTGGTAAGAATTTATCAGGGGTGGAAATAGTATGCAGAAGTATAGGGCTGTTGATATAATGGCAGTTTTTCATCACGTCAGAACTAGAACAGGTGCTCTGTTGAGGTCATGGCAAACGTTTCTTTGAAGGGAACAGTGATTGATGGGGTATGTTTGCAGTAACTACCGGTATATAATTCACCAATTCACTGTGTTTAATCATGGTGATTACAGAGGTTTGTGGCTATGGTGCATGCATTTGTTGGCTGCTGGGACATGTTTACATGGGGCATTACAACCAGCATATTTGAAGCTGCAACTTTAAATGTATATATTATACTCACTCTCATAAATAACTCCTGGTGGCACTGGAGTGAGCTTATGCCACACCGAGCAATGGCATCACTTTAAAACCCAAGCCTGTGATGTAATTCCAGCGTAGTTTTTAAAAAGTACAGAATGTGGCACAGGGACTGGGACTCAGATTTGTAATATTTTTGTCCTTTCCATGTGGCCAGCGTGTGTAGCTGTTCAAGATGAAAAGGCTGACAAAAAAGAGAGTGTGTGTCAACTGTAATTTCAAAGTGAGACTTGTAAGTGTTAAGTACCAAAAGTCCTCTGCCCAGCTTGGTGGATCTGGCCATTTTGCTTTCTTTCACATCCCCCCTTTTTAAAAAAATAACAACCCACAAGTTATTTTCTTCACTTTAATAAAGAAATTGTATAAGGTGGAACTGCATATACCACTTCATGCTCATTGAAAGAAAATATTGTTTATGTATTTATTTAAAGTATTTCTAGATCACTTCCTGAGGGCTCCCGAGGTGATGAACAAATAAAAACTAATTAAAACAATATTGAGATGAAAGCATTTTATAACACATTAAAATACTCCTTTTAAAAAAACCAGTGGAATAAATACAGAAATTTAAGGATTTTTAAAAGTTCTTATGACAAATGAACTGAGCAAAAATTCTTCATCATTCCTAGCTGGCTAGATTACAGTATATATATATTTAAAAATAATTTGTTAATTATATTTCTACTCACTTTCGTTAGTATTACTGTAGATGCTTTTGAGATTATACTGATGCTGTATGTTGCTCTGGGTACCTTTAGCAGAAGACCAGGGCTGCTGCTACACTACAGAAATAATGCAGTTTGCCACCACTTTAACTGCCATGGCTCAATGCTATGGAATAATGGGATTTGTAATTTTGTGAGATATTTAGCCTTCTCTGTCAGAGAGCTTTGGTGCCACAACAAACTACAAAACCCAGGATTCCATAGGATGGAGCCATGGCAGTAAAAAAGTGGTGTCAAAGTGCATTATTTCTGCAGTGTGGCAGAAGCCCAGGACATAAAGAATTAACAATGATAATGTTATCATTATGAAGAAAGTTGTAAACTCATTCCATGAACTGCATGAAGATCGTTTTGAATTCAATGTTTGGAATCTCTAGTTTGGGGGAGGAAGTATCAAACCTCTTTTGTAAGACCTTTGTCTGAGACACTGAAGGGCACTGCCAGTACGGCCAGTCAGAATAGGCATATTGGGTCTAATGGAGAAATAGCTGAATTTGGTATAAACTATTTCCTTACGTTACTTAACTCAGTAATTCTTAAACTTTGGTCCTCAAGATATTTGTGACTTCAGGCCATATATTTCCTGGGTACTGGCCATACTAGTTGGGTCTTCTGGGAGTTGATATCCAGAACATCTGGAGGACAAAAGACTGAGAACCACTACTTTCATTGGATCACAAGCCTAAACCTGGGACCCATTCACACAACACAATTATAATGCTATTATTCCACTTTAACTGCCATGGCTCCATCCTATGAAATCTTCGGATGGATAGCCTGGTGAGGCACTATAACATTCTGGCTGAAAAGTCTAAATGCTCTTCCCTAAACTGCCAGTCCCAGAATTCCATAGTACGGAACCATGGTTCTAATTCTGTAGTGTGAATGGGCCCATGGTTGTACTAGTTTGGACAGCAAGTCCTATAATTCCTGGGCACCAGCCATATTGATCGATTGATTGGATTTATATCCTGCCTTTCTCCCAAGATGAGATTCATACTAGTTAGGATTTTGGGGATCCAAAATATCTGTAGAACCAAAGGTTAAGAACCAATGCTTCAACTGGATCAGGAATGCTGAACCTTTAGTCTTTTAGACGTTTTGGCCTACAGATTCCATCAGTATTTCTCACAATGTCCAAGGATTGTGGGAACTGTAGGCGAAAACACCAGGTGGCCCAGAGATTCCCCACCTCTGAGGTGAAGAAACAAGGCAGATACTCTTAGTGTAAACCACATATCCCATGCATTGCCTATTTTGGCCCGCAGCTTGTTTGCCTTGTAACGACCCAATGACATCATTGAGAGCTGGGTGAGAGTGTGCATCTTTTCCCTTGGCTGAAATTCAGTAACCCTCTAGATACTTTGCAAGAAGCCCAAGGCAGCAGGACTTGCAAAAAATTCTGCAACCTGAGGCTCTTCAATAAATGTTTTCTCTTTGAAGTAACTGGAATATTATCCGGCTAGTTAACACCTGCCCGGTCCTGTTCTAAAACCCAGGCTTTGTGATGCTTCAGCTTTCTGTGACACGTTACATGGAGCCTGCAAGCCTTGTTGAAGTCAGGGTGGCTTTAGGGTATGGCTGCTTGAGTCACCCTTGCAGGACCTCCCTGCTTCTTTCTTAAAGGTCTGATCCAATTACCCTTTCCAAGAGGCTGATGTGAATTATGGGAGCCAGGTGTCACCTCTGAAAAGCAAGGAGCTAATTTTACAAGATGGGGGGGGTTATTTTGCAGTCTAAAACCCCCACCATGCTGCAGGCAGCTTCTCACGTGCCCTCCCCTCATACCTGGTACCAAAGTCAGCAATTTGGAGGGGGGTTGGTTAGTGCCAAACCTCCTATGAAGAATCAATTTTCATTGCTTTGGAGTCCTATGGCAAGGAGGGTGTGTGTGGATATAGAGAAAGGATCACCCTTCTTTTTGTGAACCAGAAGGTATTAATCCTTGGCCTCTGCATCGTGGATCAAGCATGGCGAAGATTACATGGTGTGGCTTTGCCAAATCAGAGGAGTGTTGTTGTTGTTGTTAGAAATGTAGTTCATTAACACAAAAGCTTGTTTTTACTCAGATCAAGTTGTTAATATATTGGCCCTCTTTGTCCACATCCCAATTTCTTACACTTGGAGGTTATTTTTCATAGAACCTGGGGAAATGACTTTTGGAGACTACAGCTATGTTCTGTCTGAGGATTCTGGGCTTTGATTTCTGAAAGTTGACTGCACTGCTCTAATGGGTCAAAAGCAGATCTGCCTTCTTGTTGAGTTACTCAAATTGCGTGGAGTCCACTTGTGTCAAAATATTAATATGGTGAATTTTAATTAGCTCAAATATGGCACTGAGAGGCCGGGGAACTACGGGACCTTTGGACTTACGTATACTGGTACTCACTGATGAGGCTCCAAGCAAGAAAGTAAAATAAAATGTTTTTTATTGAAAAATGGTCATGGAAGCACTCACACTTTCACTCACTCTTGAAGCAATCACACAAGGCTATTGAAGAAAATAGGAAGTATTGGGACAGAGGAATAGAGTTCGGAGTGATGGGCTATTCTATACCTGTCCGACAAGCAGAGATTCATGCAGAGAAGAAGTACGACTATGTGCTCTGGGTGACACAGCAAATCAGCAGAGAGACAGCCTCTGGGAAACCGAGCACACTTTGGCTGTGTTTTTGGATGATATTTATACTCAATATTTACCCTTAAGGGGTGTTTTAAGTGGAAAATAATACCTGAACAGGTTTCCCACAGTAATAGAAGTTCTGACTTTGTTGATTGTTGTTAATAGTCGGAACATTAAGACTGATGGGTTTCAGGCAACCTCCACTTTGTATGAGAGAGGTGTGAAGGAAAACCATTTACAGCACAATGGGTGTTCCTGTCACTGGATTGTGTTGGAAGTATGACTCAATAGCAGGTGCATCCGGGAGAATTAGCACATCCCATCCTAGCAATTTGTCTAAGGGGGCTTCTCATAATTACTGCATATTTGCGTTTTGGGAATTTTCCATGATCCCTTCTCAGGCTTTGGGCAAACTTTCACTCAGTCCCTATTTGGGGGGAAGTCCTGGTCTACTTCTAACCATATGAAGAATCAATACAAGCCAGATTATGAAATATTGCCAATTAATGAATTATTTGAAAAGAGGAGGTGTGGGGTAGGTAATAATCCTCCCCAAAATGGAATTCATTCACAGAATTGCATTTTTAAACAACTGCGTGACCGACACCCAATATCTTGAAAAAGAAAAAACCAGGAAGGCGGATTTGAGAATGAAGTTGTTTTAGTCCCTCAGTTTCTAGGCCAAGCTGAGTTGAAACAGGTCTATCTTACACTATGAAAAACCTAACTTTAAAAGGGAAAGAAACTTAACTCTAAACTAAGCTTATTTGCAGGAATGTGGGCAGAAAAAAGGGGTGAATGACAGAAATAGTAAAAACTGAACAATGGATAGGTGTTCTGTGGGAGTGAGGAAGGATAATAGGAAATGAAATGTAGTAATGAAAATTACTTTTGCAAACACACACACAGAGTAGCCTAAGGAGATTATCAGATGGGAATAAAAAAGTGTTCCTGTCCCACAATTTCCTTTCCTGCCCCTGTCCTGGCACAAGAACAAAAACTTTCACATTTACCTGAATCGTTCTTGTGCCAGGAAGCTGGGGGAGGGTGATCGGGCTGGCGATCGGAGGGTGGAGGGCTGGTGATCGGGGTGCAGGGAGGGCTGGCGATCGGGGAGTGGAGGGCTGGCGTGCAGGGAGGGGCAATCTGGGCGGCGGCAGCAGGGGCCTGTCATGAGAGAGGCATCCGGAAGTGGTTTTACACTCCAGACCTCCCACTAACGCTGGCATCCCGCCAGCATAATGGGCATCTTTCACATGCCTGCCATTCCATTACAGAAATGGAATGACGGATCTATTAGTGGCTTAAGCCGTGAATTTAAAAAAAACACGGGGGCAGCATTGGAGCAGAACGAGAACAGAACGGGCAGGGAGAACATTGTGTGAAAGGGGAAGCCTTTCCCGATACTCTGGCATCCCTTTTCCGCTTTATTTGCTGCGTCTGATAATCTCCTAAATCTTACAAAGCAAAACCCACCAAGTTTGTAAACGCAATACAATAAAACTGTATATACAGCAAAACAGCATTTATGAAAAGGTATTGGCAATGGTAAAACAGCATCATGCATGTAATATATCTGCAGCAATGAGAGAGGAGAAAGTCTTTCCTCCCCCTCCCCCCGCCCCAGTAACTGAAAGAATCGCAAATTTTAAAGTCCAAAAGCACTTTAACAACAAACAGTTCAGGATGCATTTAGTGGTAAATAGTACAAGCCAAATTATGAAATATTGCCAATTAATTAATTATTGGAAGGGAGGGGGTGCCAGGTCAGGTAACAGTTGTTCTTTTCTGTTTGTATTGGGTGGGGGGGGGTGCAATTTCATGTTCTGTTCCTGGGCTTCCCTAGGCAATTGGTTTGCCATTGTATGACTCCTGTCTTCTTTGGTGGGGTGGAGGGTGAAATGTGATTCTAGAGTACAGGCTTCAGAGGACATTGGCCAAAATCCTAAAATCTTCAGTGGGGAAAACTCCCTAACAGTACAGGGGGGCCTTGGTATCTGCTGGGGTTTGGTTACATGATCCCACCTCACACACACACACCATGGAAATAAAAATCTGTGGATGCTCAAGTCCCATTATATACTCTCTCTCTCTGGCTTTTCTTAGCAAACGAAGATTCAGGAAGGACTCATCCCGCGCTTTCTGCAAGCGCGCTGATGACTAAAAAGGCCAATCCGAGATAAACAAGTCCGGTTGCAAAAAGCACAGCAGAAGGTCTCCTTGGGTGATGTTTTTGGGTTGTGATTCTTTCTGCGTTGTTGTTTCTCTTCAAGACTTGTTCGTCATGAGTTCTCAAATAAGGCTGCAGCATTGTGGATAGTTCGTCTCCATGCCTCCCGATGTGAGGCCAGGGCGGACCACTGTTGGTGATCAATTTGGCCGAGCCTGAGATGTTGTTTCAGGGAGTCTTTGTATCGCTTTTTTGGAGCGCCCCTCTTACGCTGACCCGTGGCGAGTTCACCGTAGAGTAGTATTTTTGGGAGGCGATGGTCCTCCATCCTAGAAACGTGCCCTGCCCAGCGCAGCTGTGTTCTCAATATCATGGCCTCAATGCTGGTGATCCCTGCTTGCTCAAGGACAGCAACATTCGTCACATAGTCAGTCCAGTGTATATTTAGGATTGTGCGTAGACAGCGCTGATGTGGCATAGTAAAGTGGTGCCCCTTAAATAAAATGGCAAAAATCATGGTTTGCTTTTTGGATTTTTTTTAGGTGGTGGTGGATATTTTATAGCCATGGATGGTTGAATCTCTGGATACAGAATCCATGGATATGGAGAGCTGACTATACTACCATTTTAACTTCTGCACAGTGTATGTAAGAAAATCAGATGCACTGTACTATGTTCACTGTTCCAGATTAGGGAGGTCAACTTAATGTGCCATGTCAACACACATCTAATCCTGGAGCTACCGGTAGCAATCCTACAATATGGCTATTCCAGGAAATATCAGGTGCTGCACGCTATATTCAGAAAAAGGCAATGGCAAATCATCTCTGAAGAAATTTTGACAAAAAAACAACAACACAACCCTATGATAGAGTCAACGTAAGTTAAAGTTGACTTGAAGGCATGTAAAGTTGACTTGAAGGCACCACCGCCATCTTTAGAATTCTTTGCCAGAGACTTCTAGTGCCCCACAAGCCCCAGGATTCGATAGAAGGCAGCCATAGCATTTAAAGTGGGATCAAAGTGTGAAAGGGGCCCAGAAGTGGGAAAAGTAACATTTTGATTGCAACTCCCAGAATCCCCCAGCAGAGGGATTCTGGCAGTCCAAAAAGTCACTTTTTAAAACTGTTTTGGGATAAATTTTATGAAATATGGCATATAAATGTTAAAAATAAAATAAAATATACTGCCTGTATCCTCCTGATCAGAATTCCAGAAATAACAATGATATCAACATTCTGTGTTAAATGAGTTGTCAGTAGATTATTTGCATTACACAGAATTAGGGGCTCACTCTGTTGTGAATAGCTTCAGGAGGGGAGTTGGCTTTGCTTGGAGCTTTCTGTACAGTTATCAGGAATTGCAAAAAAAGTCTTTTACTAACCAAAAACCTATTCTTCCCACGGCAGTTGGAGAAATTAGGATGTTAATCGCTACTGATGGAAGCCCATTGACTTTAAGGAGTGTACTGTAAGCATGATTAAGTTTGGATCTAACTGTATGATTGATATATATATATATATATATATATACACACACACATGTTAAACAGAGATCATCATGGTCTGAGACATTATGTGGCTTGATGCAGAACCCCAAACACACCCATCAAAATGCATAGCATGCCCCCCTCCCACCAAGGCCAGTCAAATCTTTTTGATACCTGCCAAAGAAAAATCTCATGAGCATTATCATCCCATCCTTGACAGTAAAAATGCCATTATAAACAGTTTCCTGTCCTTTGGCATCTGCTGCCTGAGTCTGCCTAATGGTAGGGCTGGCCTGAGACCAGAACAATGCATTTTGTTCTTACCTCATTACCCTTCTTTGGTGCTAATCTGATGAAACCCCTTTGGACTTTATAGAATTACAGACTTTATATACTAATTACTGTAGGTACCTTTGAATCAGAGCTCTTCTCTAGCCAGGTTTGGAAAATAGCTGTGGTGATATGAGAACAAAATGTGTGTGTGTGTGTGTGTGTAGGTAGGTAGGTAGGTAGGTTACAGCAGCTGCAGAATATCATATGAATTGGTTGCTGAGTTTGACAGGACTCGGTACTGAGGTTTTTTTCCACATCAAAAAGATCCTTCTCAAGAGAGCGCTGGTGGGGATAGAAAGCCACCTATACCAGGTTGATCCATGTGTGCTGTTCAAACTGCAACAGCTACATTTCATATAACTTATTCATTTTTTCCATTAGCCAGCCAGCCAGGCCTGCCTGATAAGTCTCATGGGGTGGAGAGGGGAATCAAAGCACAAATGAAAACATTGAGGTGGATTCTTGCAGCTGTGAGGTGGACTGGATGACATCTGGACCATCTCAGATGTAGTGCTGGCAGGACAGTTATGGGAGCCCTATCCCAAAAACAGATTTTCCAAATTCTGTTTATACAGAGAGAGTGTTTTCTTCCTCATTTTTATTTATTTATTTATTATTATTTAATTATATGGCTCTGTGTATGCACTTGCATGTATGGATATATGGTAGGCGGGAGGATGAAAATGGCTTGGCCACAGAGACAAGGACTGCAGGTATGCCTCAATTAACAAAGTTTCTAACAAAGGCTGCATCTGCCATGGCTCAATGCTATGGAGTCCTGGGATTTGTAGCTTGTTGTGGCACTAGAGCTCTCTGACAGAAAAGATTCAATATTTTACAAAACTACAGATCCCAAGATTCCATAGCATTGAGCCATGGCAGTTAAAGCGGTATCAAACTGGATTATTTCTGCAGTACAGCACAAGAAGCTCCTTTTTACAAAGTCTTTTTATACTTGCCCAGCAAAACTTACCCTCTGTCTATCTGGAAATTTTTGGGTTTTTTTTGTTTTGTTTTGGTTTTTTTAGCAATATCAGCATCAGGAATATGGTGAAAGAGGGCTGGAGAAGGACAGACTTTTGATGCTAAGTTGCAGCAATGTGCCTGAAGTATTTATGTACTTATTATATTTATTTATAACCTACCTTTCTTCCAAAATTGGGAGTCAATGCAGTAAACCTTGAGCTCAGAAAGAGTGAGACTCTGTTCTCTATGACCCTGCTGTAGCTGTGTGTGCCTGCCTACAACAGGCCAGGTAAACATCACTGCCTATAGAATCCCTTACTGAGCAAACTTGAGAATATATAAGCCTGTCTCACAACTTGCCCCCCTAAACAAGTTTTTAAAAGCCTCAATTTATGTGTTTGGCCACCAAAATGGAAATCATAGGAAAAGTGGAGGCTGATGAAAGAAAAAGTCATCTTTGGGACAAGCCATCAAGTTGTTTCTAAAAGGTTTAAAATGGTTTTGTTTACTTATGCATGGCTTACTTCATCCATTTTTTTTCATCTGAACATGTTGGATTGCTGTTCTTTATGTGGCCTAGGAACGTCTCTCTATTCTTTCCATTTTATTTCTTCTTCTGGTACCAAATCTTCTATTAAATAAGTAACACCCCCAAGAACATATCTACTTGGTTATACCTGCATTGTTTATTCATGTACACAATCAAAATATATTTCAATAAAATGTATATAAAAACAAAAAGAAGTTGCCCCTTTTTGGATTTCTTATACTCTTTGTTTTGCTCAAAGTGTGAAAACGGGTGTGGTAAAGATGCACACAGAATTATTCACATATTCTGAAACTAGAATAAGAATTGTTCTGTAGTGCTCTTCAGTTCCATTTTGTCCCTGCTGTGGGACACCCCCTGATTGCTAACAGTTGTGAACGTGATTGATAGATTGACATCACATAGCTCCTAGGGAGAGTATAATCACTCTCTGCTGTTTCTTCTCAGACTATAAGGACATCTTTCAGGAACAGGGAAGACCACCCTCTTAGTCTTAACACTTCAGCCTGAGCAATTAATGCCAATACCCCATCTCCAAGGTAAATAATGGCTTCTTTTGTAAAGTCAAAGGCTTTCACAGCCAGCATCCATATATTTTCCTTGGGGTTTTTTCAGGGCTGTGAGGCTGTGTTCCGGAATAGTTTCTTTCTGAAGTTTCACCTGCATCTGTGGCTGGCATCTTCAGAGAATGGTTGTCAGAAAGAAACGATTCCAAAACACGGCCTCACAGCCCAGAAAAAAACGAAGGAAAATCAATGGCTTCTTTTGATCTGACTTGATTGGTCAGATCTTTGGATTCCATCAGCAAGTTTTCAAGCCTTCTCACAAGGATGGAATGAAAACTAATTTTAAAAACACCAGCCTTGTGCCTCCTGAACATTTAACCGTTAAATGCAGCATCTCTTGCAGCATAAACTTTGAAAGATCAGAACCTGAAGTGGGTGGTTCAGGGCTGGCTCTACCATTAGGTAAAGTGAAGGGTTGTCCCCAGATAGCAAATGGTAGGAGGCCAGGAAAAACAGCAAGGTGTTAGAGGAGAGAGTTGTATCTGCCATTGGCCCTCACCCACTAAGATGGCTGGGCTGTCCTCAGCAGCAGTGGAAGACATTGGCTGCTGACACACTGCAGAAATAATGTAATTTGACATTACTTTAACTGTCATGCTGTGGAATTATGAGATCTGTAGTTTTGTGAGATATTTAGCCTTCTCTGTCAGATAGCTCTGGTGACCATAATAAACTACAAACCTCAGGCTTCCATATGGAGCCATGATATTAAAACGGTGTCAAATTACACTATTTCTGCAGTATGTCAGCAGCCATTGTTTCATCACCAGTATTGAAGTACAGTAGAATTCAGCTGCCCTTCTAGTTAGCTTTTATACATAGGAGCTCTGTTGCCTCAGGCAGCAAAATGTCTTTGCCCAGCTTGAAAGGTTGAAACTGATCGCTAAACATTGGCAAATGCTACATATTACACTGAAGGAAGGGGCCCATAATATATCTGCATAAGTTTTTCCATATGACTTTCTAATGAAGTATTGTAACGTGTGTATGATTCCCATCTTCTTTTCTATATATATATATATATATATATATATACACCTCCATATGTACACTGAGGAGCCTCATAGCTTTTTAGGACTGGCCTCTGTCCAAATGTCAGCAGAATCTTTCATTAAACACTATTTAATGTTTGTGCAGAATCTTGGTTATGCCAAACATCTCCATATTGGTATTCACTCAACCAAACTCAAAATATGCTCGATCTGGATTATTAAACCTGGTCTTAAAAAGGTCTGCTGCTTCTTGTAAAGAGAAAGTGCTTGTAATTTAAAGAAATCTAATCTCCTGAAAGTGTCCCCTGCTGAGTTTGAGGAGATTTTCAGACAGGCAAAAATCTCCCCTTGCCGCGCGAGCAGCCTCCCGAAACTGCTGCGCGGCAAGGGTCTTTTTCGGACCGCGCTGTGCCTGTGGCGAAACCGTCCGTGTCACTTCCGTGAAGCTTGGGACGGCTCCGCGTCATATTTCAAGCACGGGCAGCCTCCGTGATTGAAATATGGCGCGGAGCCGTCCCAAGCTTCACGGAAGTGACACGGACGGTTTCGCCACAGGCACAGCGCGGTCCAAAAAAGACCCTTGCCGCGCAGCAGTTTCGGGAGGCTGCTCGCGCGGCAAGGGGAGATTTTTGCCTGTCTGAAAATCTCCTGAGACTGACATCATGTTTGTCTGAGTATTAACAGATTCAGCCAGGCTTGAACAATTAGAGCAATTTATAACTGAGGACAGCAATGGAAAGGGCTGCTGGAGATTAGCAGTCCAGTTCTACAAATGTCTACTTAGAAATTGGAACAAAAGTTTGTGAGAATTCTCACTTATCCCCATCTCTGCCATCCCTGTGAAGACTTCCTTCTGTCTGCCCAACATGGCCACCAGCTGTGGGATTTCCACTAACCCCAACTGCTGCCACTAAATGTGAGGTTTTCCACGAATGTTCCATGTGTAACCTTTTCCAAGGCTCAAATGAATAATACAACAGAAACGGTTTATTAGATGGAAATTGAACAAAACCCTACAGATTACTCATTTAATACATATAAATCCAGACTGATGCTAACTCTAACATACATCTCTCACTTATATTCTAACCAATGCTGACTCTGACTCTAAGATCCTGTCTAAACAGTGAAAAAACTCCTCATGGAATTCGTGAAGGATTTCATCTGTCTTAATGAAATCCCACATTGAATCACAGTATTCGGAAGGACGGGGGACCACATCCTGCAAAAATTATGCCAGAAAAGACTTCAGGTCTTTGCTGTAGTTTTTAAAAAACTGCAGGGGAAATGTGCACTACAACTCATTAGGACAACCAAATTGTATTGCTGCAGATTCTCAAAGCATATAGCTGATTGGTCGGACATGCACAGGGGGCAGAGCTTGCTAACAAGCCAGCGCCCCAAACCGCCATGTTGTTTTTTTCAATGTTGTGATCGTACACTGAGGCAATGGAATTGCCTTTCTTCCCCCCCCACTTTTTTTGTTTTTGTTTATTTAAGTGGAAGATCATTCCTCTGCACCCTGGATTTAGTTTTAAAAAAATAATACTGTTTTGGCAGTGGCAACTTGGGGAGAAAAAAACCATGAGTAATTCACTCACATCCTCCATCTTGATTTGCTGGTATGCCCATTCGAACAGCAAACACTGATAGCTTCACACACCAGTGATCTTGAAAAAAATTGTGGAGACAAATGACAGCTGCTGTGAATGGGCGTTACTGTGCACCATTCTGAAGAAATGGAAGGAAATCCAGGAAGGTAGTAGATGATGACCATGACATCAGGACCTGCTATATGGCTGCTCCCAGATGAAGCTTTTAAAGCAATTCAGTATACAGAAGACCCAGATGACATTTTCAGCTGGCAGCCTTCCTAAGTTATCCCATTTTCCCCATCTTTTTTCCTAACCAAAGATAATTGATTAATGGAAAACAACAAAATTGTTTTCAGTTAATGCCTTTTCATTGTAACAGAAGCCCCCGGCCTGGAACCAGTTCCATGACTAAGTCGGGGTAATAGCACAACCATTTCATCTGAACTGAAATATCAAATTATGATTGGAAGAGTGAGGTTTAGACTCCTTTTTTTGGAGGCAGAGCAATATTCCTGTGAGAATTGGTTTTTTAAAAAAACTTCTCATATACAGTTCTCATGTGTTTCACCTGTCCTTACGTTCTGCTCCTGGCCATGATAAGACTATCTTTATTCTGTCCCTCATTTTGCCTTTGTGGGAATGCCTTATTAGAATTATTGTGAGCTGCTGCCAGCATTGTCTTTCAGGGCTGGGCTCTCACCCTCACAAGTATATACCGTAGAAAAAGTCATATCTCTGAGTAGCATCACATCTTGTCTCAAATGCACTCATAGGCCAGTGCAGTTGCACAGACCTTTTAAGGACCTTTTAAGGCAATCCACAGCAAAGCAGGGCTTTGGCCCTGTCAATGTTTTCAGCTTCAGTTCCCAGAAGCCCTAGTTGTGAAGTCAATGATAATGGATTGTGGGATGTGTAGGTCAAAATATCTGGAGATTTCAAGCTTCTTCATCCATGTGTCAAATTAGAATGGTTGGTGATGTCCATGAATCCTCTTTGGGTTTTATTCCAGACTTTGAAGGTTCACCATATTGGATAGATCCTTTAAAATCTGGGATAAAATCCAATGTGCATTCACCATACCACTGATATGGAAGTCATCAGCTGCTGTAAAGTGTTAAACAGCTGTTTTTCCACATATATGTTTAACAAAAAAAGAATAAACACCTTATTAGCTTTTGAGAAAGTGTAGGGGTTGATTGGTTGTGAATGTTTATGAGGTCTACCCTCTGTCCTGTTCCTCTAGCACAACCAGTCTGCAATCTGTGGACTTTATCAGACCACCCTCCTAAACCTGTTCTTTTGGCAGCATAACTTCTGCCATTTTTATGCCAGCAAAAGAACTCCCCATACCACACACCTTGCATCTAAGCGAAAAAGCTTCCTGGCAATGAATGAGTGAACAGAGCTCTGTTCACCTCCTCTATTGAAATCCCATGTATTCTTGTGAGAATACATAGCACAGGAAATTCAAAAATAAAAACAAAAACAAAAAACAGTAGAAGTTTTTAAAAGCATATAAACACACTAAAAAAGTTCCAGGTAAACTGGAGAGGGTCATAAAAAGTGTGCCACCTACCTGGATGTTGTGATCTCACTTGGAAATGTTCTGGCCGGATCAGCCATTGATGCTGGAATGATGAGAGAACATTGGTGTGAGTTTTCATATGCTGGCAATGGCAGCAAAAAATCGCCACGGGCAATCTATTGACGGCTTGGGCCATCAATAAAAAAGTACAGCTTATGGCCAGTACATAAACACAAAAGGGTGACCTTATCTGATGTGTGCACCCTTTTGCATTTATATGACATCATTATGATGCCATATTTTGTGTGTCTGATAAAGTCCTGTATCCTCCAGGTATGTAAAACTGCCACTTCTATCATCAACGGTCACCACAGCAACACATCAAGAGGGAGAAGGTTGCTCTAGAGATCCCTTCAGGCACTGTCTTGACATGGCCTCTTGATACTTGATGTACCAGATCATGCTTCCCACCCGAAAGGGTCAGTCCTTCCATTGGCAGAATAAGGCAGCTGCAAAAAAAGGACAACAAAGTGTTGGTTATCTAAATTTGTCATTGTGTTTTTATCACCAGAGACAGAAAAGGTGCTTGTAGAATCTTTTCCCTCTGGTATCAAAATAATATGACCAGTCTAGGAGACTCTGCACCTTGAATTTTTGAAGTGGTGGACACCATATGTTGCTCAGCCTTGGGTAGCAAAACTGTGTTGTCTTGTGCTGTTCCAGCTTCCTGAGCTGCTGGAAGGGTGTGGCTAGAGGAGGAATGAATACTAGCAAAACAGGCCCATTGATACTCTATGCTCAAAAGCCTAAACTATAGAAACTTAGCACTGACCCTCTAGTAGAAGATAGACTGATACAGACTAAACTAATCCGAAGTGCTTCAGGAAACATAGAAATACCTATAATATATAATGATGAGGAGGCAAGGGAGGACGAGATGTCCTTGGTATGAGAACTGAGCTGTTTCTTCCAAACATGTCCTGATTTTTATCTGTAAAATGTTGAACAGTACAAGTGTCATTAAAGATGGTTTCCATCTAAATAGAAACCATAATGAGAACATCTGGTCTGCTTCCCTCTTTTTATGTTCCAGGTCTGCTGGGTTCTTTTTTTAGTTATGAGGTGAACCGAATGGCATATATACACAACTCACTGATGGACACACCAGTTGCTTACATCATCTTCTGTTCCAGGCCTCTGTCTGACAACATGAAGACATTTTCCTTTGTGATCTGTTCAAGAAAGTTTGTGATGATGATGGCAGGTTTGATGACTAAGTGAAAAAAGTTTAGGACAGGAGTATCCCATTTTATATCCACAGGTGGGATAAGGGCTGGTCCAAGACATTTCGCTGCTTAAGGCTAAGAACAAGCCAGTTTGGTGTAATGGTTTTAATACTGAACTAGGACTCCATGAAACCAGAGTTTGAATTTCTACTCAGCCAGTGAAACCCAACGGGTGAGCTTGGATGAGTCACACTCCCTCAGCCTCAGAAAAAGGCAATGGAAACCCCCTCTGAACAACTCTTATCAAGAAAACCCAGTGATAGGTTTGCCTTAGGGTTGTCATAAGTCAGAAATGACTTGAAGGGACTCCACCACCACCACAATAGGAAAGGATAGAATAGCATCTCGCCCCATTCTATGTAAAGAAGCTGACCTGACAAGTAGAGGAATTTTATTTCAAGCTTGGAGATGGAAGATTGTCCTCCACTTCACCTGAGGACACAGAGGTAACTTAGAAGGGCACATGTTGCTCTGTCACCTTGCCACTGCCTCCCTCCCCTCAGCATTGGCCATGTGACATAGTTAACTCATACCAACTAATATTTGAGCCAGACGTGGGGAAATGGTTGCCCAAGTCTTTCATATTAGAGTGGTCTTGAGTCAGATTGCCGTAAAGAAATTGCTTTTATTATTAGGTAGCAGCAATAGATAGATATAAAGTTGCCCCTCCGTATCCACAGATTTGGTATCCACGGATTTAAGTATTCACGGTTTGAAAATATTCTTTAAAAACTAATAATCCAAAAAGCAAACCTTGATTTTGCCATCTTATATAAGGGACACCATTTTGCTATGCCATTGCATATAATAGGACTTGAGTATTCACAGATTTTGGTATCCATGAGGGGTTCTGGAACCAAACCCCAGCAAATATGAAGGGACAACTGAAGGGATAACTGAAACAATTGCCCTGTTTTGGTGTTCTGGATAGAATTAACTGAACACATGAGCAGAGAACCAACTAATTGGAAACAATTAAGTTATGACCTAAGTTGCAATTTGCTAATGAAAACAAACAACTTAAATTTATTTTTAACCTAATGTGATTGACTTAAGTGGAAATTTCAGCATTAACATTCCTCTGGAATTAATTAATTACTTAAGTCAGTAGTTCTTAACCTTTTCTTGACCAGGGACCCCCTTTAAATATCTTTTGTTGTCACAGACCTCCAAGACTAACTCAAGATTTAAAACAACAGCAACAACACCTGATAATAATAACAGTTACAGTATCCATTAAAACTTCCCTCAGAGGCACTAGAAGGGGAGGGAAGACTTTTCTCCTGCTTCTTTCTACACGTTTATGGCTGGAGCGGATTGAATAGCAATGCGCAGGCCCAGCCAGCCAGCCTTTGCCTTGGCTCCTGTCACATGGCCACTCCACTGCAGGGAGGAGGTGGGCCAAGCAACCTTCAAGCCTTTGCAAACCCCTGTGAGGACATTGTGGACCCCTGGGGGGTCCACAGACTCCAGGTTAAGAACCACTGGCTTAAGTTATTAATTAAATGAGCTACAGTACTGAAGGGTTGACTTATTTTGCATTACTCATTTGGTTCTTTACCAAAACCTTAGTACTTTTGGATTTTTGCAAAATACAGTATTTCTTGTTTGTTTATCTTTCATGGCTGGGGAATTACAAATGTTAGGTCATAAGACTCAAGCCACTTATTCAGGAGTAAGATACCAGCGGGAACCTGCAGAGGACTTCTCCCCTCTTGTTAAAAAGAATAGCCTATAAAGGGACAATCACAACCCCCAAAGCCTCCAGGGAACATAATTTTCAATATTAACTCTATTGTGGGGGAGGTATATCTTTTCAAGGCCCCATATTAGGAAGATTTAATCTTCTTAAATTATATGTTGTTCTCATGATACATGGCAGAATATAAATACTGTCGTCCCTCCACATTCGCGGGGGTTACGTTCTTGAGACCCCCACGAATGTGGAAAAACTATGAATAACAACTGCTCCTGCAAACCCCCCCCCCCAGAGGGAGGGAGGCAGCGGGAGGGTATCTGGCCAGCCTGGCTGACCTCTCCGCAAGCCTTCCTGAGGGTACTCCGGGCCTTAGAATACCCGGACCCTACTTAGGAAGGCCGGGGACGGCAGTGGGCGGGTGAGCGGGCGGGCGGGTGGGTGGGGAGGAGGCTGCGCTGCCTCTCCCCGGGGCTTCTGAAGCGGGTGCCAGGGCTCCAAAGCTCCGGTGACCGCTTCGGAAGCCCGGGGACGGAAGCCCGGGTGAGCGGGCGGGCGGGCGGGCAGGTGGGGAGCCTTGGAGTCCCCTCAGGAAGGGGACCGGAGAAGGTACAGGCAGGAGGTTGCCCCGCCTCTCAGCAGCCTTCCCTAAGGGGCTGGGGCTAAACCATGAATAATCAAAACTACAAGTGTGAAAGCCGTGAATGTCGAGGGGCAACTGTATTTGGATAAAGGAAGAGGAGGGGGTGGAGGAGGAGGAGGAGGAGGACAATGACAATGACTTTTTTCAATACTGGATGTGCCCTTGCAAAAAAGAGTGGATGTTGACTGTGGGGGCCTGGGAAGGGTTTAGCCTTTATGTTCTCTGCAGTAGCCCACTTTCACTGTAGAACCACAAACACAGGTATTTGAAAGCATAAGTGTGTACAGTAATTGATGGCACTATGTTAGCCTCCTTTCTACAAACTAGAGACACTATGCACGATTCACTCCTCTGTTTCAATTCTCTTTGCATTGCCAATGGAACCTGTTACAAATTGCATCAGATAAAACGGCAACATACCTGGAATAATCACATTCCATACCATGTCAAGAGCAGCATACAACATTAAATGGAGATGGCATCCATCTTTTTGTGGCACAGTTATATAAGTCAGGAGCAGTAGGAATTTTTGTGGAAGTTTGACAAGCATTGACATTCTAAGCCAGACATTCTCCAGATGTATCTCAGTTGAAAAAAATGTGAAGCATGTCCACCAAAGATTTCCCTTCAAAAAGGTCAAAGCCTCATGGAAATACTTAGGAGCTAATATATCTATCAATTGTCACAGTCATCTCAAAACAACTTTGCATCACTCTTGAAAAATAGTCTAGGAATTTTTTTCTATAACTCCCAGAATCCTTTCTCAGCATGGGGGATCAGTGGTTGTTGTGTGCCTTCAAGTAATTTCCAACTTATGGTGATCCTAAGGTGAACCTATCATGGAGTTTTCTTGGCAGGATTTATTCAGAGCTGGTTTGCCATTTCCTTCCTTTCAAGAGGATATTTTGTTGGTGTACCCTACTAGCCCCTCCCCACAGTATCTCATAACTAGAAATATTAGACACTTTGGGGGAGTCAAACCAAAGTTCAGTTGGAGGTCACAATGACCTGGGATGTGTCTTAGAAATATAATGGCAAGAAAGCCCAAATTAGGATTGTGTGGAAGCCCCTTAGTAAAAACAGTCATGAAGGAGATATGTGCTAATCCTTTCTTCCAGGTCTCAGCAATGACTGAATCAAACAATTAAATGATCATTCCCAAATCTATTCCTACAGAAGTCTTTCCTATACCCCCTCCTGTCCAATCTTATGAAGTTGACGCAAATCCATCAATTTCTATCTCCCAGCCATTAACACAGTCAGTTGAGTTTCAGTTTCCTTGGTCTATCCTGAGGCTTTGTCAAAACTGGAGTACCCATTCAGGATATGAAATAGGGTATAAATATTAGCCTCCTAACAATAGTAAGGTGTGCCACAGTGGACAAACCCAGCCACTCTCTTTCTTGGTGCGCCCCGGATTAGAACCTCCTGTGCCATCCTCAGATGCATGGAACTCCTCTCTTCAAGACTGGTAACTATCACCTGATATTCCTAGATCTCTCCCTCTATCTAATCTTTCTGTCTTGTTCCACTATAGCCTTGTATGGTTCTTAGGCATGTGTGTTGTGTATGTGAGTTCACTTTGTGTTAAAACACTTTATTTCACTTTAATTGGAGTGCTGTCTACAGTTAGTACTGGTATACCTAGGTGAAAAGATCCCCGAAGTTACCCTCCTCTTGCAGGTTTCTATTTGAGCTAATAATTCCCCCAAATAATAATGGGGATGTTGGCATGATGGGTGGGTCCCTAAAGTACCCCACAACTCTTAAGGTAAAAATTTCAAGGACTGGTTTGGCCACTGCTAGCTGCCTCATAGTTGGCAAAGAAGAAAAAAGAAAAAGAGGATAAAATGGCAATGAATCTTCTCTATGCAAATACTAGAAAGTACTAAACAATACTTCACAAAAATGAGACAATACAATGCATATGACCAAATAGGGGAAAATACAGAAAGTGCAGCTGAAGATTAGAACATGAACCAAGGGCTGCCTTCCTTTCTCACATTTGGTCTACATCTCTGTCAAATTTTGCTTCTTCTGCTGACATTTGTTTGCTGGCAGAACAGTTTTGCAGATCTTTCCATGGGTATATCTGGAGCTATCCATCAGCAACTCTCTGTTTCCAGTGGCACAGGGCTGGCCAACAGCAAGAGGGTCCAGGGGCCTTCTGCCCCTGGGATCCTCTAGGGCTGCAAATACTGCCAAGAATGCCACAAAAAACAAGAAGTGTCTGGAAATCAGCCTCTGGTTATAGAAAAACATATTAAACAGTGCAGAGGGGCTGGCAGGGGAAAGCAAGGGAACATCTCCCACTATGTTGGAGGGGTCGGTTCTATCCCCCCTCCCATGATCAGGACCACTAGGATTCCTATGTAGCAAGGGTTGGGATTATCAATTAGAACTGTATTAAATGATCATTAGTTTGCTATTGCATTCATGGGTTTTAGATTGTTACCCTCCTTCAGTTGGATGATGGTGATGATGATGATCATGATTGTTTTAATACAATTTTTTAGTCTCCCTTGTTTTGTAAAGACATACCTGCAAGTAGTCAAAAACATACCTGCCTGCCAGTGTTGAACCCCCTCCCCTTCTGAGTCCCAGCAAAGGGGAGGGCTGGAACCTATTTAAAAGGTGAACTGCACTCCTAGAGAGACAACTTGCTTTTTTTTCTTCTTGCTTTTTTTTTTTACAGGGGACATACAAGAGGGGCAGTTTGTAGTTTGGAGGTGTAGAAGACCGCAAACACCCCATTGAGGGGCCACACTTTCTCCACCCTCCTCAAGGTCCATTTCCCTAGCAAGGCTTCTTTCCAATCAACTAGAACTTCAATCAATGGATCCGATGCAGATACTGTAGTTGTCTCCGAAATTAATTTGCAAATGTTGATTTACTGGGAGGCAAATTGGGTGATCAAGCCAGTTTGAACTGCAGTGGGTATGCAACAGTGGGCATGTTAATAATCCTAGACACTGGTAGTGGTGATGCAGAGGGGTGGGATTAGGGTGGGGATAAAAAGAGCCAGATGAACACATTGGCTTCTCCTTCATTAAGGGTACTTGGGGAAATCAGTAATTTCCTGTCAGCTGCTGGCAGAATGTGATCCCGGGTTTTCTTGTCAGTGGTTTAAATCAACAACATAAACAAGCCCTTGAGATCTTCCAAAATAGTCATCTCCTTAGTGTCCCCTTCAGTCAGTTAGTAGTGGGGGTGGGGGGCAGGAGACGTACAAAGGCGAAGAAGATTAGATCACACCTTCAAGAAGAAAAGAAATTACAAGGAACTTGAGGAATGCAGGAACACATTAAAGCTGTTTGAAAAATGCCAGGAATGCAAATTAAAAGCACAGAGCAGCCTGCAATCAATAAAATATGTTAAGAACAGTTTTCAGAGGTTTGTCCTATCAGTAAATTAAAATCCAAGCCTGAATAACAGACGTTGTGTGGGATTTGGCAAAAAAAGAGGGGGAGTGGGGGTGGAGAGGTAACCATGCTAGAATTAGACTTAATATATCCTGGATCATGGGAAGGAAATAGCTAGAGAAAATGTTATCTGAAAAAGTGACAAATTACTGGTCCTGGAAGCAATCAAATGAGGGAACAACTGCTCATCCAAAAATATTTGTATAAATACCAACTAGATTGGGTATGGGGATGATCAGTCTATAACAAGACATGGGAATGTATGTCACAGTCCTCACTCCATGGCCAGGAAATCAAGACACCTAAAATTTGACATCTGTATTAAGGCAGCTTCAAAGGGAATTCTATGCTTCCAGGGATTATATGGCTTTCAAAACACATTAATTTTATTTGCCAAATTATTTCTGGGTAAAAAAGCAAAGGGAGCAGATAACTGCTGGAATTCATATTTTCAGAACTGAGGAGGGGTCCATTGTTTTGCTTTTGTTTATTCATCCCAGAATCCCAAGGAATGTCCTGGGTGCAACATTCAAGCCCCACATCACTTACTAGAGCCTATTTATTATGTCTGCAAACTACAATACTCCTATTTTTATGTTTTAGACTATGGACTTTATCAGACAAGTTTCTTCCAACGTTCTTTTGCTGTTATATTTTGAATCCTTTTTATCAGACCATCCTTTGTAATGCATCAAAAGGCAGCCCCAGCATTGACAGAGAGTGAATGGAGCTCCTTTCACTTCCACACTTGTGATCTCGTGGATTCTCATGAGAAGACGCGAGCACGGTAAATTTTAAAAAAGAAAGAAAAAGAAACACACAAAACATAGACAAAAGCACAGAAACACACTTTAAAAATTACAAGTAAACTGGGGAGGTTTATAAAAAGAGCATTCCCCGCCTCATGCCTGGCTGTTGCGATCTCACCCGGAAGTGTTCTGTCATCGATGCTGTCATCACGTGAGCATAATGACATGAGGTTTCAAATGCTGGCAAAAAAGCGCCATGGGAAATCTATTAATGGCTTGGCCCGTCAATAAAAAGGAACAGCTTTTGGACAATACAAAATCAAGAAAGGATTACATCATCTGATATGCATGCCCTTTTGCGTTAATTAGGCATAATTATGATGCCATATTTGTCTGGCCTGATAAACACCCATGACTAGAAAATGTCTTTAGCATCAGCCAGCTTTCTTGCTCCCCATCACCAACCACTTTTTTGCTCTATTTACCATTAGCCTAATGAATGGTTCTGCAGAAATCAGAAGCTACCACACTGTTTTGAGACTTGGCCTTATTATTGCCCCACTATAGCTTTTGGGATATTAGTAAGATTGTGCTATAATACATGGATGTGCAAAATGTTGTGCTTCAGATGTTGGACTGCAACTCCCAGCATTCTTCACCATTAGCTGTAGTGGCTAGGGCTCATAAGTACTGCTGTTCAATAATGTCTGGAGGGGAACACTTCACTTACTCTGCAGTAAATTGATGTAAGCTATTGTCAACAGAACAGGAGTGAGGAACATGTGGCCCTCAAAATGTTATTGGAATGCAACTGCCATCAACCCTAGTTGGCATGTTCAGTTGTGGATGTGGGCCAACATTGTCTGGAGGCCCTCATGTTGCCTTGGACTTAGAACATTGGATGCAGGGCATACGAAAAAAACCCAAGGGGCACACCAATTCCCTTATTTTGTGTCTAACAATCATTTAAGACCTCAGGGAGGTGACACAGAAAGTGTGGAGCTGATCGTTCTTTTCCTGTTTCTCCCATTTATTAGGTATCCAAAGGTATATTGCCTATGAATTATAGAGGACCCAGTCTGATCTGTTATGACAAATAATAACAAACATTAATATGGGACCTGGTAAATCCAGTTGTGAGTCTCCAGTGAGCCATATAATTCACTGGTTGCCCTTGGTCCAGTTACTTTCTCTCAGCCTGGTCTACCTCAGAGGGTTGTGGGGAGGAGGAGAGCCATGTACATCACCTTGATTTCATTAGAGGTGGTATACATAGCTCTTCTCCTCCACACTTCATCCTATGGAAATTTAACTAATACAAATATAACTAACAAACAATATAAATGTTCAGTGTTATGCCCAGCCTTGGGCACCACAGTGTAAGAAGTATTTTGACAAGTTGGAAAAAGTCCAGAACAGGGCAATCAAGATGGTAAAGGGTGTAGATACCTTTCTGTATGAGGAAATGTTGAGGGAGATGGGTATGTTCAGCCTGGAGAAAAGAAGATGATGAGGTGATCTGAAAAGCTGTGTTGTGCATGATGGAGAAAGCTTGTTTTCTGTTTCTCCAGAGGACAGGACCTGAACCAATGGATTTGAATTTTTAGAAAAGAGATTCTAACTTAACATTATGAAGACCTTCCTGATCATAAGACCTATTCAGCAGTGGAATAGACCAGTGGTTCTTAACCTGTGGTCCAGGGACCCTCAGGGTCCACAATGTTGTCACAGGGAGTCCATGAAAGCTTGAAGGCTGCGCAGCCCACCTCCTCCCTGCAGTGGAGTGGCCATGTGACAGGAGCCAAGGCAAAGGCTGGCTGGCCGGCTGGCTGACTTCGCCTGCACATTGCTGTTCAATATGCTCCAGTCACAAACTTGCAGGAAGAAGCAGGAGAAAAGTCTTCCCTTCCCCTCTAGTGCCTCTGAGGGAAAGTTTAATGGATGGTGTAATTGCAACATCATCATCATCATTTTTATATCTTAAGTTAAGTCTTAGAGGTCCATAGCAACAAAAGATATTTAAAGGGGGTCCCTTGTAAAGAAAAGGTTAAGAGCCACTGGAATAGACTATCTAGGAAGGTAGTGGATGCAAAGGGATCTTGAAGTACTTTGAGAAAAAGAAGTTGGTAGTATAAGCTTTCATATATTTCATCAGATGCATGGAGTGAAGTACCCAGGAACAGACATTTATAGCTATGAATGAGCATGTTGCATGTGTGAATAGCAATAGAAATGCAAAACTTGTGGGTATAGTGATGAGTTGACAAGTTCAGTAGCAATGATTGTTGGGGAAGAAAGGCTGGAGGCAGGATGTTGCCTAAAGCCAAGGTGAGTAGGGACTTTTTTGGACAAATAAAATGCTGCGCAAGCAGCCTCACCACGTTGCGAGGCTGCAGCGCTGCAGGGCGTCCCTTTCGGATGACGCCCGTCCCTGCCGGTACTGTTGTGGTACCGCAGGGACATTTGAGTGGAATATTTTGGCGATTTTTACTCACAATCAACGATCGTGAGTAAAAATCGGCAAAATATTCCACTCAAATGTCCCTGTGGTACCGTAACAGTACCGGCAGGGATGGGCATCATCCGAAAGGGACGCCCTGCAGTGCTGCAGCCTCGCAACGTGGCGAGGCTGCTTGCGCTGCATTTTACTTGTCCAGAAAAAGTCCTAGATAACCATATGAATGGTTGAGGGAATTATTTGAATGTAATGTGATCCTGGCTGGGAACCAGAAAGGAGATATAATAAACTGAGTATGAGAGCCCTCATGAGGCTGGGGTGCTAACTACTGTTGTAATATGTATAGTGTGCCAGGAAACCATTCTTTCTATTCATATGGACAGGGACACCAAACTCATGGAACTATAACAAGCATTCTTCAAGCTACTCTATCCACCATATGAATTAAAAAACACATACAAATCAACAAGGCAAGAATTGTGCCCAGGACTAATATATTACAGAACAGACTAAAGAAAGGAAATGGCAGGACCCCAGTAGTGTTATATACAGCTCCCAAGACCACTCAGATGTATCATCAATGAACTACAATCTATTCTGGACAATAATGCTACTGTTTCAAGGGCTCTTGGGGGCAGGCCTTTAGTTGCCTACAGACAGCTTCCCCCAGTCTCAAAGAGTTGCTTACCTACAGGAGGGCACACAACACAGATGAGGAGATGGGTACCAAACCTTGCCACAAATCCTGATGCCAACTCTGCCCACAGATCTACTCGGGAAATTTCATCACAGGACTTAATCATATCACCCACGATATTAGAGGTAGTTTCACTTGTTTATCCTCTAATGTATGTATGCCATCCTCTGTCAACAACACCCTTCAACACTCTACATTGGGCAAGCAGGCCATTCTCTGTGCTGGAGGATAAATGGACATAAATCAGATACTAGGAATGGGAATATACAAAAACCAATTGCAAAACACTTCATTCTTCTTGGGTATTCCATCTTGGACTACTGTCCTTGAACAACAACAAAAAACCTACAAAGGAAGATTGGAAAGAGAAACAACAGAATTGGAATATATCCAACTCCAGTCCATCAACAGTGGGTTGAACACAGATGATGGTTTCCTGGCACATTACACATATTAGTGCACTAGTTAACACCCCAGCCTCATGAGGGCTCGCATACTTAGTTTATCATGTCTCCTTTCTGGTTCCCAGTCAGCAATCACACTGCATTCCAATAACTTCTTACCTCCAGCCTTTCTTCCCTAGTGACCATTGTTAAAACTGAACCTGTCACCTGATCACCATACTCATAAGGTTTGCATTTCCATTGCTGTTCAAAATTGTAATCTGCCCATCATAGCTTTAAAGGTCTGTTCCTAGGCTCTACACTCCATGCATCTGATAAAGTAGACTTAAGTCTACAAAAGCTTATGCTATCAACTTCTTTCTCTGAGTTAGCCTCAAAAGTGCTACAAGCTCCCTTTGCATACTGATCCATACTAGCAAAGCTATGTATTTGAATATTTAAAGAGAAGTTATATGGCCACCTATCAAGAATGCTTTAGCTATAGATTCCTGTGCTGATGAGGATTGGACAAGATGGCCACTAGGGTACTTTCCAACCTTATATTTCTATGATAAAGTTAACTAGTAAGCATATTATAAATAGACTGATCAACTTAACCTTCATGAATTTGCTTGAGCTTTCCTTAAGAGTGATTAATGTTATTATATCAGCCACAAAGGCTCTCAGAGCAGCTTACAAATTCACTGCTTTTTATAGCACTTTTTATAGCTCGCTAGGCACTCTCCAAGTGATTTCCAATGTGTGTTAGCTAATTGCCCCCACAAGTTGGGCACTCATTTTACCAACCTATGAAAAGGTTACATAGAGTGGATGCTTCCAGAGAGCCCAACCAATACGACCGCAACCGTAGTCCAAAAATGTAATTTTTCCAAGCTACAAATTACACATATTTGAAAGTTGGAGACTGACATACTTATCAGCTGAAGGGAAAGAACGGAGAATCTTCTCACAGCTTACAGATACATTTGGATGCTCTGAACTGATCCAGTCTTCTGGGAGGGAGAGAACTCTTCACTTTACTATCCAAGCAAAGTTTGGAACATTAATTTTTAAGAAAAATAAAATGGAATCCAGAGCATCATCCTGTCACTTCTCAGTTATGGATTGCTTCAGCATGCCATTATATTCATTCATCTTAAAATTAACTTTCCAAGCTCTGCATCCAGGCAAGAAAGAGCAGGAATTTTCTCTTCAGCAGCAGGGGGAATGGAAATGGAGTTTCTTGCCAAAATAACTGAATATATTTTTGTTCACACAACCCCCCTTCTCTCTGTTTTCCTTGACCCTTCACTCTATCAAACCAGATTAGAACTAGGTAAGGGTTTTTGTTGTTGCACCTTCATTTCTTACTAGCTCAGTGCCATAAACCTCTAAAGCTAATAGGTTTTCATTATGTATATGTGTAGATTTGGGATTTACTATATTAATTTTAAAGAGATTCACACAATCACTTAAAAAAGAAACAAAGATCCCATTCTTTGGAACAAATCCCTGCCTGTACTTTCTGTAAAGATGGAAAAAGTATTTAAAGCTGAGTTTTCCCACATAATGAATACCAGAAGACTGATGCTATTTAAAGATGCAAAAATAATATGGATTGTTCCTTAAAACAAATAGTAAAATTACTGGTATTGGTTATAGAATGTAAAACACTGCCATCTACTGACACAGTTTGTCCATGCTCATAAACCATGCAACCAAATCCCAGTTTTATGGCCAGTGTGTTTTAATTGTCTACTCCTGCATCCCATTTCACATTGATTCCACTCACACAGCTACATATTGAGGGTACATGAACCCTGAATATTGTATCCCATAAATGAATTTGAGGAAGTAGATTATAATCTGAAAACACTCATGCTGAAATAAAATAGTTATTATAGCACCTCTGGGATTCTTCTCTCTTACTTTCTCCCCTTCTTTTGATTATTGAAACAAATTTACATTTTTGTCTCTTGGAAAAATCCTATGCATGTTTTACTCAGAGGTTTCTGATTAAACATGCAGTTGAGTTTTCTGGCAGCTATGTGTTCATAGGACTATGGCCTTTCTTTGTCACCACAGTTAAAGTTGTCATCAGTGAATGTAGAAACTGGGCTTCCTATCCTCATCTTAATAATGATTATGAAAGTTGTGGCTTGCTGGTTGAAGAAAAGCTGTCCTCTTCATGATAGTGAAATACATCAGTGAGCCTAAACATCAAGGTGGAACCTTCTTGAAGAAGCTGGCCAATCAGCTAGTTAAACCAAATTAAGATGATATTTATGGAACCTATGTGGTAAAGTAGTGTGTGTTGGACTAGGATTAGGGGAGACCAGGGTTCAAATGACCACTCAGAAACCCATGGGTGACCTTGGACAAGCCACATTCTCAATAGCAAACTGCCTTTGAATAAATCTTGCCAAGAAAACCCTAGGAAAGGGATTGCATAAGTCAGAGTCAATTTGAAGGCACATAATGACAACAACAAGGCAGCCAGGCAAACCCACATTAGTGTGGGCTGTTATGATGGCTTTGAATTGACCTATCCCTATGGTTTTAAGTATCCCTTACTGGGAGTTTTGCATGAATATGTGACTGCAAAGATTTTCCTGGAATCAGAGTGCCTTGCTTTCAATGAAAAAGATATTATTGGGAGAGACAAAGAAAGCATTAGGTTGACTGAAGCAGCTGAGCTCTGGAGAGGTGGTGGTGCTGCTGCTGCTGCTGTGAGGAGGAAGAGGAGGAGGAGGAGGAAGAAGATGGTTCTGGTCAGAAGGCATTGAAGGCGCTGGCCTGGTACTCAAAGTATATAAACCCCACACACCCCTACCCAACCATTCTCTGAAGATGCCAGCCACAGATGCAGGCAAAACTTCAGAAATAAACTCTTCCAGAACACAGCCTCACAGCCCAGAAAAACCCCACAGAAAATCTATGGATGCCAGCCATGAAAGCCTTCAACTTCACATTTGGGGAGGACTTAATACAGGATCAGTGGTTGTTGTGTCTGCTGTATGAGCGAATAGACACTACTTTCAATATGCTAACAAATCATACAAAAAGACAAAGTAAGTTTCCAGTGGTGCTGTCTCATCCAAAGGAATTCCAGCCATTGTGACCAGCAAAGTCAGGAGTACTTTCCCAGTGTCAAGATCAATGCTATACTTTGTTAAGCTTCCACCCACCTGTTGCTCCCTAAATGATCTATTCCTTCAGTCATAATGAAGGGGGAAGGATGGTCAAAGGACAGTCCTCTACTGTGACCATACAGATTTGTAGCCTACAATTTTCACCTGCCTTAGCCCAACATAAATGAGGAGCGATTATGGGGACTGCCATCAGAGAGCCAGTGTGGTGTAGTGGTTTGAATGTTGGACTAGGATTCTGGATGCCAGGGTTCAAATCCCCTCTCAGCCATGGAAACCAACTGGGTGACCTTGGGCAAGTCTTGCTCCCTCAGCCTCAGAGGAAGGCCATGGCAACCCCCCTCTGAAGAAATCTTGCCATGAAAAAAACATGATAAGTTTGCTTTAGGGTTACCATAAATCAGAAATGACTTGAAGGCATACAACAGCAGCAGCAGCAGTGCAAAACATCTGGAGGGACACAGTTTCCTAGACGTTCTCTAGCTGAAGGGCTCTTCTGCCCAAGTCCAGTTAGAAGATCAAAATCTTCAAAAACAATTAGCCCATCAACAATTAGCAGCTGACTGAAGAGGCAGCCAAGTCCCTGCACAGTCTTCCTGTTCTAAAGTAAAATACTGGTGGTTGCTGCTGCTGCTGCTGCTGTATAGCTTCAAGCTGACTCTGACTTATGGCAACCCCTTCCTAGCATTTTCTTGGGAAGATTTATTCAGATGAGGTTTTACAAAGTTTTCCTCTTTGGCTGAGAGAGTGTGACTTGCCCAAGGTCACCAGTGGGTTTCTATGGCTGATTGGGCATTTGAACCTTGGTCTCCCAGAATCCTAGTCCCACACTCAAATGCTACACCATGCTCTTTTTCTTCATAAGACAAAATATATTGCTACCTATGGTATATAGAAAAAAATATATAAATGTGCATCTATGCATACACATGAGCACATTCAAATTTTATACAAACCAATGCTCTCTGTTTTATATTGTGCTGCCCCAGATATCTGCCCCCGCTCCCCCACGAGGGCCACTAGAGAGCATTAGGAGATCTTCCACTCTGAGAACTGGAAAGTATATGAGCAAGACCATAGGAAGTTGTTTTACACCAAGTCAGGGCATTAGTTACCCACACTAGTTCATCTGAGATAACAAAAGCTTAGAAGCATTAAAAGTAACATGTTACCTCTAAGTAGTTACTTTTGGTGGTACCAAAGGTATAAAAAAGGTATATTTTAATCTTTTAAAATATACAAAGTTATTTTATCAGTAACTTTTTAATTATTTCATAACTTTTAAAAATCATCTTATAATTAGTTGGTATTTCTAATTACTTTCAAATGTTACTTTTACATGAATTTTAAAGGACATTTTGACTGGAAGTTTTCAGGATTTATTTATTTATTTGATTGATTGATTGACCGATTGACTGACATGTCCCACTTTTCTCCTGAATGAGACTTACATGCCTTTCTATCATCATCCCTATAGTTCCCCAACATGCCTTTCTATCATCATCCCCATAGTTCCCCAACAAAAGTAACAAAGTAACTGACAAGTAACAAGCAGCACAGAAAGTAATGTTAACATGTTAACCTTTCTGATCATTCCAATGAGTAACAGCAATAGGTTACTTTTCAAACATTATAATGAGTAATGCTGAGTACATTTGAAAAGTAAATTTCCAGACTCTGAAGATGATAGGAACTGGAGTCCAATATATCTGGAGGATGTCATTGGTCTACGCAGACTGGCTACTAGACACACTGCCTGGATATTATGGGAGTTGACATCCAGAACACCTGGAGGCCACCAGGTTGGGGAAAACTGTCTTAGCACAGATTCAGGGAATTTAGCATTCCATTGTTAGATTTAAAAAATTGCTCTCTTGAACCTTCTCACTTCCCCAAAACAGATAAAAAAAAGAGAGTGAAAATATTAGCCAAAGTGGCAGCTGGAAGTGATATCACATAACTTCAGGTGTGCTGAAGCACACTATGGCTTGCCAGGTGGGCATGAAGGAAACATTGTCCCTGCCTTGTTTGCAGTTGCCCACCTCTGCCTTAGAGGAAGGACTATGCCAACTCCTAGAAAGCTGGTTTGGAGCCAAAAACCATGCCTGGCATAAGAGACTGAATGATGGGTCTCCTTAGAAGCTCTATCTTCATTGAAACCCAACCAGGTCTGTCCATCCTACTACCCCTACATTGTGATTGGGAACCAGGGCTTCAGCCCATTTGATAGGGAACCAGCAGGTTTTCATTAGGAACCAGCTGCTTAAATCAATTTAAATCTGCCTAAATTTAAATACTAATTTGGGGAATGCAGACTTGCAGGAACCTAGTTCCTTCTTTGTAGAACCAGTTTTCATGATCAGAGCAGATAGAACTGGAATGGGGGAAAGTGTTAAGCAGGGAAGGGGAAAGAATTCAATCCTTCCTCCTTTTAGTGCCATAGCCCCCGATACAAATCCATTCCTCAATGCTACTTTTAAACACATTGTAAAGTGCAGACATTACTTTGCACACTCCATGAGTTATCACTAAACACTGGGCCACAGTAGCAGTTTCTTCCCTTGAGACTTCTCATTGCTTGGGGCAGGGGTTGGTAATTGTGACCATCCAGATTTTTTTGGCTCATAACTTCCATCAGCCACAGCCAGTAATCAGTGGTGAGGGAAGATGGGAGTCCCACATCATCAGGAAGGTTACAGTTGCCTACCACTTGGTTGGGGAGCCAGCAGACATGAGAAAGTAAAATCTCCAGCATCCTTTTGGGGAAAAGGAAGCCCCAGAACACATTCTGAACTTCCAGATCATTACAAATGAATGATCCTTTTCCACTATCTAATGCTTTGGGCACAATTGTTGCCTGTAGGGCTGCAAAAACACAGCCTTTTGCTGTTGCAGTTGGGCTTTCTCAAGCACTGGAAATATTCCCCACAAAGACTTTACAGAGCATATACTGCTTCATTCATTCTCCCATCCCACCATAACCACTGTGAAAGAGCCACATACTTTTCCCTATGGTGCTGAAAAGCAGAGAATGACAGCTCTATGAAAACTTGTGTTCTCACTGTGACTGCTGTAAAGAAGAAATTAGGAATGTGTAGCTCACTGTTGAACCACGACTCATCTTCTTTACCACTCTCCAGGATATTCAGTGACCATACAGGCTAAAGCATTCTTGATTATGCAATCCAAAGAGCTAACTTTTCCAAGCCCTATGTAATTGGTTGCTAGCCATGCAGCTCACTTCCGTAGATTCCTTAGGAAGTTAACTGTGTTAGCCTGTTGCAAGAAAAGCAAGAGAGCCTAGTAGAATCTTAAAGACTGAAAAGTTTTATTTGGTGTAAGTTTCATGGACCTCAGCCCACCATCAGCTGCATCCTTAGATTTCTGTTGCAATAACTGCAGAAATTCTAGTATGGAATTTCCATTTGTATATATAATTTCTTAAAATACTTGAAGGACCCAGTGTACCATACACCATTAACCCCCCCCCAAATGTCCAGGAGACCTCATGACAACCTTTTGAGGTAGGCTGGTGGGTTTAACTCACCCCCCACCACTTGTCCTGCCCCCTGCTGCTTATCCTGGCATCCAGCTGCTGCCCTGCCCCCACCAAACTCCCCCCCCCATTGCTGAATTCACCCCTCCTCCAAACTCGCCACTCACCAGTCACCATCCCACTGGCAAACTTGCCTCCTACGCTGCCAAATTCACTCCCCGTCACCGAACTGCCCCCACCCCCTGCACTCCGGCACACATGCACACACCACATCCACCCCCATGCTACGCACTCTCCCTCTCCAGCCGCCATATTTGAAATCTACATGGTCCTGCCCCCAGTGTGCTGATTGGCTGCCCAACAGACTTGTGATAGGTTGGTCAGTTCCTCAAGCAGCCAATAAGCACACTGGAAATGGCAACATATCCAAGAGAATAATATATATAGATGTTGATGTTAATAATTATCAATATGTAACATCATTTCCCCTTCCCCCTACCCTAGTGTAAAACCTGTTTTTTTACAGCCATAAAAAGCCCTAGCAAAGTCTAGCATTCTGCTAATAAAAAAGATATACCGTACAAAATGTACAGCTTTGTGTGAATATTTTTAGTGTGTGCTGTTTTCATAAATAATTTTTAATGACTGTGCACACGACATCTTCAAAGAAAACAAAACTGTGTTGCAATATAAATTTTCTTTTAGCCCAAACATTTTAGTAATCTATTCCCAGTTGTAATAATCAACACAATTTACCTTCTTCCTACTTTGTTGTTTGTGTCTCAGTGGGGATCATTAACTGCTAATTCTACCCTTTATAAACTTCTTAGTCATTTGTTTCAGATGTTTTCCTCTCTCTATTGAGAAAATACTGAAATGTTCCACTCTCTTCTTGCAGTAGTCAACCAAGTGCCTATAGAAAGTTCACAAGAAGGATACAAGTGCAATAACACCTACCCACTTGTGTTCTCCTGAGAGACATATTGCTTATGATACTGGAGATAAGAAAGAAGGTCCATTCTTGTGATGTTGAGTTCTGGTTGGTAGAAAGAATCCACAAGGCAACAAGACAAGCCAGATAACATAGCACCTAGGACAGCTCTTAATCTAACAAGGGCCTTGTCTACATGGACCAAATAAAGCAGCCTCCTCCCATTCCCACACACAGCACTCTGGATTATGCAGTTTTGCCCCACTTTTAGTCTGAACTGTCCAGACACCATCCAGGCAGTTCCTACGAGAATCCAGGGCAAATACCTCTTAAAATGGAGTGGAAATGTGTTTTTAAAAACTCAGTTTATTCGTTTTGGGGGGAGAAAATTGTGAGTTCTGTTACCACAATAGGGAGGTGTCCGCACACATGGCCCACAAAGTACCCAGCAGGTTACATTTCCTGGCCAGGTTGCACATATCACATCTGCTGAGGTCACCTTGATGCCCGGGTGCCTCATTCCTGCCCTCGGAAAGTGCGACCATCATTGGGAAAAGAAGTGTCGGTTTGTGTGTGGGCCATGGGTGTGAGGATACTGCTCCATTGCTGCAACGGAAGGTCAGATAACCAGGGGAGAACACTGCAGACCTGGGGCTGGAATACTGTGGCTGGAACGTGGTGTATTCTGGCTGGTGTAGACAAGCCCAAGGTCGCAAGTTTAACTGAGGCTCCCTTTCCAAGGCTCCATCCCTTCCCACTAAATAGGAAGCTTAAAGGTATAGGTCTTTGGTTTGAAGCCTAGTATTTCTTTGCCTGTTCACTAACTTCATGTCAGATACTCTTCTGGCATTAACACATTGGCTCTATGTACTTGGGGGGGGGGGTTGAGAAGGGTTTGTTGTCCCAGTGCTAATGCTAGACTCAGGTGCAGGCAGTGTTTATTTAACTCATGAGTGTCAGCTATTTCAGGCTCAGGTCAGGGGTCTCAGATTCTCCAGTGACATTTAGGCCTGGTGTCTCCTCTGGCACAACTGGTCCATCATCCTCTGAGTCTGAGCGGTATTGGCTCCCTGGTGCAAGATGGCTGAAAAGCCAGCTCCCTCCAGCTTTCTTTCTGCTCCACTGCCATCCAGCAGATTATTTTAAGGACCAAGATTTGATCAATATGTCACTGTCTGTCTGTGTTGAAATCTGGAATTCAAAAGAAAAGACATCTGTTCCCCCTCTACCCAACTATCCACCAAAGTGATACCTGACACCTGGGATAGTCCCACCACTAGATTTGAACTTGAAGTGGCATTTTAAAGGATCAGTATTACAAGGTGGTTCTTTCTAGTTCCTTTTTATTTGCAGGATATTATACTGTAGTGGATGTCCATCAGTGTATGATGCCAGTGAGGTGGATTGAACTTCAACCCTACATTTTAATGGGTAGCTGCCAGGGTGAGTGAGTTCAAAGGGAAAGGATGTGGACAGTTAATTAAATTCATGTGTTGGTGGTATTTTATTTTGTAGTGGAATTGCCTGAAGAAAGATGTGCCAGGGAGAAACAGATTTAAGGGTCCCTGAGGGTGCTGTTATTCCAATGGCCTTGGATGGGGAAGTTACGGTTAGCGCTTTGTCTCTCATAAAACAAAAGAATCTAGATATTTGGTTACTGTCCCTCTTTGGAGTTTCATACCCAATCCCTACTATGACTGTTTGCTCTTCTATGGTGTTGCTCTGCTAGTTGTTTAGTGCCATTGTTGTTTAATGCCAGGAAAGTTTGGGATAAGGCTATAAAGACCTGCAATTTGACTGCAGATGAAGAAATCAATGTGGACTGCTATGATAAAACTAACCTGCTGAATAGAGACTGACTTTATCAGATGCATGAAAAAACATGTCAGAAGGATGTGACAATAACAGAAATGGGCGAAATTATCAGACAATGTTGTCCTTCAGTTGTTCTGGGGACGTAGCGTGGGTGTGAATAAGGCATCCCTTTTTATTGATGGCTTAGCCCATCAATAAAAAAGTGGCACCTTGTCCGTGCCAGCACTACGCCATGGGAATGGCTGAGGATGTGGGCGTCTGATAATGTCACCCTTTCTGTTATCATCGCGTTCTTCTGACACAGTTTGGGATGTGGTTTTTTTGCCACATTTCCCCATGTCTGATAACGTCCTAAGGCTGGTGAACTGGGAAGGCTGGTTCGACTCCCCAGAGATTTAGTGCAGTGTGGAGGCATCAGAGTTGGAGACAGACATCACCATAGTTCATCGGACTTCATCACCAAACATCTCAATCAATCTTGGAGCTGGATAGACCACCTGCATCAGGTATGGGGCCATGTAGACAGACTGGGGATGGCACAATACTCTCTCTCTGGCTTTTCTTCGCAAACCAAGATTCAGGATGGACACATCCCGCGCTTTCTGCAAGCACGCTGATGACTAAAAAGGGCAATCTGAGATAAACAAGTCCAGTTGCAAAAAGCACAGCAGAAGGTCTCCTTGGGTGATGTTTTGGGGTTGTGATTCTTTCTGCGTTGTCATTTCTCTTCAAGACTTGTTCGGCATGAGTTCTCAAATAAGGCTGCAGCATTGTGGATAGTGCGTCTCCATGCCTCCCGATGTGAGGCCAGGGTGGACCACTGTTGGTGATCAATTTGGCCAAGCCTGAGATGTTGTTTCAGGGAGTCTTTGTATCGCTTTTTTGGAGTGCCCCTCTTACGCTGACCCGTGGCGAGTTCACCGTAGAGTAGTATTTTTGGGAGGCGATGGTCCTCCATCCTAGAAACGTGCCCTGCCCAGCGCAGCTGTGTTCTCAATATCATGGCCTCAATACTGGTGATCCCTGCTTGCTCAAGGACAGCAACATTCGATATTCCATATATATATATATATATATATATATGGAACAACAGTATATAGTGGGATAACGTTACACACACACACACACCTTTCACCCTCACCAGGGTAAACTTCAAGAGAAAATACAGTAACAGTTGCACCTTTATATTCGCTGGGATTTGGTTCCAGGACCCACCCCATGGATACCCAAATCCGTGAATACTCAAGTCCCATTATATGTAATAGCATAGCAAAATGGTGTCCCTTATATAAGACAGCAAAAATCAAGGAGCCCTGGTGGTGCAGTGGTTAAATGCCAGTACTGCAAGTCACCATGTTGCAAGTTCGATTCCAGCGGGCTCCAAGGTTCACTCAGCCTTCCATCCTTTCTTAAGTCGGTAAAATGAGTACCCAGCTTGTGGGGGCAATTAGCTAACACACATTGGAAACTGTTTAATGCAGTGTAGATGTGTAAATAGCTATTGCTTAAAACAATTTGTAAGCCGCTCTGATAGCCTTATGGCTGAAGAGCCTGGTATAAATAAATAAATTAAAAATAATAAAATAAAATAAAAGGTTTGCTTATTGGATGATGATGATGATTTTAAAGACTCTTTTCAAGCCGTGAATACTTCAATCCGTGGATACCAAATCCGTGGATACGGTGGGACATCTGTACAGTAAATAGCCACGGCCCGCCCCCCCCCGCCTCAACCGTCGAGTCAGTTCGTTCCCTCGCGCTCACCACTAGGGGCGCTGGCGGGCTTAGCTCTCCCTCCTCCTCCTTCTCCTCCCTCCTCCGCGCGTTCCTTGCCAGCCTTAAGCAGCGGCGGGGGCCGCCTGAGTGTGACGCGCCTGGTTGGGAGGAGGCGGTTGGAGGTGGAGCCTCTCGCGCAGACAGGCAGGGCGGGGTGGGCGGCCGTTGGTCGGTTGGCCGGCCGGCCGGTGAGGGAGAGAAGGCGGTTGCTCGCTGCCTTTTGCTGCTGCTTGTGTGTGTGTGTCTCGCGGGTGCCCCCTCCCTCGCGCGTGAAGGGGGCCATGAGGAGGCGGCTTCGAAAGGCGGCGGTGATGGCCGTTGCCGCCTGGCGCTTACCTCCCTCTCCCTTCCCTCACTCGGGCCCGGACCCGGGGGCTCTGGGCGGCGGCCAGCCTTGAGGAGGAAGAGGAGGAGGAGGAGGAAGGCCTGAACACCCACCGCCGCCTTCCCCCTCACTGGCCCCCTGCCGCCGTCCTCAATGTCTCCCCCGCCGTGGGGAGCCCACCCCCTCCGCGCCTCTTCGGCCCACCGCAGCAGCAGCAGCCCCCAGCCGGCAGCCCCTCTTCGCCCGCCTTCAGGGTCCCGGCTTTGGACGGTGGCTTCCCCCGCGGCCCCCACCATGAAGGCGGAGGCGGCAGACAGCAGCATGATCAACCTGTCGGTCCAGCAGGTGCTGAGTCTGTGGGCCCACGGCACCTCGCTCCGGCACCTCACTGGTAACGCCCCAGGGGAGATGGAGGGGGGGCTGAAAGGCGTGGGGTGAAGGGTAAGGGGGGTCACCCGCCTGGTGGACGGAGCCTGGGCTTTAGAGTAGGGTCTGGAGTGAAAAGGACAGTACTCCAGGTACAGGGGGCTAGCATCAGAGCCATACTGTACTATCAGGCCAGTGGTGGTACTGTCTATGCCATGAGGTGTATGTAGGGTGGCTTCTGGGTCATAAAGGCAGGTGAAGAATGCACCTGGGCAGAACTTGGAGAGGATGCCCTAGGAAGTCCTCACAGGGGGTGTGCAAAGGCTTGGCAGTCAGACAGTCAGTCGGTCAAATTTTATTGCTTTTGGCCCATGGCCCTTGTATAAAACAATATCACAATAAGAGCAAAATATACACACATCATATTTGCAACCTCAGCGTTGAAAGTTGTTTGCCCACCTCTTCCCTGCAGGAGCCAAGGCAAAGGCTGGCTGGCTTGGCCTGCGCATTGCCATTCAATCCGCTCCAGCCACAAACTTGCAGGAAGAAGCAGGGGGAAAGTCTGGAGAGTTTCCCTAGAGAAGTCCTCACAGGGGGAATGCAAAGGCTTGGCAGTCAGTCGGTCAAATTTGATTGCTTTTGGCCCATGGCCTTTGTATAAAACAATATCACAATAACAACAAAATATACACACATCATATTTGCAGCCTCAGGCTTGAAAGTTGCTTGCCCACTTCTTCCCTGTAGTGACAGGAGCCAAGGCAAAGGCTGGCTGGCTTGGCCTGCGCATTGCCATTCAATCCGCTCCAGCCACAAACTTGCAGGAAGAAGCAGGGGGAAAGTCTTCCCTCCCCTTCCAGTGCATCTGAGGGAAAGGTTAATGGATGGTGTGATTGTATTATTATTATTATTATAAATCTTGAGTTAAGTCTTGAAGGGCCGTGGCAACAAAAGGTATTTAAAGGAGGTCCCTGGTAAAGAAAAGGTTAAGAGCCACTGTCCTAGGACAGTTCAAAGGGTTGGTCCCTGAACAGATAGATGCTGGTCCCTACTAGGTCTCTGGTGAGTTTCCAAGGGGGAAAAAAGAAACAGTTTTACCCAATGAGCACAATTCTAGTGCCAGTCCGTCCATGGCACACTGGTGTGTGCGGGGGAACAGTTGCCAGTTCCCCACATCAGACAGCTTGAGAAGCACTGCCCTAGAGCAATACTGGACGCTAGGAGAAAGTGGGCTTCAGTCTAAATTGGGGAAGGAGTTCACATGCCCTGGTTTCCATACAGCCATATAGCCTACAAGGGACTTGCCTGTGCACATATGTCCTCCCATGTTTATTTTAGTGTTCTTGGGAAAGGGTACTGCCCTGTTTTCTGTAGGGTTAGGCAGATCACAGTCATAGGGCAGTCCTACACTGCCTACACAGTTATTTCATCAACTAAATGTTGCATCAGTTCAGAGCTTCCTGGTTGATTAAGGTGTCATCCATTGATCAAATGACACACATTTTAATGATAATTAAAACTGGCAAGTGTTATCTTAGGAGAGTCATTCTCTTTCTTTGTTACACAGTAGGGAATCCTCCTTGAAGATCACATTTGCTTTTGTGTGTGGGTATGTCACTAAAAGAACAAGCTGAGTTTTTCTTCAGAATAGTATTTTGTTCATACTGAAATTTAGACAGGTTTTATCATCATCTCGTTAAGCAAAGTTTACTGTAACTGAGTGGCAGCCCTCTCACTGTACAGAAGGGAACCTGCTTTTTTCTGTGACAGCTTTCATGAGCCTGGCATTGTGTTACTGTACTGAATTAGGAACCAGGACCCTTTGCCCCATAGGCAAGTTCCTGGAAGGGCATGGTGCTCTAATGTTCTACTCAGGTAACTAAGTTAAATAATATTTTATCCTAAAATACCCATAGATTTAATGAAATCTCTTTGAGGAAAATCCTATGGTTTTAAGATTAGTGGTAGTTTAAAGGGTGTAATGGCAGCCACTTGGATGAACAAATTCTAGTCTACGGGGTATTTTTTGCTTGGCTATGTTAAAGTAAAACTGAGAATAACTGAAATACAATATATAAAGATAGCTGTATTGAAGGGCAGTGGAAACTTTTCATGTAGGTCAATGCTAATGCTGTATGGTTAAATTAAAACTAGTCTCTTAAGGTGTAGGGAGATGGTAAATGGAATTCTGTATCCAGACCCTTTTGGTGAATACATATGGACAGTCTCTAACTCCCACATTAGGCTCTCCAGCTACCCAAGCGATGCAGTGTGTTCAGTCTAAAATTACAAATACCTACAGCTGTAACTGCATGGATGCCTGTTATGCCCAATAACTACTAACATTTGTGTCTTCAGAGTTTTGGACATGATCAGATTGTTTGGTTCCATATTAGTGGGGTGATAAATCTGTTTTGGATTTTAGCCAGAATTTTTAAGGAGCTATCCAGGGTGCTGAAAGCAAACTCCCAAATAGGTTCAGAACCCTGGATATCACCCTTAAAGTTCAGGCTAAAACCAAGAATGGATTCGCTGCCTCACTAATATGGTATCCACCATATGCCACTAGATATGATAAAGGATAATGAAAGTCCAAATGGCATAGAGGAAGTGGATAGAACCCCTGCCCGCTGCTTAAGCCTGCCTCACGAAAAATTGTGGGCAGGTTCATGGAACCAGTGAATAAATAACTGATGGACTTTGCTGCCCCAAGGTGTGATAAGGATCATTGGCTGAGAAGATTAGACAGATTCATGGAGAATGTCTCCATCAATGGCTGATATAAATGGAGCCTCTGTATTCAGTCTTAATGACTGGTGATGCTGTGACAACTGTAGAATAAAGATTTCCTTGTTTTGGGACTTCTCAGAAACACCTGGGTTCTCCACTGTTGGAAACTGTAGACATCCAAATGCATGAGCATAGATGGACCCTTGTTCTGGTCTCAAAGGACTCTTCCTATGTTCTTAGCCTGAACTCCCACTCACTAATATTATTAGCCCAGTGACAGTACTGTTAGAACAACTGTTGATCTAGTTTATGAGATGCTCTTATTTATTATTTATTTATACAGTTTCTATCCTGGCTTTCTTCCATAAATGGGACTTAGATGTAGTACTCGTAAAATAGGGCAGCAGTAAACAAAACAAAATGAAAAGACAGCAGCCCTCCTGGGATAAACATTTTTTTTCCATAGCAAGTAAGTTCAGTTACCAAAGGCCTGCCTGATTTTTTATTTTTTTTTAGTGATTGCCTTCCAAAGGAAAGACAACAAGGAGGGAGGTAGTCAAATCTCTCTCCATAGACAGTTCCAGAGGCTGGGAGCAGCTCTGAAAAAAACCCTTCTAGCATCTGTATTAGTTGTACTTCAGAAGATGGCAGGACCAAAGGAAGGCCTCCCCTAAATATCTCAAGGCATAGGCAGGTTCATAAAGGAGAACATGGACCTTGATTTTCGCTGGACCCAATTCTTTAAACAACTCTTAAAAGTGCCAAACATGTTTTGCAGACCTAGCCATTCAGAAATTGACAGTGATAAATTTCTGCCTAGACAATATCTGAAGCAGTCCTAAGTCAGTATTGGTAGAGTATATGGAACTGGTATTTTCTTCAAAAAAGAAATTTTCATTTTTGGGATAACTTAGATTTCAACGACATCAATGTTAAATATACTGTATAGTTTTAGTACTTTTTCACAGAATACAGTGATCTTTATCACTATCCAGTGCATCACTTGACTTGTTTTATTTATTTCTTTATTTATATGTATATATAATGTACTTACCAGAGATACTGGAAACTGTGAATAACAGTGAATTCTATTAAAATACAGGACATCCAGTAAAAATATACCATAGAGCTGCATTGGAGGACCTAGAAGATGCCTAGAGAGGATATCTCTCTAGGTGTTTTCCAGCATGACTCTATGGTATGCATTCCTATTTTGTGTCCTGTAGATAACAAACCACAGATATTGGTTCTGTGGATAAAGGGATCTGAGTGTATAATGCAAATTTATAAAATAAAGTTGTTTGAGTGGTATATTGGTATATAAACAATTTTAAATTCAAAATCATAAAATAGAAGAAAACAAAATTCACAACACCCAAAATTAAATGCACCCATTTAAAACTGAGAGACCCAGACTCTGAGTTGAACAGAAAGGTCTTCACTTGATACCAGCAAGACCAGAGGGAAAGTGAACTTTTCTGAGAAGACTGTTCCACCACCACTGAGGTTCCACTACTAAAAAGGCTCTCACTCTGCTAGTTATTTGCTTCATTTCTAATGATCTGCTCCTGACCACGTGAAAATAAGGATACAACCAGAGTGCACTATATATGTTGTTGGAAGGATATTTAGCATGACATTAACATACCCATAAAGGCCCCAAGGCAGATTTATATCAATACATTCATACTTCACTGCTTCATTTTCTAGCAATCAAGCTTTCTGATGCAACCTGAAGCTTGTGCTCTGTGAGTTTGGGAAAGCTGGTACCTGACAGTATATTTGTAAGGTTTGGGGTGGTTTTGTTTTGTTGCTGTTGCATTGTTGTTGTTTGCTTTAGAGCACTCTGTGGAATTTATTTTTTTAAAAAAATATGTGCTAGCCTTTAAGAACTCATAGGACTGGTATTAGTTGCAATATGCATGCCCCTCCAGGAAGTTGTCTTTTATCTGTTTGCCTTGTCAAGAATTTTCAAAATAGGTGGGCATGCTATAGTCCGGGGAGTAGTTCTTTCAACAAGGCCTAGAATTTCAGGAATCTGTATACAGATTCATTGTGTATTTACCATAACCTCAATTCCATAATTTACCATTCAGTCACTGCCATACAGTAAGGTGTCTGCTTACTCAACTTACTGCTTTGAAATCTGTTCTGATAGTTCTGGAGGTTCTAATTTGTAAAAATAAACAGTTGTTTCTCTTTGTGATATATGTTTAGCTAACTACACTTGGTCATGTTTGCCTTTGCATAGCAGAACCCTTCGGAATAAATCCACAGACGTTGCCTGCTATGCAATTTTTATAGCTTGCTTGTCCATACTTGATAATTATTTCTTGCGTAAAGGTAAAATAAAATAAAAACATTGCTTTTGTAAAGCATTCTTGTCTGGTTATGTAGACATACTGTTGCTGGTGCTGTTCTACTTAAATAGATGTTATGCTTGTAAGGCATCTCAAATGAATGAATACAAGGGATATATTGAAATTAGACATAAACAAAACAGGCAAACACAGAAAGAGGGATAATGTAGTGGGTGATCATGCATGGGATATAATGTATCTCAGTAAAATACATTTTATTAGAGTAACCTTTGCAAAGTTTTGCGTGGGATGCAATTTGTGGTTTTAATTTGGGTTTTTTATCTTAGACCATTTGTTATTTCAGCTAGTTAGCTATAACTTTCATAGTTCTGCAGCCCTTTGTTTTTCTCAAAAGTCAACACTTGAAATCAAAGTTATTCTTATGCAGCATATATTCAATATGTTCTAGAAACTTCATTTTTATTACATAGAACATTCATGAAGTGATGCAAAGAACTTTTTGAATTTCCTGCATTTTAGAACTGATGTTTTTCTACCTTCAGTTTATGGGGAGGGGAATACTGTTGCTTTCACAATGATAGCATTCAGAAACAATGTTATTGATAAGTAAAATGTTCAAAACACTGTTGAGAGAAATCCCTTAGTTTGGCATCTTGCTGATTTTAGAGAAGTGGAAGCTGATCACACCATTTAAAAGTGAACAACCAGTAAAATCTCTGAAGAAGTTGTTACATTTTTCTTCCCCTACAATATTTGTTTTGGCTATCTTTCAGAAATGGTTCTTGCATAGCTTTATGTTTGTAGGATAAATAAGAAAAGCAAAACATTTTAAATTTCTGCATGCTGTCTTTATTTGTTAAAATGGTTTGTTTGTTAATTTATTTATTTATATCAAGTGCACTTCCAGTTGATAGAAGAGTTTTCTGAGTGGTTCACAGCAAAGGTTAGAAACATAATACTGGCTGAGACCAGAGAATACACAATATTTCAAAAAATGGGCCATGCACAAAACAATAGCACAATAAAATGAGTTGTTTGGTAAGAGTTACTACTGTGCATGCTTTTTGTATATTTGTTTGGCATGTTTTTCTTTATTTGAGCAATACAAAATTCATCAGAAATGCTAACCTGCTCTTTGATTGCTTTTTTCCAGAAATGTGGTACTGGGTTTTCCTATGGGCTCTCTTCTCCTCTCTCTTTGTCCATGGTGCTGCGGGAGTTTTAATGTTTGTGATGCTGCAAAGGCATAGGCAAGGGAGAGTAATCTCTGTCATTGTGGTCAGCATTGGATTTCTGGGTTCTGTAACTGGAGCAATGATAACTAGTAAGTGTCTGTTTAAATATAGTTATGCCTCTTTTTGAAGATAATTATTATCTGTTTTGGTAACTGTTCATATACTGTCTCATTATTTACAATACTGGCATTCTGGGAGGTTTAAAGTTAGGTTGCTATTCATTACCTGAGAAGAAAAGCCATATAAAACAGCCATAGTTTTTTATATTCTGTTTCTTCTTTAGAAGGAAGATGACATCCTAGTGTTGGAAAAGACTAATGTTCTCTAGAGAGCTGTCACAAAGAGAACCACTCAGGCTGCTGCCACAGTGCAGAAATAATGCAGTTTGTCACTGCTTTAACACAATGCTATGGAATTCTGGGAATTGTAGTTTGTGAGATATTTAGCCTTCTCTGTCAGAGAGCTCTTGTGCCACAACAAAGTACAAATTCCAGGGTTCCGTAGGATGGAGCCATGAGAGTTAAAACAGTGTCAAACTGCATTATTTCTGCACTGTGGCAGCAGCCTCATTTTGTTTACTTTCTAGTTATGTGGCAGCATTATAGTTACCTGTATGTCAGGGACAGTAATAATTCATATGGATAAATAACTTGTCAGGCCCACTGAAGCTGCTTCAGTCCTTTTTTTCTAGGTACAAATAGATAGACTGGTGAAATATTTTTGTACTTTCTTGAATGACTGCTCTGAAGGTTTCCACATAAATGAGTGACTATGAAAGAACTACAAAGTAAATTTCAGGCACAAAAAGAAAGAATGATATGGTCAAAGATGACTGTATGTTACCACTCTAGACCTGCTACAAATACAGTATCAGCATCTTTTGATGTTGCTGCAACAAAGTTTCTGACCTGCCCTTGTGTAAGATTGTTTGTGCAACAATTCTGGCAACAAATGGTGGGAGAAAGAATTGAGAGAATACTTCATGCAGCATCCTAAGAGGCAGCAGCCCTGTTTTAGATAGTTTTCCTGTTGTGGAGATTTCAATTCAAGCAGGGTACATTTGCATGATTTCATGGCCTACACCAATGTTAGTTTCTACTTGAACTCCTAGTATCTCAAGTAAGTTTTTACTATTGCAGCTTAACGTACAGTTTAGAATTAAACCACAAGCCAATCAAATTTCAAGTTAATTAGATCTTAAAATACAGATGAGTATATCTGAGGTTCAGTAAGACCAGCCAACAGTTAATTGCAAATAGAGCTGTTCATTTGCATTTCTTGTTCATATTTAGGATGAAGAATTTTGTAAAGAAATTTGGCAGTGTTTACTAATAGGAGACTTTATCCAAAAAGATGCAAGAGAAACTCTTTGCTGTCCATACATTCTGTTCAGAATTCTGTTGGAATCGTATGTTTGTTGACAATATAGGCACTGAAAACTGGCAGTACTTGGTCTTTCCATTAGAATGGCCTTTTTGAAAAAAGTCATGTGATATGCCTCTACCCTGAATAGATGTAATACCAGTATTTTGTTTTTATGATTAGAAACTATTGGCAGCTTAATACAAGAAAGGGACCATGTGTTGTGTTGCTCAACATGGATGCAAGTGCACAGGAGAGGTGTTTCTGGTTACTTATGATGACTACAAAGATATCCTGCCAGATGTGGTTGTTTTTAATGCATGAACACCGTGTGAACATAATCTAGCAGCATTCAGTGTGTTGATTACTTGTGTAAATCTATAAATTGTGTTAGCTTCTCACACAACAAAACGCAAGGTCTGCCTTAATTATTTCATATACAGATGTGGTCCTATTGAATTCAGTGATTGAGCACTGTACAGTCATTCAGTTACTGCCAGTACTGAACTAGATGAACCTTTTAAAAAAATATTATCCCAAAATGCTTTGTTTAACATCAGGGTCATCCTTATGTTGTTAAATGTACTATACAGTTGTCCCTTCATATTCACTGGGGTTTGGTTCCAGGACCACCACCCCCGTGGATACCTAAATCCGTGAATACTCAAATCCCATTATATGCAATGGCATAGCAAAATGGTGTCCCTTATATAAGATGGCAAAATCAAGTTTTGCTTTTTGGATTATTATTTTTTAAGAATATTTTCCAGCCATGAATACTTAAATCCGTGGATACCAAATCTGTGGATATGGAGGGACAACTTAGTAAGGTAATTGCAATACGTTACTTCATGTCTATCATTTGTAAAGGAATTCTCCTGTTCTGAAAAGCACAGTTATTGAGGCATTATGGAAGATGTTACTGAGTAACTTCTTCCCATGCAAAAATGGGCAGTGCTGACATGGAACAGACTCCTTTCAAGTAACTTCAGGCTTCCTATATTATGTTTCACAGGAAGCCAAAAATAACTAAACCAAGACTATCGTACTTAACTATCTTAAGAAAACATAACTCACTGGAAAATAAAACAGTGCTAGGGAAAATTGAAGATAGTAGGATAAGAAGAAGACATCATCAGTACAGGTGAATTGATTCAATCTAGGAAGCCACCTTCTGTGTTTGCAAGACTTGAGCAGGGTTTTTAAGAACAGCTTCTCTTAGAGGTCTCTCAGTTATATGGTCGCCATAAATCAAAGCCAACTTGACAGCACATAACAGCTACAACAACAATATCAATGTTACACTTCAAATGTGACATGGGAAGCCATTTCCTTGCAGTGCCTCTAATACCATGAAGAGACAGAAGCCCCCCCCCAATGTGTTTATGCCATCTTACAGATTCATCACAATAGTTCAAGCAGATGTTGTTAGGCATAAGTGCCTGTTTATTGTTTCAGTTATTCTTTTCTACAGTTTTGTTTTTGCTGAAGTGTGAGTCGTATCAAGCATACAACAGGTATCTAGAAAAATATCAGTAGATTTATTTGGTGGTTTCATTTTCCACCATTTTCTTCAGATTCTTTCTGTGGTATTTGACTTATCTAATGTGATAAGATCATGGTCCAGGTCTGTTGTATGGAGTGTCTTGGTAGGACTGAAAAAATGGAAAAATTTCGACATGGACACAAAGATCAGTATTCCAGAGAATTTAGGCTAGTTAGGCAGAGAGTATACAATGAAATAAACATCTGTATATTTCAGCATGTTTAGGGTTATCACTAAGCCTCTTGCTATCAAACCAGGAATGGCCATTGCAGATTGGGCTCTTCTTTAGTAAAGTTCATGAACCAAATTAACACGTTCTCTAGGTACACTAAATACTGTGTGCATTTATAAATGTCTAGGTTTTTTAAATACAGATTTGACACAGTTTAGCCAAAAGTAAGCAGTGTAAGTTCTTCCAACATGAATGATAAAGTTAAGCATATGGCTATCTCACATTCAGACAAATGGGACTTAGCTAAGTGCTTTGGCTGGATCATGCCTCAAAGGCATGGATCTTTGGCTGGATCATGCCTCAAAGGCAGAGTGTTCTCCTATATTTTAATAAACTCAGTCTGCAGAGCCATACCTGGTATCTCATATGACAGGAATGTGAAATAATCTAGTGTATAGTTTTCAGTGTGGAGTAATAGAACATTAACATTGGAGAATATGGACACTGTTGTTATATCCAAGTTTATTTGATATCATGTGGTAATTTCCACTTTTTCTCCCTTGTGCCTTTAGGTGCAGCAGTGGCAGGAATTTACAGAGTAGCTGGGAAAAGTATGGCTCCTTTGGAAGCACTTGTATTTGGAGTTGGGCAGACTGTACTGACACTAATAATTTCATTTTCAAGGATTCTTGCTACACTTTGAATCATTTGTGAAGCTTTCTTTATAAAAGGAGAAAGTCTGCAGTGAAGCTTTGGTAGCTGATGGACTTGGAGTTGCAAGGGGAAATACATTTTACATGGACTGCAAAGTTAGAGGTCCCATCCATTTGGAAAGTACTTCCCTCTACAGTCCAAAAATGACACACTACTGCACTGCACCTAATGTGCCTCTAACACAGGCAAAGTGTGATCAGTTTAGGAGAAGCTGCAAGATAAAGCACCTTGTGAAGCTGCTAATCAGCCAAATGCTGGTGATGTGATCATTGTTCGTAACAGTGTTGAAGAAAATACAGGGGCATTTCTGAAGAGTGGATAAATGTGCCAAATGTAAAGTTGAAGACTGATAGTGTGACCACATAAATGTGTAGTTACTGCATACTGCAAACATAGTTTTAAAAAAATTCAGGTACACCGACAAGGCACTTCTTTATTATAACAGCTGAACTCCACTCAATGCAGGATGTTACCAAGCTTATGGCAGGGTGAGGGGAGGGAGTTGCTTGATTATTGAATTACCTATGAGTATTACTGGGATTTAGTGACTGAAACAAAATTCTAGTAAGAACATGAATGTGATCCAGCTAGTGTAGGAGTTTGTTGAAAAGGGATTTATTAAGATATATCACATTTACTAAATACCAGCTTATCAGTATTTTTGTCTTTCACTACTGTCCATTCATGGTATATCCCAAGATCTTGTTCCAGATTTAACAAAAGCAGCATGAGTCAAATGACCAACAGCTCATGAAATGACACCTACATTATTTTTGAAAACTTTTTTTAAAGTTGTCTATTGTGTTCCATAATTTTCTAAACACAACTGATTTTCTATTCAAAAACCAGTTGCATTGATGTTTATTGTAAAAGATACACATGGCTGTAAATGTCATTTTAAAACCAGTAGGAGTCATGAGTCCTGAAAAGCACATATTTAGCATGAGGCCCAAAGTTAAAATAAGAAGCTCAAAAAACTGAAAAGGAGGCATTTTTTGTACATGAGCAAAATAATCTTTCCAATAAACTGTCAATATCAAAAAGAGGACAATTTAAAAATATTCAATTCCCCATTTAAATTTGGTCTGTATTATTTGTGACTTTCACATGCCTTGTTTCCAGTAGACATGTGTGCTCTCTCTCTATTTGTTTGTATTGCTTTAACCAGAGCAATAGCAGTGTGACTGTAATGTCTTTACTGTAAAACATTATGATGTGAGTAGTGAGAAATGACAGGACACTTATCTAAATGGAAAAATAAGTAAGTATGGGGAAGGAGTTAATATTGGGCTCATTTTCACACTCTCCTCTTTATGAGAGCGCAGATGCAATCAAGCCCCCACTGTCTATCTCAGTATCTGAAAAAGCAGGCCCACTTCATCTGGAAACTAGTACATGGAACAACAGCTGGACAACCATTTTCAGTATCTATCAAGGATCCCCAAGTGCTGTCATTGCCCAGCTACTTGCACCCTTTTCAACAGCACCTCATTCACTCTGACTGCAGCTGATTTTTCCTAAACAGGACAGCTGTCCCTGATGGAAAGATGGAACAAACTAGGCAGATGCAAAAAGAAAAGACTCTTACTGGTCCTACCTTTACTATTGCTTCTGTTCCTTGAATCTAACTGCTAATGTGGGTGGAGGGAGGGCTTGATTTCATATGTTCCTTCTCTTTATGGGACAATGTGTAAGTCAGCCTTAAATATTCTTTTATTGAAACAGGCTGTCTATATATGCATCTGGAAGGAAAATAGAGACATAGCTACGAGCTGTCATGATAGCAGAGGTCAATGCCTACAAAAATCATACCTGGAGCAATAATACTTTGACAGCACAGTGCTTTGTTCCACAACCTTTCTAAATGTTATGGTAAAAAAACCTAATCTGTATTTCTATATGAATTACTGCTAGAAATTATTTTGCCTACTTTGGTCTACAGGTGAATTTTTTTAAAAAAAGAAGAAAGACGTTCATTTTTATCTTTTATTCAGTCTTATGTTTTTAGTGATAGGCTGCTATCCTGCAAGGACCTGTAGGTATAACTGGAACTTCTTCTGTGCATTGGAGAGCTTTGTCTGCCACAAATGGAAGACAATGAATCAAAGTCATAGGGGAATGGAAACAGCATTAATCTAGATATTTGAAGCAACATCAGTATGTTTCATCATTTTTATTTTGGGTAATTTTAACTTCAACAACACCAAGGTATATTTTAAACATTCAGTAGTATACAATATTTAATTTATAGTGCCTTGAGTATATGTTAGAAAGAATATCTATCTTGTCCATTTTACTGCTGTTCTGTCTCTCCTTTTAGATTAGTTGTTAGGCAATGTAGTTTGATGTGGTAGTAGTGTTAATATTGGAAATGGGAGTGAGGGGCAAGTCTTGGAAAATACTACTCCAGTACAAGTCAATGCAGAAGTTTTTTTTAATCGTAATTGGAGGAACTATAACACTGTATATCTTTAGGGCTTTGTAGTTAGAAAACTGCATCTTGGTTTCAATATTTTATCGAGCATCAGAACATGCTGTATGTGATACTGTTGTGAATGTTATGTGTGAAGTGGTTTGATATCTAGTATTATCTGTAGTAATTCAATGATGCTACAAAGCAAGCACTTCTCAGGCTCCAGTACTAAAGACAATTATGAAAAATTTACCTGTAAATTTTTAAGTCCATTGACTTTAGGGCTATATGCAGAAATGTATTTTCATGCTTCCTATGTTGTTTGTGACTGCCTCATTCTGACAAAACTTCAGTAGTATTCACATGAAACAAATCTCATCAGTATTAAGTCTAGGCTGGGAATAATTTGTAGCCTAGATATACACTTTGTGTTAAAATGTAACACATTTATTTGGCACAAACAATATAATGACCATCTAAATAAAGGATATGCTCAGAAGAGCTAAACAGGACTCTTTGAAACAGGAAGCAATTGTAGATCATGCCTTGTAACACACAGCTGTTGGGATGTTTTTAGGCTAAATCAATGTAAATGATTGCTCTTTTTCTATAAAAGATGGTCAAGAAAAATATTCTGTTACAGACACTAGATGTCAGAAATGGATATCAAAGTATATGTTTCAACTTGTGATAAGAATCAGTAGCAAAGAAACCTGGCCTTAAACCTTTGAACAGGATACATCCAACTTGTATTTTGAAGTGACTGCAAAGTCAGTGCATTTTAAAACTTCTTTCTATAATAAAATAGGAATGAAGAAATCAATGAAGTGTGTTCCATAGCAGTATGTTTTATAGGCAGACTTGAAAGTTATGTGTAAGGAGTAACATTAATAGGACAGTTTTTCATGTTCTGAAAGGGGTGAATTTCTGTGTATTAATCTTCCTGCAAGTTTATAGTAGTGTGCTTGACTTCAGAATGAAATAGCCTTTGTATGAATAGCATAACAACAATACTTAAAGCTGTTAAAGAAGTGAAGGGAATTATTTACACTATCTTCCAAAATTCATCTGAGGAAATAGTTGAATGTGCTACCTGAGGATCATTCTTTAAAAGAACCCAGTCTAAACTTTATGCAATACTAATATCTGACCACAAACTGAATTGTTAGCAACTGTTTTAAGGACAGTGGGCAATGCCACATTATTCAAAAGAAACTTTTCCAGGTGTTACTCAGTTCTTTCTTTAAAATAGGTTAAGTTTCATGAAGTGATCTTTAACGTCATATTGACATTCTTGGTATCCTTTATTTATTCAGAGCCACAAATAGTTTGGTTAAATTTATAAAAACATTGGCCAAAGAGATGGTTTAGTATGTGTGTATTTGTCTGTAATATAGCATTTTTAATATATTTTTCTTGATTAAATCTGAGGAAAGCCGTAGTGTTTCCTCTTCAGTTTTGCACTTTGTTTCAGTATGATAAACTTATTTCTACTTGAAGCTTGCATATTTTTGTTGTATTGTAGTATAATCAAGCAATCAGCTTTCAGTATGATTAAACTGATTTTTAAAATGAGTTATGTTTGAATTAGTAATATTTGAAGTATGGATTATTCTGTTTATATAGTGTTGTTGCCCCAGTATGATTTAAGCTGAATATTTTAAGGCAATTTATATGTGTCATCCAGATTCTTAGAGAATTGCACAGTAGTGAATGTGAGAAACTTGGGCCCTATGCTAGAAGCATTTTTGTATGTGGACATAAGACATTTTTATTTTTATTTTAGTCCCTCCAAGCATCATGATTTGGGGTTGGGGATGGAACTGGAAAGTACATAGCACTACATGGCTCTTTCATTTGAGATTCACTAGTCTGCAGTGTTAACATAGTTTGTGGCATATATATGCCCTGAAAAAAAAATTGAGATGCACACATTGGGTTTGAACTAAAACCGCTTTTTAAAGATCTAAACCAGCATTTTCCTATAGTGCAGTGGTCTTTCAGGCACAGACAGAGAAAATGGATGGTGGCTGCAAGTTTGAAACTGATTTTTCATCGGGGTCCTAGAGGAACTGGGCCTGCCTCTTCTACCATTCAGGTTAATAAAGCTGAACAAGGGTAGGAAGTGAAGGACCTTGGTGCATAGGTTGTCATTTCATCTCTTCTCCCAGTTGAAGGACATGGCCCAGGAATGGAGAAAAGAATAGTGGAGGTGAACAAGTGGCTCCGCAGATGGTGCAGCTGGGAACAATTTGGCTTCTTGGACCATGGTCTGCTGTTTCATGAAGATGGACTTTTGGCAAGTGATGGGTTGCACCTCACGGTAGTCAGCAAAAACATTTTTGCTAGGAGTCTCACAAACCTTATCAGGAGGGCTTTAAACTGAATAATGTGGGTGGGGGAGATGGTATTATTGAGGCTGGAGTTCATCAAGTGCTGCACATAATAGCAAGAATGCTATAGAGAGAATTGGATGAATAGTGCAAGAACTCAACAGTGAAAGGAATAAAACTTAAATAAGCAGTCAGTGGGAATGACTCATGGTCTTAGATGTCGCTACACTAAGACACAGAGCATGGGAAATAAATAAGATGAAGTTGAACTCTTAGCAAAGCAAATAGGGTATTATAGGCATCACTGAAACCTGGTAAGAGGAGTCTTATAATTGGATTGTTGTAATAGAGGGCTATAACCTATTTCAGAGAAATAGATCAAACAGGAAAGGAGGAGGAGCATTATATGTCAAGGATGTTTACACCTCTGAAGAGATTCAAGACTTAAATCCTGTAAGCAAGGTTGAGAACATCTGGGTAAAATTTAAGTGGGAGAGAAGTAACAGCAATGTCATTGTGGGGGTCTACTACAGACCCCCAAACCAGGCTGAGGACTTGGGCGATGCCTTCTTGGAATGGATGTCCAAACGTTCAGAAAGGAGAGATGTAGTAGTAATGAGAGATTTGAACTATCCTGATATTTGTTGGCAGTCAAACTCTGCCAAGAATATAAGGTACAACAAATTCCTCACTAGCCTTGCAGACAATTTCATTGCCCAAAAGGTAGAAGAGGCAACAAGGGGGTCAGCTATTTTAGATCTGATCCTAACCAACAGTGATGACTTGGTTAATGGTGTGGAAGTGGCGGGATCCTTAGGGGGGAGTGACCATGCTCTCATAGAGTTTGTTATACAATGGAAAGAGGAAGCCAAGCATACTCAGCCACTCATTCAAGACTTTAAGAAAGACTTTAAGATTTCACTAAACTTAAGGAAATACTGTGTGTCATCCTGTGATCAGGAATACTGAAAGAAAAGGCAATTCATGAGGGACGTGAATTTCTTAAAAATGAGATATGCAAAGCACAATTTCAAACAGTTCCAGCGAGGACAGAAAATGGGAGGTGTCTAAAGAAACCAGGATGGATGACCAAAGAACTTTCAACTGAGCTAAGACTTAAACAGGGCATATACAAGAAATGGAAAAAAGGGTGAAATCACCAAAGAGGAATTCAAACCAATAGCCAGCATGCATAGGGAGGAAGTTAATAAAGCTAAAGCAGAAAATGAGTTCAGGCTTGCTAGAGAGATTAATAACAATAAGAAGAGATTTTTGGTTATGTCCGGAACAAATGGAAGAGCAAGGAAATGACAGAGCTGCCATGTGGAGAAATGCTAATGGGGACAGAGAAAAGGCAGATCTACTCAACAACTTCTTTGTCTTAGACTTTTCCCAAAGGGAAAACAGTATTCAGCCTAAGGGAAATGGAGCAGATAATGCAGCAGGGGAAATGCAGCACAGAAGTTGTAAAGAGGTAGTGCAGGAATACCTGGCCAGTATATATGAATTCAAGTCTCCAGGGCCAGATGAACTACATACAAGGGTATTAAAAGAACTGGCAGAAGTAATCTCAAAGCCACTGTCAATGATCTTTGGGAATTCCCGGAGACAAGGAGAGGTCCCAGCAGATAGGAGGAGGGCAAATATTGCCCCATCTTCAAACAAAGAAAAAAAGAGGACCCAAATAATTACTGCCCAGTCAGCCTGACATCAATATCAGTAAAGATTCTAGAGCAGCTTATTAAAACAGACAGTCTCTAAGCACTTAGAAAGGAATGCCATGATCACTAAAAGTCAGTATGGGTTTCTCAAAAACAAGTCATGCTAGATTAATCTTATCTCTTTTTTGAACACTGTGGATGTAGCATATCTTGATTTCAGTGAGGCTTTTGACAAGGTCCTCCATGATTTTCTTGCAAACAAGGTAGTTAAATGTAGGGTAGACAATGCTACTGTTAGGTGGATTTGTAATTAGTTGATCAACCAAACCCAAAGGGTGTTCATCAACAGCTCCCCTTCATCCTGGAGAATAGTGATTGATGGGGTGCCACAGGGCTCTGTCTTAGGCCCAGTGCTATTCAATGTCTTTATAAATTACTTGGATGATGAAATAGTGGGCATGCTTATCAAATTTGTAGATGACACCAAATTAGGAGGGGTAGTTATTATCCCAGAGGACAGGATCAGAATTCAAAAAGATCTTAACAGTTCAGAGAGCTGGGTCAAACTAACAAAATGAATTTCAACAAGGAGAAATGTAGGATATTACACTTAGCTAGAAAAAAAATCAAAATGCACAGATATAAGGTGGGTGACACCTGGCTTGACAACAGTACATGTTAAAGGGATCTAGGCATTTTAGCAGATCACAAGCAGAGCATGAGTCAACAATGTAATGCAGCTGCTAAAAAAGCCAATGCAATTCTAGGCTTCATCAATAGGAATACAGTGTCTAGATCAAGGGAAGAATAGAACCACTATTCTGCTTTGGTCAGACCTCACCTGGAATACTGTGTCTAGTTCTGTGCACCACAATTCAAGAAGGAATATGTCCAGAGGAGGGCAACCAAAATGGTAAAAGGTCTGGAAGCCATGCCCTATGAGAACGGCTTAGGGAGCTGGGTATGTTTAGCCTGGGGAAGAGAAGGTTAAGAGGTAACATGATAGCCACATTTAAATATTTGAAGGGATGACATATGTAAGATGGAGCAAGCTTGTTTTCTGCCTCTCCAGAGACTAGCACATGGAACATTGGATTCAAACAACAGGAAAAGAGACTCCACCTAAACATTAGGAAGAACATCCTGATAGTAAGAGATGTGGACAGTGGAATATGCTGCCTTGGAGTGTGGTGGAGTTTCCTTTGGAGGTTTTTAAACAGAGACTGGATGGCCATCTGTCAGGAGTGCTTTGACTGTATATTCCTGCATGGCAGGGGGTTGGACTAGTCTCTTCCTTGTGCTCTCTTCCAACTCTATGATTCAAAGTGAAGTGGTGATAATAAAAATGTGGGAGATTTAAACTCTTCTTCACTGCAAAGCTGGGGGATAAAAAAGTGTAGAACAAGACAGGAAACGTTATTAATATCCTCATTTTGTACAATTCAAATGAATGCACTCATTCCATAGATGCGTACAGGAGAAATGCCACACTGTTACATCCAAAATCTTTGGGCACATTTTGGAAACCATGAAATAGGATTTTGATGATGCAGTTTAATACTAAAAAATTCTGTTAAAATAACAAAAATGATTAGAGTCAGAATCAGGATATTTACCTGTGTGAGGCCAGATTTTCAATTTTAACTTTTGCCTAGATTTTTTCCACAGAGATCATTGGCAATGCTGATAATATTCTCCATCAGCATATATTTGTTGTTGCTATTAAAATGTTTTTGCATATACCATTTTCTTCTCTAATTGGGGCACATTCTGTATCAAGTACACACCTATTACTTCGTTGCATGTTGCATATGAACACTTATTTTCAAATAAATTTGCCTCTGAGGTAGAGAGAAAATTCACATTAGATCCCTTGTCTTGCATGGAAAAGGAAATATTGCATCCTTTCTCCTCAAAAAGGATAATTTTCTAAATGCTATCAAAAACTTTCTAAAAGATGTTACTGTTGCTTCATAGCATCCTCAGATAGTCTGTATGCATGAAATTGCTATCTTTTCTGAACGGTACTTTAAGTTCTTCTCCCCAGTGTCTACAACCAACAATTGCTATATAGTCACTACACACAGTTTTCTCACTCATGGATCTGGGTATTTTCTCTACACTGTTGTTGTTGTTGTTTGCCTTCAAGTTGTTTCCAACTTGGGTTTTCTGAGGCTGAGTGTGTGTGACTTGCCCAAGATCACCCTGTGGGTTTTCATGGCCGAGTAGGGATTCGAACTCTGGTCTCCAGAATCATAGTCCAACACTCAAACCACTATGCTACACTGTCCCTTAAACATGTCCACAGTAGTGTGGAGAAAATGCAACAGCCTGCATAATAAGCTGTTGGGTTTGCTCATTTAGTGAATCCTCCATGACTGAATCACTAAGAATAACAATGCACAGTTACACTAATGTCTAAAAGCCTGGAAGGTTATTTCTTCTCTAGTAAGCTGTACCAGTTTCATTACTCTCTAGCGGGGTTGAATACAAACTGTAGCTGCTGTTCTGTAACTGCTTAGAAGTCTGCATCTTATCTTTAAAAATACTTTAATTTTTTCACTTTCAAAATATCCACTGATCCTTGTCTACCCTCAGAAAAACTTTCCCCATAACCTAACTTGGAATGCAGTGCTAACTCACCAAAATAGATGAGGCAGAAACTAACCCTACCGAAGATGTGCTCAATCCAAACCCCACTCAGCCTAGAGAGCAGTTTAGATTCAGTGTTGGAAATTACTTAGAACATCTATTCCTAGCCTAACTTTTTGTTGGTATTGTTGTTGTGTCCTGGTTTTAGGGAAATCTGGATGTGGCACAAATCAATTGCTCTTTCATTCTGCCCCCCCCCCCTTTGGTTTTTCTGCTGTCTAATCTCAGCTGCACTGGCATATTTGTCTGAGATCAGCAAGCAGAAATGGGTTATGTGAGTATAAGGGCATTTCAGCTGCAGAAGGGCAGCTCAGCTGACACAAGATGTTTCAACTTATTCCCAGTCCTGTACAGCTGGTGCATTTTTGAGTGGGGATTACACTGTTAAAGTGTTATTACTGCATTTTGTTGGCATGCTTAGGATGCAATCTAAGCACATGTAGATAAATGAAATTAAATTCAAAATGATAAGGTTTCCACATAATCCAACCACAAGATCTTGAGTGCCTCCTCAGGTGCACAACTGCAATGTCCAATCCCATTCAGAAGAAATGCCTGCACAGTTCTTTTGCCTTCCATGAGGTATCCTTTCTGCATGCAGAAGCATCCTGTGCACTGAGTGTCCCATGCCTATAGGATAACTGCTTTCGGTTTGCCCTGTGTTTTGGATCTGGGTTCTGTTCAGTCAATGAAGCAAAAATTTTGGCTGCCCTGCTACAGAAATGGTCCATCATATCAAAGCCTGAAATTAATATAATTGCAACTAAGCGTATCAATTTGCTTCAGTGCCCTAACACAAGTATGGAACAGAATTGCTTAATTTGTAATAGCTGAACAGAGAACACTTGCATATGGTTTGATTTATGATTGTTATAAACTTGTTAAAAGTACCTTCTTAACTGAGATCTGTCCACTGTGGATAAAATCAACTGCATTTTGTGTGTTCAGATGTATGTGATTTTGTGGGTTTTAGTTTTCATGTTTTCAAATTAGGTGTTTTATTAGCTAAAGGATATGTCCAGATTGGCAGTCCTTCACAAGCAATATCTGTTAGGAGTTGTAGTCCACACCATCACTTATCAATCTGTGTATGACTCACTTTCCTGGCAAATACATGTGTATATATATGCCCATATAAAAATTGACCCTCATTACACAGTTTTGTAAGACTTACAAAATCTATATGTAGAATATTACTCTTTTTGTTCTTTATTTAACTAACTTTGTGAGGGACCAATCAAAGTCCAAATGATGCAGTATGACTGAAAGCAATATACAGTGGGCCCTTGGTATCCACTGGGGATTGTTTTCAGGACCCACTGTAGATACCAAAAAATGTGAATGCTCAAGTCCCTATTAAGTCCCTTTAAAAATGGTGTAGGGCAGCAGCAAAAGCAGTGGCAAGCCCAGGCTGCCAGGCGCACTATTAGGCACACATTCTTCGGGCTCTCATGCCTCTGGGGAGCCCACCAGGCACCTGCCTTCTCCTTTGAGCAGCTTGTACAGGGACACGGCGGTTGGCAGCCGCAGCAGTGCTCCCACTTCTTTGTTCACAAATGAATGTGCAGGAGTGCTGCCACCAATCGCAGAGTGGCGAGCAGCTTCCACAGAGACTAACAAGCAGGAGCACCACCACTGCCAACCACAAGGTTGTGAGTAGCTTCTGTAGGGAAATGGTGACCAGCAGTGGTGGCGGCACTCCCACTTGCCCACCAGTGAATGAACAAGCAGGAGCACCACCACAGCCACCAATCACAGGGTGATGAGCAGCCTCTGCAAGAACATGGTGGCAGTGGCAGCACTTCCACCCACCTAGCCACCCACAAACAAACAAGCAAGCAGGAGTGCCAGTGCTCATCGCCACACCCATGTATTTTATTTTATTTTTATTTTTTTTGAATCTGCGGTTGGTTAAATCCACAGATCCAGAGCCCGCTGGTACAGCAGGCCCACTGAAATTGAATTAACAGCAGGGGTAAAATTTTCTTACCTGTACATCAGACTTCCTTTTAGCAAACTTACTGGTTGAGCTACAGATAACATCAAGTAAAGGTTCCTATCTATCACATATCAGGCAGGATCATAATCACTCCGATACTGTAGGAATATTTTTAAATTAAAGATACAGTGATGTTCTCAGTGAAAGAGAAAACGCAAGAAGGATTGCAGGTATTCCTTTGCTAAGGCACTGTGTGCTGTGCAAGGCATCCAATGTCAAAGGCAGCTCACAGGTTTTGCCCTTGCTTACGTGAGTTTCAAGTTCAGCATTTTTTCCTTGTAGGAATAGATGGTATTTACTCTTTTATGTAAGTGAAAGCAAATGGTTGAATTCAGAGACACCATTATAGTATCCTAAAATCTTCAGAAATTCTAAACATAGTGAATTGAACATATTCCTATGATAATGCTTTCTGTAATTTGATGTATTTTATAACTCCTCTCTCAAATCATAGTGACTTAGGACTTTATTAGGCGCATAAAAAAATGTGTCATAAGGACTGGATGAGAGTCCAAAGAGCTGAAATTATCAGACAATGTTGTTACTCACCCGTTCCTGCTGCATGGCACAGGCATGAATAAGGCTTCACTTTTTATTGATGGCTTTCCCCATCAATAAAGAAGTGATGCCTTATTCACACCTGTGTCATGCAGCATGAACAGGTGAGGATGCAGGTGTCTGATAATTTTGCCCTTTAAGCTATTGTCCCATCCTTATGATGCAAATTTGGACACAATCCCCCCCCCATTTCCCCACATCTGATACAGTCCTTAGAGACACATAGACTTACTCAATGATGGTTGATATGACTTCCTCAATTGGAGAATCAATCCTTTCATACAACAACAAAAATCTCTTTTCAATTGACTAACTAATTGCATCCTATTTTGATGATGAGCAATGCTTAGGAAGTTGTACAGCCTGTCTTCACAAAAGAATTGGGAAAAACGTCCATTGTACACATTGGGTTGGATCCAGATGTGATCAAGTTCTGCAGGGACTGGGGCAAGGAGACATGTCAGCAATTTGTGAAGCCCCCTGAAACCATGTGAACATGATACTGAAGGCTGCCAAAGGAAGGGAAATCCAAGAAAATAGCTGCCATGTGCCACTTCTCCAGTGGAAAGCTTCTACTGAATTTAGATAAGATCTGAATTGCTGCCTAAAATTGCTTTTTGCGTATAACTAGTTATCTGATCCCTGAGCCTATTTATTAACTTATTACAGCAGTTTAATATGTTTTAGCTCATTTCATTATTTTATTGTTTTAAATTGCTTGAAATCTGTAAATTGGTTTTTACAAGTTTGAGTACTTCTGGTCTGTGACTGAGCTAAATTACTTGGCAGTAAATAAAATGGCTATTTTTATTTCAGTTTATCGCATTAAGCCCACAGTCATTGCCCTCCCCCCCCCAAAAAAGAGGGGTATGACTTTTGGGGAGGGGGGAATCAGTTTGTGGTTACTAATAATAAAACAAAGATGTTTTGCTTGCTTTTGCTTAAAGAATGTTTCATTAGGGTAGAAATACATATGGTACATGAATAGAACTTAATATGCCTTTCCAAAATGCAGATAAAACAATGTGGATCTAATCCAATGGAAAGAAATGCTTTTCCTTTGAAGTACATGGAGCTGCTAATGTGCATACACAACTCTGTTGGTACTAAGGCCAGCCTTTGTGTACCTGCAGCGTGTTATGGTGGTCTGGCCAAGTTGAGACTCTTGCGATCAGGCCTACAGGTAAGATTTCTTCAAAGTGTGAAAGTCATTTTAACACAGATGTTCACACCCTCTACAACAGTATATTGTTGAAAGAAAATGTTTTCATTGTGTTTTGAACTGTATCTGGCCTAATGGTATGCTGGCATATATTGTGTTTTACAGAATAGTTTAAAGAGGAAAGGCAAAAACACCTTTGTATATAATATGCTGTAAATATGTACACTATATTAATTTTATAAAGGCATTTTTTTTTAAAAAAATCTCAGAATATGTACAAACCTTACTATAAATAACTACTCAAACAAAACAATAAATATTTTCCATTGAAATGTTTGGATTTTTCTTTTGACATCATCATCATCATCTGCGTCTGGAAGACTACCCTTGGCATTTCCCAGGATGATGTACTTTAGATTGCAAATCTCTACACATTTACTGGATAGTAAGGTCCATTATATTAAGTGGAACTTACTTCTATGTGGAAATATATTAGATTAAACAATATATTGCGATGCTTTACTTAATGTTCCACTGTTTTACAGTATATAGCAGTACATGTTAAATTCTTTTACATTTTAATTTCACAATGTACTTAACTGTTTCTCCAAAGCCAAAACTTGTTGGAGTACTATGCTAGAGTAAAAAAATATCTGTGCAAGCAGTTGTACATTGTCAGAGGTTGTACAAGTGTGACCCATAGTCTGGGCAATCTTTCCACAAGCACAGACATTGCCGTCTCTTTTACTCTTGGTAGGCAACGAGCTGTTTGATAATGGTAGAGCGGATAAGTTCAAGTCCTTGGTGCCCACCTGTTGGCACCAATCCATGGTTGTGCACCTGTGGGCAATCAGCTGTAGTTACACTGGATCTCACATAGGGATGGAAAGAACATTTAAAAACATCCCCCCCAAATAGTCAAAACCATGCTTTTTGAGTATTGAGAAATCCTGATGACATGAATCCTGGACTGCTGAGAATCTTCACAGTTCGGGATTTATTCTGCACAAAATTTGCATGTGGTTGTTTTATGCAGAAAACAGCCATTTCTGAACAGGAAACAGCGTTTTCTGTGTGGAAAATAATATTTCAATGCATAAATATTAATTCCCGTGCAGAAAATGCTGTAATTGGAGATTTATTCTACATAAAAATCATCCATGGATGATTTGCATAGAAAACAGCATTATCTGTGCAGAAAACAGCATTTTTCTCACAGGAAATAATATTTCTGCATTGAAATGTTATTTTTCCACCCAGAAATGCTATTTGCTACACAGAAAATGCTGTTTTGTGCTCAAAACAACCATATGTGGATTTTGTGCAGAATAAGTCCCGAATTGCAAATACAGCCTTTGAAAACAGCATGGTTTTTGAATACTTTCTTGCAGAGAGAAGAAAATTGCTGAAATTACTCATTGCTGCCTTCAAGAAGAAACTTAGTAAAGAGTTACATCCCTAATCTCACAGTTGCACAATTTACTGAGCATATATTGTCAGGGAATGATAGGACATGCAATCCCCAGCAGAAGCAAAAAAAACCTGTCTCAGTAGACCCAGTAGCAACCCGTTCTCAAGAGTACTCACACAGAGAGTGTTTGATGTCCAAATAAGCAGGAGATACTTTTATCTTCAAACTCAAACAGTTGCAATATATACAAATATTTACAATTCAAAGAGAAACTGCTTCACCAGGCCTCAAGATTCACCGGAAGAAGGAGGAAGTGAGCTCTGTTCTGAACTCTCATATATATCTCTACAGGACATTGTCCCCTAGTGGCCTGACTAGGTAGTTCACGCAGCATGGTTCTGCAGTTGTTCGGCCATTTTATAATGGAGTTCAGTCTCTAACTCCTGACATATATTTACACTACACTGAAAGATGTTGGGCAAAGACATGGTTCTCAAGGTGCCTTACAGTAGAATATCTGGAAAATCCATGATAATACTTAGTAATAGAAAGAACGAAAGACAATCACATACTGAAGAGCCAAAAATATGCTAGTTTCACAAAAGTTTTGGCCTGCCTCCTTTCTGTAGCAGGAGGCTCAAGCAGGCAGCTCTGGGGAACTCCCTGCCAACCCATTATTTCAGCAGGGAAAGATGCTTGTTAAGGGATTAGCTCCTCCATTCTGTATCCGGGCGGGGGGGGGACCTTTGTCCATATATTCACATGCGTCTAGAAATTAGTACAGGTATTTGTGGTATACAGCAGCTTCTTAGATGTATTAATTTTATGCAAAAACCCATGACAAAATGATCATGAATAAATGGGCTTAATCTGCTGGAATGAAGGTGTTCTAAAACAGAAAAGCTCATAGATCTGTTATTCTGAAATCAAGGAGATTATCAGATGCATCAAAAATGTGTTATAATGATGCCATGAGATCGCAAAAGAGCTTCTTTATCAGACTACATTGTGCCCTACCGTTCTGCAAGCATTCTGCTGCTGTTACAAGGGAGTTCTTTATTGTCAGGGAGAAGTCAAAAATTGATCTCCTGTAGTGCATGTGTTCTTGATTTTCATGTGTGTGAAAAAGTTCCTTGTTCTGCTGGCATGATTCCAGCATCAATGGGCGGCCCCGCCAGAACACTTCGGGAACAGGAAAACTAGGTACAATACCCTCTCTTTCTGAACCTCCCTGTCTTACCTGCAAGCTTCTAAACAAGTACCGGTGTTTTTCTGAACATTTTCTTTTTTAATGTTGGTGTTTGGGGGCTTTTTAGTGTGCTTGCATCTTCTTGCCAGATGCACCAAAATCTCGTTCATGGAGAAATGTGGAAGTAAGCTTCATGAGCGCTTGTAATCCTGGATTCTTGGGGCAATTTTGTATTGTTACAACGCTAGCATGCAAAAACGTGTGTCATTGTGCCAGAACATGAACGCTGTAAAATATAGTGCCATAATAACATTTTTAGGCACTCGTCTGATAATCTCCCAAGTTCAGCTTTTTTAGATAAGTCACAGGAGGTAACTCCCATGCCTAAGCCTGCAAGATATGTTCCCATTTCACACTCCATGATGTCCCCCTTATGAAATGCTGCTTGTTTATGCCCCCCAACAGTTCTGATGAGCGTGAATAAACCATGGATGGGGCTATTCACACAGTCCCACCAACTAGTATTTCAATAGGAAAGGGATGGAAGCTTAAACTGCTAAATTTCACCTCACCAAAGCAATTTCACAGGGAAAAAAGGTTTTTCCTAATAATGTTCAACCAGTTCAGCCTCCTGTTCATTGCAAAGAATGGACCTTTGTCCTGGTTTTAACCTGAAAAAACCCTAAATTAGTTAAGTTGCTTATTGTAATCCTGTGGTATTTCTTAATCTGTTGGTAGAGCTTCATGTAAATTCTGCTGTAGCAAGTGGGCCATGGAGATGAATGGATGTACCCAGAAATTTAGGAAATGCAGCATGTGTGTGATCACCTAGGAGCTATATGGCAGTAGAACAATGGTTTCACATCATGAAATCAGCTAAAATATTAAATACTATTATACAGTGGGCACCTTAGTTCAAATTGTTTTACACTTGTTTGCATAAAGCCACGATTGGGCAAGCTGAAGAATAAAAATGGTTGACAATGGAGAATTGAGTCTGCTTGTAGGGCAGGCCTTCTCTCACTAGATGGTGCTCTTGACCTATTCACTTCTTACATACGGGCACAGGTTTTCAGTGATCTCATAGCTTCTTTCTTAGCACGCTTGCTATTCAGTATGGATTGATAGCACATCTTCTAAGTCCAGGCACCATTTAGTCTTTTTTTTTTTTTTCATCCAGCCTTGCATCTTTGATGGAGCTAGTGCTACAGATGATATCGATACTATACACTATCCAAACTTTTTAGAGGATTCAATTCAGAAACCAATTCAGTACTACTTGAGAGGTATTAAAGTGATTTTGGAGCCTGTGTGGTGTAGTGGTTTGAGCGTTGGACTACAACTCTAGAGACCAGGGTTCAAATCCCCTTTCAGCCATGAAAACCCACTAGGTGACCTTGGGGAAGTCACACTCTCTCATTCTCAGCGGATGCAAAGGCAAAGCCCCTCTGAACAAATCTTTTAAGAAAACCTGTGCTAGGTTCACCTTAGGGTTGCCATAAACTGGAAATGGCTTGAAGGCACACAACAACAAGGTGTTTTTAAGTCTGTCTCTCTTGCATTCATTCTCTCTTGCTCTGTGTGTGCGTGCATGTGTGCACATGTGCATATACAGTGGACACTTGGTATCCACTGCGGTTGGGTTCCAAGACCACCCCCACCACCCCCATGGATACCAAAATCTGTGGATGCTCAAGTCCTATTATATACAATGATGTAGTAAAATGATATCCCTTATATAAAATGGCAAAATCAAGGTTTGCATTTTGGAATAACTTTTTTAATATTTTCAAACCGTGAATGGATGGCTGACTCTATGCATATTCTGGCAATTGCTAGAAGCAGTTAGCTTGAAAAACATGTCATCTGAAACAATGGACACTAATGCAGTGCTTCATTTCAAAAAGCACACTAATGCCAATTATTGCTGGGTTTTGGTATTGTCTGAAAATGTTCCAGCTATGTCCTGAAGCAGCCATGTATCACATGGCCATGATCGTACTATCCAACTTTTCACAGATGAAAACTGGGACACAAGTGTTCAAGCAACATGAGAATGGGGTCATGACAGCAAGAGTTATTAATGAAGAACAGTCAGTCTTGGAGTGGCTGCAGCAGGTTGCTTTTGCCTGTGCCTAGTGAAAGGGCAACATTCTGCCCCCTCCTCTCCCCTCCCCCCACTGAGTTAATTTTTTGCACTTTGTACTCAGCTTGCAGCAATGGAAATAAGCTGAGGATGAAGGGGAAAGGTGAGAGGAGGAGAGAGAAACTGGGATCTCTTCCAAATATCCAAAAAGTGGGACAACAGAGGATTAATTAGGACTGTGTCCCTGTCGAATTAGGATGGTTGGAGGATATGCAAAATGCTGTAGTGGGTGGAATCTGAAAGTGGACCAGTTCAGACTCCCACCTAGCCACCAATTTTGTTTATATAGCAGGAGAGCAGTAATATAGGCACTGATTAATGTATCTTGCACAAAGGAAGCATGACATGAAGGCTTTACATGCAGCACTGTTCTTTAGATTTTTATTTGCCCCTTGAAAGGTAGGGAAATAAGCTGAGGATACAAATCGAGCATTGTGTACACGACATTTGGTGCAAGGAGTATGCTATGCTGTTATGATCACACGTTACTTTCTGCACCTGATGGAAGTGAGTGCCAATGGGTTTTAAACTGACCCATAGAATCTTCTTATATCCATGACTTTCTTATGCCAGCTTTTAGTCATTATTTGCCTTTACTTGTTTCAGTAGCTGGCTTTTAATATGGTAGAAGGAAAATAAGGAATAAACCAATTAGTGCAGGAAAATAATTGACCACTGAGTTGTTTGTATCATTAAGGTACCATGCACTGCAACAGAATGCCAACCACTTCATGTGAAAGGAGAAAAGATGTAGAAATGGGCTCTGTGGCAAAAGCTCTGGCCTTCCTCTCAGTGATGCACAACCCCATCTGCACATTATGTGGATGTCAGATGTTGGGAAGCCTATGCACATGGCATTCTGTGTGAGAGAGTTTCCTAGATCAGGGACACCTGTTCAGTATGGCTCCAGGATTTATAGAAGCCTATGGACATGGTCTTTCTCACCTGAGGCACCTACAATAATGTGTATGTGCATCAGGAGTTGGGCCAAAGTAAGCATGTGTTATTGGATAGGGTGAGCCCAAGACAGTTTGCTCCAGAGAGAAAGGGCAAAATGGCACCCTGTTCCCTCCATTATACACAGAGAAACAACTTACTTTCAATACTGGCAAGGGAAGAGATCCTTTCATCACCCCTGAGAAGATCAGGTTACAGGGTGCAAGACAATACACACAGTTTTGTCTTCCAAGAGATAGGAATGGTCAGGTGACGCAAAGAGGCCAGCTGGTGGCTGCCATCATTGTCCCCAGTATCTGCCATCTGAAGAAGTGGTAAAGCCAGCTCTTGTCACTGGAGACACTATCAGAGGCACACTCCTTTGGCCCCTTTCTCCATGCTTTGCCTGTTCCCACAAAAAGAACTGAATATTACTTGTATGTGGTGAAATGAAAGTTCTGTCACTGGTCTTCTGTTTTCACAGCTTGTTCATAACTACTTCATATATGTCCACCATCACTTGATTTTGTGCTCCCTAAAAATGGAGCATACAAATATGAACCATGTCTCAATTAACAGGTAGGGTGTTGGGGCTGAGAAATAATGACTTGGCCAGGGCCCATTTGGTTGGTTGAAAGCTGTTTGGGTGGTATTCTTTCCTCTGGATCACAAATGAGAATTAATTTCTTCTTTGTTCCTATCATCCTTCATAGCAGTACAGGTATACTTCAGTTAACAACATCTGAGGAAGTAGACCATGTCTACAAAAGCTTCTGCTACAATTTCTTTCAGTCTCAAAGGTGCTACAAGATCCCTTTGCTTTCAGTTAACAGAATAGATCCATTCCTGGGCATTACCTCTTTAACAGAAAATTTGGTAGCTGAGTCAGGAATAACATAGAAAGAATAAGGTTAGGTTCCTACACCACAAAAAGAAGAAGGGCAGTTGAGCATGTTTCAACAAACTTGTACTCAAAACTAAACAATGCACCACATGTGCAATGAAACAAGTGAGTCAGGTAAGCCTTGTATAATTAAAACAAAAACATTTGGAACCTTCTAGAGATCACCTGAAGGCTTCTTTCAAAATGTATCCAGGGGTGACTTCCTCCCCCCCCACCAGCCTCCACTTTCCTTATGATTTCCATTTTGGTGGTCAAACTTGTTGCTTGTTTGTTTGTTACATTTTAAAAAAAAAATACACCATCTATCAGGAGGCAGGCTTATCTGTTCTTCCCTTTTTTCCCTGTTTTGCTGTTCATGCATGCTCAGTAAGGGATTCTTGTAGGCAAGCACACATGGTACAGTAGGATTGGCTAGAGTAGAATCCTGCTTTTTTCCTGCTCAAGTTTTATTGCATTGTTTACCCCAGGCACACTGCTGCAACCTGACACTGAAAAGTCCATGTTTCTCTCTCCCTCCTTCACCATCCTGCCAGTGCCAAAGCTGCTAAAAAAACCTTCCAGATAGACAAGATAAGGAAGAAAAAGTGGGCTCAGCAGGTGTAAAAAGACTTTGCAAAAAGGAGCATTTTGTCAGAGGCTTTGGCCTTGTCTACATCAGCCAAATAGAACATCTCCCCCTGTCAGTCCAGATGACACAGGGCCAAATCCCCAATTCTGGTGCAAACTGTCTTCATGATGTCTGGCCAGTTCAGCACCAAACCCATGTTAAACCACCCTTAAAATGGAGAAAAGAAACTCACCATTTGCTCCAGATTTTACAGGAAAACTCAGTGGACTCCACAGTGACACTGGGTGGATGCCTTCACGCACATCCCCAGTTGCCTGGCATCACTGCCACTGGCATGAGTCATGTCCTCTAAGGTCACCAAGCCATGTGATCAACACTGGGCACCTCATTTCTGGCCTCAGAGGATGCGACTCGCAGCTGCAGTGTTGGAGATATAGCATTCTTCCTGCAACCCCCACTTGCTGACTGATAGAGTTAAGCAAGTCTTAGAAAGATTTAGGGATCTCATTGCATGTCAAGACTTCGTCCCCCTTCTCCTCACCCTATCCTTACTATGCCCTGTGGGCTTGGCTAGTAGCTCTGTTCAGCTAAGCTACATGGAGTGGAGTGACCTGCAAGTCATTCATCACATGACCTCATGATTTAAAAAGTTTATGACCCTTTGTTCTCTCACACAACACACAGTCTCTCTCTCTCACCAAGCATGCACAAAGATGGGAACCATGCTGTCACTCACTTGCATTCACTCTCTATGAAGAAAGAAACATGGATGCTGCCTGCATGCAAAACATAGGGACATCCTGCCTTGTTTTCCTTATCTTACCTGAATCCACTGGGTGGGTGAGTTCTATCCTAAAATTCTTTAGTCAGTTTGAACACTAGCTTTCCCCATGAATATGTAGATTGAAAGAGCTATTTGTAAATCTTTAAGTATTCTTTTTCAAAGAAGTTGTTTTGTCTTTCTTTTGTTTAAGCGGGCGTTAATGACTGAGTGCTTTACAGTACTTTACTAATGAGTCTGTCCCATTTCTGTCTCTGCTAACTCTGCTATACTAAAAGTTTTATTTTTCTCAAGAAGATATTCCCAAAGGGCTTGCTCCCTGGAATCTTTAATGAATTTTTAATTTTTATGCTCATACACCCCAACTAGCAGCACGGGACAACACAGCAGGTATGCATGTAAAGATATCAACCCAGTGTCACTACAGAGTGCACCAGTAACAGGGGGAATCCCGGGATCAGAATATGCCAGGCTGCACCCAGATTATCTTGGCTGGTGTAGACAAGCCCTTTGTCAACTGAGGTATGCCTGTACTACTCTTTGGTGATGGCACTTTGCCTCCCAAAGCTTGGTGGCTGGGGGATTCTGGGAGCTGTAGTCCAAAAAGGTATACTTACCACTTTCTGGTTTTATATAATTTATCAGGATGGTGTTAAAAGAAACAGTTCTTGAGGACTTTGATCAGGATTTCTCCTAAGCACTCCCACTCAATATGTTTGAACAGGATGAACTGTAAAATCCATTTAGTAAGCAGCATTAAAACTTCCTCTGGAAACTTCCAAGGGAAACCCACAGTGATACGGGAAGCTTTTGCTGCGATGAAGTGACAACAGAACAGAGCTGACGCCACCCTTCCAATTCAGAAGCGTGCGCGCGCACGTGTGTGTGTGTGTGTGTGTAGTAACTGGAAAATTCAAGATTGGGATGTACTGAACTTTCTGTGTCTCTGAATCAAAGCCTGAGAGCACAGGGAGTGCAGCAAAAGGAAACAGCAAATGGAGAGAAACTTTCTAAACAGCTAAGGGTTGTTATTGCAGTGATTACAGTAAAGTGAAAGAAAGCTTTAAATTTAAGGAGCATTTTCTTTCTAGACAGTTCATGGTTTCCCTGGGCTTTTTCTTCTACCATCAAAATACTAGTGTAAAACCAAGAGGCTTCACGCAGTAATGTATTCAATCCTAAATCCAATACATTGCTACCAAAACCAGAAGGTGATATTTACTCATGGTGCTTCCACATGAAGGCTCTTGTGAATGACAGAAACGCTTAAATGGCCTATCTGGCACCTGTAATCCCAATGGGTTTGCCAGCTGACACAGTCAGAAATATCAGGTCTCTGGCTTTTTTTTCCTTCGCAAACGAAGATTCAGGAAGGACACATCCCGCGCTTTCTGCAAGCGCGCTGATGACTAAAAAGGCCAATCCGAGATAAACAAGTCCGGTTGCAAAAAGCACAGCAAAGGTCTCCTTGGGTGATTTTTTGGGTTGTGATTCTTTCTGTGTTGTCGTTTCTCTTCAAGACTTGTTCGGCGTGGTTTGCAACAGCTGCAGAGCTGTTTGGGCTGGAAGTCAACCTGAAGAAAACAGAAGTTCTTTACCAGCCTGCACCACAGGACAAACACCACCATCCCCACATTGCCGTCAGCAAATCTGTGCTTAAGTCCGTTCAGCAGTTCACCTACCTGGGAAGCATCATCTCCTCAGATGCCAAGATTGACAAAGAGATCGGTCACAGATTAGCAAAGACATATAGCGCATTTGGAAATATCAGGTACTGTATTACAATGCAACAGACTATATCATTCCAGGTAGCCCATGCAAATGGCATGCTTGAAAGCTCCCCTGAGAAAGAAAGAAAGAAAGAAAGAAAGGAAGGAAGGAAGGAAGGAAGGAAGGAAGGAAGGAAGGAAGGAAGAAAATACTTTGTGAGTGAAGCATACATAGCACCCAAGGAAATTCACTAAGGTGTTTTTTTATGTATTTTTTTTAAACAGCAGACTTTCTTTAAAGCAAGGAATAACGGTCAGACATACAGCTGACAGACAGATCATTGCAGGCAAACCTCTCCTTCCACCCCTGCCTGATAGCAATACGTTTGAGTTTTTGCTAAAGTCCCACATACCATTACATTTCTCATGACAGATCTGCTTCTGCTGGCTTCTTAGCACATGACAGAACAAGCTGGTAAATCCAACCAGTCTCCCTTAGATGACATGTTCATAGGCCTGAAGATGGAAGGGGAAGGTTAGTTTTCAGCTACTCTTCTATCACTGTCAGGAAAAGATCAATTGATTTAACCTGGTCATGACCCATCTCCTGTTTGCAGGAAGTAATTGAGCAGATAGTGTTACAGGCAGTAATACTTTCACACAGGTGTTAAACCAGCTGCTGCCGCTGCTGCTCCCCATCTGGCATGGGATTAGCTGGCGGCCACTTGAATTATTCAGGCCAGAAATCCAAACCTTTCATGAGTACCCAGCTTGTGGGGGCAATTAGCTAAAACACATTGGAAGCTGCTTAATGCAGTGTAGATGTGTAAATTGCTATTGCTTAAAACAATTTGTAAGCTGCTCTGATAGCCTTGTGGTTGAAGAGCGGGGTATAAATAAATAAATGAATGAATGAATGAATGAATGAATGAATAAATATGTTATGCCTGAGAAAAAGCCTGATAATATTTTCCCTTCCAATAAAGATAGCAACAAGAGTTTTGGATTAGCATCAGAGCCAAACTACACTTTGCCCAGGGCCCTATACTGTAGCCATTCTCCGTTTTCTTTTTAAAATTGAAAGCAGCAACTGTTGTTCTGCTCAGAATTGTCTCTACAATTTTTTTTTTTCTGGTTCAGGGAAAAGATGCAGGTATATTGGTATATCCTCTCCACCAGATGAAAAGCAACTAGTGGGAGAGAAATTTTGCATGGACAAATAGTCACAAAGGAAATAAATAAGAACACTTTCATCTTCCCCGGGCTTTTTCCCCCCAGTGAAACTGACATCCTTGTAGACTTCTTTGGCTTAAACAAAGAAAAGAAGAGAAAAGAAAAGAAAATTGGAGGAGGGGTTAATTCAGATAGCTGTTTGCAATGTGACATTGGTTCTTGCATTTGTGAAAGGAGAATATACTTTCACCTTATTGCAGGGACATGAGCTTCCAGATGTTGTTGGTCTACATTTGTATCAGCTCTCACCACTGGCTACTCTCATTTGAACTGATGAGAGTTGTGGTCCACTAACATCTGGAGGGACACAAGTTCTTCAACCTCAGTTGAGAACATAACAGCTGTACTGGGTCAGAGTAAAGATTTATCTACACTAGCCTGCTGTATCCTACAGCGGCCAATTAGCTTCTTTTAGCAAGCCCATGAGCAGGAATGAGTGCAACACTCTACACTAGCTATTCCTTTTTCAGCAATTTTCACTGTGCTTACTTCCCAGAAGTATTTGGTGAGTATTGCCTTTGACCTAGAGGCTCCATACAGCCTTTGTGACAAAGGACTTTATCACACTACACTGTTATAGTGCTATTATTCCACTTTAAATGCTATGGCTGCCTCCTGGGGAATTCTGAGTTTTGTAGTTTAGTGAGGCCTAAGCTCTCAGGCTGAGAATGCTAAATGCCCCTCCTTAAATCCCAGGATTCCACAGGAGGCAGCCATAGAAGTTAAAGTGGAATAATAGCACTATAAAAGTGTAGTGTGATAATCTATTTTCTAGACTTCCCCCCACAAAATGTTCTCATCCCATTTTCTAAATCATAAATGCAGAGGTATTAAGAGTTTCCTGGCCAGCATGGCCAGTGGCTGGCATGACTGGGAGATTCTGGGAATCATCATCCACAAAAGTAACTCTTCTCAGCTCTGCTCTTGTGTGACATGACTTCCACAAATTAATCTTCCAGGATGTACAATGCGGGTAGGCAAACAATAATACTGAAGTCCACCAACTGGAGCTAGGTTTTATGATGGCGGAGTGAGTGTGTGCTGTGCAAGCAATACAGGTTCTAATGTTAGAGCTGGCCCTACTATTAGGCAGAATGAAGCAATACTCTTCTTTGATTGTGGATGCTAGGAGGAAGAAGCGGCAGACTCCTGGCTGTTCCTCCTGAACCCCCTAGCTCTTCCCTTCTTTTTGAGGACACAGCTGTTTATGCCACTCAAACTATCCTGGGCATCCTAAAGTAGACTGCTTCCTAGGCTTCTCCTGTCATTCTAATTTACTTCTGTCCATAGAATGGGATGGGATGGGATGCATCATTGCGTCCTTCATCCCAGGAAGCAAAAAATATTGGACCAGTCCTCTCTGACATGGTCTTTCTCTAGCCCAAGGTTGGAATTTTCCAACCCTTCAGTTGTTGTTGGACAAAACACCCAGCAGTCCCAGCCACCAGAGACATTGATGAGGAGCGCTGGGAGTTGGAGTTCAATAACATCTGGAAGGCCACACAATTCCCAGCTCTGCTCTGGCCAGAGCTCTGATCTAGATGAAAGTGAACTTATTCATATAAAAGGTTATACCACGATATGCCTGCAAGCTTCTTAAGCTGTTATAGGACATTTAGTTGTGTTTGCTGTTGCAAGCAACAATGGCAACTCTTGGGAATTAGTAGCAGAACACAGTGGTTGTTTTTTGTCCTCGAAATTCTGTTGTTACATGCATGCGCGTTTATCTATGTGGACACACACACACACACTTTTTCATGTTGGAACGATTTGCCTGTGACCTGGAGTTTGCCTTTAATGTTCTGTTCTTCATTTCCACTTATGACTGCAATTGTTGTTTAGCATCTGGATGACCTATGCAATTGCAGCAGGAAATCACACTTACATTATCAGTTTCACCATAAGTTTATAATGCCAAAAGAGTGTTTAAAGCACTTCAAGAAAGTTTTCTTTCATTCTGAGTGGATTGGATTATTCACCACATGTAGCAAACGTGGACTTGACCATTTCACCTTGGGAATAGATTCTTTCTCATCGAATGAGAATGATGGTGTGCTCTTTGTGGAGAAAGCGGCTAATAATAAAGATAAAGGGCAAAATGGAGCCGAAGTGCATAGTAATCATTTTCATGTACCAGTCAGAATTTTGAGTGTGTTCATTCATTTATGGCTCAGTAAACAAGTGAACTGGTGAACAATTCTGAATGCATTATTCCCAAATTCTGGATCAGATACAATAGCTCATTCATTCTAAGTGTAGTTATTGTTAAATCAATGAACACCTAGGCATCAAAACATTTTTTTGGTCAGTGTGCCTTTTAGAGCCCAGGTTGACCTCCTCATTAACCTGTCCCAGCCTTTTCAACTCAGGAAACACTTGGATAAGTATTCAGCAATGGGGCATCGTCACCAAATCACAGTGCCATTGTCTTGCAATCCATAGACTTCAGAAATATCAACACAGCTAATTTATTTTCATAGGTACTTTCAATTCAGCATATTGAAGTATGCATATTCAAGGAAAGAAGTGCCTTTACCCTCCTTTCATCTCATTTCTGCAAATATGAAACTGTAGAGTTCCATTGGAATAGATTTTTATCACAGACCAAAAAGAAAAAAGAGGGCAGTGGATAAAGGCTGCATGAATTAGGGGCCAACTCAGCCTTCCCAAACTTGATAGATGCATTGAACTGTAGCTTTCAATCATCCTGTGCTAACAGGGGATAACATAAATACAATAATAACAAAGGAAATAACTAAGGAGATTTTCAGATGGGGGGGGGGAAACCCCGTCGAGGTTGGGAGAGAAACGGGGTTGTTCCGCTTCCAGCGCTCCGTTTCACATGCCCCCATCCTTCTTCCGACCTCCATTTGTTCTCCCTCCATCCTGCTTTCATTTTCCTTCCGCTATTTTCTGCTATTTTTTACTAGCGGAAACTTAGTAAAAAAACAATTTACCCCTTCTTGTCCCATGTTGGAGCCCTGCAGTCCAAATGACACAGGGCTCTTGCCCCATTTTGCCCCCGGGCAGTCCTGATGATGCCTGGGGCAAAGACAGGGTAAAGCCCATTAAACCATTTCATCAAAATATCCGGGGAAAACTGACTCATTTAGGGGGGGGGCATATCTGCCCCATGGGACCACAGGAGTCCATACCAGCATGCTGTCCATCTCTGCAGCCACCACTGCTCCCATTCACATTGCACTCTCTGAAGCTAGGAAGGAGGTCTGCAGCATGTGACCAAGGCTGCTCACATGCAGGGGACTTGATCACATGCTGCAGGTGTCCTTCCTGGCTTCAGAGAGTGCAACACAGACAGCAGTGGTGGCAACTGCAGAGACAGGCTGGTGTGTCCATGTGGACTCCATTCCATTTTGTGCAGGCAAGGGAGGGTAACAGGCCTGATCCAGGGCCAGAATACACCGTTGGGAAGCCAGCGTATTCTGGCCAGTGTAGATGAGCCCTAAGTCTCAGTCCATGCACTTGTCTGGGACATGGAGACCAGGGCCTAAATCTTGTGTAGAGTAGACCCATTCAACAGTTGACTCAGTGGGCCCACTCTAGTTGCGACTAACAACAAGATAGTGACCCGTGCCATTTTATATTAGAATTTGCAGAGATTAAACTCCTCAACTATCCTCTAGTTCTTCTTGGAGTAATTAATGTGCCCCACAAGCAGGGCCAACCATACTATTGGCTAGAGTGTGGCAGATGCTCAGGCAACAGATGCTGGGGAGCAGCAACAAGCAGGGGGTAGAGCTGAGTGTGCCTCATGCTCTCTAAGATAGGCTGCTGACAGGTACAGTGGAAGACAAGGCCTTGGGAAAGTTTACATTTTGGACTACAAATCCCAGAATTCCCCAACCAGCATTGCCATTGGGGGTTGTAGTGCAAGAGAGTAACTTCCTATAGTTCAGTCAAAGACACTGTTCCACCACCAGTTGCCAATCCAGTTGGTTTTTCCACAAAGGCTGAGTGTGGGTGCCATCTTGTCCTTTGTCTCAGACAACAGCCACATGTGGGTTTTTTCCTAACTCTGCTGATAAACACGTGGCATATAAGACTGATCTGTCATACCCAGAAGTATGACATACATCTCACTAACCATATCAAGAGCTCAGTAACCCAGTTGTGCTCTCTGCCTGGAACTGTGAAAATGGAGATGTTGCCAAACTCCTGACAGGCTAGAGTAGTCTTCTCCAAGCTAGCTCTCTCCTGCTATCTTGGGCTACAACTCCTGTCGTCCCTGATCATTGGCTTTGGTAGTACTGGATTGTATTACCGGTAAGTCAGAAAAGAGTCCCACAGCACATAGCACACTGCACTTTCGGAAATCACAATGTGCGTAGACCTGATACATCGCCTGGGTATCATTGGTTTGTTTAGCTTTGCCAGACACAATCACAGTGGTGTAGTGGAGTCAGGACTTGCAGGGTCAAAGTGCTGCCCCCCCTTTTTTTTAATTAGCCAGGTGTGTTTGCCACCTTCCCCAGCAGCTGTGTGACAGGAATGGATATTGGAGTAATGGATTTTCTCAGTTTTAGTGTTGTAAGCTGTTCAAGTTTCACTGCAAAGTATTTTGGGTTCTCAGTCCTTGACCAGGCACTTAAGAACCATTAGCTTTCCAAAAGACCTGCTCCTGATAGAGATGAAAACTGCTAGAATTGCCTTATCAATACAGATCAAGACAGCTGCCTTCTGGACTCGTCCTGAGGGCATGGCTAGGGCGTCTGTCATGATGAATTCCTGCACTAGAATATCTATTGGCATATCACTACCAGAGGTGGAGGAACAATCTGCTTGGTATTTGTATGGAGCTGAAAAAAGTCAATTGTGGAGTTGTTGGTTGGTTTTGTTTTTTGCTTTTTGACTAACAAATAATAGAAATAGTCAGCACAATACTTTCCACAGCCCCTTTCAGAGGTACTATATATCAAAAGGAGGTAACTCACCAACCTATCATTTTCATTCTATGTACAGCCAAAGAAGCACTAGGAGATCTAGTGTGTTGTTTTTTTTTTTCTTTCCTTCTCTGTAGTGTTTGTTTTTTGGTTCTTCTGGAATGTGACCCATTGTTATTGCAAGTTGCTTAAAGCTGAAGTTTTGGTTTATCATATAGTCCAGGCTCATGAATAATTTCCCTGGGGGATGGTGCTGCATTCTTGATTTGTACACTTGGCTAGCCAGTACCATTTAAGTTTTTAAGTTCTTGTCCCGCTGGCATCCTGTTTCAGAGAATGACCTTCCGTGCTTCCCTCTCAGATTTAGGTCATGGTTTGGGGGGGGACGGTGGGGGGTAGCCTTCTGTTCAGGAAAGCCCTGTTTGGCGCCTGGCAAGAAAGACCAGCATCGGTTTCTTGGATGTTTTAGTCACACACATACACACACACTGCAAATCCTAAAAGGAAAAGGAAAGAGGGTTATTTTCCTGTTTTTTTGGAATGATTGAAGATACAGAGAAGAATTTCACACATGTGTGGAATGCAACAGGTGCAAGAAAGAATTAAGATCATAGTTGGCTTTAATTTAAATTGAGCATATAAAGGGTGCATCTGCACTGAAGAAATAATGCATTTTGGCACCACTTTGACTGCTATGGCTCCATCCTACAGAATCCTGGAGCTTGCAGTTTTGTGAGGCACTAGTACTCTTTGGCAGAAAAGGCTAAAGACCTTGTAAAACTACAAATCCTAGAATTCCATAGGATGGAGTTGAAACACTTAAAGTAGTGTCAAAACTGCATTATTTCTACAGATGCACCCTAAGATAGTTCAGACCAAATGCTAATCTATACAGGTGACTGATAAGGACCGGGATGCTCTGGTTGAGTGTATCTAAGCCAAGTTCGAGTGTTCACAGTCTTTTCTTGGCTTTTAATAATAACCCAACAGGCAGAGGACACTGGGTGAAAAGCCTTTCTCATCATTGTACCTTCATTCCGGAAAGAGCTGTACCTGTTGAACTTCTGCATGTAGCTGCCTGTCAACATAGATAAGCCTCTGCCCATCAAAAGAAAAAAAATGCCAGCAACTCTACTGCCAAGTCAGAGGGCAAATGTGACAGCCTTACTCTCCTGGGCTTAATTCTAGTTGCTAGTCCCAACTACAGTAAAACATTTACACCAATCTCAATTGAACGGGTCTGTTCTTGTTGAAGTGCTAGCACTTATATTAGGTCCTGGTCAGTTGCTAGTTTCATATTAGGGGTGAGAATAATGTGGACCTCTGGATATTATTGGACCACATCTCCTAGCATTCCTCACTACTGGCTATGCTGGCTAAGGCTGCTGGGAGCTGTGATCCAACAATATGTAGAGGATCATAACATTCCTATTCCTGTTTTATATAGATCTGTTTCAACAGAAGGATGGAGGGTGTTTGGACCAGACACAATTATGGTCTGCCACACAGTCCCATTATACAATTATTACTCCCTCTTGACACATCTCCCTTATCTTTGGATGGTTATTTGTTCTCCTCCAGGATTTGTTTTTGGTCCTGAAATACCAGTTACTGCTGCCTTTCCTCAGTCCAAGCAGCAGTCAATACCATTGGGGGGAGGGCAGAGCACTCAACTTTTTAGTCTGCAGAATAAGCATCTGGAATAATAATGCAATTTACTCCTGAAGAATTTAAGAAATGACCTAAAACAGGGGTAGGCAGCCCTCTGGATATTTTAGACTTCAGCTCCCAGAAGTCCCAGTAAGCATGACTAATGTGAAGAGATTATGGGAATGGTGGCCCAGTGTTTGTGGCCTAGAGAGCATCGCTTAGCTTAATTACAGTGGCAGCAGATGGATCCACCATTATGGGACTGAGGAATCCACTCCTAGTTTTACTACCACCATATGGTGAATAGGAATTCTCCTGGTGCTTGACTTCCTTCCTGCAGAGACTAGGCACTGGCAAGGCTCCTGTATAACTCAGAGCAGCGGCAGGAGGAAGAACAGCAGTAAACTCAGGAGTGGATTTGCTGCCCCCACTTCATAGAATCATAGAATTGTAGAGTTGGAAGAGACCCCTGCCACGCAGGAAATCTTGATCAAAGCATCCCCAACAGATGGCAATCCAGCCTCTGTTTAAAGACCTCCAAGGAAGGAGACCCCACCACGCTCTGAGGAGCTGGTAGTCTAAAAGCCATCACCACTATGATTTTGCTATGTTAGATGCCTTACAACACCATTCCATCATTTTTATGTAAATTATATATATATATTTAAAATAAATGCGAAGTAGTCCCCTAGGAAATCCTGACATTCAGCAGTGGCTTAAAACACTCCTCCATCCCAATCCATACTTCCTTTTCAGAATTAATGCAAATCAAGGGGGGGAAATATGAGTGAAGTGTTTTTGTATGTTTTTTAATCCTAATGCTACCAACACTGTAGCTTTGTCAAGAATAGCTTTTACTTTGAAATCTCAAGTACCTATGCGATCCATTTCCTAGATGTTCTCATTTTTTAAGTTTGTATCTTCAAGTGCTCTGAAGTGTATTCTTATTAGGTTTCAGTCATCTGTGCTGAAACTGCAGTACCTGTCTACCAAAAGATATGGACAGAGATTCGTTCTATTTCCTATTTAAGATGCAGTGTGTGTATGTTGGCATGCATGCACCTAAATCCATGTGGATGTATCTATATTGACAAACTTAAACAGAGTAAGCCAGCAGTGTAGCTGTGGGAGCGGGAGCATGTGATACCATGTTATATTTAGGCAATTTGATTTTATATCTGTTGAATAATAGAGATAATAAGTTATGGAGCTGAAAGGCAGTGTACAAATGGGATGTTGGAGGAAGTGAGTGGAGACTGGTGGATTTGAATAAGGCTGGCAAATGACAGTTGATATAGTTGGAAGAGATTGGTGTGGTTTGGGGTGAATGAGGGAGGATTAGGGTTAAGTCAGGTTTAGGAATTAACGAGTGCAATTTAAGAGTCTGAGTTAATAGCTTTTGTAGAGAAGAGTGTGGGTGCGAGTGAAATATTTATTTTAAATGTATTAATTATTATTCTGTTTTGTTACATTCAACTTCAGTTAATATAAGCATTGTTTTATGTATTATATGCTTTTGGCCTTTGGGAACGCTATGCAGTGGGCCCGTCCTATCCACAGGCTAGCCATCCACAGATTGGAGCTTCTATGGATTGCCACCCCCCATATTATTCAATGGCAGCACATGCACACGGGTATGCCAGCATGCATTGATTAATATGGGGCTTGAGCATCCATGGTTTTTCCTATCTGTGGAGGCCCCACAACCATAACCCTATGGATACAGAGGGCCTGCTGTGTATATAAAGACTGAGCCCAGCAGACACAGTATCGATGGTGGCAGCAGAAAACAGAGAGAGCTGGTGGGCAATGGGGATCGAAGTTGCATACTATCCTGCATAGGAACCTTGAGGGCATCTAGTAGGTCCCCACAGTTGGTGGACACAGCAGTGAGACAGGAAGAGATCTTTACATTGATGGCAGAGGTGAGGATAAGGAAGAGCCTTCACTCTTGGTGATAGCATTGAAATTTGGAGAAGTGGTCACATACACTGATTTAGGCAGAGACATATATCTGGTGGGGAAAGTGGTAGAATAAGGGGCAGGAATCTCACCGAGTATGAGGTCATTGCCCTCCAATAAGAATTATTCCCCTCAGCCCTCAAACTTCTAGCACTGCAGAGAGGGAAACACTGAAAACCATTCATGCCTAGAATGCCTATGGGCTTGTCGATATGAAGCAAAAAAAATGTGGATTGATGTGCAGTAATGCCAATTCGTAGCAGCGTTCATTTGTCTCCATGGTTTTTTTCCAAGATTGCAGGCATGCAAAGCCATACACATTTGTTGTTCAAATGGGCATGCCTGCGAATCAAGATGGTAGGGGCAAGTGAATTACTCACAGGTGTTTTTTTTTTGTCACCAGTTGCCACTGCCAAACAGTATTTTTTAAAAAGCAAATCCAAGGTGCGGAAGTGCAATTGTACGTTTAAATAAACAGGAAAAAAAGAGAGGGAAGGGCTGTTTTGTCGCCTCAGCACGCAATCGTTATGGCAAAAATCCAACATGGCAGTTCCAGGTACTTGCCTTGCCAACAAGCTGCCTGGACATGTACAACCAATCACTTCTGCACTTATCAGGAAAACACAGCAAAGCAAGTTGGTTGTCCCAATGAGCGGGAATGCGCATTTCATTCAGTTTTTTTTTAAGTTGGAGAGAGCCATGAAGGCTTTTTCTGTGGCGTGTTTGGAGTTTTTGCCTCCCCTCCTTCCCAATATGGTGAAATGATGTGGGATCCCATTGGGACAAAAGGTTATCTCCTCGAATTCTATGAGGCATATTTGTCAGGAGATGATAGGATACTAAGTCCTAGGCAGAAGCTGACTTGGTTCCTGGCCTCCCCTGGAGACGCTGGGTTTGTGGTCTTGTGTCTAATGCCCCTCCTACACATCCAGGTCTGCAAACTGCTGGATAAGAATTCCACTCCCCTATCCGTCACCAGACTGGAAACCTTATGAGAAGGAAATTCCCGTTCCACTGAGTTCACCCACTCACGGAAGCTGTCTGCAGCCTGACTTTTCTCCTTCAGTAAGTATACATAGGTGTACCTAGTGTGTCTGTCCATTATCACAAATAAATACCTACACAAGAACTCCAAGAATCACCCAGGACAAAAAAGAAGCACAATAAAAACATTGGTAGACCATACAAAAAGGATCTGCGAACCCCACTACCTGGAGGACAAACTGAGGCACCTAAACTGGGACCTACAGGCTAATGGTTACTCCAGATCAGACATCACAAGAGCAGCCAGACCCAGAAAAAGCCACAGGAATGAAGAAAAACAGCCACTCAAAGGGAAGTTATTTTTACCATACATCAAAGGAGTCACAGACAGAATAGGGAAACTGATGAGGAAACACAACCTCCAAACAATCTACAGACCAACCAAGAAAATCCAAGAAATGCTATGCTCAGCAAAGGACAAAAGAGACCCTCACATTGCTGGAGGAGTTTACCGCATACCATGCAGCTGTGGACACGTTTACATAGGGACCACTAAATGCAGTGTGCAAACACGAATCAAGGAATATGAGAGACACTGCAGACTGGGCCAGCCAGAGAAAGCAGGAGTAGCAGAACATGTTATAAACCATGTTATATATTGGACACAAAATGTTATTTAAAAACACCGAAATTCTGGACTAGGCCAACAACTATCATGTCAGAATGCACAGAGAAGCTATTGAACTCCACAAACACCTGGACAACTTCAACTGGAAAGAAGAAACCCTAAAAGTAAACAAAATCTGGCTTCCAGTTTTGAAAAACAATAGAATCAAAACTCAACGCTTACAAAGGAATTCCACCCAGGGACAGGGGGATTTCCAGCAGATAATGGGCCATCAACCAACCATTAGCCAAACCAACACTAATCCTCCTTGCATTTCTGTACCCAGAAACTAACCATTCAAATACACAAATTTACATATACTCTCCAACAGGGGTTCACAGTGTATATAAACTCCACACACACTCCTACCCAACCATTCTCTGAAGATGCCAGCCACAGATGCAGGCAAAACGTCAGAAGTAAACTCTTCCAGAACATGGCCTCACAACCTGGAAGAAACCGAAGGAAAAACAATATGTCATTCACTATTATTCCCCTGCCCCCATACCTATACCTTTGTATACATTGTTGAAAAAGTGTTGTAAGGCAACAGAATGGCACCTCCTAACTTAAAAAATGATGCATATAGGCATATGGCCAAGCATCCTGTATGTAGGGAAGGAATTCTTCTCTAAGTTTCTTCTCCAAGGAAGCAATGGGTAAATTTAGGAGTTTGCTTTCTACTGTGAGAGAGTCTTTGAAAACTATGCAGCTTTCAAAGCCTAAGTATAACTCAGAACTTATGCTGTGCAAAATTAACACATAGTTTTTGGTTTTTTGATTGTTTGTTTTTGCACAGCAAGCTGCATTTTCTGCACAGGAAACAGCATTTTCTGTACAAAAATAATATTTCTGTGTAGAAAATGCTGTTTTCTGTGCAAAACAACCACGTGCAAATTTTGTGCAGAATAAATCTCGAACTGCAAAGATTCTTGTCAGTGCAGGATTCTTCTTGTCAGCATTTCTCAACACTTGAAAAACATTTTTTCAGCTATTTTTTCAAATACAGTCAGACCCCTGTATCCACAGAACCAAAATCAACAGTTTCAGTTATCCCTGGGACACAAAATAGGGGACATGCACCATAGAGTCACACTGGAAAATGCCTAGAGAAGTATCCTCTCTAGGCATCTTTTAGGTCCCTGAACACAACTCTGTGATGTGTTTTTACTGGAAGTCCTTTATTGTAATAGAGTTCACTGTTATCTGCAGTTTCCAGTATCCATGGTATGTCTGGGAACCAAACCCCTGCAGATTTGGGGCTCTGACTATATTTTTAAATATTCCTTCCACCCCTAATCATCAGGCACTTGAGCTTTGCAGTGCCCATATATGCATACCTTATGAAGAAAGTTGTTCATATTAGTGCCACAGTCTAGGGAGGTGTCCATTGCACCATCTGGTCAATTTTCTTGGGCTCAGTTCCAGTTTTCTCAGCCTGATGATATGGACAAGATGCTTGAATTGGTCCAATCCACCACATGTACTCTTGACCCTTGCTCATCTTGGCTCATAAGATCTAGCAAACGTGTATTGATTGAGTAGGCCCAAGGGGTAGTAAATGCCTCACTACATCGGGGGAAGGTCCCTGCTGTCTTGTAGGAGGCAGTAGTGCACCCTCTTCTGAAGAGGACCTCCCTGGACCCAGAGGTATAACTACTGCCCTATCACTAATATCCATCTTTGTGCAGGTTGCTTGAACATGTAGTGCCTCAACAGATTTTCTTGGAGGAAACAGATTGTAACTGGACCCATTTCAGTCTGACTTCAAACCAGGATATGGTACTGGTACAGTCTTGGTTGCTCTGACTAACAACTTACTCCAAGGGAAAGAAAGGGAGAAGGCTACCCTGTTGATACTTCTGGAATTCTCAGTGGCTTTTGGTACAATTGATCATGGTATCTTACTGGACCAGCTCTGGAAGATGAGATTAGGAGACACTGTTTTTACAGTGGTTCCACTCCTATCTGCAAGGTCAGTTCCAGAGAGTAGTAATGGGGGACTCCTGCTCCATGGGCACTGTACTGTGGGGTGCCACAGGGTTCCATCTTGTCTCCCTTGCTGTTCAACATCTTTATGAAGCCACTGGAAGAGGTCATTAGGAGTTTTGGGATTGGGTGTCATCAGTATGCTGATGACACTCAACTCTACTTCTCCTTGTCATCTGAATCAGTTGGCATTGTGGGGGTGCTGGATGCTGTAATTGGCTGGATGAAAGTGAATAAACTGAGGCTGAATTCTAATAAGATGTAGGCTCTGTGGATTGGTGGTTCTCAAGTCCAGGAATCAGGTTGGTTACCTGCCCTGGATGGGGTTGCACTCCTATTGAAGGAGCAAGTGTGTAGTATGGGAATACTCCTAGATCCATCTTTGTACCTAGAGACACAGATAGACTCGGTAGCTCAGAGTGTTTTGAGATAGCTTTGACTGGTCTGCCAGCTATGGCCTTTCCTGGACAGAGATAACTTAGACACAGTAGTCCATGCACTGGTTACTTCCCAATTAGACTAATGCAATGCACTCTATGTGGAGATGCACTTGAAGATGATTTGGAAAAGGTAGCTAGTGCAAAATGCAGCATCTAAACTGTTCACTGGAATTCCATTCAGATATCATATAACACCTGATCTGAAGGATTTGCACTGGCTACAAATATGTTTCCATTCTGTATTCAAGGTGCTGGCAATAACATTTAAAGTCTTAAATGGCTTGAGACCTTTATACTTGAGAGAGCTCCTCTCTATATATATGCCTGCCTGAGAATTGAGATCTATTGGAGGAGCCCTCCTCTGTTTCCCATCAGTAGGGAAAATACATTGTGGGAGGACACATGAGAGGGCCTTTTCTGCAGTGGCACCCCAGTTGTGGAATTCCCTCCCCTTGGAGGCCCAGTAGGCAGAAACACTGGACTCATTTTGGCACCAAGTGAAAACCTGGCTCTTTATTAAAGCCTTCAGGCCAAACTGATTTTATCCCATTCATTTTCATTGGATGATACTAGATTCTAGTTTTATGAGAGAGACCAAATCTTCTCCCTTCTTGGTTTTTTTTCCCCTTTTTAATATCATGTGTCATTTTGAAACCTTCTATCATGTCTTCTCTCACCTTCTGCAATGGGGAAGTTTCAGCTACTTTAATACAAAAACAAATGCATTTTTCAAACAGAAGCAAAGTTGTAAACAAGGCAATATAACATTATGTAACAGTAATAGACATTTGTTTGCTAACATATTAAAATACTTGACATTAATTTCACACTCACAAGCTCTATTTTCTCCCTCTCTTTGTCTCAAACTACATGTTAAATGGTGTTCTGTGGTCCTCTCCTACCTCCTTTGTTCTTTTAACAAGGGGGGGGGGCAAACTGCATCTACCTGGAAAAAAGGCAGACAAGGACTTTCCCCCTTTCTTTTGTTTTTAATGTCAGACTAATTTCCCCCAAATATTTCCACCCATGGGGTAAGGACTAAAGATTCACATATTTTATTTCTATTATTTTTCAGAAAAAGGATAGCAGGGTGATTTTGAGCTGGGAAATGACAAGAGGAAGGTTAAGCATCATCTCCCCACCCGCTCTTCTTTTACTCAGATGGAGCTTGTATCAGGGGTGGTGTGTGTGTGTGTGTGATAGAATTGGCCCCTTAAACATTCTTTCCTCCATGAAATTTTCCTTCCCTACCCAGATTTCTAGCATTGCAGAGACAGAGGAGCCGGTTCCACGGCTATTTTTGTTGCGGTATTTATTGCATTAGCGCAGTTTTGATTTAGTGTAGCAAAGTTCCCACGATATTATTTCGGAACCTACTTAGTTCCGTGATGTAGTTCAGATGTGATTATAATGTGCATTTAAATAAGATGCGAAGTTCTTCACCTCGAACTATTCTAGTACCAATGACATCGATATTCTGCATATTTTAATGATCTTACCTGTCAATCAACGAAGTACGTCATTCCTTTCCAACGTACTTCCTTCAGGAATTCCCGCCACTCGTTCTCCCATTGGTCAGCTGTTTCCCCCCTCATTGAGTTCTGATTGGGCTTCTTGTCATCATTTATGGTCTTTGTTCTTTCAATAGTGGTAACTCAACTTTGGGGGGCCAAACGATCATAAAAAAATCCGTTTGGGGGGTAAAAAATATGAATAGGCTGTCGTTCGTATGCATATGAACCGCCCACATGATTTTTTTACCCCCCTAAACTCCGTATGACTCCCTCTTTCCCAAGCTGGCTGGAGCAAGCAAGCCAAGCGGCGGTTTAAAATCTCCCGCCGCTTTTTTTAAAAAAGGTTCCTGCTTTGCAGACAGTCGGTTTTCCCTATTTACAATATTAAATAAAAATAAATAAGCATGTATTTATTTTTATTTATTTATCGTAGCAACCATGGAGGTGTTAGCTACGCTAGATTCCTGAGGCAATTTTTTCAAACACATCAATATTCCAGTGACATAAGCGTAACTGCTCTTGTACTTTCTCTTCCCCCAAAAGATCCAGTAAATCAAGAGTCTCGGCATGGATCCAAGCTATTCCCCTGCCACCCTTCTTTGTTCTCTGAACTGCCTCCATTAGGAAAACGAAAGATGTTTTAAGAGGATGCTTCAAAGCAGATGTTTACTGGAAAGGTATGACGGATGTGTGGGCGGGTTTCTGTGGCGTCACATTACCGAACCGCCCACTTCTGTGGATGGTGGATCTTCCGAACTTCAAAGTGTCAGATAGTTCACAAATGCGTTAATGCGCAAATATGCGGCACTTTTTTAAAAAAGTTGGAAAATCAGCGGTGTCATTAAATGTGCCACTTAGGGGTTTTTCAGACCCCCTCCTTCTGAAAAGGTCACTGGAGATGCGGAACATGTGGGAACTATAAGGCTTCTTGGCGAATACTTTGAGGATTATTTTTGCCGTGTAAACGACCCATGAGTCACTGAAAGTCATTCATGCCAAGAACTCCTACATTTGCTCTGTTTTGCATTCCCTTGGTCACTTTGCCTGCCCCATTTCTTTTGATGCCTAAACTGTATTTCTAAATGTTTAACTGAAGTTTTAGGTTTTCATTGAAGTTTTACAATGCTGTAAAATGAGGACTGTGGAAAATTTCACAAAAGAGAATTGTTATTGGGAGTGGGTTATACTTCCACACACACCCCAATTGCATCCCTGACTTGCAATAGCCTTCTTTAGGTTCTGGGGGAAAAAATCAGACGGGGGGAAAATTTAGATGATTCCTTTTAATGTATTAATATATATTAATAGGAGTATAGTGTCTAGATCAAGGGAAACAATAGCGCCACTGTATTCTGCTTTGGTCAGACCACACCTGGAATACTGTGTCAAGTTCTGGGCACCACAATTCAGGAAGGATATTGACAAGCTGGAATGTGTCCAGAGGAGGGCAACCAGGATGGTGGGAGGTCTGGAAGCCATGTCCTATGAGGAGCAGCTTAGGAAGCTGGGCATATTTAGTCCAGAGAAGAGAAGGTTGAGAGTGGACATGATAACCATGTTTAAATATTTGAAGGGATGTCATACTGAGGATGGAGCAAGCTTGTTTTCTGCTGCTCCAGAGACTAGGACAGGGAGCAATGGGTTCAAACTACAGGAAAAAAGATTCCACCTAAACATTAGGAAGAACTTCCTGACAGTAAGAGCTGTTTGATAGTGGAATACACTGCCTCATGGTGTGGTAGAGTCTCCTTTTTTGGAGGTTTTTAAACAGAGGATGGATGGCCATCTGTTGGGAATGATTTAATTGTGTATTCCTGCATGGCAGGGGGTTGGACTGGATGGCCCTTGAGGTCTCTTCCAACTCTGATTCTATGATTCTACAGAGAAAGGGAGGAGGGGAGATAAAGGGGGGTATTTCACCCAGCAATGAAGTTGGGCTGGCCACAGTGTACATACTCAAAAAGGAGGTACAGATGTTCCTAGTTTTTTTTTTAATTTTTATTTTTAAAATCAGTTACATTGATATATTTCGTTGACTTATTTTACACAGAAATCATTTACCAATTTTTAACAAATTCTTCTTTATGTTGCATACGTTTGTATCTCTTTACATACCATATACTCATTATTGTTTTTGTAACTGTTTTCCTTACTAAATCAAAATGTGGGAGTTAACAATGACATACAAAATAAAAAGTAACATTTCAATAATCCAGAACATCTTGCTTTTATCCCCCATTCTTCCTTCCACTTTCTTATATTGCCTGGGTTTTTCCACTTTTACCTTTCCCTTATTTTCTGCCTTTCCATCTATCTTGATTGTTTACTTTTATGCCTTATTTCCTTTACTTGTAAAAATTTTCACCTTCTAGTTGTCTGGGTTTTAATCTCTTTCCTTATTTTGTTTAGGCCTAGTTCCAGTCTCTTTCTATTTTCCTTTTTAGATATCGCTTAATTGGCTCCCACTCCTTTTCTATTTTTTCCATAGATCTTCCCCTCAGCAATGCAGTCAACTTATCTGCACCCATCATTTCCCATAATTTCTCCATCCATGACTCTACAGTAGGTATTGCCATCTCTTTCCATTTTTGTGCATACAATAGTCTAGCAGATGTTATCATATATAATATTATCCTCCATTATGCGTCATATCCTCCACCTCCAAGTATGTTCAGCAGATATATTTCCAGTTTTAACGAGTAACTAATACCTATGATCTCTTGGATCTTTACATGTACTCTATCTGCTTCCAATATTTCTTCGCCATGGGGCATCTCCACCACATATGCATAAGCGTTCCTGTGGCTTCCTCATATTTCCAGCATTTCCTTTTCCCTATGTTATACATTTTATCCAATTTTGCTGGTGTGAGGTACCACCTATAAAAGATTTTAATGAAGTTTTTTTTAAGTTTTACGATAGTGTGAATTTTTGGGTCTTTCCATGCCATTTCCCATTTATCAATCTCTATAATATGCCCCAGGTCTTGCGCCCATTTAACCATTGTGTCCTTTACATATTCTGTTTCTAATTCTCGGTCCAATAACATTTTGTAGAAACTAGCTATCTTATATTTTGTTTTGTCAAAAAAGATCTTATCAAATTCATTTTTCTCCAATTTAAACTACTCTAACTTTAAATCCATCTTGAATTTCTCATAAATTTGTTTGTACAGAAAGCAGTTTACTTTATATCCTTCTTTTTCTAATTGTTCTCTGGATTTTATTTTTACTTAGCCTTGAGTTTCTTGTATCGCTAGATTACTGTACCTTATCCAGTTTTGTTTTTCATCCTTCTATTTTACAAAGAAGGCCTCCTGGGTCGGAAATGTTCCCAGCTCTTTGATGCATGCACCTGTATGATACACACATTTTAATCCTGCCTTTCTCACATTTGTATGTACACCTGTGGTGTACATTTTAAAATAATGTGAAACGAAGCCCGATCACAAGCACAAACAGACACCGCTTCAATATCCATACAACCGTACCAAAACTAAGCATAAACCAAGCTATGCTTTTTGAGGAGGGAAACTGGAGGTGACATTTTTAGTTCCTGTCTTTGCCTATAGTCCAACTACAAATGACCCATTCAGATAGCATTCCTACAAAAGCTAGGGTACACATTATACAAGCCTAGACTGAAAGCTTTCTCCCTGGACTAGAGAGGTGTTTAACTAATAATACTTTCATCTTCACTGCTTCTGTGTCTCTATCCTTATTTTTAAGCAAGCTGTGAGGATGTGGCTCAGGTGACAGAGTCTTAAAGTACCATTAAGGATCAGCAAACTTTTAATCAATACTTATTTATGCTTTTACTTATTTATATCTAACCTTTTTGTGCCAACTCATTATTTTAAGTTCTCTGGGCAACTTACAGTAGCAAACATAACAATGATTTAGATTTTTTTTTTTTAAAAAAAAAAACCCAACTGGAACATAAAACCATACAATCAAAAGACACACAGGCTACAAAAAAGAAATAAAACCCACAGCAATCCTCCAATCCCCCTGCTTTTACAGTATCCTGGTGAGTGCTCTTTAGCTTTTATGTTCCAACCACCTCTGTGTCTGGGTCATCTTTAGTTCTTTGGTAGCGAAAGAGGCACAGAGGTTTCCCCATGGGGATGGTGGCCTCTGAGGATCCTTCCATCTCTTTTGCTTTCTTGCAAGGCCTGGCAACCCATCCATGCTCCATTTACAGGGCATCTCATGCCTCACAAACAAGGGCTTGACTGTTCTATTATGTGCTCCATTTTGGACCCTTGTGGCAAGAGTGTTCAAAACTGAAGTTGCATAGAGGCTCACAACTTGAAACAAGGTCTGTCAAGAGCCCCCTTGACTGGCACTCCTTGCTCACTTTATTCTTTCCCATAATGCTGGTACAGTGGGCCTTCCATGGGAATTTGGTTCCACACACACACCCCAATAGCAAAATCTGCAGATGGTAGAATCCCACATTAATCAATAGGAGCAGCCATTTTAAGTATGGGTGTCACCATTTTAGGTATGGCACCACCATTTTAGGTATGCAGTGATGATCCGTGGATGTTCAACTCCATGGATACTGGACCCGCTGATATGGAGGGCTGACTGTAACTATTATTGCCAGATTGATACAGACAAACATTGTGAGATGGCCCACTCACCGTAATGATGGGTGGGAGCAGAGACCTATCATACTTTAGTAGATGATGTAGAGATTTCAATGGACACCCCACCTCCCCCCAAATGACCCCACCCCAAATTTTCCCTTTAAGCATGGACAATTTATCTATGATATTATTGCCTTACTTATTGAAGTGGCATCACGCCAGATGAAAAAAAAAACTCTGTGCATTATGGGGCATTTTTATATAGAAGAAAGCTAACCTGACATGGTGTAAAAGATTACTTTTTAGGAGGAAACAAACTTCTTGGCTTTGAATGGACCATCTAATGAAATGCCGTGACACTTTTCAATGTGCTGTGTAGTTATCACCAAGGCTGGCCCAATCATTAAGCAGAGTGAGGTAGCTGTTCTAGTGATGGATGCTAGGATGTGGGGGAGCAGTTGTAAAGAATAAGGAAGGAAGAGCTGTAGCCTGCTCTGATCATGATCAAGCTAGCTTGCACCTCCAAGATGTGATGGAGCATGCTGTCCCACCACTATGGTAGAAGTAAAATTTGTCCATTCTGTTCATTTTTGGATCTGGAATGTTGTGGGGATGACCACTTTATCTTTTGCTGCAGGCAACACAATGTCTTGGTCCAGCCATAGTTATTCCTTTAAGAAGTGCTGGTTCATAAACCAGAAGATGTCAAGGGATTTCAAAATAAGAGAAGCGCTTTTGCTGAAGTTTTGGTTCCAGTGAGCTTAGCAATGTGAACCAGAACACTGAATTAAAACAAGAAGGGAAATTAGAGAGGGGACACAAGACTGAACTATTTTTATATCTAAGCTAAACAAAATGCAAAGGGTCACCAGCCAGTCACTACACAGCATGAAACAATGGACAATTTATCCATTTCCAAGGTTATTAGTTGCAGAGGGAACACATTTACAAAAACTGGATATTTCCCAATTCTCTCTTCTCATTAGTTCCACTGAAACCATTAAGAGAGCAGAAAGCAAAATTTGGCACTTTAAAAAAGTACCCTGTCTATATATAAAATATTTTCGTGTCTGACTGGAAAGAATAATGAGGGTCAAGTCCTTTAGATTATCTCTCATTATTCCTTTGGTACAGGATGAGTGCAATCAGATGTAAAATGTGGCACCCCATCCAAAGAATGTGAAGCCCAACACAATGCACTTGAAGCAACAGAAACAATGCCGCTTGTCAGTCTCTAGGGTGCCTCCTCTTCATAATGCTGGCCTTATTTTGTGTTGCCAGGACACACCCTTGTCAGAATGTCAGATTATATTACTACAGAAATAAAACCTATTCAGATGCCAGGATGGGGCTGTCGCAGTACATTCAGCTGTAGATGCTGCCAAGATAAATTGACAATGAAGTCTCTCTCTTTCTGTAGTGTGTGAGATGAAACTATTCATCATGGGCCCTATTTGACTGGATGAACTCTGTTGTCTTAAAGTCCAGAAAATGAAAGATTCAGACTGCAATCCCATATGGCTCAGCATAGATTAGTACGTCCACATGCAGACCTATACAAAGCCGATTTACCATACAGCCTCTGGAGCTACAGTAGCTATTCTCTGCTTTGTAATGGAGCTGGCAGGATTGTAGAAGTGTCTGGCTATATCCCCAGTGACAGTGCTGAGACCTCTGGGAGAGCCCTGGTGGATCTCAGCAGTGATGTCATCATTTCACATCAGGCTATGGGGAGATACTTCTGTGATCCTGCCCACTCCCTCAAAGAACAGGGAATGGCGGGTGGGGGGGGCTTCAGATGCTGTTCAGTACATGGGGGAGCCTTAAATGCTGCAAAGGGAGGAAGGGGATACCAACTCCTGCAGTGCCTCCTGAAAAAACATACACACTTGGGAACATATTTGTGTCTAACAGGATGCCACCCTTAGGACATCATCAGACAAGCATCTAAAAATGCTGTATATCGCAAATGAGGGTAGCGGAAACATTGTGGCATTATTACACTTACTATTGCACATCTCTGTAATCACTCAAAAGAACCACCATGGAATTATAGCACGATGACCACTAGCGCTTTAAGAACGGGAGTTTACTTCCTTGATTTAGCATGAACAAGATTTCTGCAGTTTTCATGAGAAGATGTGAGCGTGCTTAAACTCCAAAAACACCTCAATTAAGGTAAATGAACACAAAAGCAGTGAAACAAACCTAATAACACTGAAACTAAACAGGACAGTTCATAAAAAGAGCATCCTGTGCTTTGTTTTCGCATTCTCACCTGGAAGTTTTCTCGCTGAGGACCACCCCATTCATGCTATAATCTCACGATTGCAATGGGACATGGTTTTGCAGGCCTTAAATAGTGTGGAAAAAGCAATATTGGCGATCTATTGATGGCTTGTCCCATCAGTTAGAAGCAACGCCTTTTCGCTGCTGGAGTACAGAGTAAGAATGCAAAGATGACAATGTCATGCAATAGTGGGGCCCATTCGCACTACCATGGCATCGTAATCCCGTGATTTTTGCCGCATTTGATGAAAGCTTGATAAAGTCTGCCTGCCCAGTTATGTCCAGGGCTGGATTATGTCTTCTTTCGTCTTCTCTAAACACATATAGGTTGAGGTCCTATGTTGTCTCAAAATAGCATTAATATCTGCCAGTGGAGTTATGCTACACTAGTATGTGCAATCCCTTATACTGCATACCACCATTGCACAGAAGATAAGAAATGGGGAATGTGCATGGCTATTCTCTCATTCCACAGTAAGCTGTGTGAAATGGACAAAGGCAGTCTGCAATGTTTATTAACACACTTCTCTAGGTGCTCTGCATATATAGTGCAACTTACTCCTGCATATGTCACAAACAAGTATTCTTAGGCTGTGAAGTCTAAGTACAGGAATACCTTCTTAATCTAAATGAATTTAAATCTCCAGGACCAGATGAACTACATCCAAGAGTATTAAAAGAGCTGGCAAATATAATCTCAGAGCCATTGGCAATAATCTTTGAGAACTCCTGGAGAACAGGAGAAGTCCCAGCAGACTGGAGGAGGGCAAACGTTGTTCCCATCTTCAAAAAGGGGAAAAAAGAGGATCCCAACAATTATCGTCCAGTTAGTCTGACATCAATACCAGGGAAGATTCTAGAGCAGATCATTAAACAGAGAGTCTGTGAACATTTAGAAGGCAATGCCATAATCACAAAAAGTCAACATGGGTTTCAGAGTAACAAGTCATGCCAGACTAATCTGATCTCTTTTTTTGGATAAAATTACCAGCTTGGTAGATGAAGGGAACACTGTGGACATCGCATACCTTGATTTCAGTAAGGCCTTTGACAAGGTTCCCCATGACATTCTTGCAAACAAGCTTGTAAAATGTGGGCTAGACAAGTTAACAGTTCAATGGATTTGTAATTGGTTGACCGGCCGAACCCAAAGGGTGCTCAGCAATGGCTCCTCTTCATCTTGGAAAGATGTGACCAGTGGGGTGCCACAGGGTTCTGTCCTGGGCCCAGTGCTATTCAACATCTTTATCAATGACTTGGATGAGGAAATTAGGGGCATACTTACCAAATTTGCAGAGGACACCAAATTAGGAGGAGTAGCTAATACCTTGGAGGACAGGATCAAAATTCAAGATGACCTGGATAAACTGGAGATCTGGGCCAAAGCTAACAAAATGAAATTCAATACGGAGAAATGTAAGGTACTGCACTTAGGGCGAAAAAATGAAATGCATAGATATAGGATGGGGGAGGCCTGGCTGAATGAGACTATGTGTGAAAGGGATCTAAGGGATCTAGGAGTCCTAGTAGACCACAAGTTGAACATGAGTCAACAGTGTGATGCGGCAGCTAAAAAGGCCAATGTGATTTTGGGCTGCATCAATAGAAGTATAGTGTCCAGATCAAGGGAAGTAATAGTGCCGCTCTATTCTGCCTTGGTCAGACCTCACCTAGAATACTGTGTCCAGTTCTGGGCACCACAATTCAAAAAGGATATTGACAAATTGGAGCATGTCCAGGGGAGGGCGACTAAAATGGTGAAAGGTCTGGAAACCATGCCTTATGAGGAGAGACTTAGGGAGCTGGGTATGTTTAGCCTGGAAAAAAGACGGTTAAGAGGCGATATGATAGCCCTGTATTTGAAGGGGTGTCACATTGAGGATGGAGCAAGCTTGTTTTCTGCTGCTCTAGAGATTGGAACACGGAGCAATGGATGCAAGCTCCAGGAACAGAGATTCCACCTCAACATTAGGAGGAACTTTTTGACAGTAAGAGCTGTTCGGCAGTGGAACGCACTCCCTCGGAGCGTGGTGGGGTCTCCTTCCTTGGAGGTCTTTAAACAGAGGCTGGATGGCCATCTGTCGGGGATGCTTTGATCGTGATTTCCTGCATGGCAGGGAGTTGGACTGGATGGCCCCCGTGGTCTCTTCCAGCTCTACAATTCTATCCATAGGTTTTCTGTGGGTTTTTTCTGGGCTGTGTTCTGGAAGAGTTTATTTCTGACATTTCACTTGCATCTGTGGCTGGCATCTTCAGAAAATGGTTGGGTAGGACTGTGAGGGGGGTTATATACCATGAGTCCCTGTTGGAGAGGATATGTAAATTGGTGTATTTGAATGGTTAATTTCTGAGTACAGAAATGCAAGGAGGATTATTGTCTGTTTGGCTAATGGCCCATTATTTGCTGGAAATCCCCCTGTCCCTGGGTGGAGTTCAACAGGGGCTTACAGTATATAACCCCCACACACACACTCCTACCCCACCATTCTCTGAAGATGCCAGCCACAGATGCAGGCGAAACATCAGAAACAAATTCTTCCAGAACACAGCCTCACAACCCCCCCCCACAGAAAACATATTCTTAGGCTGTATGAATATTCACCATTGTTTTCACTTGGGCCCTTTCCCATTACACAGTTATACCACTATTGCACTTTAACTGCCATGGCAACATCCTATGGAATCCTGGGATTTGTCGTTTGCTGAGGCACTAGAGCTCTCTGGCTGAGAATTCTAAATACCTCTCCTTAAACTACAGATCTGAGGATCCCATATGATGGAACCATGGCAGTTCAAGTGGGATCATATCACTACAACTGTCTAGTGTGAAAGGGCCCCGAGTTTTAATTCCCTTGGCAACTGCTGATGCTTTGGCCCCATTGCCTTATCATTATCACCTTTTTTTCTGAATTGTTAATGGGATAATAGTACCTAGTTAGGAATTGCAACTTTTTACATATTTCCTCAGGATTCAATGTGCAGATTGGCACAGGACTATGTATGTCCCCCCCCCCCCGTTTCCATGCTTACTGATGTCCCCCTCATCCCCTGACCACTGTATGGAGCAATGGGATCTGGCATGGAGTTCTACTCCCATCCAGTTCCACCTGAATAGAATGTTCCATGCAATCAAGGATTCTGTACACAGCCTGCAGACCATGAATAAGATGATATCTTTCTTCTTGCCTGCTAATCAGATTTGTTTGAATTAGATGCCAATATTGCTGAGAGCAAGCAAATAAAACAATTAGAAATGAGGGCAATTTAAATACAGTAGTCACTTTCCTGGAAAATTTTAGGAAAAAAATCATTGGAGAGGGGAGAGCTTTCTTTAACTGTTTCTGAAATGCTCATGAAAGATGATGAATAATTATAATGCAAGCTTATTCATGAATGTATGTAAAGTACATTACAAAGGAAACACTCTCCCTGAAGCAAAATACAACAAAATCTCTCTCTCTCTCTCTCTCTCTCTCTCTCTCTCTCTCTCTCTCTCTCTCTCTCTCTCTCTCTGGACAACAAAATAAAACCTCCAGAAAGCAGGGATACCTTTACTGGGCCAACTCCAAAACATAAAATACATTATGCAAGCCTTAGAAGCTTCACTGGATTCTTTACCAGGTAAAGATGTTAAAAATCATACAGGAGGAGTGGGGGGGAGGTGACGATATTAGAGACACAGGCCTACATTCTGTCTTAGACGTTACTCTGTTGTCAGTTAAGACAGTCTAGAGCAGTGGTTCTCAACCTGTGTGTCTTCAGATGTTGTTGGACTACAGTTCCCAGAATCCCTAACTATTGGTTTTGCTATCTGGAGTTTCTGGGAACTGTAGTCCAACAACATCTGAAAACCACAGGTTGAGAAAGGGGTATCAGCACAGGCAAAGGCCACTCCATTTCTTGGCCATGTGAGGACTAGGTACAAAGGGAAATAAAAGACAGGTAATAAAATTTCAACTTCATTAGCAACAGAAAAGTAACTTCCCCTGGGATCCAGCTGTCCTTGTCCTGTGTGAAGCTAACTGCTCATCTCTTAGGCAGAGTATGTTGAATTTTTCAAGGAGTCTCTGTACTGTTACATCTGGAAAAATATTTTTAGGTGGTGTGTAGGTAAAACTTGCCAATTGTAGTCCAATGAAAGAGCATTACCCTTACTGGAGACTATGGACATTTTCAGTGCTGGCAGAGGCCATTACCCTTCTTGTCTACATGAGGACTAGCAACAAAGGCCTAACCTGGAATATATTTCCTGGATTTGAAGATACCCAATTTAGCCACAAAAGGGGAACCTTAAAACAAAAGGGAATCAAATTACTGGGATTTAACTGTTTGAGTCTTTGACAGCTGTCTTGCTCCCTGACTTGTGGTAACAGTAACGCTACCTGTCCAGATATAGGACATTTTCAGACGGCCCTTACCGCACAAGCAGCCTCCAGAGCAGTAACGAGGCTGCTGTGTGGCAGGGGGTCCTTTTTGGACGACAACGTCCCTCTTCCGTGACCATTCGTGGCATGTACGTGGAGCTTTGGAAGCGGGTGCATCATATTTCAATCATGGAAATTGCCCGTGATTGAAATATGATGTGACCGCTTCCAAAGCTTCACATACGTGCCACGAATGGTTACGGAAGAGGGACGGCGGTGTCCAAAAAGGATCCCCTGCTACACAACAGCCTCGTTACTGCTCTGGAGGCTGCTTGCATGGTAAGGACCGTCTGAAAATGTCCTATATCTGGACAGGTAACGTTACTGTTACCACAAGTCAGGGAGCAAGACAGCTGTCAAAGACTCAAACAGTTAAATCCCAGTAATTTGATTCCCTCTTGTTTTAAGGTTCCCCTTTTGTGGCTAAATTGGGTATCTTCAAATCCAGGAAATATATTCCAGGTTAGGCCTTTGTTTCTAGTCCTCATGTAGACAAGAAGGGTAATGGCCTCTGCCTGCACTGAGATCCCTCAATACCATCTTAAGAGAGTAACATCTGAGAAAGCATGTAGACCTGTGACTCTAATATCATCATCTTTTTTCTCCTGTGTAACTTTTAACATATTTGATAAAGAAGCCAGCGAAGCCTTGAAAGCTTGCATAATGTATTTTTATGCTTTGGAGTTGGCTCAATAAAGGTATCACTGCTTTTTGGATTTTTAATTTTGTTATATTTTGCTGCATCGCTAACATGCCTGTCTCTGAAAATATTCCCTCTGTAGGATACCCACTAGACAGGTTACACTGGGAAGATCCCCATGTTTGCCACAATCTCCTGGGCCAACTGGCTGGAGTGCTGTTGTTTGGAAGCTAAAAAGATATTGGGTGGCAGGAGAAGGGGGGGGGGAGACAAACATATTAGCTTGTCTTGCTAAGAATATGCTGAGGTTGTGATCTTCTCTTTTCCCAGTGCTGAGAATCCCCTTCACACTGAGGGAATGTAGTAATCAGGGAAATATGTGTTAGCTGTTTAACAGAAGAATCAAATCCATTTAGCTGGAATTCCAGTCTTGCTGCAACAACAATAGCAGGAAACCTGAGGGAGAGGGAAGCTCCCTAGGCTGGCTTCTACCTCCAAGCCTCTAGCGGAGGGCTGTTGAAAGAATTGGCTGCCTTCTGTTTCTTTGGACTGGAATGCTGCAAATTTCACCCAAACACAAAGGAAGACCTTGGCCCTTCAAAGCAAGCACAGCAAAATGGCAGGAATTGATCTTTTAATTATGAAAATGTTTGGCTATATACAGTTTGCCAAGGTTGTTTTCAGTGATTTGAAAGGAGCATCCATTGTATACCTCTGGTTTCACAGTATACCACCCCCTGCTCAATATAAATGCCCTTCGTTGCACCTCATTTACACTGTGTAAACACTAAACAGTGGTGGTTTCAACTGACCATTGGACAGCACTTGGCTCTGTACTAGCATTAACTGTGGTGTCAGTCTGTACTACAGTTATACAGTAGTGTGTTACTTTGGTTGCACATTTACCTATATAGTACATGTATGCATATATGAGTATCTTATGCATGTGATCTTTTCTGAACAGCTTTTTTGCAATTTGTGGGGTAATATTCCCAGGAGGGTCTAAATACCCTAACAGCACCAGATCCCTTCTGATCTTGGAAGCTAAGCTGGGTCAACCTTGGTTAGTACTTAGATGGGAGACCACCAATGAATACCAGATGCTGTAGGCTACATTTCAGAGGAATCAACTGGCAAAACCACCTCTGAGTATTCCTTGTCTAAGAAAGCCATATGAAATTCATGGGTTCTCCATAAGTTGACACGCAACTTGAACACACACACATGCACATATATACATTCACGGGATTAAAATGGTCAAAGAACAAACCTGCCAAACTATAATTTAGATTTTTGTTTGTTTGTGGTTTACAGCCTTTCTGTTAACTAGGAATAGGCCAAACTATAGAAAAGTTGCTTTTGTTGGACTGTAACTTCCATAATTCCCTAACCAGTATGGCCAGTGATCATGTTAGCTGGGAGATGGTGGGAATTTTAGTCATTAAAAAATAACATTTCCAAGCTCTAGGAATGGGCCTGTACGAATCCCAATGTTATACAATTTTAAATCCTATTAATTATAACAAGTTAAGTACATACTTACATCTCTGGGGCTCAGACTGTTTAACTCTTGCTGGAAGATGTTAATTCCCTTTTTTTCCCCTCTCCACAAATGAATTGCTTCTTAGAATCACTGTCCATATAGATAGGACAGTGGTCTAGAAGGCAAATTTTATAGGGAGCCAGATGCAAAATAGTAGCTCAACGAATGGAGCCAATTACTTACTTCTAAACACAGGGATGACCTATGTATACAAGTATGAATCTATTATAGATCAAAGAATTCACCAGGTCACTTCTTCTTGTTGTTGTTTGCTTTCAAGTCATTTCCTACTTATGGCAAGTGCAGGGTAATACCACCATCCACTAAAGCCTCATTTGTTCATTTTCTTCATTGTTACCATGATGGTTAACAACATCATTTATGCCTTTGTTTTTGTTTTTTTAAATGAATTGCTTTTTCATTGTTTTATCACCCCCCCCTCAAAATCAGGTTTATTGTATCTTGTTTTTATTGTAAAAAGCTTTGGAATTTGTTTTTTTTAAAGAATGATGGTGTAAAAATGTTCCTAAATTAATTGATTATGGCTAAGATCTTACATCGTGGACTATGTTTCATCACTTTTTGAATCTGTAAGTAGGATGCAGAAATGTAATGAAACCCTGTTAGTGAATTTCAAAAAGGCCCTGATGCATATCAGGCTCTTTTGGTGCACTCCAGACACTCCCATTGTTCTCTGGCACTTCCTAGCCAGTGTCTGGATACAAATCAGGGAGTGCCCCAGTGTGTGTTGGTGCCCATTGCGCCATGGCCCATCATTCCACTCCACTGCACAACAGATGCCCATACATTGTAATGTTACAGCAACCCCTAAGTGAATACAAACATTGCAAAATTACTCAGTTCAGTTTTGCACACCTGTAAAGCTATTTATGAAGATGTAAGTCCCACACAAAATGCCAGCAAGTATAAACAGGAAAGAATGACTACAGTATATGTATTTTATTTATTTTATTCTACTTTTATAATGTCAGATGTTAATTGTTTTGATATGGTCAACTGACTATTCAATAAACTGTAACTGACTACGTGTACACCCTATTTAAAATGCAATCATATCACCATCATTCTCTGCCAAGGCAAATTCTGTACAGTCTTGCAACACTGTATAAATTTAGCAATCCAAGCAACTTTCTGTGTCCTCTCTTACTTTGCAGAAGTAAAATAAAAAATAAAAAATTAGCAAGTTGAATTCCCAAATCATGCCATCTTCCACAGGTTTCTGCTGCACTCCTGTGGAGTTGGGGCATACACTTGGCCCTCAACAGCACTAACACAATAATTGGAAAAATCCTTTCAATTGCACAGTGCAGTACCAATTCAGCAGGTTCCTGTCAAATGTACAGTGTTCTAGTCCGGTTCTGTCAAAGGGTTTCTGAATGCAGAAACTTTCATAAAATATTGATGGTTCCAACCACTGTACATTGTGTGTAGCAAAGGATGTACATTGCTGGGTATGCTCACAATGATAACAAGGACCACTGACATGTAGAAATACCGTAGATTTAAACAAACAGAAACAAAGGCAGAGAAAACCATGCTCAATAGAGCCCAGATGCTGGTTGGAATTCACAATTACAGTTACGAATGTGTAACCTAGGGGTTGTCTAGACAAGAAGATATAATGCTGATTGCTGTGCATTAATGCAAATTTGCAGCAGCGTTCATTTGTCTCCACAGTCATTTGGCAAAACTGATTGCATGCAAAGCTGTCTGTGTTTGAAGTGCACACACAACTATGCCTGCAAATCAAGGTGGTGGCCGAATAAATTACAGTGTATATTATTCTCCACACGTTGTTGCTGCTGCAGTATTTTTTTTTAAAAACCGTAAATCAAAGGTGCGCAAGTGTAACCTTCTGCTTAAAACACTGTTTGGTCACCTCAGCACAGCAAAAAAGTGCACGATCAATAACACAAAACTCCAAAATGGCACTTTCAGCCTCTTCCTTGCCAGTAAGCCCCCCTGCCACATTCAACCAATCTGCTCTCTAATTCCACCCTTTTCAAGAATTGGATGTCCAGACATGCGATAATGCACAAGCCTGTGCATTATTTTAAAGCAGGGAGGCTGCAAAGGCTTGAAGGCTACTCAGCCCACATGGCAGGAGTCAAGGCAAAGTCTGGTTGGCTTGGCCTGTGCATTGCTGTTCCATTCACTCCAGCCACAAACTTGCAGGATGAAGCAGAAGAAAAGTCTTCCCTCCCCTCCAGTGCCTCTGAGGGGAGGGTTAATGGATGGTGTCATTGTATTATTTATTTATTTATTTATTTATTTGGTATCAATACACCTAATATTAGGTATTGTTGTTGTTAGGGTTTTAAATCTTGAGTTAAGTCTTGGGGGGCCATGGCAACAAAAGATATTTGAAGGGAGTCCCTGGTAAAGAAAAAGTTAAGAGCCACTAATATGTAGGTTATGAGCCTACATATTCACTATGTAGGGAATACATAGGGATCATTAAAGTCCCCTCATCTTGATTTAGCAGGGTCTGTTCTCTAGTCAATTGGGCACAGTAAACCTTCCCGTGAGTGATCTCCAGTGCGAGGAGGAATTGCCACAGAGATCCTGATTCTGATTGTCACACTGGAGATTGACAGGAGAACAGACCCCACCCCATGACTCTCAGTGGCTTACGGTATGTCCAGTAAGTCAGAACTGAGGGTGGGTGGGCCAGTTGCACTACTTACATAGCTGATCTAGAATCTTGCCTGCTGTCTTTATCCCATAGCTATAAACTAATAAAGAAGGAGCAAGGGTAATGTTCTTTTTCATTAAACAAATATAGCTGTGGTAGAAAATTAAACAACAAGAAAACTGAAAGCTAAAAAAAGGGGATACTTCTTTTATTTGTCACAGATGACAATGTGTTCTAGGAATGACGTATGATGGGTTTTCCTCAAAGTGTGTTTTCCGTCAACTTGGCTTTGCAGCCATCTCACACTATACAGGCTCAGGTAGTTGGAACTAATGTAGAGGAAGTATTTCCCAACAGCTGCAGATGGCAACTGCTTTAAACAGGAAGAAGCTGTTCTGCACAGAGAACAATTTTTTGTAGTAAAATCCTCAACCTTTCACTGGAAAGGAACCTTCAGGTTGAGAATGAATGACTCACACAGGGTATCTCTTTCAGCTTGGAAATGTCACTCCTGTATTTCTGCCATACACATTCTGTAACACTAGAATGGACTACAAGGGGTCTTCTGGAAAGGAATTCTAACTTTCAAAACCTACCTCCTTCATGAAATAAATCCAGCACTGTCACTCTGAAGTACTGAGATGCTATGCTTGCTATGTAAAATGGATTACCAATTGATTGCATCCTTATGTTTGAAAAACTGTTACCGGGTTTAAAAACTATTTTTTTTAAAAAAAAAAATCTACTAAGGAGAGCACAGACACGTATAGTTGGATGAAGAGGAAAATGAAAAATGTGTTTTATTCCAAACCAGAAGTATAACCTTATATGTTCAAAAGGCAAAATACGTTAATGTTTTATTGCTGCTTTATCAACTAGTGTTATAGTATTTTCTTGGTAGCATTGTAAATGGCTTTGGCATTTTTTTTTTTAAAAGTGTTACAGAAATATCTTCAACAAATAAATAACATTTTAAAGATGTGATTTACAGCTTCGCTTACACACATGCATTAACATTCATACAGGGCCTGAATAAATATAGCACTTTATTTTAATTCACTGTTTTTATTATGAATTTTCTGCACAGACTTGAGCAGAAAGAGTAGGTTTGCTTGGGCAAAGGAAGGCACTTTTGTTGCCCTTCCTAGACCCAATTTGCTCTGCTAAAACAATAGATTTGTTTTTCACTTCTCACAGGTTTTTAATTTTCATTCTTTCTCCCTACTCCTTGAATATTTATAACTATTTTTTTTAAAGCTAACTTTGTATGTGGGTTACTATGCACACTGGCCTCCGTAAAAAGGACCACACAGCTCTAGAAGCTGTTTGTTTCCTAGAGCTGTCACTGGGCCAAGAGTGGGAGCACACACAGTAGTACCAAATATTGGTTTTGGCAGCTCTCTCAAATATGCACAAGGGCCATTGTTTGCTTACTGGCAACAAAGAGCTGTTTAGAATATGTAGCTGTTTAGAATCTGGAGGATGTTTCTTATCAGGCCAGGTCTGATTCTTTGGTCTGAACTATGTGGCAGAAGGACTACCCCGCCCCCCAAAAAGAAAACAGAGGGAGGGAGGGATAGACAGATAGTAGAATGTTATTCAGGGGTGGGCAACTTGTGATTTCACTTTCCATCATTCTTTACCATTGACTATGCTGGCTACCAGGAACCCCCTTTAAATATCTTTTGTTGCTGTGGACCTTCAAGACTTAACTCAAGATTTAAAACAAAAACAACAACCACAATAATGATACCTGATAATAAAAATAACACATCATCCATTAAACCTTCCCTCAGAGGCAATAGAGGAGGAGAAAAGACTTTTCTTCTGTCTCTTCCTGCATGTTTGCGGCTGGAGCAGATTGGATGGCAATGTGCAGGCCCAGCCAGCCAGCTTTTGCCTTGGCTCCTGTCACATGGCTGCTCCACTGCAGGGAGAAGGTGGGCCAAGTAGCCTTCTAGCCTTTAAGAACCACTGATGTTGTAGATTGCATGTTGGACTAGGACACTAGGAGATCAGGGTTCAAATCCCTGCTCAGCCATGGAAGCCCACTGGGAGACCTTGGACAAGTCACACTCTCTCAGCCTCACAGGAAGGCAAAGGCAAAGGCAAAACCCACTCTGAACAAATCTTGCCAAGAAAACCCTGTGATAGGGCCGCTTTAGGGTCGCCATAAGTCAGAAACAACTTGAAGGCACACAATAACAAATGCTGGCTAGAGCTTATGAATATTGCCCATCAACATCTGAAGGGTTACATGTTCCCTGGCTGATGTAGTTGATTTAATTAACAGATGAATCATCTGAAGTAAAGCTTCTGTTGATGAATTGAGGGGGGAGATTGTAATACAACAGGTGGGAAGGCCCATTTCCCCCTTGGAGACTGGAAGTTAAGAGCAACTTTATTTTCTGCAGCCACTTCAGTTGTAACTTGTAACTACGATCCCTTTTTCTTTGAACAATAATGTCCTGTTGCTTATTGTATTGTAAACTATCTTAGACCTTAATATCTGAGATGAACACCTCCTACATAGACATTTTGGTAAAATGCAAAATTGATAAAGAAGATGAGACTGGCATGTTAACCAGTTAAAACTCAGGTCAGACAGGTAGTCCATCTAGCCCAGTACAATCTACTTTGATTGGCAGTTGCTCTCAAGGGTCTCGGGAAAGGAGCGAGGGGGGGGGGTCGGGATCCCTGAGTTTGGGTCCTTCTGCATGCAAAAGCATATGTCCTGCAACTGAAAACAGCTTCACCCTCAATAATTAATAATCTAAAAAATAGTTATCTGTCTGTTAAAGCTGTTGTGGGTTTAAGTATCTACATGTACATAGTTATATCAGTTTGATACCACATGAATTGCCACGGATCTCTTCTGGTGGAATTCTAAGATTTGTAGCTTGGTGAGAGAGCTGGAAATCTCTGCCAGAGTGCTCTAATGAACAATGCTGTGGCATTAGAGTGGAACTGAAGCACTAGAACAACTATTTGGCAAAGCATTCCAAGTACCTCCCCAAACTACAAATCCCAGGATCCCACAGAATGAAACTACTGCAGTTAAAGTGGTGTCAAACTGCTATAACTCTGTAGTATAGACACACTCTGGAAGAGAAAGGGATTCAGCTCTTTACTTTCTGCACTTCTCATTAAAGTGACAGCACTACTACTCATCCAGCTGCACTGCAGAGATCAGAACTGCCTACAGATGGCGCTTGGAGCACGTAACACTCCACCCTGTTCTCTCTCTTTCCATGTGTGCAGACAGGAGGGCTAGAGGAAGAGAGGAGGTACCAAGAAGAGCAACAGAAACAGAAAGACAACAGGGAATAAGAGAGGAAGGAGAGATTAAGAAGAAAACATAATCAGGAAGGAATCATGGAATATCAAAGGCAAGCACAAACATACTAGAGATGTATTACAAGGAGCTGGTATGTTATTAGCATTGGTATAATGTCTAGATCATTAAAAAAAAACCTAGCTATATTATGTTCACCCTCAGAGCCAACTGCAGCAGACACTAAACCTCAATAGAGACTAGTGTCTTCAATGACAGTGGGGCAGTGAAGCAAATCCAGGTTTTAGTTTGATTAGATTCAGCAACTCGGACAGCACCTTTAAAGCTCAGACAAAAATCCAGAGCATATTGTCCACTACTACTCCTGACTTTGGAGGCTAATGTATCTACTGGCTCCTGGGTGAAGGGAGGATTTGTACCCACCTGTCCCAGGGTCAAGTCCTGCTCTCCCTCTTTCTCTTGGTGCTGTAGTGTTTGATTTATTTTGTCTTTAAATTGCACTGGCTGTGAAGAAGATTTGCCTTTTCCAGTGCATTTGTATATAGTCAGAGCACAAGGCACATGCATATTGGCTAAGGGGCAATCTTATCTGCAGGCTGATGGCTCCTAGCACCATCGGACAAAGCCAGTCAACAGGACAGCTTATTCCATCTTTTCCCACCATAGCAGAATTTTTGTGGGGCAAACTTTCCCATTGGTGGTGGAAAGAGATCTGGAAGTGAAGGACAACCTAATCCAAAACCCTGCTAAACTCCTGCCATCAGGGCAGAAGAGGAGAGGTATTTTTTCAACAACCCCCCTCCTGATCCCCCCCCTTATATCATTCTCCCCCTACTTTTTGTTGCAATGGGAGGAACATTGTGGCTGAGATCCTACATTGTCTCAGGATAGTGTAAACAGTTACCATCAGAGTTACACTATGCAAGTACAAGTATACCCCTCCATGAACAAAGTACTCACAGATGTGTTCCTGGGCATTACTTCTTTAACAGAAGATTTGGTACCAGAGGTGGAAACAACATGGAAAGAATAGGGAGAGGTTCCTATACTACAAAAAAAAGGAAGAGCAGTTCAATGTGTTTCACTGAAGATTTTATTCAAAACTAACAGTATGCCCACGTGAAATGGAACAAGGTCAGGAAAGCTTTGCACAACCAAACAAAAACAGTTTAAACCTTCTAAGGGCCACTTGAAGGCTTCTTCCATGGATTATTTTTTATTTTACCAGCCACCTCTTTTCTTATGATTTCCATTTTGGTGACCAAACTTATAGCTCTATGCTTTATGACCATGCTGGGGGTAGCTGGTGAGGCAGAATAATTCACTTTCCTTCTTTCTTTCTGTTTTGCTGTTCACTAATGCTCAGTAAGGAATTCTAGAGGCAGCTGCTGTTACTTTGCCTGTTGTAGGTAGGCACTGACAAGTAGGTTAAGACTGGCTGAGAAGTATTCCATTCTTTCCCAGCTCAAGCTTCATTGCACACATGCTGCTGCAACCTGGCAACTGAATGTTTGGGTTTCTCCAGTCCTCCATCATCCTCCCAATGCTAACGCTGTTTTAAAAAACAAAAACTTCCAGCCAGACAGAAAACAAGGAGGAAAAGAAGAGGGGCTGGATGGGCAGAAAAAGACTTTGTTAAAAGGAGCTTCTTTGTCAGAGGCTTTGTTAACTGAGGTATGCCTGTACTACATAATCTCTATACGGAATATCACCATAGCACCACAGTTGAGGAATGCTGAATACACATAGCTATCACCTCACTGTACAATGCTGAACATGCAGTGCATAATTGACAGAGGCAGTGTGCAATTCACACTGACACCCTACTTTAGGTGCATTATCGCATGTCTACAATGGTTCCATATGCAGGACTCCACTATCAGCTGGATAATCTGTTCCACATTGCCCCCCACCACCACCAAATCACACCTGGAGATTTTCAGAGGGGAACAAAAAAAATGTTCCCCTATCGCAATCTCCTTTCCCGCCCCTCTCCTGTCCCTGTAATGAAAGGGAAAAAAATCAGACCAGCCTTGTTCGCATGTCCTTCCCTCGGCAGGGCAGCCCAGGAGTGAAAGGGGCTTGAACAGAGCCCCTTTCACTTCCTGATTTCAGATCCCAACTGTTCTCATGAGAATATGAGTGTGCAGGAAATTCAAAAAGTAAAAGCAAAATACACATCCAAAAGTTACAGCAAACACAAAAACACACTTAAAACTTCCCAAGTAACCCAGGGAGGGTATAAAAAAGTGTGTCACTTACCTGGATGTCCTGATCTTACCTGGAAGTGTTATGGCACAGACCTCCCATTGACACTGGCATGCCAGCATAATGGGGCACCATTTCAATTGCACGTAATTCCATTACAGAAACAGAACAGGGGATCAATTCATGGCTTAGCCCATGAATAAAAAGAAGCGCTGGCATAACAACAGCTGAATGGGAGCATGACAACATGGGGACAGTGTCATCTGAAAGGGAAGCCCTTTAGCGATCTCCTGGTGTTGGTATCACACCATATTTAGCCCGTCTAAAAATCTCCTATGCCTGCATGTGTCACCAACAGGATTCTGGCTTATGTATGCCAGCTCCAAGGCTCTGTATATTTCCTCCTGTTTCAGGTGCATGCTCAGAGAATATGGTTATCAATCCTCAGCATCCAAACTATTTTCCACTCTGCCCAAGTTTCAGTGTTGGAGAGGGAAAGGCTTGTATGTTTTCATGGTGGCTGGGATGAAATTGTAGAGTCAGATCTTGGACTTTTTCAAATGGGGGGAGAACCCCTGAGGAGGTTGGGAGAAGAACAGGGCTGTCATGCTCACAGCACCCCATTTCAGACACCACCGTCCTCCCGACCTTTCCCCGTGCTTCCACCATACTGCGGGCACCAGAAACGCACCACTTTTATTGACGAAAAACCTCCGTCAATTAAAAGCAGTGCCCACAACACAGAGGAAGCATGGGGGAAGGTAGGAAGGAGGACAACACCAGGGCTGGTTTAAGGCACTGGAGGCGTCAGCATCTGCAGGGGGGCCCATCATTGTGGGGGCCCCCATAGTAACCCTCCTCCTGCAAAAACATTATTAGTAATAATCTGAATATCCTGTACGGTGAAACACATGGGCCCCCCAAAATAAAGCACTGCAGGGCCCCCCAAAATTCCTTAAACCACTCCTGGATGGCACCATCTGAAACGGGGCACTGTGAGCATGACAGCCCTGTTCTTCCGACCTCCTCAGGGGTCCCCCCCATTTGAAAAAGTCCCTCCTCTTCTGAGCTTTGACTTTCCTATTTATTTACCCTTGAAGAGTGAGTTCCAAAATATCCAATGGTCCTGGCTGGGATTACCTGCCAGAGACCATAGGACAACAGTCAAAATTTAAAAAAATAAATAATGCATGCTGTTATCAGGCAGCTGGAATTTGAACAGGTTGGGAGCCGAAAATGGTTCTCTGTGCTTGAAGAGGAATGCAGTCATTTTGCCAGAAGGTGGTGCTAAAAGGTTTCCCTTGAATCGCTTTTCCCACAGGGTTCATTTCATAATGTTTTGCTTTAGATTTTGAATATTTGTGCTGATCTTAGACAACAAATAATGCAAACTAGATAAGGAACCATGTTCCTTGGATTAACATTAACTGAAGACAGTAAGGAGAAATGTTTCAGATGTACTGGGGTTGTCCAAACAGTGAAAAAAACTCATAGAATGCAAGAATTCTACCTGTCTTAATGGCATTCCGCCTGATTTTGCCATATTGTGAAAGAAGGGGGGGGGGCAAAACCTGGAAAAAAAAACCTCCTCAGAAAAGGCTCTGTGGCTTTCTCCGTCTTAAAAAAACCGCAAGGATGGGCATTTCTGCTCATTAGGACAAACAAATCGATCTGATTTGCTTGCCCAAATGAGAGGAAACGCAAACTGATTGGCTGTACAAGCGTAGGGAGTGGTCTGGGTTACAGGGCAAGCACCCTCAACCATCATTTTTCTTTCTGCCATGTCCTGCAGAGACCAAGGAAGGGAGGAGAGCAACTTCCACCCTGGCTCTTCCCCTTCCCTGGCTCCCTGCCGCCCCTGTCTCACCGACAATGACATCCTACGGAGACCGAGGAGGGCAACTGCCACCCCCTTCCCTGTCTCCTGCTGCCCCTGTGCCACTGCTGCAACCGCCCCTCTTCTCCCTTCCTCAGCTGTCTCCTGGTATACGAAGTTTATGGGGGCTGCTAGGCAAAGCCACCATTAAGACAAGTCACAGCTGCTGCAATTTGCTTTTTCTGTGGGGCACTAAGGGTTTTTGTTGTTGTTGTTGTTTTTGGCTTGTATAGATGAGTCCACTGTATTGTCTTCTTTACTGAACTTTTTATTCACTGCTGGGAAAAGTATCTTGTAGACTTTTGATGGAAAAGCGATATTGTAGGCCTGGGAAAGGTGCAGAAAAGAGCAACCAGAATTAGATTGTTTGGGGCTGTTTGGTTTAGGTTGTTATGGGGCGGCATATGATAGAAGTCCACAGAATCTTATGTATAGCACGGGGAGCTGGGCTGTGAGAAATTTGTCTTCCGTTCACACATTAACCCAGGGTCATCCAAGGAAGATGTACGTATAGTGAAAGATTCAGGACACACACAAAAAGGAAGAGTTTCTTCATGCATTACATTGTTAAATTATGGCTATCAACAGAAATGAAATGAAAAGAGATTACACAGATTCAAGGTGGATAAGGCTGTTAGTAGCTATCACAACATCATGACAGACATAAACTTCCTCCGGGATCAGAGGTAGAATATCTCTGAATACTAGTTGGTGGGTGAGGAGAGGGTTATTGCCCAGAGGGTTCAGTTTGCATTGTCTCATAAGGAAAAAGAAGACTCCTTTATGAAACCTGGAGAATTACTGCAAGCCAATATATATATATATATATATATATATATATATATATATAAAATACTGAGCTGCAGTATATGGGCCCATAGTCTGACCAGAATTTGGACATGTTTCCTGTTTCCACAACAACGCCCAGAATCTCCCATCCACCAATAGCCATGCTAACATGGAGTTGTAGTCCAAAAAGATGAATTTCTGAGCTCTGAGGGGGCAATGATCTGACTTTTTATAAAGCAGCTTCCTCTGTACTTTACAGGAGACTTAATAGATAACTACTTTAAGGGAATATTCTGAGGATATACCTAACGCACATTCCCTTTCCTCCTAATACATATCCTCGTCTTTCCTGGCCAACAATGTATTGGACTTCAGTCTTCTCTCAATCAGAACATCTCTTTCTCTTAAAGAGACCTCAGGGTTGTGTAGACAGTCCTGGAAAACTTGAAAGCAAAATTTGAAAGCAAAGGGAAAATAGGGAGGGTGGGCTCTCAGGTTATTTGCCAAAAACCTTTTGGTGGAAATTGGAACATATGCAATATATTAGCTACAGTCTTCTATGCACTTATCCAGGAGAAGTCCCATTGAATTCAGTGGACCTTACCTATGAGTAGACTTATGTAGGATTACTCTGCCGCTTTTTAAATCTTTGCTATTCTAAGCACATTAACTGTGTATAGAATTCTATGTGTAAAAATGTATTGTTCAGTAAAACTAAACAGGAGAGGAAGGGAGGAAGAAAAGAAAAAACATCAGCATTATAGTAAATAAAAGGAAGGTTTTGCTATCTGGAAACAGAATGTAACCTTCAGTATTGTCATTCATGTAGAAACAGAAGAGATCTTTAAAAAAGAGAAGGAAAAGCTCAGAAAATAAACATCCCTATAATTTAATTAAGGAGTAACAAATCATTTGGAAATTCAGTTAAACTTCCTCATGCCACTAAACTCTTAAAAAAATATCATTTCTGTACACAATGTTTGGAAGTAACTTGATGTTAATTAATGATGTTAAAAACAATGACTGGCAAAATTCTTCCTTTTCAAACATTTACTTGCTATGCCTATACAGTACTTTGGTTTTAGAGGTCATTGAGAGGGGGATCTTTGACCATTTGAGGACATTTTGGGGACTTCATTTTGCTAAATGAGAAGAAATTTCAGCGTTATCCTGCTGGTTTTCACAGCAGATAAATGAAACAAGAACTGGCAGAGGGAGTGGGGAAACTTCATTCAGACTTATTATACTGTGTCCAGTTCTGGGCACCACAATTCAGAAAGGATATTGACAAATTGGAGCGTGTCCAGAGAAGGGCAACTAAAATGGTGAAAGGTCTGGAAACTATGCCTTATGAGGAGAGACTTAGGGAGCTGGGTATGTTTAGCCTGGAAAAAAGACGGTTTAGAGGCGATATGATAGCCGTGTTTAAGTATTTGAAGGGATGTCACGCTGAGGATGGAGCAGGCTTGTTTTCTGCTGCTCCAGAGACTGGAACACGGAGCAATGGGTGCAAGCTCCAGGAACAGAGATTCCACCTCAACATGAGGAGGAACTTTTTGACAGTAAGAGCTGTTCGGCAGTGGAACACACTCCCTCGGAGCGTGGTGGGGTCTCCTTCCTTGGAGGTCTTTAAACAGAGGCTGGATGGCCATCTGTCGGGGATGCTTTGATTGTGATTTCCTGCGTGGCAGGGGGGTTGGACTGGATGGCCCTCGTGGTCTCTTCCAACTCTGCAATTCTATGATTCTATGATTCTATGATAATAAAAAAATTGATAATATGACAGTAAATAATAGTGTGAGAAATATATTGGACACAGAACAAAAGTCTACAGCAATACAATATAGCTGAATATTATAACATGTAAGGCCATATACAAGCAAATGACAACTATATACTGTAAATAATGTATGATACAGGTTACATATCCCTTATTCAAAATCCTTGGGATTAAAAGTCTTTTGAATTTTGGATTTTGGAGTACTTGTATTTGCATATACGTACATAATGAGGTATCTTGGAGATGGAACCCAAGTCTAAACACAAAATTCTTGTATGTTTCATATACACCTTATACACATAGCCTGAAGGTAATTTTACACAATATTTTTAATAATTTTGTACATGAAACAAAGTTTGTGTACAATGAACCATCAGAAAGCAAAGCTATCACTACCTCAGCCACCCATGTGGACTAGTTCAGATTTTGGAATATTTAGGATTTCGAATTCCGGCTAAGAGATGCTCAACCAGTACTTGAAAGAACACATATATAAAACAAGGGCAGCTTCAATATTGATAAATAGTTCAAAACCAGATATGGAGTTTCATAGACAGAGTCATGTAAATATCCAAGTCCATTCAAACAGGCATCTGAATAGGGCAAACCAAATATAATCCAAGACCTATGTTCCACTGAAGAGCTGGAACAAAAAGCTGCAATATGACTATCCTTGTGTTTCTCACAGTATTATTTACTGTCTTGTTAACATTTCTTCGATGGACTGTTTGGAGTCCCCCACCCAGTTCTCAGTTAGTTGATTGGTTTCTCTCTTCCCCTTGTTTCCTGTTGTTTTCACAGCTGACATACCACATACACACACACTGGGCTTGTCTATACGAGCCCCAAAAAGCCATAGTGCTCTGCAGAAAAAGCAAGTTGCAGCAGCTGAGATTTGCCTTAATGGTGGTTTTATCCCCAGCAGCCCCATTAGGTTCACATCCCAGATGACAGCTGAGGAAGGGAGAAGAGGACGAGAGAGCCCTCTTTCCCTTTTCTCAGCCCGGCGGGAATGAGCGGGCAGGTGGCGGAGAAATTGAGGAAGGGGAAAGAGGGTTCTTTTGCCCTCTTCCCCCTTCCTCGGCCCCACAGGCAGGCAGGTGGGTGGCAGAGAAATCAAGGGAGGGAGCTCTTTCGCCCTCGGCCCCCTTCCCCGGCCCCATGGACAGGTGGCAGAGAAACCAGGGGGAGAAAGGGCTCTTTTGCCCTCTTCCCTCTTCCTCAGCCCCACGGATGGGTGGTGGAGAAACTGGGCAGTTGGGCAGCGGCAGGACAGGGGGGAGGGAACGGGGGAGGAAGAAGAGGAGGCGAGAGCCCTCTTCCCTTCTCCCCCCCCCAGCAGTGGTGGCAATGGTGGTGGGGTGTAGGAATGACAGCCGCGCTCCCCCCTTTCCCATTCGCAATCACTCAGGGAGAAAAATGGTGGCTGTGGGCTGCTTGCCTTGCTAGCAAGCCCCGCCCCCTGTGCTTGTCTGGCCAATCAGGGGTGCGCTTCCTCTCGTTTGGGCTTGTCCTAATGAGCAGGAATGCACCCCACCTCATTTTTTTAAAAAGATGAGAAAAGTCACAAAGACTTTTCTGACAAGTTTTTTGCCCCCCCCCCTCCCCACACTATAGGACAAAATCACACGGGATGCCATTAGGATAGGTAGGATTCTCCTTGCATTCCATGAGGAGTTTTTTCATCGTTTGGACAACCCCCAGTTCTTTCATTATTATACAGCATTTGTATACTTGCCTTCTCCCCAAAAGGTCAGAAAAGCGAATGAGAGGTTATCTCAGCCTTAGCAACAACCCTGTAAAATGGGTTAGGCAGCGTTTAACTGATGCAAGAAAGAATGAGCTCAATCCAAGTCCAGCACTCCAAATAGTATCATGAATGTCAGATAGCATGGGTTTTTTTTCTGAGATCTACCATTTAATACTGAGCAATTTGTTATTTTTGGATTTCATACTATAGACTGCCAAGTAACATGAATGCATTCATGCACAGCTGGGCTGTGTGGGTGTTTTTGCTCAATAAAGTCTTCTAATTTATACAGGCACATGCCAAAAAAAGAACATGGCTATAAATAAACCTAAATAAGTCTAGAAAAGCCATCAATAAAAATTCAGAATCCTAATTTTAGTGGATTTTTTTTTTTAATGAGATCACAGTAATGGCTATATGATTAGATTTCTCCCTTCACCACCCTGGTTCCACTTGAGTAGGTATATTCTAACTTACAGTCTGAACTCCCTGAGGTAATACTTTCTTGATAATTTTCTGAACCTTCTTTTTAAAGAAAAAAATCTGTTCTATTTTGCCTGAACTTTTCACCCTGATGAAATCCTTTGGGAAATGAGCAGAGAACTGTCTTTCTTCATATAAATAAATTATATGTATATAGGTCTAGAATTCTATTATTGCTTCCAAATACAGTGGGCCCTCTGGATCCATGGGCTCTGGATCCATAATTTCGAGCGACTGCAGATCGTCATGTGCTATACTTAACATGGTGATGACATGAATGCAGACGCACTGAACCGTTCAATGCACATGTCACTCATTACCATGTAATAATAGGGAATGTGATCATCCATGTTTTTTCTCATCTGCGGGTGGTCCCGGAACTGAACTCCCATGGATCCAAGGAGCCCACTGTACAGTTAACACATTGAACCAATCAAATTTATGTAAGTGCTGACTTACCAAACTACCACTGATTCAGTAGGTATACTCTTAGCTTGGACTAATAATAGGATTAGGGCTGTAATTTTTCCTGTTCACCTACTTTTCTGCTGCACTAAAGATTTATGGACTTCATCAGATTAGCCCCCATTAATGTTATTTTGTTAGCACATTTTGTGTCGTTTTATGCTTGCAAAAGACCCCCACCCCCAGACCTACCTTAAGCAGCAGCAATGAGGCATCCCTGACATAAATGGAGCATGAACGGAGCTCAATTTACTTCCAGGGTTGAGATCTTGCCAATTCTTGAGAGAAAACATGAGCGTGGCAAATTCAAAAAGTTAAGCAAGACAAATACATAAAATACACACTTTAAAAATTACAAGTAAAGTGGGGGGACACTCATAAAAAAGAGTGTCTCCTACCTGGCTGTTGCAATCTCACCCAGACGTGTTCTGTCATTGACACCATATTCACGTGAGCACAATGGTGTGAGGATTAAAACGCCGGCAATGCCGGCAACAAAGCACCAGGGGAGATCTATTGACAGCATGGGCCATCAATAAAATAGAATGGTTTTTTGACAGTACATGATCACGAAAGGATGACGTCATATGGTATGTGCACCCTTTCGTGATCATTAGTGATCATTTCAAAAGCTAACCCAGTAGCATCACCATTATTTTATATTACTCATTTGGAACATTACTGTTATTTTTTTAAAAAAAAAAACAAAATGTACTTTTGTTGTTATGTGCTTTCTAGTTTACAAAGAGTTATAGCAACCCTCTTCTAGGGTTTTCTTTACAAGATTTATTCAGAGGGTATTTGCCATTGCCTTCTTCTTAGGCTAAAAGAATATACCTTGCCCATGACCATCGAATGGGTTGCCGTGGCTAAGCAGGCATTTGAACCTGTTTCCCAAAATCCTAGTTCATCTACATCACTACAACATGCTATTATTTGCACTGATATGGAAAATAGGTAATAAAATAAACATGGTTAATATTGTTAAGCACTCCCCAGTTATCTTTGAGGTGAAATGTCCATAGCAATGCTTGTAGCATTTTAATTTGGATATTGTATACCATCTTTGTTATAACTGTATTATACCAAATTATACAAGTAGAGAGAGGCTAATGAACATGTGCAGACTCCTAAAAAGAGAGTGGAACTTTGCTGATTTTGCATCCTATTTTCCAGAACATAGTCTCTATAGCATTCAGTCCTGCTAAAACCCCTGAGCTGCCTGTCTCCACTTCCATCTGTATCAGTTACAAACCTGCCACACCTCTAAATACCTCTCTGATAGCAAACTATTCCTAAAGAGGAGCTGGAAAAGAAATTCCAGGACACTAGCGACCACCCATTTTACCTTTCTGTAAAATTCCATGATATTAAAGCCCTCCTTTTCACTCCTGTGAAATTGCACTCCCATAAAATCCTAATTTCTATGTATGGTTGTAAAAGCTGTGAAAGCTGGACGCGAAGAAAACTGACAGAAAGAGAATCAATTCATTTGAAATGTGCTGGAAAAAGAGATCCACAGATACCATGGACTGCCAAAATGATCAATAAATAGGCCCTAGAGCAAATCAAGCCTGAATTCTTCCTAAAAGCCAAAATGATTAGACTGAGGCTATTGTATTTTGGCCATATCATGAGTCACCAACATGGCTCATTAGAAAGTAAGATAATGCTTAGTTAAAGTAGGAGGCAGTAGGAAAAGAAGACTATATTACATGTGTATAGAGCCAGTTGAGGAAGCCAAAGCCCTGAGATTGCAGGACTGGAGCAGGGTTATTGATGAAAAGTTGTCTTGGAGGTCACTCATTCAAAGGGTCACCAGACGATGAAGCCAGCTTGATGGCAACTAACAACACAACAACAAGATCCCTTCTTTTTTACCTTCCAGTTTCTCTTCTAGGCCCTTTCATTTCTCCCCATTCCCCCCTCTTCTGATCAGCTATTAGTTGTGAGTCCACCCAGGCAGATGGCTCCTAATCCAACCCTTTGAGAGATGCTGTGCTGCTATTCCATGTTTCCATCCTTAACAGATTGTTTTGTAGTAAGAAAGAAGACAGAAGAAGGAGGATAGGATGCTGTTACAAGTGGAAGGTAAACTCTGGACAAAAGCTTGGAAACATTATTATTTTCATCTACAGCTCCCAGAATGTGGTTGTTTTGGACTTGTAAACAGAAATGCATAAGTTTTTCAATCCCTGATCCAATTCTGTGAATGAACAAAGGCAGGACATCTCCTGGGCAGAGTGTGTTTGGCAGCATTCCAGCTCAGGTACAACCACACAACCACAACAACAGGCTCATGTACACTAACCTGAGTCAGCCAAAGGAAGTGTGCAACTTAAATGCTGACACTGCATTATTTCTTGGGAATGCTGACAAAGAAAGAACATATTGGGTCATGTTCATTTCTTTATTTGTCTTTTAAGAATCGTTCCAGGGCTCTAAGGTTTAATAAGACACTGAGGCCAATCACAGAAACTAGCAAGGTTAGAAAATGAATCTAAAATATGACAAGAGATGTGCATGTATAGTGCTGTGATAATGATATAATTTGCCAGTGCATTCAGGACTCCATCATAATTCCATTATTTTGACTCAGATTAGCATATGTGAAACCTAAAAGAGAAGACCACATAATTGGCAAAAAACTCATTAAATATTTTTTTAAAAATACATACCATATTAATATTTCAAGAGAATTTTTACTGCAGCCAAGCTAGTATCAGTGAAGACTTATCCCACAACAATGAGTTGGAAATGGGATGCTTAATTTATAACTGTTGACATTTTTAAAAATTAATTCTGAAAAATAATTCCATCATACAGTTCTCTCCAATGTTAATCATCCTAATCAAGTACAAATGATTCATTTATGAAAGACAGATGACCTGTTTCAGACTGATTTAGAGCAGGTTTGAGTTCACCATCTTGTTTAACCCTAGTATTAAATCCAGATGTGATCTGGATCGCGTCCTGTAGACTGCATTTCCCCAGAGGCCTTCAGGGCCTCTTGAACACCAAATAGTCATCCATGACAGCCCAAACATTCCAGTCTGCAACAATCCTCCCAGTATAGGCCTTCTCCCATCTCTCCATCCCTAAGACTGCGCTTCGGGAAAGGGGAGGAAGAACCTAATTTGCACTAGAAGGGCTGCAGCAGACATCAAGTTCTGCATGGCATTGTGGGAATTTTAGTTTCCATAACAAAATAACAGACACGCATGAACATCCAAGGTCTTCAAGACTACTGTGACTCCATCGTGGCCTCAGCAGGGGGCAAGACTTGATATGGGTGGTGTCACATGTCAGAATGTTTGCCAGAGCCTTGCAGGATTCTATACTTTGGTATGCACTGATTATTAATAGGCACATGCCATGGAACTAGAGTAATTTCAGTAGGCTTGACATATAGCTTGATGCACTTGGGGACCTCTCCTGAACGTCTTGAAATCCAGTGAAAACTTCCTGAATTACAAGAGAGTTCTGCCCAGCCAGATTCCTGAAGCCACCACTTGATGTTAGTTTTCTTTGTGGGGAAGCATAATTTTATATTCATTGAAAGACACTAAATGTTCAGCTGGGACAAGGAAATGTTTCACCTAAGACGATCTTCTTACTCTTCTTCACTGGTTGCATAATTGGTCTTCACTGGTTTCGTAATTCCTCTAGATCTGACTCTGGCACATCAATGTTTCATTTGCTCTTCTTCTTGTAAATGTCAAGTATTACTATTGAGTCACCTGTGCAAGGGCATGGAAGAACAGAATTGGTTACTGGAGAGATGAGTCACAAGGTATACAATATAACATGATGGCGTGCTATAGCAGGAGAGAGATGTGAACGAACTTAGGAGTCGGTAACTGCCAGCACTAAACAAAACCTAGCCACCTGAATGGTGATGACTGTTGTTCCCTGCTGCCAAACCAAACGTACAAGAAGATGTGGCATAGGACTTGATTGTGGACAGCAGGAGACAGGGAAAAGACATTTGTCCTCTTCTCAGAATAGCTCTGCAACAAAATTAATTGCTGACTAGGTGTGTGTGTGTGTGTGTGTGTGTGTGTGTGTTCTGCAATTGCATGAATTGTAATAGCAGGCAATCTCTCAAATAAGAGGCAGGCCACTTACCATAGCACATTGATGTTGATGGGTATTCTATGGGACCCTGGCCAGGGAGTGGAAAAGTTAACATCTTTCAGATTAAAATGCTCAGAAATCTCCATGCTGATTAAAAGATTCAGCAAATTGTAGTATAAAAACTCTGACCTTTGCTAAATTCTGGCTTTGCTACATGCCTTATAACATTCTAATTTTAGGGTAGATCTGCATTCTTACATAGAAGCCCAAAGTCCCTGTTACTTATCTTCATCATACATATAGGAAGGTATGTCGGCAGCAGTGGCAATATTTGGTAATATACACAGGGATACCCTGCCACTGAAAATGACAGTGATCAGAACTTGCTGGTGGTGGTGGAGTGCCTTCAAGTTACAGTAGGACTCCCATATCCACTGATTCATTATCCACTGATTTAGTTATCCTCGGGACACAAGACAGCACACCTATCATAGAGTCTTCCTAGAAAATGCCTAGAGAGGAATCCTCTCTAGACATTTTCTAGGTCCTCCAAGGCAACCCTATGGTATTTTAAACCGAAGTCCCATTATTTTCAATGACATTTGCTATTATCCACGGTTTTTGGTATCCATGCCGCCGCCCCCGGAACCAATCCCCAGCAGATACAGGGGTACTACTGTATTTCCAACTCATGGAGCCCCCCAAGATGAACCTATTACAGGGTTTTCTTGGTAAGATTGTTCTGAAGGGGTTTGCCCATTGCCTTCTTCTGAGTCTGAGAGAGTATGACTTACCTAAGGTCACCCAGTGGGCTTCCATTTCTGAGCCGTGATTTGAACCCTGGTCTTCCAGAGTCCTAATCCAATACTCAAACCACTACACCTCACAAGCAGCACTGACTCCCTCACATAAGTGATTGTATGTATGGCAATTTACTGCCAACGCGTTGTTTACTAACCACACTTATTAGTTCATTTCTTTCTTCTTCTTCTTTTTTAGCCTCAGTGTCTGAACAAGATTTAGAGCACTGAGAAAAAAGATGACTTTGGCATAATAAATAAATGTACAAATTCAACACACATCTGAAAGAACAGCAAAGAAAAATGGGCAAAGAAAAATGGGCAAATCCAGACATGCAAACAGCTGATCCTGGGTAACAGGAACTGTCTCAAAGTAACTAGGCAGGGAAGCTAAGAAAATTGATTTTCCTTCCTTTCTTTCATTTGTTTAATCTTCTAGCCTAAGGATATGTGGGCTAGTGAAAAATGTTTCTGGGCTCCTAAGTTTTAAGGGTCCATTTTTAAGATGGGACTCACCCCAAATCATGCGGCAGAAAAATTCTCCTGTGTTATAGATAAAGAATAGGATGATAAAACTCCCCAAAGTAAAGCCTGCTATGCCAAGTGGACCCAGAGTCTCAAAGATGGGGTATACCCACTTCCCAGTTACAGAGTAAATCCACAGCATCCTAAGAAAGAAGAGAATGTAGTTTAGTAAGGACATGTCAAGTTTAAAAAAAAAAACACACACACACACACAGGCAAACTGAGTTCAAACCAGACATAGAATACCTCTATGCTACAAAGTTACAGCAGTTTGACACCATCCTATGGGATTTTAGAATTTTTAGTTTGGTAAGGATATTTAGCAATCTGTACTAAGGCACTTTAGTACACTCACTGAACTACAAATGTCTAGCAGAGAATTCTAAGTACCACCCCAACTAGAAATCTCAGGATTCCATAACGTGATTAAAGTGGCAGTTAAAAGTACAATCAAATAACTCTGTAATGTCGATGCATTTCTTGTCATACTTATAACAAGCCTACTGGAATCAAGGAGACTGAAACTGGTCACAAGAACTAGTGTCCTTGTTACCTTGAGGGGGGGGGTTTCTTCCCATCTCCCCACCCCACCCCTCACTGTCATGTCTTTTTGTAAACCCAAGGGCAAGAAACTGTATTGTTTTTATCTATAAACTACTCCAGGCATCTCTCTGGCTGAAGAGCAGAATATAAATACTTTCAAAAAATAGTTAAATGTGAAGGAAACTGCAGAGTTGTATAGGGGCTGGGTCCAGATTTAGGAATATTTAGAGAAGAACGATTGAAATAAGCAAGAAAATGAAGGCACTAATTCTTAACTATCCATAGTTCTTATACTGAACTGTTGTGATGGGTATAAGCTGTTCACAGTTCAAAACTAGATATCAGGGAGCCTCTAAGAAAATATCTGGCAACTCAGACTTCCATAAACTCCTAACAGAGATTTTGCCACTGGGGATAATCAGGCATTTTTGTTGTAGGGATGTTTCCTGTACGCTTGGTATCCTAACACACAGGCAGAGCTTGGGAAAGATACTTTTCTGGCTTACAGTTCCATGAAACCCCCAGTGAGCATGGCTAATGCTCATGCTGGTTGGGGAATTCTGGGAGCAGTAGTCCCAAACCTAACTTTTCCAAACTCTGGCCACAGGACACAGCAGAACCTTAAATGCCAATAGTGTGGTGTGGACAAAGTTATGTATTTGTCTAACTACATGATCCTACACTACTTTGCAGCTCACACCTACAGAAGGATACAGCAGTCCCACCCTTATGGTGCATTCAGGCTTCCAAGATTTTGCATATAAATAAATGCAAAGGGAGTGTGCAAGCATCTTGAGTGGTAAAATGGTTCTGGTAATATTCTCTCCTTTACTGGAGAACTCAAAAAAGAACTGGAAGAGAAGGTGGCAGAGCCAGGAGATGCAGAGCAGGGCTCTTTGGTGGCTGGAAGATATAACTGGAGCCATAAATAAAAAACTCTCATTGAGCCAGCATTCCTCTTAGAGGGAATTCGTGTGTATGCACGTGCACCTTTGAAAGGTGATCTGGCTCCTAAATAATCTTACCTGAAGTCCCAAAACACTTGGGTACATGGCTTCTATTCCAAAAGAAATAAGTCTTCTATTCACTTCAGAGAACGGCATTTAATGTAGCTGGAGTTCTCACCTATGACAGCATGCAACACTGCAGTGGGAGATATTGAAGCGCCTTTGGCCCTCAATATGTTGTTGGATTTCAGTTCCCATCTGCCACTGGCAGCATGACCAATGACAAGGGAGTTAAAGACCAGCAGCATCTGGAGGACCACAAGGTCACCACCCTTGCCATAAAGGAAGGTGTTCCTGCAGATCCTCCCACTTCAAGATTGCAAGCAAAGCTTGAAAACATTACCCCCGAGTCCCCACTGGCCATTGCTGGTTGGAGGATTCTGAGAGTCATAGTCCTCAAAAGTAACTTTGCTAGCCTCTGATTGTAAGCAGTGATAGGTGAAGAGTATATATATGTTGAATATACTGAGAGGGATCTCAGCTCAAGTCTACCCTAAGCTCACAACAGCAAAACTTGTCAATAGCACAAAGCACAGCACTTAAGTAACAAAGCAAACGGGTACATGGGAAAGGAATTTTGATAAGCAGCATGCATAATCTCATTAAGTTTAGGATTTGATTAGACTAAAAAGGCCCTCATAAAGCCTAATGTATGGGTTGTATGATGCAATTGTTCACCAAGTTCCAAAGCTTTTCTAAAGTCAGATCAGGAGTTCATTGTAGCTGAACAGTCAGGACTTCTTACAGCCTGGCTGAGGAAAGCAAAGACTTTCAACTGAGGACATCTGGCCACATGTAATAACTAGATGAGAGAAAGAATCCCTCTTTTGGCTTCTCACCAAAACATCATGTGAAAGAGACTTTATTGATTCAAAAAAAAAAAATCTTACCAACAGAAATAGGAAAAACCAGCAATTCCTAATAGGCTGAGCCCTTTACCCTTTGACGGATAACGGCGAGGGGTACTGAAGAGGTCCAACACAGCCAAGGGAAATATAGCAGAGTGCTGGGAAGAAAAACAGTTTGTGTGACACAAAATTGTACTTTTGGTGACTCTGTAGAACCTGCCAACGCTCATGAAAATGTCTACATTTCCCTGGAGGAGTGTGTCTTCTGCTACTATTACAGTGAGCAAACAACAGAGATCAAGAAACAAATTTATATGCGGATACAGATAGGTGATACATTTTTTCATAATAGCACTACAGTTCCATAGTGTGTCCTATAGATTTTTAGATTCACTTTGGTATGGCAATTGTATTGATTCTAAAATTTTTGTGCATTGTTGATTATATCCAGACCTTGGAAAGTTACATTTTTTTAAAAAAAAAAGTAATGTGTGCCCATTACGTGTTACAGTTTTAAAAAATCATTCATTGTTACTTATTGCAATATTTTACAAAGTAACTCAGTGCATTGCTCATTACCTTCTTTATTTATAGTTTGGAGAAAAAATAGAATTGATAAGAGAATGGCAAACTTGAAAATTCCTAAAATTTCTCTAAAAATGTGCTAAAGGCCCATTAAAAGTTGCTTTGCAAGTAACCAGAAAATAGTACCAATTACATCAATAAAGGAACATCATTTCCATTTATGATGTTACTTATGCAATGTGAGTTCATTGAATCCTGGTCATCAAGAAAAGTAACACATTGCATATGACCTCATGACTTGCAATTCATTACTTCTAGAGAAAGGCAATGGCAAACCACTTCTGAGTATTCCTTGCCTAAGGAAATCCTGTGAAATTAATGGGGTCATCATAAGTCATCAAGCAACTTGAACACACTTGCATACAACAGGCCTGGAATGTATGTACAAGATCCAAGGATGGAAATGAATCCCCATATTAAATAAGTAAAGGATTGTGTTGGCAACAGATCCTGGAACCACAAAATTAGGCCAGCTGACAATGTCACACATTTCATTTAAGCCTGTCTCTATTTATCTTTTATCCATTCATAGCAATTTATAGTGAAAAACCAAATACCAGTACATTTACAATGAGTTCATGGAGATTTATGTGGATAAAGCCAAACACCCAAAGCTTTGCATGATCAGCCAGTTACAGTATTTCAGTTTTCTATTTGCCAATGACTTTTAATTAGCTCTCCAAATGAATTCCTTTTGGCAGATGACAAAAAGTGGACTGTAGTGTTAGCATTAGTAATGGACCATATACTGCAACTCCAAATGACTTGAAAACCCTTTAAATGCATTTTGCTTTCTTCTTGGAAAAGTGGTCCTTACTCATAGCAATTTTTAATATGGCTCTAGTTACCCTGCACACCATGAGCTATTAAAGGCAATTAAACTTCATTTCCACTATAATGTATTGTTTAATCTAGCATTCATTCAAATAAATGCAAGCTTTGTTCTTTGAGCAAATCTTTTTTAAAAAACTGTTTAAAAAGCAAATCGTAGTAATTAGACCTGGATTGACACCAGTCTCTGAAGGTTGGTGCACAAAAAAAAAAAAAAAAAAAAGGATGGAAACAGTGACTCATTCTTGTGTTTTCCATTAACAGCTTTCTTTTCAGTTTCATTTGTGACAAGTAAAACTGACAAAGGAAAACAATTATCATGGGGGGGGGGAGGAAACATTTCACTCCCCACCAAAAAAAGGGGGGAGGGGAGAAACAAACTGAAACTACTGATCTGAACAGCACTGCAGGTAGTGACCTGGCTGTTAATGGGTAGAACGCATGAAAATTTTTATTCAGCATGCTATGGAAGCTTTGTCTTACTATGAGTCTTGTATTACTTTGTTTCGATTTATTTACTTATACGGTTTAATTAAAAGCTTTACTTTCTTGAAAGAGGGTGTTAGTCTTCTACTGTTACTGTGGAGACATAATACTATACAATACTAGCAGTGTCAGTTTGTACACAGTTAAATGCTGAAAAGAAGGCTTAACATTTTCTCAGCCTGGGGGAATTTGCTGTTTCTCCATGACTAGGGGGTTGCCTAAACTGCGAAAATACACCTCACAGAATGCAATGGGATTCCACATCACTCCGCCATATTCAGAAGGGGGGGGGGCAAAAATGCCAAAAAGTACACAGGAAAAGCATTTGTGGGTTTTCCTGAAGTTTGTAAAAAAAACAGTGCCGGAAATATGCATTCCTGCTTGTCGGGACAAGCAACCAAACTGATTCACTTTCCCAACATGAACAGATGTTCGGTTGGGCATGTGCGAGGGGCAGAGCTTGCTAACAAGGCTAGCGCCAGGAGCCGCCATGTTGGATTTTTGCCTTAGCGAACAAGAACTAAAGCGATAAAATACCTTTTTTTCTGTTTGCTTTTTTATTAAAGTGAAAGGTTGCTCTTTTGCACCATGGATATGTTTTTTTAACAAAATACTGTCTGGCGGCAGCCAATTGAGGTAAGTAAAAATGTGAGTAATTCACTCACAGCCGCCATCTTGATTCACAGGCATGCCTGCAATCTGCCAAAAAAAAAGTTAAGACAAATAGTAGCTGCTGCTAATTGCCATTACTGCAGAGCAATCCACATTTTTTTTTTGCCTCATATAGACAACCCCTTAGTTTCCATCTGCAGGCAAACCTTTATTCACTGATCTGTCTGTACTGGCAGCATCTCAGCATATCTACCATGGAGCCCCTAGATCAGAGTTGGATACCTCATGACTCTTCAGCAATTCCCATCCTCCCTCAGGTTTGCTAGGGTTGATGGGAGTTGCAGTCCAACAAGATCTGGAGAGCCACATGGCAGCCTCTCCTGACCAGAATCCTGCTGCAGAGGATTCTGGGGATGGGTTGCTTTAGGATACACCTTCAGTTAATGTAGGATGATGGCCAGGCTTCCCAGGCGTCACCATCACCCCTCACAACAAAGTGTGCATTCTGCAGTACACTGCACACTCCATAGCAGGACTAGCCCCCCATTTGACAGAGTGATTTTGGTGTCATAAAAAGGCAGCAAATTGTTAATGATCCAGATTATTATTCTTGTATCTTTACTCTCAGGGAAAGTGAAAGAGAAATGCCTGTGAGATTTTCCAATTCAGTTCCAGCCAAACTAACTTAGCTAGGTTGGCACCTTAGCTGATCCTGGGAACTATGCACCTTGTTTTGAGGGGAAAGCATGCAGTTTGTTCTTCCACCCAGGTAGCAAAAGCTGCCCCTGCCCTAATAGATCTGAACAGCAGAGGAAAACTGGTGACACGCACTATCAGGCTGTTTCCAGGAATGTGTCCTGCATAACTCCACATTCTCACCATGAAACTCCCGTGGGACTTATCAGGACACTGGGGCAGCTGGTGTCTTCCATGTCAGCTAGGTAGTGCATGTATTCTGGGTTTTAGTCCAGACTTTAAAAGAGCTATCCAAGGTGGTGAACCCTATCTTCAGAATAGGTTCAGCACTTTGGACAGCTTTGCTGAAACATGAACTAAACCCCAGAGTGGATTTACCACCTCATTGACATGAGACATCATTGACATTGACATCAGCTACCATTGTGAAACACAGTTTGAAAACCACAAGGACTGGTATTGGTATTTTACAACATGGATGAAACTCATGCAACCCTCCTGATATCATTGGACTGGAATTCCCAGTACTGGGAAGATACCGTAAATAAGAGCTTGCATGCCCTCTTCTCTGTCTCATAATTCACACTTTTTATTATTCTCAGAAGCTCATTGGAAAACTGCAGTCATGTTGCAGCTCAGAGAAAGTGTGGCTTGAGAAGGCCCAGGTTACTTCAGCCATAAACTCATAATGTGGCCTCCCTCCACCTCCAGCATGAGGATAATGATGCTGACTTGAGGCAAAGGATTGTTGAAATGATTAGTAGAATAATACTATGTATGTGAAGCCATTTAACCCTCACACTAACTCCCTGGCCCATAATGCCTCTTCCTCTTGACTACCCTTTCTCTTGCTACCCATGCAGGCCTATCACTGCTCTAGAACTGGAAGCAACACAAGTTAATATGCTTCAAAGAAACATCAAGCAAGCAATCTAACAGGCACATGGGTGAAACTGCAAACAGGTTAGGCAGCAGGAAAAATATCCTTAGACCTTCTGCTGGTTTTCCAGAGATTGGCTATAATCCTCTAGGTGATACTTGCTGAGGTATTCCTCCAGTTTGCTTTCCCAACCAGCATACAGTATGTCCTTTTGGGAGCATCACAAAAGGTAGTATTCCATACCACCTTCCATAAGGTACTCACCCCAGGTATGAACAGCACGGGGGGGGGCATCCTGGTGTAGCTGCATTCCTCCCTCCCCTCACAGCCACTAATCATCTAGTGGGGGCACCTGAGCACATTCTCTTTGCCCAGAGAAAGGGAAGGCTTACCCTGGCTGTACAAAGACAGCCAGAACACACTAAGGGCCCTTTCATGCTACATAATTATAGCAGCGTGCTTCCACTTTAACTGCCTTGGTTCAGGCCTAAGGAATCCTGGGATCTGTAGTTGAGGGAGGGCTATTTAGAATTCTCAGCCAGAGAGCTTCAGTGCCTCACCAAGCCTGTGATTTCATAGGATGTAGCCATGGGTGATTAAAGTGGGATCAAACTGCTCTAACCACATACCACAGCTTACCAATGGCTGAAGGGATCGAGCTGTGCTTGAAGAGTCTCCACATCCTTTGGGGGAAAGAGTGAAAAGTTTCTGCCCCTGGAGACCAGTGTAAATACTAATTGGATCTCCACCTCAAACAGCAGCTTCAGGTCTCTTCTGGAACCAACTAAGAGCATGACATTGGGCAGGGTAGCCTTAAATCTACTTTACAGAGGGAAGGCCTTTCTTTGAATGTGTCTTTTATATGAAAGGCTGTGTAGTCCAAATCCAGTCTAAGACAAGAATCCTAAGAAGGCAAAGCTGGGACAGCCACCCAGACAGCCACACTACGCTATGGTGAGATCTTTGTATTTCTATTTCAATTATAGCAATGTTCCCTGAAATAACATCTGTCTCTATGGATCTATCTATAAAGATACATATATAGTAAATACTTTTATCTATACATGTTCATACAAAGTACACACATTTGTTTTCTTTTTTGCTGCACATACTGGTTTGGGGTTTTTTGCACCCTATATCCAGCTGTGGTGTGTACTTGGGGGCAGGACACCATTTCCCCAAAGAAAAATCACCCAAGCTTGTTTGCCATGTGGAAGGGCAACACAAATGCAGGCATAACTCAGTTAACAAAGCCTTTGACAGAGAAGCTGCTTTTTACTAAGTCTTTATGTCTGCCCAGCTTCCCTTTTCCTCCTTCTTGTTCTCTGTCTAGTTAGATGATGTCTAGCAGCAGGGCCAGTTTAAGGAATTTTGCCCCCCCCACAACACTTTATTGGGGGGGGGCATATCCTGCCTGCCTGCCAGGCCCGGCCAAGGTGGCTTCCCTCCCGGTGCTCCTACCGCCCCAGTCTGCTCGGCCACCGAGACCACGGCCCCTGCGCCGCCCCCTCCCTTCGCCAAGCAGCCCACAAAGGTGCGCAGCACCCACAGGGCCTCCTCCCCCACCAGAAGGCTGCGGAGCTGGGACCGCCTCACTGCCCGCTCACCTGGCACCTCCCAGCAGATGTGCCACTGGTACTCCTTCCTCCTGCAGCGGCAGCAGCAGCCGCAGAGCCCTGAGGGCAGCCGCCACCTCTTCCTCCTCCACTGCCGCCTCCCGCTGACTACCGCTGTCCCCGAGGCTGCCCCATCTGCACCGCCTCCACCTCTTCTTTCCCGCGGGGGCACCAGGAAAGCATGGCAGGCAGGCCCGGAGGGGGAGGAAGCAGAGTGGCCCCTTCATAGCAGGAGGGACCCACATGGCCATCTAGCCTGCCCAGCAGTGGGGCAGCGGTGGCCCCCCAGCATATCCAGAGGGGCCGGTCTCCGCTAGGACTGGAGGAGGGTTACTTACCTCTCCAGCTGGCCCTGCAGCTCAGCCTCGGGCTCCAGATGGCAGCGGCATCAGCTCAGCTCCAGGCTCTGGGCCCGGTGGCCGGCGCAGCGCTTCCCGCTCTTGCTCAGCCTGGCCCCGCCCCCAGGCTTGGAGCAGCTCAGCCCGAGCCCGGGCACTGCTGCTGCTGCCGCCTCCGGGCCTCTCCTCCTGCACTCTCCCCCAGGAGCTTGTCCTGCTCGGTGGAGCAGAGGGAGGAAAGGAAGAAGGAGATGGCCGGAGACAGTTAAGACGGCGCCCCCTGCGGCTGGGCTCCCCCGCCAATGCAGACTTGGCGGAATGGTTAAACCGGCCCTGTCTAGCAGCATGAGTGAGCACTGAGAGGCAGGTGCAGGAGGGCTGAAGAAATGCTAACATTGTTGGGTTTTCTGCAGCAAATAATGAAAGAAAGCTTGAGCTGGGAAGGAATGAGATTCTGCTCTAGCCAATCCTCTTGTTGCAGTGTACTGCCTGCCTACCTCAGGCAAATTAAACAACGGCTGCCCCCAGAATCACTTACTGGTCACGTGTGGACAGCAAAAGAGGAACAAACAAGGAAGGCAGATCAGCCTGCCTCACCAGCTACCCCCCCCCCCGCCTATTAAACAACCAAAGATTTGTTAGTTTGGCCACCAAAATGGAAATCATAAGAAAAGTGGAGAGTTAAACTTTCAAGTAGTCTCTAGAAGGCTCAAAATGTTTTTGTCTACTTATGCAAGGCTTACCTGACCTGGTTATTTCATATCACATGGGTATATTGCTGAAACATGTTGAACTGCCCTTCTTTTTTGTGGTGAAGAAAGCTATCCCTATTCTTCCCATGTTATTTCTGCCCCTGGTACCAAATTTTCTGTTAAAGAAGTAATGCCCAGGAACACATCTATTTTGTTAACTGAGGTATACCTGTACTAAAGTAGTACCTGTATCTTTTCCCAATAAGGAAAAAAATCACAGCTTCACAGGTTTGAGGAAATGGTGTGGGCAAAGGATTAACCACTGCTTTCCCAGTGCTGCAGTCCCCGTCAGATTCTCCCCATCCACCACACCGGCTTCTATTAAATTGTTAAACAAGAGGAGGTCTAATCATGGATCGCCTATCACCACATATGGTTTGGCTTTGGGAGCAGCCTTGTGGGAAAAGTTTGTTCAGTGGATGGTAGATAACGTACATGAAGGTAAATTAGAGTGTGAGGGTTTGCATATCTACAGGCTACACTGGAGAGTGGTGTCTGGTTGCTTCCATTTCAGTAGGAAAGTAACTCCAGTTTTAGGAGTAAGATGAGAAAGAAAATGGGGAACAAAATAGAAAGGGGAGATCACAAAGAAAGTATAGTCAGAAAGGATGGTAGGGAGAAATAAAAGATAAAGTTGTATACTGCAGACTTATTACAAAGAGCTAGGTTTTACTGCTATAATTTATATAAATGCACTAGGGTTGCTGCTTTTTAAAATGACTACCTGCCTTTCAACAGAAACTCTTTTTGTGTGCAAAATGTGCTGTATTTCTGTACAAAAAGCAATGTCTTCGGTGCAGATGAAAATTTCACTCTAAAGTCCTAACATGTGAAAAATCATTGTAAATGTGCCCACCTGTGGAGGCCCATGTGTGGCCTGCAGGCCCCACTTTGCCCACCCGCATTTTAGAGGAATAAATGATGCAAGCTCATTTTTACAAGTTACAAAGTCAGAACTGGGGATGTCGTGATGCAGAATGCTGATCTTTTTGTAGCAGTGCCCCAAGTTACAGCCAGTCACCTAACTGAGCACAGAGGTTTGAGAGAACCAAGGCTGAGTCTTGGGTAGGATTATTTCATTTTTTTTCAGCTGCTATGACTCATAGTCTTGTTCTCAACTTTTCCTCCCACCTATCCCCAAGAGGATGCATCATGAATTTAGCAACACATCCACCCTGTCTATGTTATTAGCAACATCTTGCCCTTGACCAACCAAGAGATGGTTTACCTATCCTTCTCTTTTTGATTAGTTTTAAGCAAAGGTCGTTTTTCTAAATAAAAAATTGGAACACAATATACAGAAGCCAATTAGCCCTTTTTAAGCTTGCCCTTATTTGAGGCTACTACGCAAATCAGCTGCCCAGTTGGTGAGCTTCAGCAAATCTTTGGGGATCTTTCATTCCTTTAAAAAAAAAAAAAAACCTGAGAAGCATTCATTTGTATTCCCAGATATACTGTATTGTATAACACTGTTTAGAGCAGTTTCATTCTTTTCTGTGCACTGCAGTATCCTAGAAAATTTATCTCCACCCGCCTCCCTCCCCATTTAATGACTTCACCTCTTTCCATTGACTTAAACTTGGCAAGCTATGATTCACTGACATTTCCCTCCCTATGCTTTAAGGCTTCTTTTAGCAATTCATACATCCACTCATTTGCTACAGTTCTTAAAGAGAGAGCAAGAAAATCTCCAATGTAAATTTGATCCCGTCAAAGTAAAGTAATTCTCACTCATTTTACCAGCTTTTGTGAGGATTAAGAGTGTATCTGACCCATCTGTGGAAATCAGTGGAACCTCCAAGTGGATAATTGGCTGGGTCCTGACTGTTTTCTTTTGAATAAATCACCTTACAGAGGAATATTGATTAAAAGTTTCATTCAGGGTGTTTCCACCCACTCCTCCAGACTTTTTATTTTTATTTTTTACTCACCATAGCATGATTCATCCATACAGGAATGACCAAGTCAAGGCTCTTGGGATAAACTAGCTCCCGGTCATAAGAGTATAATATCCAAAAGGTTGTAAACACAAACTGAAATAAAGCATTTGAAACATTAAAAAGCCATTATTAAAAGTGTTGTGTGCTTATCAAACAATGGCACAAGAACCAGATAAAGTCCAATGTCATTTTCCAAAAACAGATGGTGGAGAGCTAACTCCCTGAAATCTCAGCATGCTGGGACAATGATTTTTGAAATAATGAAGATGGGATGTGCTGATTCCAGACCTTGACATATCAATATAGATTTTAAGTAGCGCTTGGAAACATTACTTGATGAGAGCTCCTGTTTTTAAAAAATGCTTATGTTGTTTTTATTTTTTACTTGTATGTTTTAAAAAGGTTTTAATTGTTTTTAACTGTGATTTTAATTGTTCTGTGAGCCACCCTGGGTCTCACTTTGGAAGAAAAGCAGCATAGAAACTGCACAAATAAACAAACAAATAAATAAATAATCTCTCAGCCAGCATGGCACTCTCTTGGCATTTGACATATCACTTTAACCTTCCTTCAAACACTTCTTTGCAAGCAGGTCCTCTTCACATGATTCACCTACCCATTTTTCCTCAATAGAAGGATCAAGCAAGCAGAACCTACTTCTGTAGATGCTTACATGCAAGTTCCTGGAAGTCTGAATGAGGGACAGTAAGGATGGGGATGCTACACCTTTAACACCCATGTGGGCAGCAAACACATGTAGGCTATGCTGTTAACCAACGCTTAACATTAACTGTACCAGGATTCCTGCTTTTATGGCACAAGTGGGGTAAGCATAATCACACAGTGCATGCAACCCCCAAGCCAATTTTTGTGTGCTCTGAAGCCCCCTAGCAGTCCCCCAAAGCCTCCTGGAATTTTGGGGTGATGTTCTGCTTGAAAACAGCACAAACCCACATTTAAAAAAAAAAACACCCCCAAAATTTGGCAGTCCCTCTTTCACCATCCACCCAACTCCCCCCCAGATCCTCCTTGGATCAGCTGAAAATGGTGACCAGAATGGATGCAATATAACTTCTGATGTAGCCAGGCATATGGGTACACAGCTCAAGGAGAGGGGAGAAAACTGTTCTCTGTCCTTGGTGCTCTCTTTCACCCATAATGTATAGTTTTACTGTTTCCTGGGACCCCAGGTTACAAAAGTTGCAAATAAAACTCCCAGAATCCTCCAGCCAGCATGGCCACTGGCTCTGCTTTCTAGGAAATTCTATGGGTTGTAGTAAAAAAACCTCCCGTTTTAAGTTTTAAGCCTCCTTTTAATGAAAATTAAGTTTGGGCCAAGAATTTACGTGAAATCTTTAATCACAAAATGTCTCAAGAAAGGATATACAGGTGGGGCATGTGACGTTTCCCCTCAAAGGCTGCATTTCCTCAAGGCTAATCTGTTGGGGATGTGTGTGCACAGAATCAGAGAACTGCAGAGTTGGCACCTTAGCTGACCCTACAAACTATGCACCTTTTTATTTAGTCCAGCCTTCTTCCAATCCAGCAATCTACAGCTAACACACCCATAACAGATATCCATCCAAACTCTGTTTAAAAACCTACAGTGAAGAAGAGTTGACCACCTACCATGATAGTTCATTTCACTGTTAGGAAGTTCTTCCTAATGTTTACTCAGAGGGCTAAATCTAATTCTTGATCTAAACAAGAGCAGACCCACTGAATGAACTGGACTTGTTACGTTTAGACTTATGTAAGTTCCATGAATTGAATGGGTCTACTCTAGTTAAGACTAAATACAGTACCCACACTCTACTTTCTAGTAATTTGCATTCTTTGAGTCTCATCCTGTCCTCTGGAGCCACAGAAAACAAGCTCGCTCCATATGACAACTCTTCAGATATTTGAAGATAGCTTTCATATCACCTCTTAGTCTTTTCCAGGCTAAACATGCTCAGTTCCCTCAATCATGGGTCCCATTCTGGGAAAAAGGAGGCATATCAAATAAATAAATAAATAAGTCCTTATAGGACTCGAGACTTGTCTACACTAGTGAAAACCCCTGAATCCCACCCACCCCCCGGTGAATTTGGCCTGCTAATACCACACATATGGCCTTTTTCACGAATCTGGTGTGATAATGCCACATGACATAAGGCCTTATCCACACTAAATTTGGGGAATGCCACCTTAATCCAGGTTTTAGAAAACTCCGTTTTCTACAGAGTTTGCTTGAAACTCTGGAGAAAACTGTAGTGTGAACAATCCCTCCGCACTGGATTTGGGGGGTAGGGAGAAGAGGAAGGACAAGCGCTGCCTCAGGTGTCGCCATTTCCCCCCCAATCTCCTCGGTGCCACTTCCTCATTCCAAAGTCAAAGCCTGGTGCTAGTTGCTCTCTTTGAGGTCAGAATTACTGTCCATCCTCACTATCGTGAGGCTGGGCACTCCTTCTGGCCTCATAGAGGGCAACTAGCGCTAGGGCTCTGCTTTCACAGAGCTCAGAGTGGGTGATTGTATGGTGGAGAAACAGAGCCCCAGCACTAGTCACTCTCTCTGATGTCAGAACGATGACCGGCCAGCCCCACCATTGTGTGTCCGGCTGCCTGTTCTGACTTCGGAGAGAATGACTAGGTTCTGCTTTCATGGCACTCAGAGAGAGCAACTGTGCACTGGAAAAGCAGAGCCCTGGCACCAGTTGCTCTCTCTGAAGTCAGAATGGGTGGACAGCCTGTTGATGGCAGGGCTGGCTGGTCATTCTGACAACAGAGCAGGTGATAATGCACAGGAAAGGCAGAGCCCTGTCAGTCTTCTGACCCACAGCAGTGGCAGCACAGAGGTGGCTGACTAACAGCAGACCCACAGTTTCACGGGGTAAAAATCTGGATTCAGGTAAGGTGTGGCACTTAAATCCAGGCCATAGTAGTCCTAATTTCAAGCACAGCAGCTCTAAGCCAAAGTAGTCTGAATTTAATCTGGATTTTTTTTTTTACTCCCAGTATATAGACAAGCCCTTGGTTTCCAGACCATTGACCCTCTTCATTGCTCTTCTCTGGACATGTTCCAGTTTGTAGATATCCTTCTTAAACTATGGTGCCCAGAACCTGATAATGTACTCCTAGTGAGATCTGGTCTGATCAACAGAGAATAAAGTGGTACTTCATACTATCTGAACATTATACACTTGTTGATGCTGCCTGGACTTTCATTAGCTTTTTTTGCTACCACATCACACTATTGACCCATGTTTAGCTTATCGTCTAGTAGGACCCTCAGATCCTTGTACACATACTGCTGCCAAGTCTGGTACCTTCCATCCTTTATTGGTACATCTGACTTTTCCAGTTTATCCCCATTAAAAATTCTTTTCCTTTGTTTTGATCTACTTCCCCAACCTGTCACAGTGACCTTTAACTCTGATTGATTATATATTTTGATATATTACTTATCCCTCTCACTTTGATTTCATCTGCAAATTTGACAAGCTTCCACTCTACTCTTTCATCCAAGACATGTATAAAATGTTGAACAACACTGCCTGCAGCACCTTCTGTGACTTTTTTCTTTCTCCAGGTTGGTGAGAAGGGAACTCTTTGACTATGATTCATCAATCACCTACAAATCCATCTAACAGTAACATCATGTAGCCCACATTTTACTAATCTGACTACAAAAATATCATGAGGAACCTTCTTGAAAGTCTTACTGAAATCAAGCTACACTACATCCACAGCATTCCTGTGATTCACCAAACTGATCTATTCTAGAACTTTTCCTGGTTCCATTGACATTAAGCTGACCATTGGTGTTTGTCTTGGTCCTAGACTGGCCAGTTTCTAGTTACAAGGACTCACCTGTTCTCCAGGAATTCCTTTGGTAACCTTGGAAGCAGTTGATCAGGCCTGGACACCTGAATTCATTTAAAGTAGCTGGGTACTGCTATAACACCTTTTTACCTAAACTTTTACCTAGTTCTGGACACCTGAATTCATTTAAATTCATTACCTTTTTACCTAGGCCGGGACACCTGAATTCATTTAAAGTAGCTGGGTAGTGCTATAACACCTTTTTACCTAATTTGCACTGTGCCACCTTCACTGCATCATTTATTCTATTTTCACCAGGTTAAACGCTGTTTTCATTTCAGGAGAAAACAGTGGCAAAGTAGGTGCTGAGCACTTTTGCCTTCTCAATCATCCATAAGCATTTCTCCATCTTCTCAACACAATGGCTCTACCACTTCATTGTTGGTATCACATGGTGATGGCCACCAGTTTAGTAGGCTAATAATATTGTCAGAGAAAACTGTTTTATTCAGATACGATTTCTGCATTTGACCATCTGCTGTGGACAGGGCTTGTTACCAGTGGGTGCTGTACCCCCCCCCACTGCTTTTAAAAAGTTTTTCTCAGAATGTGTTTTGGGTGTTTTAATTGTGCTTTTAAATTTAATAGTTGGCCTTGTTTGCTGTTTATGCTGTATTCTACTTTCATGTATTATCTCTCTGAACTACTTTAGGTCCCATTTGGGGAAAAGATAGAAAATAAATCCACTAAATAAGAATGTTTTCAGCTAATCTATATATATAATTTTCTTGGGTATGTTGCTGTTCCCAGTGTGCTGATTGGCCACTTAGGAAACTTACCCATCAATCAAAGCTCTCGGTTGCCTGGCCAGTAAGCACACTGGGAGTAGAAATGTGTGGAATGCTTTTACTAGCTGCAGGCCCCGAGCACACCACCGGGCAGGTCCATGAGGGTTATTCGTGAGTAAAGTGTCCCCCCCCCCCGCACTGCTCCAGGGGCAGGTTTCTCACAGCCACAATCCCGGGTGGGTTTACTCAGGAGTAAAGCCCAACTGGGCTTCCTTTCCCAAGGAACTGGCAGAACCTGGTTTCTCCCCGTCCCACCCTCCAAGTGTGTTGGAGGAGCAGGATAAGATAACAGCATTTGTTATGCTGGGTCCAGCTAGTTAAATATATTTTTAAAAGAATACACCAGTTCAAGGAGGCCCATGTAATCAAGGGCTATTGTTCATGTTGGACTGACTATCTTGTGACTACATAGACAATGTGAACTATGTCAGAATGACATGTGAATTTTGGACTGATCAGAGAAGCCTAACATTTTCATGTAAAGTGCTTATGAGCATGTACAGAAATTATTTTTGCTCCACTAAGTAATCAAAGCTGGCCTGCACATATACAGTATTAGGCCAATAGTAAGACCCAATTCCTAGAATCACTCAGTATTGACATTCAAACTTGATGAAAATTCAGCTTAATCTAAAAATGCTCAAATTAAGTAAATGTCAATGGTCACATTTACTGTCAGTGATATTTTAAAAATATAATGCATTTATAAAATAATCTGGACTACCCTCTGCTTAGGTACAAAGAGTGCTATATTATTAAAAGCCTCAAACCAATTTTAAGAGTATATGAGCACTGGCATAATGTCATTTCCTAACAAATACTTCCATTTTTAGGATTTTGGAGAACTTCTGTATTTTTTCTGTGGCAAAGATTGCCATGAGCAGAGGAGTAGAATGGAGCATATTAGCTATTCCATCACAAAGAGTGAGAGCACTGATTGCCAAGCACAGAGAAGTCTATTCAGGCCCACGGCTCCCCGAGGCTTCAGGCAGAGAGAATTCTTCAAACAAGCTATCTGAGATCCTTTTACTCTGGGATGAACAGTGTGTAGCCCTCCATATATTGCTGGACTGCAGCACCCATCCAACTAATTCAGCATAGCTCATGATGAGAACATTGCAGCCTGACAACATCAGGAAGACCATAAACTGTCCATCCTAATTTTAAGCAGGAAATGCCAGGAACTGGCAAAGATGGAAAGCACAAATACCGGTAGTATCAACAGGTGAAAGCAGTGGTTTGAGTGTTGGAGACCAGGGTTCAAATCCCCACTTAGCCATGGAAACTCACTGGGTAACCTTGGGCAAGTCACACTCTCTCAGCCTCAGAGAAAGGCAAAGGTAAACCCCCTTTGAATAAATCTTGCCAAGAAAACCCCATGATAGGTTTGCTTCAAGTCGGAAACAACTTGAAGGTACACAACAACAAAAAACTACTCCTCAAACTACAGTACATAAGGCCAATAGATTAGAAATGGTAACCATGGGCAAGGAGAATAAGGTATGGTCTCTTCCCTACATGTGATCTGGCCCTTACAAGAGAGGGTAGATCAAAAAGCTGTAGATCAGTGTAAAACATGTGCTCTGCATTCAGAAGATCCCTGGTTCAATAAACAGTGTATCTGGGTGGGGCTGGGAAATCACTTCCCTGAAACCCTGGAGAGCTGCTGCCAGTCAGTGTCAAAAACAACGGTCTAGATGGACCAGTGGTTTGATCCAATATAAGCAGCTTCCCATTTTGGATTTCATTGGAGGACAGTATTAGCTGCATTTCTTGGCTTTCTTTTGTATTTGAGAAAGAGCTGCCCACATCATACTAGGCCAGGGACACAGGAGGTGAGAAAGGATGTTCTTAGTTAAAACTAGCATGTGCTGCTTATCAACAGAAACAACGCCTTCACTGCATTTACCCTTCAGAACAGGTGCCCCTTTGTGATGGTAGAAAGAACAGCATCTGAAATTACCCTCTGCTCCTTCTGGGTCCCCCAAAGGAAACTCTCTCAATTTTACCTGGATTTACCTGCTTGGAGTTCCACCTTTTAAGCAAGTTAGCATCTAACAAGGATAGAGGGTGCTGTCATAAACAACAGGACCTTTAAGGTAAAAAGTGCTCAGCTGGGGCACAGGTTCAGTAACCACATACATGGTTTGACAAAGCAGGTCCAGGCATGTTATTGACCTCATGTCTAGGGCTGTCCTTAGGATACATTCAGTGATGTCACATGCAGTGATAAATGGATGGATATGTGCAGCTGCCCCTTTTCTATGTACTGCTGTCATCAAGTCAGATAAGGAGGACCTGTGCAGTTTCCCCATGGAGAGGTATGCATGTTCCAGATGTGAGGGACACCTTTGTGCACCTTGGATGCCAGGGCCAACCCTGGAGATTTAGCTGCCTATGGTAAAGAACAAAGTGGTGCCTCTTGTCACTCCAAGACCAAAACCCAAATGGACTGGTAGTTGAATTTTTCCTCCACCGATGATAGGGCAGCAGCCTCCACCACATCTGAAAGGCGGCAGGCAAGCTAAGGGCAGGCTCCTGAGCCCACAACCCTCTTCTCCAACACTCTGCTGCTACCTCCCAGCATTGTCCACCTCACCCGGCTGCTTCATCTGACTGCCTAATGGTAAGGCCAGCCTTGCTGCTTCTTACCAGAGGGAAGGAGAAAGAGTGGAGAGGTGATTCAGAGCATGAGGATCCAGGTGCTCTGAGCTCATGGGGGAAGGAAAAGCGGATGTACTCCATTTGAGAGTATACCCTCATTTTGCCCCCTGCTCTCAACCATGCTGAGACCAGCTGCTTTTCTATAGCTTGAAGTGGTTCCTCCTTTCTTGTTGGTAAGTGACAGCAGCAAGGGCCCCTTACAAGGCTTGACAGCTATTGCACAGTGTGAGGATGTGGAACTGTGTGTGAAGAGCTATGTGCTGATATAGGATCATAGCCATAGTGGTCCATGAAGTAGTTCTCTCAAAGTTAGCACACAACAGGCTATTGAGACATAAGAAGCTGCCTTATAGCATGTTGGAGAAGGGCTTGGGAAAGTTACCATTCTGGACTACATCTCCCAGGATTGTAGTCCTGGAAGATTCTGGAAGTTCTGGTCCAAAAATGTAACAAGTTATTGGGCCGCAGTTAACAAGATTGTTTGAGCTTTATTTTCACTTCAAAGTAGCCTGATACAATGGGAGCTAACAGCATACAATTTTTTAAAAATATATATATTTTCAGCATAGTGCTCTTGTCCTGAGATTTCTCCCCTTGCCTGGAGGTCTGACCGCTGGGAGCTCTTGGGCCCTGAGATTTGGGGTCCCTAGTGAGGAAATGCCCACCAAGGCTATTTTTGAGGCTTATAGGGTCTCCTGGTTTTTTAAAAAAAAAAGCATTGGGGGGGAATACTTGCCCCTCAAAGCCTTCAGTGGCAGGGGATGGAATTTCACCATATTTTTGGCATGGTGGCCTATTTTAGACCTAAGAGAGGCCTTTTCTTACAAGATATGTCTTGGAACCTGACTTCCTGTTTTGTTTTGCTTTTTCAAGTCCTCTCCTGGGACCAAAATGTGACAAAATTGCCCTGGAAATTAAATTGGTGGGCATTTGGCCAACAAGATTCTAAATTTGGAGGGTGAGAGGCCAGTGGGGGGAGTAACCCTTCAAAATTCTCATGGTGGGTAATGCAATCTCTGATAGTTGTCCACCCCAATCTAAGGCATCACCACCGGCTCAGAATATATGTAAAAATACTAGCTCTAGTGCTATAACAATTATTATTATGTTTCGTTGAGACTTACCATAGACAGAGGAAAAGCCAAGCCACCAAAAAGCAAGTCTCTGAAGGGAAACATGGACTTAGCAATTCGATATTTCTTCATTAGCACAAATGCATCAGCAAGCATGGAGACGCCATAGAAAATGGCCTGCAAAACCTAAATTAATTACAGCAAATGATCAGATCTTCATCAGCTTTTAATTGTACACACCTCAACAGACTCCCAGTCTGGCTCTTAAGGGAGTCATTTTCAGGGTGAACTACGAATCAGCTCTTTGGAAATTTTGCCACTGGCTACATCTTATCTCATTTACTCAAAATGTTTTAATGCATTAGTTTGGCTAGTAAACTTCAACACTGCCTTGTTTAATGGGCTTAAATAAGGTTTTATAAGACTAAGCTGTTTTGTTTAGTCTGAATGTAGAAAGACCTATAAATTGTATGTTTGGGGTGGGGGTGGGGAGAAGTAACATCAACAAAATAATATAAGTTACATGCAAATAGTTCAGCTATAGAGAAATTGTTAGTAACACAGAGTCCAGGGCCATTCATTTAAGAACTGTCAGAATGAAGGAAAACATGTTAAGTCCAAAGCCAGAAAACCAAGCCATCAAGAGAAGATGCCACAAAAACACTGTAGCAAAGAGACATTTATTTCCAAACACAGAGAAGTTATAGGAAAACCACAGGCAGCACACTGGAAAAGCAGTGTGCAATGTTAACATTTACCACATGGGTATGAATTGTGCAGTCTTCCAGATGTTGCTGAACTCCATCTGCCATCATCCCTCACCATTGATGATGCTGATTCAGGTTGCTTGGAGTTGCAGTTCAACAACATCTGGAAGGCCTAGTAAAAAAAAAGTTTACTGCATCTGTATTCCTGAATGCTTTGTTTTATTCAATCCCTATAAGTGAAGGGTTCCTTGTGAGTAGATGTGGCACAGAGGTATAGCTATATGGGAGGGCAACATTGCCTCCTACAAATAAGAATTCTGTCTTTTTCTTCAGTCCCCAAACCTCTAGCATTGCAGACACTTCAAACTGCCATTGAACATTTAGGAGATTATCAGACGATCTAAATATGGTGTGATAAAAATGCCAGGAGATCACTAAAGCATTTGAATATCAGACGTCGTCCCCCTCCCATTATACTCCTGTGCTGCTTCCATTCCCGTGGTGCTCCTTTTAATTCACGGGCTAAGCCGTGAATAGATCACGTGTTCCGTTTCTATAACGGAACAGCAGGCGAGTGACAAGGTGCCCCGTTATGCTAGCGTGATGCCAGCATCAGGGGGAGGTCCGTGCCGAACACTTCTGGGTGCGATCAGGAGATCGAGGTGACATACTTTTTTGTACCCTCCCTGGATTATTCGTATTTTTTAAAAGTGTGTTTGTTCTTAGTTTAAATTTTTAACATTTATTTTTAAACTTCCCATGTGATCATCCTCTCGTGAGAACAGCCAGGATTTCCATTCCAGGAAGTGAATGTAGCTCCGTTCAAGCTGCATTCACTCCTGGGCTGCCAAGGGGAGGGGAGGATCGCGCTAAAGGTAGGTCTGAATTTTTTTTCTTTTTATATCGTTACCGGGATTGGGGTGGGGGAGCGGAGAGAATATAGTGAGATGGGGGCGCTTTTTTCATCCTTGTCTGATAATCTCCTTAGAGATACAGTTTAGGCCAGGGTTCTCCACCACGGTTCTCTGGAGCCCTAGGGTTCCACAAGGAGTTGCTGGGGAATCCGTGAGATATTGAGATTGGAAAAAAAAAATTAGCTGTAAATATAATAATTTTTAGGCAGGGGTTCCCTGAGACCTGGAAATTGTTTCAAAGTTTCCACCAGGGTAAAAAGGTTGAGAAAGACTGGTTTAAGCACTCAAAGAAAGAGGGAAGGCAAAGTTACCAAGGTAATTAGAATGCAGCAAACGTAAGAGTTCTAGGCATGGACAAGTTTCAATATCTCACTCTTTGCAGTGTTAGAAATGTGTGGACTGAAGGAAAATTTCACTTGGAGGACAGGATGTTATTGAGGAGCAAGGTTCTCTTTTTGCTCCCCCTGTAATTATACCTTGCATGTAGCAGCCTCCATTGGCAAGGACTGTGTGCAAGGTGCTTATACCTTACACTAGTGCTTCTTAAGCTATATGATGTGGGAAAGCAGCAATTTCCCCCCTTATGTTCCAGGAACCATTACCATATTTGTGCCCATTGGGTACCATTGTTTCTTTCTTTCTAACTAACACTCCAAGAGCTGCAGTCATCCCTGGAGCACCACTCTGAGTAGTACTGCCTTACACCACACAGATGAAGCACATGGTGAAGTTGAAGGCTTTCACGGCTGGCATCCATAGATTTTCCTTGGGTTTTTTCCAGGCTGTGAGGCCGTATTCTGGAATAGTTTCTTTCTGATGTTTCGCCTGCATCTGTGGCTGGCATCTTCAGAGAATGGTTGGGTAGGAGTGTGTCTGGGTAAACAAAATCTGGCTCCCAGTTTTGAAATACAATAGAATTAAAACTCAACACTTACAAAGGAATTCCACCCAAGGACATAGGGATTCCCAGCAGATAATGGCCCATCAACCAACCATCAGCCAAACAGACACTAATGAGCCTTGCATTTCTATACCCAGAATCTAACCATTCAATTTTACATTATTATTTTTTTACATATTTTACAATTTTACACATAGTCCCCTACAGGGGTTCATAGCATATAAACCCCACACTCCTACCCAACCATTCTCTGAGGCTGCCAGCCACAGATGGAGGCAAAATGTCAGAAAGAAACTATTCCAGAACACGGCCTCACAGCCCGGAAAAAAACCCCAAGGAAAATCTACGAAGAACTTGGTGTTTGTACCTTACACCACATGGATCCGCCCCACAGATTTATGGTTTATATCAAGGATAGACAAAGTGCAACTCTCCAGATATTATTGGAGGGTTGGATTATTAGACATAAACATGTCCCAGCAACAGTAGCTGGCATAGTTAGTGGCAAGGAATGCTGGGAGTTGCAGTCCGACAAGGTGTTAATATTCCACAAATTAGGGGATAAATCTCTTAAAGGCGATTGGGATCCCTAAGGTGTTGTTTTTTTGTTTTTTTTTTGGTATGCCTTTATGGACTAGACTCATGATCATTGTCAAACTGGTCTTTCATGTCTGCTCTAACAGACTAACACAACTGGAGATTGTGTTAGTGTACAAAGATTGTGTACTAAGCAGATTTGTCTATGCAGCATAACATGCAGTTTACAATCTGAGCATCATAATTTCAACATTGATTCTTCTTCTCCCCTCCCTCCCCTGCTTTTATTTCTTTATTTCTAAATGGTTTTCAGTTATAAGTACCTGTACTGTTACAATGATGTTTGCCACAGTACTTGTATTGGAAGCTGGGGAAGTCACTTTTTTGAACCTCAAGTCCCAGAATTCCCCCAGTCTTAAAGTGACCTTTTCAAGCTCTTACCTGTCTAGACTAAGGGCCCTTTCACTTTCACTGGATTATACATGATTATAGTGCTAGGATTCCCATGGCTCCATCCCATTGAATTCTGGAATTTGGAGTTTAGGCAGTTTGAAGTACAGTACAGTTGGACACTTGTCCCTCCACATTCACGGATTTGGCATTCATAGTTTTAAGTGTTTACGGCTTGAAAATATTTTTTTAAAAAATAATAATCCAAAAAGCAAACCTTGATTTTGCCATCTTATATAAGAGACACTATTTTGCTATGTCATTGCATATAATGGGACTTGAGTATTCACGGATTTGGGTATTCATGGGGGTCCTGGAACCAAACCCCAGCGAATGTGAAGGAACAAATGTATTCAGAATTTTCAACCAGAGAGCTCTTCTTGTGCCTCTGAGCAAACTAGACCCCAGGATTCCCTAGGACGCAACCAAGGCAGTTCCAGTGGAATTGTGTGCACCTTCAAGTCGCACACTGATTCATGGGGACTCTTCACAGGGTTTTCTTAGGCAACCACTCAGCGGTGGTTTTGCCAGTTCCTTCCTCTGAAATATAGCCTACAGCACCTGGGCTTCAAGGGCGGTCTCCCATCCAAGTACTAATCAGGGCCGCCCCTGCTTAGCTTAGCTTGATCTGGGCTTTGGGGGATATTTACACTGCTGTAAACTGTGCCGTGTGACAGGGCCCTGATTCAAGGGGCAATCCCCTAGCCACGTCAGGTTGGTTACTTAAGAGTAGGCAGGGAAGAAGAGACGGCGGCAGCAGCGGCAAGAGCAGCCAGCAAGCGCGGACAGGGGCGCGCCTCTGATGGTCCCCCTGGCCTCTTTCCTTACCAGATTGAGAACGGTGAGAAACTTCCACTGCCCGCCGTAGGTCAAGACGTCCGAGGGCTTCTCTCCTCCCTTTCTCGAGAGGCGGCTGATGGAGTAGACCAGGAAGAGGTACCAGGCGAGGGCGAGGCCGTGGCCGACGAAGAGCGAGGAGGGCTTCATGGCGCCGCCGCTCAGGAAGGCGCTCGGGGAAGCTCTGCGCCCTCGTGGAGAGGACTGGTCGCATTGGGCAGCTTTTTACAGCAGAGCCCGGCGAACTTTGCCTTCCATTCGCCTACACACACACACACACACTCACAAAAACCAGGCTTATTTCTTTGGATTTAAATGCCTTGCTGAAGATTACTGAAGATTAGTTCCCAAGTTACATAAGTTTGGGTGTTTCATACAAAGCCGGGGAAAGGAGGAGTTTGCGTAACCCCAGCCAAGCGGTTCTGCGGGACTGGGAGAACCCGTCTTCTCTGCCTGGGCAAGCGATTGCCAAAGCCTCCCTTGTCTCTGTTGGGTCTTCCTAAGCCTCCTCTTTGTACAGAAGGGCGGGGTGTTGAAAGCAATCCGCAACCGACTTCCTTTCTTTGAAAGAGCTCATAATAATAATAATAATAATAATAATAGTATAAAATTTATTTATATCCCACCCCTCTACAAAATGCAATCGGGGCGGCTTACAACATTTAAAATATATACATATAAAATCCTCCATCCCACCCACCCCCCTTAAAATACAATTAAATGATTAAACATTTTAAAATATTTAATAAATACCTAAAACACACCCACACACACTAAAATAAAATAACTGGAATAAGGATTGGACCAATAGGATTTTTTTTGTTGTTGTTCTGATTGCCAGGTATCTATTTAGGAAAGGCCTGCCAGAAGAGATCCGTCTTAAGAGCTTTTTTTTTTTTTTAAGAGGCTCTCTCTCTCTCTCTCTCTCTCTCTCTCTCTCTCTCTCTGGCTTTTCTTCGCAAACGAAGATTCAGGAAGGACTCATCCCGCGCTTTCTGCAAGCGCGCTGATGACTAAAAAGGCCAATCCGAGATAAACAGGTCCGGTTGCAAAAAGCACAGCAGAAGGTCTCCTTGGGTGATGTTTTTGGGTTGTGATTCTTTCTGCGTTGTCCTTTCTCTTCAAGACTTGTTCGTCGTGAGTTCTTTAAAAAATTGGGTGCATCCACACTATACAAATAATCCAGTTTGAAACTGGATTATTTACCATGGCTCCTCCCTATGGAATCCCAGGATTTGTAGTTTGGTGAGGCACCAGCACTCTTTAGCAGAGAAGGCTAAAGACCATGTAAACCTACAAATTCCAATTTTCATTAGGAAGCAGCCATAGTAAATAATCCAGTTTCAAACCGGGTTATTTGTGTAGTGTGGATTAGGCTTTAGGCAACCTTTCTCAACTTTTTTACCCTGGTGGAACCCTTGAAACAATTTTCAGATCTCAGAGAACCCCTGCCTAAAAATTATATCCACAGCTAAATAAAATAAATAAATAAATAAGTATTTGTTTCAGTCTTAATATCTAGCAGAACCCCTAGCAACCTCTTGTGGAACAGGTTCTGTGGCTGAGAAATCCTGCACTTAGGTATGAAGGAGAAGTGGAGTATTCACTCCCACAGGTTGCAGCTTTGGGCTTCAATAAACACAACAGGATTTGATATTTGGGGATCATGGGCACATGTCTGCTTTTCAGATCTTGCTTCTGAGTGAACAGGGCATCTGGGAAATTTAGAGGGATTATTTTGGGAAACTGCGAGGAATAGGTGCCTTTCCTCCCCCTCCTTTCTCATAGGACACCATTTCTATTTAGCAATAGTTTTTCTAAAGTGCTGAGTAGGTGTAAACATTAAAGGGCAGACTGAAGGGGCAAAGGCCATGGGTAATATAGCTTAAGGTTATTGATGGTTTTTTCCCCCCTTAACTGAACTGCTGCTTAGATGCTTGTTTGCTTAATCTCATTAACCACCACAGAAAGGATTTCTCCCTTACACAAGAGCTAAAATGAAGACGCTGCCAGAAGCAAGCGAGGGCGGGGGGGGGGTGACACCAGAAGAAGAGGCAAGGATGTCAGAGGCCTCAGGAAAGAGGAAAAGAGCTCCTCCAGAAAATAGCTCCTGCATAGTGTATCTCCAGTAGGCAGAAAGCTTTCCAAGGCAGGCCGTGGCTTCCGTGATCAGGACTGTTCCACACTGGAACAATTGTACCCTGCTCTGGTTTCATAGCAGGGAACATCTTACCATACAACATAGGTAGGGATTGTGCAGGCCCTCCTGATGTTGAATTGCTACTCCCGGGATCTGTTAACATTGGCTGGACCAGCTAGGGCTGCAGAGAGTTGGAATAGGATAACTCACTCTCACACACCTTTCCCCCCTCTCCTGCTTCTGTGGCTCATGCCAAACAAGCATGCATTCTTTTCTGGGCATCACTGCAAATCCTTTCTGGGAAGAGTTTTTTAAAAAATAACTTTCACATACCTGTCATAAGGAGCTTTGCTTGCCTGTGCTGCCTGTACTGGGTTGCAAGAAAATGTACAAACATGATCCCATTTTCTGATGTTTCTGGAGAGCAAGACAGAGCTCTGGCACTTTTTGTTAAACGATAAACCCTACAGTCCCCCAACCAATATGGTGGCATGTATAACACAGCAGTCACCATGAGTGTTCCGCATATTAGGCAGCATGAGCATAGGTTTGACTTGCACGGTGTTTCACCCTCCACAAAATGCAGAGGGGATGATTCTGCAAGTGAAGGCTATGAATCTGAATACATGGAGTATTTATATTTTATGGGACCTTGTTATGTATATAATCCCTGCCTAAATATCCTAAAGGCACCAGATCTCATCTGATCTTGGAAGTTAAGTAGTATCAGCCCTGGTTAGTACTTGGATGGGAGACCACCAATGAACACCAGGTGTTATAGGCTATATTTCAGAGGAAGACAGTGGCAAACCACCTCTTGAGTATTCCTTGCCTAAGAAAATCCTATGAAATTAATGGGGTCACTGGAAGTTGACCAGTGACTTGAAGGCACACACACATGTATATGTACATGATAAATAACAGAAGCATGTACATTCCTCCATATAAAGAGGTTCCTGAATTATTTTCAAGAAAACTAAAGTTATCATTTGATTTGTTCAATTAGGAACCCTCACTGAATATGCACATTGACCTGGACTCTGCCTCTGTTAATCAAGCTTGAGCAGTATTAGCTCATGACCACTGGTTTGAAGTATAAAATTAGTTCAAAAGATATTTTTTACCATGTCTTGAACCTTTTATTTTAACTTCCTCCTTTGATTTTTGTTTTTAAGCTTTTGTTCACCATTCCTAATGTGGTTCTGACAGCTTCTTTTTATCATCTTTCCCTAGGCCAGAGGTCTGAAATCTATTGCCTCCTTAAGTTCTTGGACTACAGTTCTCATATGCATGCCCACTGGCCTTGCCACAACATCTGGAGGTCATATGTTCTCAACCCTTACTTAGCCCTTAGTTCCAGTTTCTTCCTGATTGACATCCCATCTGCCAGTCTCTCCCACTGCAATCTCTCCAATTTAGTGAAACCTCCATATCAGTGGACTATATTAACAAATATAGGCTGAGATCCTGCACCAGACACATAGCCACAATGTCATAGCTACACTTTAACTCCCCATCCAACCACTGAAACCCACCCTAAAAGCCAGTCGGACATCTAGAGCAACAGAGCTGTTGCTTAGCAGCTGCTGCAAGATGATGTGATCTGCCCCCTTCCACCAGCAAGCAATACTGTGAGGAGCAGAAGTAGGGACCCCTGTTGGGACCTATTGCAACTCTTTATTTCAGTCTCTTCCACTGGCAGGAGGAGGCTGGTCACATCATCCTGTTGTACCCTGCTCAGCAGCAGCAGCACGGACCTTCATAAATCAGAATGGCTGGCTAGCTATTAATGGGCTTCAGGGATATTTGCGCTCCTGGCAATATACCATAATCACAAATGAAAATACAAAGCAGTTAAGATGTCCTAAGTCTAACTTACAACATTGTAACAGACTTAACAGGATTACAACTCTAGAGACCAGGGTTCGAATCCCCACTTGACCATGAAAATCCACTGGATGATCTTGGGCAACTTGCACACTCTCAGCCTCAGAAAACCCAATGATAGGTTTGCCTTGGAGTTGCCATAAGTCAGAAATGACTTGAAGGCACACAACAACAGGATACCAGCCATAATGCCTTAACATAACTACTGTTAGAGGGATCAGTAGCCAAACTATAGGGGATTTTTTTTCTCCCTGGAATATGTGGTAAAATTGAGGTACCAGGGTGTTAGCACTTTTTGGGAAACTTCTTAAAAGTTAAAACTGTCAGGGATTAATGTGAAGTCGAAGGCTTTCACAGCCGGCGTCCATAGATTTTCCTTGGTTTTTTTCTGGGCCTTGTTCTAGAATCGTTTCTTTCTGACATTTCGCCTACATCTGTGGCTGGCATCTTCAGAGAATGGTTGGGTAGGAATGTGGAGTTTATATGCTGTGAACCCCTGTTGGGGAATCTATGTAAATTTGTGTAGTTGAATGGTTAGTTTCTGGGTATAGAAATGCAAGGCTCATTAGTGTCTGTTTTGGCTAATGGTTGGTTGATGGGACATTATCTGCTGGAACTCTCCCTGTCCCTAGGTGGAATTCCTTTGTATGTGTTGAGTTTTAAGTCTATTGTTCTTCAAAACTGGGAGCCAGATTTTGTTTACTTTTAAGGTTTCTTCTTTCCTGTTGAAATTGTCCAGGTGTTTGTGAATTTCAATAGCTTCTCTGTACACTCTGACATGATAGTTGTTGGCCTAGTCCAGAATTTCGGTGTTTTTAAATAGCATTTTGTGTCCAAGTAAGTTTATAACATGTTCTGCTACTGCTGATTTTTCTGGCTGGCCCAGTCTGCAGTGTCTCTCATGTTCTTTGATTCGTGTTTGCACACTGCATTTAGTGGTCCCTATGTAAACTTGTCCACAGCTGCATGGTATGCGGTAAACTCCTCCAGCTGTGAGAGGGTCTCTTTTGTCCTTCGTTGAGCATAGCATTTCTTGGATTTTCTTGGTTGGTCTGTAGATTGTTTGGAGGTTGTGTTTGTTCATCAGTTTCCCTATTCGGTCTGTGACTCCTTTGATGTATGGTAAAAATACCTTCCCTTTGAGTGGCTGTTTTTCTTCATTCCTGTGGCTTTTTCTGGGTCTGGCTGCTCTTGTGATGTGTGATCTGGAGTAACCATTATCCTGTAGGGCCCAGTTTAGGTGCCTCAGTTTGTCCTCCAGGTAGTGGGGCTCGCAGATCCCTTTTGCGCGGTCTACCAATGTTTTTATTGTACTTTTTTTTTTTGTTCTGGGTGATGATTGGAGTTCTTGTGTAGATATCTGTCCATGTGTGTGGGTTTTCTGTATACCTTGTGGCCTAACCAGTGGTTTGGTTTGCGGATGACTAGGACATCCAAGAATGGTAGTGTTCCTTCCTTCTCTTTTTCCATTGTGAATTGGATATTTGGGTGGATGCTGTTCAGGTAGTTCAGAAATGAGACCAAATCTTCTTTTCCGTGGTTCCAAATGGTGAAAGTGTCATCCACATATCGGAACCATGTTATGGGCTTTTTTGGTGCTGTTTCCAAGGCTTGCTTTTCAAAATGGGGTTCACAAAAATGTAAACAGGGGTTCACAGTATATAAATTCCACATACACTCCTACCCAACCATTCTCTGAAGATGCCAGCCACAGATGCAGGCAAAATGTCAGAAAAAAACTATTCCAGAACATGGCCTCACAGCCCAGAAATAAACCCAAGGAAAATCTATGTCAGGAATTAACTTTATTGTAGCAGAACAGAGCTTGAAGTGTGACTCAGAGGTACAGTGCTTTGACCCAATTGTAAGAACAAACAGGCAGGAACTTCTTGTTGAAAGAAAAACTTAAGCTTTACTGATGGCTTTGTATCTACATATGCCTGTGGTCTACACTAAGCTCCTCTCCATTGATGCCCCCTTGTCGTGGGAGAGAGGCTTGCGTACCCTAATGATGTTTTGAGCTATGCTGGCGGTGGCATAATAGCCACTGGTAGGGTCTCCCATGCCAGACAGGTCAAAACCGAAGGGTCTGACAAAGAGCATCAAAGGGCAGGATGGGCTCTCTAGCCTTGTGGCAACCGTCCTAGGAGAAGGAAAACTCTAATCCCAAACCCGGGCAGATGGTGCTCGTCCAACCCTGTAAGGTCAACCATCTAAGAGAAGGAAACTCTAATCAAATCTACGGCCCGAGGACCTCGCTGCCACGTCCATGCTTGCAAGGCCACAGCAGATGAATCTCTGGTTTAAAGGGTGAGGCCAGTTCTGTGCACGCTGCGCTCCACCAGAAAAATCCATTGCACGGGCTCGAAGGACAAATCCATTTCCAAAAAAGCCCTGTAGCGACTGGCGAGGGACGAAACCGGCAGGTGTAAAGATGCACTGGAAGCCGCAGCCCCAACCCTGCATGCAGGCGGTTCAGGACATTGGTTGCTCGAGGCTGACCTGGGAGATAACAGTCTTGTTCGGCAGCATCCTGAACGACCAAGCAGCCTTTTTTAAGGAGAGCACTGCTTGCTCCATATGGAGAGGGGCCTAGAAAAGGTGGCCTAACGAAAGCTCATCCCCAACTACCTGGTTGGCTAGCCACGGCGAACGGGAATCTTCTGATGCGGTCAAACCAAGGCAAAGAAACAAAGGCACACACCGGCCTCCAAAGGTGTAAATAAACTGACACTTGCATGCTGGAACATCAGAACCATGCAAGACTCTGAAGATAGTGGACGGCCTGAGCGTCGTTCTGCCCTAATAGCCCTTGAACTATCACGGCTTAATATTGACATCACTGCTCTTAGTGAAGTTCGCTTCCATGAGGAAGGCAGCCTTAAAGAACATGGCGCCGGCTACACACTTTACTGGTCTGGCAAACCCAAAACTGAAAAACATCTTTCAGGAGTAGGCTTTATGATTAAAAACTCCATTGCCTCCAAACTCGAAACCTTCCCAACAGGACACTCTGATCGCATTATTTCCTTATGCCTCCCACATGTTGTTCTCTTTAGTATATATGCCCCAACTATGCAAGCTGACCCTGTAGAGAAAGACAAATTCTACACAGACCTACGCCAACTCATACAAAAAAGTCCCTATAGAAGATAAAATTATTATCCTTGGTGACTTCAATGCCAGAGTAGGAAAGAACTCCGAAGCCTGGAAAAGTGTCTTAGGCAAGCATGGTGTTGGAAACTGCAATGATAACGGATGCCTCCTGCTAGAGTTCTGTGCAGAACAACAGCTGACTATTACAAACACAATCTTTCGGCAGAAAGATAGCTTGAAGACAACCTGGATGCATCCCCGATCCAAACATTGGCACCTCATTGACTACGTTCTAGTCCGTCAGAGAGACATTCGTGATGTCCGTCATACACGAGTGATGCCCAGTGCAGAATGCCAAACAGATCATCGCCTCGTCAGATGTAAACTAAATCTTCATCTTAAGTTCAAACCTAAGAGGGGTGGCATCTTAAAGAAGAGACTCCAAGTCAACAATCTTCAACAAGCTACCATGAGAGACAACTTCCAGGCAAATCTACAAACGAAACTTGAAGACCATCCTACAGATCCTTCTCCTACAGTGCTTTGGCAACATATCAAAAACAGTATTCTCCAGTCTGCAGAAGAATCCCTCGGGTTCTCCCACAAGAAAAATCAAGACTGGTTTGATGAAAACAACCAAGAGATCCAGGAGCTGTTGGCAAGGAAGAGAGCTGCTCACCAGGCATACCTCGCCCAGCCAACCTGTCATGTAAGAAAAGCAGCTTTCCGCCTCACATGTAGCAAACTACAACAAAAACTCCGAGACATGCAGAACAAGTGGTGGATCAATATAGCAGAAAAGACACAACGCTGTGCAGATCTGGGTGATCATAGAGGATTTTATGAAGCTCTTAAAGCAGTGTTTGGACCTACTTATCAGGTCCAAAGCTCCTTATACAGTACAGATGGTCAAACATTAATTACTGATAAAGCCTCCATCCTAAATCGTTGGGCTGAACATTTTCAAAGTCTCTTTAGCGCCAACCGAGTAGTCCAAGCCTCAGCTATCCAACATATGATACAAAAACCAATGAAAAATGAATTGGACATAGCTCCCACTTTGGAAGAGACCCTTAAGGCCATACAGCAGATGAAAAACAGCAAGGCAGCTGGGATTGATGGAATCCCACCTGAAGTTTGGAAACACGGAGGTCATGCACTCCACGAAAAATTCCACGAATTCCTTGTGAATTGCTGGGAAAAAGGGGAACTGCCATCAGACCTCCGAGATGCAGTCATCATCACCCTGTACAAGAAAAAAGGAGCAAAATCCGATTGCTCAAACTATCGAGGCATAACACTGCTCTCTGTTGCTGGAAAAATCCTTGCAAGGATACTCCTGAACAGATTAGTACCTGCTATTGCAGAAGAACTTCTCCCTGAAAGCCAATGTAGCTTCAGAGCCAATAGGAGTACTACAGACATGGTATTTGCCCTTAGGCAACTGCAAGAAAAATGTAGGGAGCAGAACAAGGGTCTCTATGTAACATTTGTGGACCTCACCAAAGCCTTTGACACTGTAAGTAGAAAAGGTCTGTGGCAGATCCTGGAAAGACTAGGATGTCCCCCCAAACTCCTTAAAATGACTATCTTGCTACACGAGGGACAGCGTGGTCAAGTCAGATATGGCGATGCTCTTTCAGAGCCCTTTCTAATAACTAATGGAGTGAAGCAAGGTTGTGTTCTTGCACCAACTTTATTTACAATCTTCTTTAGCACGATGCTCCAAAGGGCTATGGCAGAGCTTGAAGAAGACGACGGCATCTATATACGCTACCGTACTGATGGTAGCTTGTTTAGCTTAAGCCGTCTGAGGGCTCACACTAAGACTCTAAACTATCTAGTCCGTGAGCTGCTCTTCGCCGATGATGCTGCCCTTGTTGCCCACACAGAAGCAGCTCTGCAGTGCCTAACATCCTGCTTTGCAACAGCTGCAGAGCTGTTTGGGCTAGAAGTCAACCTGAAGAAAACAGAAGCTCTTTACCAGCCTGCACCACAGGACGAACACCACCATCCCCACATTGCCGTCGGCAAATCTGTGCTCAAGTCTGTTCAGCAGTTCACCTACCTGGGAAGCATCATCTCCTCAGATGCCAAGATTGACAAAGAGATCAATCACAGATTAGCAAAGGCATATAGTGCATTTGGAAGACTTCACAAAAGAGTCTGGAGCAATAAACACCTGAGGCAAAGCACAAAAATCAGTGTGTATAGAGCCATCGTACTGTCTATCCTCCTTTATGGATCTGAAACATGGGTCACCTATCGCCACCACCTACGACTCCTCGAGCGCTTTCATCAGCGCTGTCTACGCACAATCCTAAATATACACTGGACTGACTATGTGACGAATGTTGCTGTCCTTGAGCAAGCAGGGATCACCAGCATTGAGGCCATGATATTGAGAACACAGCTGCGCTGGGCAGGGCACGTTTCTAGGATGGAGGACCATCGCCTCCCAAAAATACTACTGTACGGTGAACTCGCCACGGGTCAGCGTAAGAGGGGCGCTCCAAAAAAGCGATACAAAGACTCCCTGAAACAACATCTCAGGCTTGGCCAAATTGATCACCAACAGTGGTCCGCCCTGGCCTCGCATCGGGAGGCATGGAGACGCACTATCCACAATGCTGCAGCCTTATTTGAGAACTCACGACGAACAAATCTTGAAGAGCAATGACAACGCAGAAAGAATCACAACCCAAAAACATCACCCAAGGAGACCTTCTGCTGTGCTTTTTGCAACCGGACTTCTTTATCTCGGATTGGCCTTTTTAGTCATCAGCGCGCTTGCAGAAAGCACGGGATGAGTCCTTCCTGAATTTTCGTTTGCGAAGAAAAGCCAGAGAGACACTAAGCTAATGAATAGGTTTCGGATAAGAAAGCTGTTCATCTTCACTCACCATTTCAGTGAGAAGGAAGGCATTCTTGTGAAGCAAGATGGAGAGAGCAGCTTCAGCATCCAAGGCAAGAAGAAAGAGTAATAAAATATCAAAGACCAGAAGGCAAATAACCTAGGTCCCATGTTCACTGATGGCAACAGTTTTGTCAGCAAACGCCAATCAAGCTATGTTGTTGTTACTGAAGATAAAGTTCTGATGACCAAATCCCTACCAGTGAAAACCTCAGCTTAGAAAACAGAATTAGTTGTGCTAATCAAAGCCCTGCAATGAAACAAAGGAAGAGCCACCATTTGTACTGTTTTCAGATATGCCTTTCTAACTGTGCAAGTATATAAAGCCCTGTACAAGAAACGTGGGTTCCTGACTGTAGAAATGAAAAAAGAGATAGCACATATCCAAGAAATCCAACTGCTGTTACCTGAGATCTGAACCCCAAGAAAAATAGCTATCATCCACTGTTCAGCCCGTGGATACCAAAATCCGTGAATACTCAAGTCCCATTATATGCAATGGCATAGCAAAATGGTATCCCTTATATAAGATGGCAAAATAAAGGTTTGCTTTTTGGCTTATTATTATTTTAAGAATATTTTCAAACCGTGAATACTTAAATCCATGGATACCAAATCTGTGGATACGGAGGGACAACTGTACTATGAAAGGAATGCAATAACATTTCCTTCTCCAATAGCAGCATGAGAGTACAGTAGTGTTGTTTGAGATCTGGGCCTGTAGCTATCCTATTGAGGCCAAAAGCCACTTCGTTGGGCAGAGTACAGCCAGTCTCTTAAAAGAAGCTTCTGTAAAGATGAATGTAAACATTGTAATCAGTAAAGCATGCCAATTTCAGGCTGTTTTACTTGATACTGAAGACTGTTCATTCACCCTTTGAGCACCACAATTGTTCATCTGGACTGGAAAGAGGTGAATTAGGAACTATGTGTTCACTCCAGTTACATAATACAGGAGTACAGCAGTAAGTGCCTACAAAGATGAGTCAGTCAATCAAGAGTGGAGAATTCATCCATCTTAGTCCATTATGACTGCTCTAATCCAGTGTCTCCTTGGGCCAAGCAGGGCTAGACTATCAGTCTACTTCTGTGATCAGTGGAACCACATACCTTCCAATAGTTCCAGATGAAAACTGGGACATGTTTGGTCAAGCAGTATCAGAGTGTGGTCAAGATGGCAAAAGTTATTGATGAGGAAGAACAGACAGGTTAGGAGAGGCTGCAGCAGTTTGCTCTTGCCTAAGCCTACTTGGAAGGGCAAGATTCTGCCCCCTCCTCTCCTGTCCCACCCCCACTGAGTTGAGCACAAACTGCTTTTGCATTTTGAGTTTCAGTTTGTAATGATTTCAGTTTGCAAGAATTGAAGTAAGTGGGGGAAGTGGGAGGAAGAGAAGGAAACAGGGACTTTTTAAAAGGAGCTGGAAAAGCAGGACAACAGAGGATGAATCAGGATTGTCCCTGCCAAATTAGAACAGTATAGAACCATGAGCAGTGGATGCTTGAAAGAGTCTTAAATTTATGTGGATGAGAACATTGTTTTTTCCACCACCCCTATATTAATGTCCTTGTTAGTGCTGTGTAGAACATGGTTGTGCAAGCATCACAGATCCATATTTGCCTGTGGCATCAGCCATGCATCACACCTAAGCCTTAAGCTGAAACAGGACTCAGAGGAACTACAGAACAGACACACACACGCCAGAGAAACTCAAGCTACAGTCTCCCCCTTCACACACACACACACACAGCAGAAAGAGCTGATTATCTGTTAGTCACAATCCCTGAGGGTCCAAAACAGCGCCACCATGTCGTAAACTGGCCCTTCTCTTTCAGCAGGAAGCGGAAGGCTTCCAGTTTGTTTGTACAACCTGAAAACACTTTCAAGGGTTTATCTAGTCTAGAAATCCCTTTTATAAGGCAGGCCACTGACTTTATCCCTTTTCATATCTAGTGCAGTGAGAACTAGACAGGCTGTGTTAAAGAAAACAATAATAACCCTTTTCTCTATCCTAGAAAAGTTCTGATAGCTGACCAAGAAGGCAGGTGATTCAGGGAGGTTATGAAATAACAGAAAGCTTTATTCAGTTCCAGAGGTCTATGTTACTAGAGAGAGCAGGGCTTCCCCCAGGCTTCACTTAGGAGTTTACAAAATTATACATTCATTCAGAACAAATACAAATAAAATCATAAACTAACGCAACTAGCTAGATGGTCCCTAAGCTAAAGTTATTGATAACTTACAGTCTGGTAGGATCTAGCAGTCTCTGTGATGGGATTCAGAGTCCAGAGTCCTGTTTGAATAGGAACTTCCTCTTGAAGTTTTGATATCATTTTAGGGCCTTGGTTTTATCCAGTCCTTAAGAAAGGTTGGCTCCAACCAACCTTTTGTTATCACAGTTGCATCTTGTTGATTACTGCATGGGGCTCAAGGCTCTCACCAGCCTCACAAGGCATGAGGCTTTTGGTCATGTGTCCATGTGCTCAGAGCCCATGGGGACCAGAACAAAGGAAAATCAGAACTTTTAAAATCTTTGCAGAGCCTCTCATTGGCTCTGTATTGCCAACTGTGATTGGCTCTCTAGTCAGGTGATGTGATGTTTATTCAATGAGGTTCCCATCCCCTTAACAGACCAAATAAGGAGTGGAACTTTCCATTGGCTGTTAACTGTGAGTTTGTGATGAGGATTCCATGATGATTGGCAGGTCATCATGACAGAGCCCTACCACAAATCTTTTATTATTATTAATAATAATAATAATAATAATAATAATAATAATAAAATCATTATCATAATTGGCTTAGCAGTCTTCTACTTTATAGCCCTATAACTAGCTGTCCTCTTAGAGTTTCTTAACTAAAGAAGAAGCATCAACTGCCAGTGTGTGTGCCTTTTCTCCTAATAACAGTCTCCCTTTATTTCATGAGCTTGGCTTAAGTTGCTTTTTCTAAAGATATGTGGGCAAGCTATCACCACAATCGTGTCCCTTTTGACTCAGAGGTAAGAGCAATGTGGCTTATTTCCTTGTACAGGGATGGGGAGCCTCAAATCCAACATGGAGATCTTCAACTGGCCCACAAAGGTTTGCAGTCTGTGGACAGTATCCAACACTGCATTTCTTCTGCTGGTTAAACAGCAAAATCCAATGGAATCAAGACCAGGCCCATATCCACTAGAGCTCCCTGTGAGCCCCAAGAACTAGTTCTAGAGGACTGGGAGGGCGAACAGAGCCATTTTTGGGCAGCTCTGAAGACTGTGGGTACAGATAAGCAATAGTGGAACATTGAATTTAGGCTGCAGTCTTCCCTCCAGATCCACATCTCTTCTGGGTCTTAAAAAAAGGTGTCAAATTCTAAAACAAGCACCTCTCTTGTCTCCCAGCAACAGGGCTGATGGCGAGGGTCAGGGGAGAAGCCAGTTCAAATTACTGGGGCCTGGTGGTTTAGAAGGGGGCTTGCAACCCAGTCATGTTGCATGTGTTTTTCTCTTTCTCAGTAGGATCATTATTTATTGTGTTTGACATAACTGTAAAATGGATGAATTTAAAAAGGAGGAGGTGGGAGCGAGAAGAAGAATGACATACAAAATTCTGTATTTCAAAAAAGTTAGTTTGTCCTTGCTGCAAGAGATTGCTGGGTTGGGGCTTCTGTGAAGGAAAGGAACCCATGGGTGAGTAACACTAATGAATGAAAGGAAGGGAACTTGGAAGGTGTCAGAAAAAGCCACCTGTCCAAACAATGTCTGGGCAACCAGCCAAAGGCTGATTACTACACAGCTGTTAGCAGAGGCACAGCACAGTCAAGCTAATTACAAGCAAAGGAATCAAGGCAGCGTGAAGTCAGGCACTAACTTTACTAGCAAGTAAAACATAAGTCCACAAGCAAAGTCCAATATACAAGGTCCAGGTCCAACAGAGTTCAGGGTAGTCCAGCAGAATCCAGGTCAGGCAAACAGAGTCCAGAGTCAACAAACACAGTCCAGGTCAAACACAGCAAGCAGGAACATGACAAGAACGCAGGTAGGTCAGATAATCTCCGACAACCCCTGAAGGGCAGTGCTGCATATTTGGAGCAGCAGCTAATGCAGCTGCTGCTTAACTTATTGTGGCTTCCTATAAATACATTGAGACTGCCTCAAGCCCCCTTTTGTTGTCTCTATGCTGTGAAGGTAGGTACAGGTAAGTTGTTATCTGTATCTGAAGGGGCAGGACCCTCTTCTAGAGCTGATACTGCATTATAGTCTGTCTGAGGCCTGTGGCTGTGGAACATCCTCCTGCTTTGGTTCAGCAGATCCTGGCATGTACGCTGCTTCAGTCTCTGAGTCAGAGTCCATTTCCAAGTTCTGGAAGCAGGGCATGACACCACCGGTCACATGCAAGACTTCCAATAATGGTAGATATGGCTAGAAAGGGAAACATGGAGATGGTTAGCCCGCTATGGCCTCAGCTGCCTGGAGGAGGAGGAAGCCCAGCAGCAGAATCTCCACCTCCATGGCCCAGGAAAGTAACTCTTCGAATTCTTCACCAACTTCTCTTCCTTCAAGAGCAGCTCCCAAACATTTCCTGACTAGTCCAGATTGACCACTAAGGGGCATGTGGTGAGGGAGGGGGCTGCTTCTCGGTGTGGGTCAAGGATTGAGTCAGGCAGATGATTGAGGAGGGAGGGTACAGGTTATTAGTGGCAGTGATTATATGTCTCCCCTCTTTCCAAAAAAGACATATGGTACATTGAATGAAGGAATGAACCTCTGGGGAGTGAAAAATAACTTCACCACAGCCCAAATGCGCTCTTAGCAGCCATGCCTACTAGCATTATATAGGGATGGAAGTGAATGGTATTGGTGCTGGATTAGCTTTACATGAGCTTTATACTTGGGAGGAGGGGTAAATCTTGGTTCTTACTGACCTAGGAAGGCCCATAAAAGATCTTTAACCAGCGCACTTCAGGCAGTAAGAAAGAACTTCACTGCCACCTAATGAATCAGCAATGTTAGTTCTTTGGAACAAAGTATGCTTGGAAAATCAAAGCACTCCAGCTAGATAGGGAAAGGATTACAAGAAGTTTTTGTTATCTTTCCTATTAACATGCCTATGCATAGCTATACAGGGGATAATGTGTTTAAAACTCTGAATGAAATCCCAGCAGGAATTCAGAAGGCCAAGATTTTTTTTTTCTAAAGCATTTTTCAGTTGTAACAACGACAACAATTTTATTCATGACAACCATATACAGGTTATAGCCATCAAGTTGCAGCCTTCAGTTGCTCCATAACCTTGATTGAATTTTCATACTAGATTGTCCTTAGAAAAAAGCCTACAGTTTTAAGAGAAGGATTAAAATGCTTGCATATTTTCACAGACACCAAAAGGTAGGGAAGTTGTAAGCTGCCATGTTCACATACTCGGGAAGCGCATGTGACAGTTTAGAAAAGTTACCTTTTTTGGACTTCCAGCTTTCGAAATTCCTCCAGCCACCATTCTGGCTTGGGGCAAGGGCTGGAAGCTGTCTCTCTGGCTTTTCTTTGCAAATGAAGATTCAGGAAGGACTCATCCCGCGCTTTCTGCAAGCGCGCTGATGACTAAAAAGGCCAATCTGAGATAAACAAGTCCAGTTGCAGAAAGCATAGCAGAAGGTCTCCTTGGGTGATGTTTTTGGGTTGTGATTCTTTCTGCGTTGTCGTTTCTCTTCAAGACTTGTTCGGCGTGAGTTCTCAAATAAGGCTGCAGCATTGTGGATAGTGCGTCTCCTTGACTCCCAATGTGAGGCCAGAGCGGACCACTGTTGGTGATCAATTTGGCCAAGCCTGAGATGTTGTTTCAGGGAGTCTTTGTATCACTTTTTTGGAGTGCCCCTCTTACGCTGACCCGTGGCGAGTTCACCGTACAGTAGTATTTTGGGGAGGCAATGGTCCTCCATCCTAGAAAAGTGCCCTGCCCAGCGCAGCTGTGTTCTCAATATCATGGCCTCAATACTGGTGATCCCTGCTTGCTCAAGGACAGCAACATTCATCACATAGTCAGTCCAGTGTATATTTAGGATTGTGCATAAACAGCGCTGATGAAAGCGTTCGAGGAATCCGTAGGTGGTGGCGATAGGTGACCCATGTTTCAAATCCATAAAGGAGAATAGACAGTACAATGGCTCTATACACACTGATTTTTGTGCTTTGCCTCAGATTTTTATTGCTCCAGACTCTTTTGTGAAGTCTTCCAAATGTGCTATATGCCTTTGCTAATCTGTGATCGATCTCTTGGCATCTGAGGAGATGATGCTTCCCAGGTAGGTGAACTGCTGAACGAACTTGAGCACAGATTTGCCGACGGCAATGTGGGGATGGTGGTGTTCGTCCTGTGGTGCAGGCTGGTAAAGAACTTCTGTTTTCTTCAGGTTGATTTCCAGCCAAAACAGCTCTGCAGCTGTTGCGAAGCAGGATGTTAGGCACTGCATAGCTGCTTCTGTGTGGGCAACAAGGGCAGCATCATCAGCGAAGAGCAGCTCACGAACTAGATAGTTTAGGAAGCTGTTAAAAAGCTGTTAAAAAGAAATGCTAAAAACATTAACGTGGAATATTAGTTCACAGCTGAGGTCCCTCTCTGGGAGAAAGGAGGCCTATAAATTAAATAAATAAATCTTGGCTCAACACAAAGCCTCCAAACAAATAAACCAAGTAGAATATAGTTCCCCACCTCCATTGATTAAAGCAGATTAGTTTTTATTTTTCAAATGCAGCCATTTTTCACCCTTCCCAGCTTTGAAATCTACACGTAGGCTGAGATCCCAGCTTGGGAGATGTATCATTAGGTTATGCAAAGGCAGAACTACAGCACATCTCCTCCTTATTGGAATGTGTAAAAATATACTGTTTAAAATATCAGGGTATGTTGTCCCTGTTTAAACATCCACACTGTACTTCACACGTTACTGGAGAATACAACCAGTTTAGCAGAGTTAATGCAAACGCAGCAGCATCTAGCGTCAGAATATTAGCATACATAGCTTAGTAAAAACCAAACACCCTTTGTCTTTTCCCAAGTTGTTTAACTAGCAAAATAACCACTCAAAACTCAAAAGTTAGTTTAAAAAGTACAAAAACATCTTTACTTACAGTTTAGAGAGCTCATTCTTGGCAGGAATAAGAAAACTCCATCAAAACAAACTAAAATTAGTTCAAAATACTTAAAAACTACATTGTTGCAAAACTATGTTCAGGACACCCCTTTTGGTGTCCTCTCAGTTCAAGGGCCATGTGGTTTGTTAAAGGATCATGGCTTCTGGAACAAAGAAGGATACTCAGACACTCCCCTTCATCCCACATTCACCAATAGCACTGGATGGCCCTTGTGGTCTCTTCCAACTCTACAATTCCATGATTCCAGGAAGTTACATCAGCTCATCTTATATGGCTTCTCAGTTAACCCTTCAATAGCAAAACCATTTCTACTTATTGGACTGCAAACTATATTTTCCAACACTCCTTACCCCCCAAAACGCCACCTTTTAAACCACTGCAGCCCCTCTAGCATGGCCATTTACTGGTCATCAGAAAGAGGGGGTGGCTGATCAGCATCCAGCTGTGCACTCTAGGACCTCCTTGTGGCCATCTAGAGGTTCCCAAATGATGTCATTTTCCAGTATCATTGTGGGGGTTTTCCATTTATCCCACCATTACCACCAATTGCCAGGATTGTCTACCTGTCCTACTGTTATGGCATTAAATGTCTGGACCTTCTAGATGACCTGGTGGTTCCTGTGTGAGACTTTTTTATCTAATTCCAGTGGACACCACCAACCTTGATTAACTGCTGCCATCACAGCCACTGTGTGTCTGACCTCAAGTATTCCAAATAACCCTTATGTGCTGTTCTCCAAAGCACAAGTATATACAGTAATATACCAATAATACAGCTTGTGTCTCCCTTATCTGAAATGCTTGGGGCCAGAGGTATTTTTGGATTCTGGAATATTTTGGATTTCCGAATGCTTGCGTATGCATAATGAGCTATCTTGGAGATGGGACCCACATCTAAACATGAAATTCATTTATGTTTCATATAGACCTTATACACATAGCCTGACAGTGATTTTATACACAATATTTTAAATATTTCTGTGGGTGAAACAAAGTTTGTGTACATTGAATCATCAGAAAAAAAGGTGTTACTGTCTCATCCACCCAGGTGGAGAATTTTGGAGTTTGGAATATTACAGATTTCAGAATTCCAGATAAGGGAGACTCAACCTGAATATTAAACATAAGTTCAATATAAAGTTAAAAATTACTTATTTAAACATCTAAATCCTGACTGATCCCAATGAACTAAATCACACCTCTCAGTCATATTCTTAATTCCAGTCTTTCACTCCTAATCCTAATTGACCTGAGTTTAACTAATCTCTATCTAAAATCCTGACTAATGCTTCTAACATCTCTAACTTGTATTCCTAACTTTCATGGACTTGTACTTCTCATTCTCTGGCTCTATATGCTGCTCTGCCCCTCCTCCACTCTCCATTGCCCAGAAGATGGCCGTGTGGGAGGGAGGACAGGCTGCAACAGCATAAAAGCCAAGTTGAGGGGGTAGAGTTTGGTAGTTGCACAGTCAGTACAGAATATGACCAGAAAAAGTCAAAGGCATAAGTTAGACTTAATAATAATAATAATAATAATAATTTAAAAAATTATTTATATCCCACCCCTCTGTGAACAATCGGGGCGGCTTACAACAGTAAAATAATACATAATATAAAACAACTCAAAATCCCTTCCCCCCTTAAAACATTATTAAATCAATACAAATTAAAATCAACATATAATAAAATTGTTATTAAAAACCCTTCCTAGCTAGCAGCAACAGTTAGGAGCTCCAGAATCAACTTCCAAAGGGGGTTCCTGAGGCTGGGATTAGCTATTCCGGAAAAGCCTGCCTGAAGAGAACCGTCTTGACAGCCTTTTTAAAGCTGTCTAACGATGTCAATAGGCGGATCTCATCCGGCAGGCTGTTCCACAATTTGGGGGCAACAGCCGAGAAAGCCCTCTGGGAGGTGGTCGCCAGCCTAGGTCTTTGTGGCTGCAACAAATTCCTCCCAGAAGACCAGAGAGCGCGGGGAGGATTTTAAGGGAGAAGGCGGTCCCTGAAATAGCTTGGACCCAAGCCATTTAGGGCTTTAAAGGTGATAACCAACACCTTGTACTGGGCCCGGAAGCTGATAGGCAGCCAGTGGAGGGACCTCAGAACCGGAGTAATGTGGTCTCTCCTAGATGTTCCAGAGACAAGCCTGGCTGCCATATTTTGTATCAGCTGTAATTTCTGAACCAAGCACAAGGGTAGCCCCATGTAGAGTGCATTACAGAAATCAAGACGTGAGGTTACCAGCGCATGCACAACGGTCTCAAGATCCCTTACTTCCAGAAAAGGGTGCAGCTGGCGTATCAGCCAAAGCTGATAACAAGCGCTCCTGACTGTCGCATTTACCTGATTTGTCATCAGGAGCGACAAGTCAAGGGGCACCCCCAGACTGCGAACACAGTCACTGGAGGAGAGTGTGATCCCATCCAGGACTGGAGGTTGCAACTCAATTCTTGGTTTCGGGGCTGCTACTGTGAGCACCTCCATCTTGTCTGGATTCAGTCTCAAACTGTTTTTCCTCATCCAGCCCATTACTGCCCAAAGACATTCATTGAGAGGAGAGATGCCATCAAATTCGAGGCCGACGAACGAGATACGGAGAAATAGATCTGAGTGTCATCAGCGTACTGATAACACCCAGCTCCGTAACTCCGAATGATCTCACCCAGCGGCTTCATTTAGATGTTAAATAACATCGGGGGCAGAATAGCACCTTGTGGTACTCCACAGGTAAGCTCCCTTTTACTGGAGCTACTGTCCCCGAGCAGCACTCTCTGGGTCCTGCCTGAGAGGAAGGACTGGAACCACTGCAAAGCAGTGCCTCCGATGCCTAACTCCCTCAGGCGATCCAGAAGAATGCTGTGATCTATCATATCAAAAGCCGCTGAGAGGTCTCAGAGCACCAACAGGGTCACACTACCCCTGTCGATGCCCAGACGCAGATCGTTGGTCAAGGCAACCATGGCAGTCTCAACCCCAAAGCCTGTCCTGAAGCCAGTTTGAAATGGGTCTAGATAATCGGTTTCATCCAAGACAGCTTGGAGTTGAAGAGCAACCGCCCTCTCTATCACCTTGCTCAAAAATGGTAATAAAGAGACTGGCCTATACTTTTCATATCCAGGGGGTCCAGGGAAGGTTTTTTCAGAATAGGCTTAACGGCCGCCTCTTTTAGACATGATGGAATATTTCCTTCCCTGAAGGACACATTGATGATGCTCACAAGGAACTTCCACAATGCATCCCCTCCCTGGATGGCCAGCCAAGATGGGCAAGGGTCGAGGGGGCAGGTAGTCTTCCTCACACTACCAAGGAGCTTGTCCACATCATTGGTACTCACAGATTGAAGCTGATCCAGTATAATTACATTGGTGGAGTCGCTGGACACCTCGTCCATTGTTTCTGTTACAATAGCGGCATCTAAGTCGGCTCTTATCTGAGCGATTTTATCTGCAAAGAAGTTATTAAATGCATCACAGCAGGCAGTTGTCGGGTTAAGCAGGGGATTTGGTGCAGGGGACACCTGCGTCAGCTCCCTCACCACCCTAAACAGCTCTGCTGGATGAGACTCTGCAGATGCAATACGTGCAGAGGAGAAGGATCTCTGTGCTGCACACATTGCCTCCTGATAGGACCAAAGAAAGTTCCTATGGCGAGTTCTGTCAGATAAGAGTCGAGTCTTCCGCCACCTGCGCTCTAGTCGTTGTCCAAACCACTTCATTTCCCTAAGCTCAGGCATATACCATGGCCTACAGTTAGAAGCGGATTGGCAAGGATGCTTGGGAGCAATCGTGTCGATAGCTCTGGTGAGATCGGTGTTCCAGGTATTAACCAGAGCATCGACAGGATCACCGACATTTCCAATCATTAAACCCTCTAAGGCTTTCTGGAAACCCATAGGTTCCATTAGCCTTTGAGGGCGGACCATTTTGATGGGTCCACCACCCCCAGTGGGGCGGATGTAGGCTCTAAGTTCCATCTTGACCAGGAAATGATCTGTCCATGACAAAGCGGAGGTACTGATTACCTCCGCCCACGGATATACCTGATCCAAACTAAAGACCGCATCGAGTGTATGACCTGCACAATGCATGGGCCTGTTGACCAATTGGGATAGGCTCATGTTTGTCATGGTCTCCATGAACTCCCGAGCCACACCTGTTAAGCTGGTCTCGAGCGGGATGTTGAAGTCTCCCAAAACGAAAAGTCTGGGGGACTCCAGCAGCAGCTCTGAGACCAGCTGTGTCAGCTCGGTTAGGGAGTCTGCTAGACAACGGGGTGGTCGGTAGACTAGCAGAATTCCCAAGCTATCCCTGGTCTTCAGGCTTAGGTACATACACTCGAAGTGGACTGTGTTCCGGACAGGTATCCTGGTCAAGGTCACGTGGTTCTTATGGACTAGAGCCACTCCGCCCCCCCGCCCACTTCCCCTCACCTGCTCGTTAACAGAGTACCTGGCTGGGAGGGCCTGCGCCCATGTGACAGCACTATCCTCTCCCAGCCAGGTCTCCATGAAGCAAGCCAGGTCGGCATCCTCATCCAAGAGAAGATCCTGGATGATATGAGTCTTATTCTTCACTGACCTGGCATTGCAGAGGAGCAGAATGAGGTTCTGTGGAATGGTTGGTCTGCTCTCCAAGCCATTCTGGGAAACAGAGGGAACTGAAGACGGAATAGCTTTCAAACAGCAATCCCGTCTTCTTTTGCAACATTTGTTCACTCTGTTCCAGCCATATCTCCCATTCCCCAACACTACTCCGATGGCTGCCCCCACCTCCTTCCCAGCCTCAGGTAAGACAGAGGGGCACAATACCATCCGAGGGGAGAAGCTGAAGACCCAGGTGCACACTCCGAGTCATACACCTCTCCACCTCAGTCTGGCCTCCGCTAGGGAAGATGGTCCCTTGGACAAGTTTCAGCCTCCAAACTGGCCATTCCCACAGCCTCTAAACGAGAATAACCTAATTGTCATTGTTGTGTTGGTGGTGCGCCGCTAGGAGAGGTAGTACTTGGGCTCTAAAGACCAAGATTGATCTTGGACCCGCAGCTGCCAAATGTCGCTATTGCACCACCGCCACTGAGAGATGGAAGTTGGGGCTGGGCAGGCACACACCCTCAAGGCTTCACAGAGGTGTTGGGGGGGACGTGGTGTCCTGGGCTGACTAATATAGCCTTCCCCACCCTCAACGTTGCTGCTGCGCCACCGCCGAAAGGTGGAAATTAGGGCTAGGCAAGCACACGCCCTCAAGGCTTCGCAGAGGTGCCAGGGGGAGATGGTGTCCTGGACTGGCTAATATAGCCTTCCCAGCCCTCACCGTTGCCGCTGCGCCGCCACTGCTGAGAGGTGGAAATTAGTCAAGCCAAGGTCTTGACTCTTGGCAGGTGAGCAGTTCTTTAAAGTTTCAGGGTGGAAGAAGGGGCTTAGCTTCCAAGCAAAAACTCACCAAGCCCAGCCAAGGTCTTGACTCTTAGCAGGAAGCAGTTCTTTAAAGCTTCAGGGTGGAAGAAGGGGCGTGGCTCCCAAGCAGAAACTCACCCAGCCCAGCCAAGGTCTTGACTCTTGGCAGGTAAGCAGTTCTTTAAAGCTTCAGGGTGGAAAAAGAGGCGTGGCTCCCAAGCAAACACTCACCCAGCCCAGCCAAGGTCTTGACTCTTGGCAGGTAAGCAGTTCTTTAAAGCTTCAGGGTGGAAGAAGGGGTGTGGCTCCCAACAAACACTCACCCAGCCCAGCCAAGGTCTTGACTCTTGGCAGGTAAGCAGTTCTTTAAAGCTTCAGGCTGGAAGAAGGGGCGTGGCTCCCCTTTGTTGTTGTGTGCCTTCAAGTTGTTTCTGACTTATGGTGACATGGGATTTGCTTGGCAAAATTTGTTCAGAAAGAGCTTTACCTTGCCTTCATTTGAGCCTGAGACAATGTGACTTGCCCAAGGTCTTGTCCACTCAGTATAGGCTCACTGAGAGGTGACTGGCACAGCCCACAGATGAACTAAACCCAGGAGTAGCCAAACAGCAGATAAACTACACAGCAGAATAGGGCTTGAAAAATAAAGGCTTTGGCTAGCAGGCTTTATCATTGCTCTGACCACTTTCACCCACAATAAGAAGACTTACAAGCGGCAAGATCCTTCTAATAATATCTGAAGGCTTTATCTTCAGTTCCAGTACAAAACAAACACAAAATATATACAGCAAACCTCAACACCAACCTACAATACTAACCTTCACAGAGTGTATCTTTATAGGAGTGTTTGATGAGTCACCTTCTGCCTAGCTACAGCTGTGCACACACCCATTTCAGCTGTGCTGTCAGAGTGGTATGTTGCTCCAACATTTTCTCTCTGCACTTAAAGGGATATTATCCTGACAAGTCTTACACCTTCATAAGTCACTTAGAGAATGTCAACCTTGGTTTCATGCAGGCTTTGTTTCTCTGTAATGTACCGTAGGCCTTGCAAATGTGCAGATTTTGCAGTCAGGCTGTGCTTAGTCTTGCCATGAGCCTTGGGAAGTACAAAAAATATATTTTCCCTTCTAAGAAATACAAACCCAACAGAATTCTTTTCCAGCCCTACTAGGTGGTGCTGACTTGTAGCTATCTATACAGCAAGATCCTTTCTAGATTAAACATGCTTAAAATTCTTTATTTTTTTAAGGCAAATTGTTATGGCCATTTTATAGACATAGGTATTTTAGAAACAAATATGGAAGAGGCCACAGCAGAATAAATAAACTGAGCTTCCAACAGGGCTGAAGGTAATCTTTAGGATCCTTAACATAAGAGCAGGGCTTTTACAAATACCCAGTTTTCACTAAGAAAATGTTAGAAGTTATGAAATGGGCATTTAAAGCCATCCCAGAAGTAGACTTCGAGTTAGGTGCATGTGGCGGTGAGCAGAACTAAAGAAAAAAGGAAACTTTATTATTATTTTACGTTATCATTATGGTTATCTCAAGTTAAAACATTCTAGGATATCCATTCTCTGGCCCCTTACTCAAAGTCAGTCCTTCTAAAATGGTCCTTAGAAATACGGATTTCTAAACTGAGCTATGTAATTCTGCATCATTATCATGAGTGTCCTTTGGGGCTTTGGAGTGATCCAAGCTTATTAATTTTAGACTTCCCAAGAAATCCATTTTTGCTATGGTCATTTCATCAGAGACTAGTAAATCAGTTTCATAGCTATGTCACAATCTGTTCCCACATCCCCCTCACACTGCCTTCTTCTTCTTGAGGGGAACATGAACTGCGAGGCATTTGGCAAGCTCTTGTTTTCAGATTTCCCTCCCTCCCCACAAAGAAATGGAAGGCCCACCTCAACTGGCTGCTTACTTATTGCTTTCAGAGAGCCAAATTCCTAAAAACAGTTGCCTCAGAGAAAGCATATGACTACAAATTATTTTCTACAGCAGCCAGAACTACAGTTGCATAACACTTTCTTGGCTGTTGAGCTTGTGGCGTTTTTTCATTCCATCCATCTTAAACTGTATCCTTTGTTTTCTGAAGAAGGCACTTTATTTCTGGGAAAGAAGAGACCTTTGGGAAGTTAATATATAAGAGGAGAGCATCATCAGTGAGAGCTATTATTATTTGGTTAAATACAAGTAGTTAGAATCCCAGCTGAGGAAAAAAATGTGCTTTAAATCCCTCCCACTCTATTTAATTGTAAAATAAAATGGCTAGAGCACAAGTGTGCCTAGTGGATAGAATGCTGAATTTGGAATTACAGTAGTTCAAATTTCTTCTCAGCTATGAACTTGCTGGATGGTGTTTGAAAAGTTCTCAACAGAGCTGGATTAGCAATTGTTAGGTTTGCTCAGTTGTACATAGCTGAGTTGTTATTTTCCAGTTTCATTGCAGATGAACTGTTTTTCCCTTCTGCAAACCATGAAATCTGAATATTTGTCTGATCACTAATTATATTTGCATTTTGGTTGTCCTGCAAGGAGCTCAGCACATCATTTTAGCCTCACAACAATCCCCCCATGAGCCCCATAGCTAAGCAGAGATTTTAACCTGGGTTTACTATATGCAAATCAACCATGTCAACTAATGTACTAACCTGACTTCAGAAAAGATGGATGTCATTTGTTCAGAAGCATATTAAGGGCATTGCACTGAACTGTTTTCTGCTTTCTGGAGTATTATCTTTAATACAAGATAGTATTATGGATTACCAGTAGAGGACATGAGGTTCAGTATGGATTCACAAACTTGTTGCTCTGTGTGTGTGAGAGAGAGAATAAGAGTAAAGCAGGTAAACATTAACTTGTGCAGGCCTATTTTATTACATTAAAAACATGAATTGGCTTTACGGCAATTTAAGCTATCATTGTCATTGTCTGCTTTCAAGCTGTTTCCAACTTAGGGTAATGCTCTCACAGGGTTTTCTTGGCAGAATTTGTTCAGAGTGGAGTTGCCATTGTTTTCCTTTAAGGCTGAGAGACTGTGACTTGCCCAAGGTCACCCAGTGGTTTCCATGCCCTAGTGGAGATCTGAACTCTGTTCTCCAGAGTTGCTCAAACCACTACACCACTCTGGCTCTAAAGCTATCATGGCTTTTCCCAAAGAATCTTGGGAATTGTAGTTTGTTGAAGGTGCTGAGTTGCCTTTCCAAGGCCAAAATTCTCAGGGTTTCCTAGGAAGGTAGCATGACTGTTAAACTAATTTAAGTCTGATAGTATTACTTTGTTGGTTTACACTGCTAGCTCTTTATAGCCTATGTGCCATTCATACTCCCAGCTAATATGAAATGCCTATGCATGGGGTCAATTTTGTTTTCATAGAGAATGGGAAGTCTGAGTAGGCTGTACCTCAGCATGTTAAGCATGTGTAGTTGCTTGATTTTTCTCCCCACATAAAGGTGCTATACAATTCTAAGAATGTTATTATTTCATGGCACAAATTCCCATTTAAAGACAGCAGGAGCTATGCGATTTAAAGCTGTGAGAAGCTATTTGATCATTTACTCCTAATTTGCAAATTTATGAAGCAAATCCCTCGTACCTGGTGATTAGTCCCTTCAGGGGCAATTCCCATGCCATGAAAATAGAGACAATAATGTACACATACTGTAGCTTTCACTGTGTGAGCGCGGCAGAGCTCTCTGAGTCACAAAGACCAAAAATAATATGCCACATTTAAACATTGCTAGCTCTGTGATAGAAACTGACAAAAGCCAATAAAATTTAAAGTGTCCCTGTCAGAGACACTCTAAAATTAAACCTGCTAGACAGCTGTGTTTTGGCCAACAGGGGGTACTTGGTCATTTAATACACCAATGTCTTCATGCTTGTGTGGTTCTCCAGGAACTGGCAAGCTGTCAGAAGAGTCAAAGATGATCCTGACGGGTTCAAGCAGAACATCCAGTCAGGATTGTGATACCTTAATAGCCTCTGTAGCTACTGGAATGAAGCAGGAAGGAAGAGCATTAATGCCACAGTTAACTTTTCTCTTACACATATCCTCCAACTGTCCTGATTTGGCAGGGATACTCCTGATTAATTTTCCCACTTTCTAACCTGCTTTTAAAACAACCCAGTTTTTCTTTGTTCACCTTCCACTTTCCTCCTTTGTCATCAGCTTACTTCCATTGCTGCAAACTGAGGCCTCATCTACACTGACAGGAAAATCCAGCTTACCTTCTGGTTACCTTGGTCCACAGTGACCACAGGCTTGTCCACATGACTGCCACACGCACAGAGGTGAGTTTGGGAGCACTGTCCGCACAGTTCTCCCTTCTGAACTCACCCTAGTCCAATAAATCACAGTGTACGGGGCCACATGGCCATGACCACTCCAGTTTCCCTCCCTCCCCCCCCTGCAAGCATGCAAATGTATGTATGTCCACACCGCCTCTGCCTCTTATCCCATGGCTCAGAAGGCACATTGAACATCCTATTAAGTGGAGATAGGTGCAGCTAATGATATGAGTATGCTAGCATGTGCTTCTCTGAATAACTGCCGCATATGCAAAAACACACACACACACACACACAAAGGACCCACTTGAAACAAGGAAAGAAGCATTTCCTAGTGGGAAAGATCAGCTGAGTGCCTGGCCCAGGGAGCATCCTCCTGACTTCTTCCTCCCACCCGCCAAAATTTCCTCCCTTCAGTCCTACACTGATGGCACTATGGAACACAATACACACACACGCACACACACATGCACACATGTGCACGCACACACACACATCTGGATTTTCTGCTCAAATCCAAAGTAAATCTCAACTCTTTTTGGTCCAGATTAAAGCCCTGAGTTGCTGAAAAGACACAGATTTGAGACATATGTTGTCTGGACAGATTGCTGAGAAAATGTGGCCTACATTTGACCCATGTAGATAAGCCCTGAGTTCAATGTCAAAAGTAGTTTGCACTCCTTGAACTCAGCAGGGGGGGGAAGGAAAGGAGGGAGTGAAATCTTGCCCTTCCCAATAGACTCAGGCAAAAGCAAACTGCTGCAGTCTCTCCTAGCTTGTGTGTTCTTCTTCCTTAATAATTTTTGCCATCTTAACTACACTCTGATATTGCTTGGTCACATGTGTCCTGGTTTTCATCTCTGAAATGTTGCAGTGTATGAGAATTTGTCACATCAAACTGCCCCTTCCCCCTGGGAAGCCAAGGACAACTCTGTATGTTATCTACAATGGCAACTAGGTACAAAGAGAAAAGAATAAAAAGAAAGAGAACGCACAATGCCTGATACATGTTTTAAGAATTTTGATGTTCAACAAAAGAAACAATACGTTTCTAGATCTTATGGCTGTGAATATTCCAGATGTGTGGGTAATGCCTGGTAAAATCTGCAAAGACAAAAGAAAACCCAGGGCTTGTCTAGATGGGCTATTTACCCCATCTGGTTCCTGTCTTGGAGCCCTTCTGTCCTGTCTTGGGAGCCATCCAGGAGCAAGTTAGCGGAGAAGTCCACTGGATGGGTGAAACAGAAGTTGACCAGGTAGCATGTGTTATCAGAGTCAAGGTAGTCCAGGTTAGTAGGGTAAGGCAGTACAGTAGGATCCCTGTATCCACTGATTCATTTATCCACAGGACACAAAACAGCACACCTACCATAGAGTCTTCCTAGAATATATGTGTCCTCTAGCCATTTTCTAGGTCCTCCAAGGCAACTCTATGGTATTTTAATTCGGAAGTCCCATTATTTTCAATGGTGTTCGCTATTATCCGTGGGTTTTGGTATCCATGCCCCTCCTCAGAACCAATCCCCAGTGGATACGGGGGTCCTAATGTAAATCTAAAGCATCAGTCCAAGGGAATATCCAGTAACGAGGTCAGTTCACAAAGCAGAGTTCAAAAGTCAAAGAAGCATCAACCAGGAATCAAGAGAAGAATGGTGCTTCCTCTGGAAAGGTTGGTTGTCAGCAACAACTGGCTGGGACTGAGGCAGGCATATTTATGTTCTGGAATCTTCTCTCAGCTGTTGCCTGATTGATGAGCATTTGTTATAAAGCCACTGGGAACATCACACACTCTCCAGTTCCTATCTGGGTTGGATTGCTGTCAATATGTTCTGGTTTATATCTGTGTTATGTGGCTCATGGGGGGGTATCCCTGTTTGTCTCCTGCATGGGCACATCCCTCCGCCCTTCCATTTCCCTGTCAGGATCTGCCTTTGGATCCTGAGAGCTAAGCCTGACATCCTCTTCATCTGTCTCATTGTCTGTCATAATCCAGACCAGGGGTCTGGGAGGGGGTTATGACACTTGCAATCCAAACAACAAAGGGCTTTTGCCCCATTTCACCCCCGGCCAGTCCTGATGATGCTTGGGGCAAAGACGGGGTAAAGCCCATTAAAGTGTTATATTTTAATACCCAGAAAAAAACACCTCATTTGAGAAAAACTGGATCATGTCTCATGGGAATGTAGGAGTCCATACTGGCATGCTGGCCCATATCTGTAGTCACTGCTGCTGCTTTCTGCATTGCATTCTCTGAAGCCAGGAAGAAGTCCTGCCATGTGTGATCAAGGCTGTCACATGCAGGGGGCCTTGATCACGTGCTGTGGGCCTCTTTCCTGGCTTCAGAGAGAGCGACATGGATGGCAGAGGAGGCAGCTGCCGGTATGGGCCAGAGAGTCCATGCGGACTTACTCCCATTTCATCCAGGTAACAGGAGGACAATGGGCCTGATCTGGGGCCAGAACATGCTGGTGGGAAGCCGGCCTATTCTGGCAGGTCTAGACAAGCCCTCATTAGCACATTGAAGGGAGAGTCAGCCAATTCTCTAATTCTGATGGACTGATATTTTACCTGTTCTCCAGAAGTGGGATTCAAGGTGCTTATGAAAACTGAGACAACACAGATTTTTTTTTAAAAAAAAATATAATACCAAATATGTAAAACAATTTAAAAGCTACCCATTAAAAAGTCAAGTAAGGACATACCCTTCAACATTTCACAGATGAAAACTGGGACACATGTGCCCAAGCAACATCAGAGTGGGGCCAAGATGGCAAATGTTATTAATAAGGAAGAACACACCGGCTAGGAGGGGTGCAGCAGTTTGCTTTTGCTTGAGTCTACTGGGAAAGGCAGAATTCTTCCCCTGCTTCTCTTCTCCCCCATGTTGAGTTAACTTGACAGCGAACTACTTTTGCACTTTGAACTCAGTTTGCAACAATTGTAGCAAGCTGAGGACAAAGGGGAGAAGTGGGAAGAGAAAGCAGAAACTGGAGCATTTTAAAAACAGCTGAAAAAGTGGGGAAACAGGTGGGACAGAAAGAGGGTATGTGATAGAAATAGTACACCATGTTATTAGAAGCCCTTCCTTTTTAAACCAGGGGTGGGCAGCTGTCAGAGGATATGGTGTCACAGGAGATTTTAGAGAACCAAACCCCCTGCAAAAATCCAATTTTAGCCCCTAGGTGCCCCCCCAATGCCCAGCCATTTTATGCCCGTTTCAGGCCTCTTTAAAAAAAAAAATTCCTCTTCTGGGTTTAAAATAGTCCATGGGACAAAAATGTGGTTAATAATGCCCCCAGGCCCCACCAGATGGTATTTGGTGGCATTTTCCTACCCCTGCAGGCCTTAAAAGCCACAAAAACAGACCTGGGGGCTCATGTAGCTGTCAGACAACACTTTGCTCACCTCTGTTTTAAACAGCCGCTTCTCAGCAGTCTGTCAGGAAGAAATGTCTTCACCTGCTGATAGGACTACAATGGGGAAGTCAGTCCAGCCTCCTAAGTAAAGGAGTTCGAGAACCTGGGAGCAGCCCCTGGGAAGGCCCACTCTCACATTTCCACCAGACCTGCCAGTGCGGGTGGTAGATCCAAGTGAAGAGCCTCCCACCAAGATTTCAGAGTCCAGGCAGTCTTGTGTAGAAGGGTACAATAGTTTAGACAGCCTGGACTATCTACAGGTCATGAACAGCACTTTGAATTGTGCCTGGAAATGTATGGGCCACTGCCATGTGCTCCCCGTAACCAGTCCCAGTCAAAAGTCTGGCTGCAGCGCTTTCTGTCTGCTGGAGTTTATGAGTGCTTTAGAAAAACAGCCTTGTGTAGGAGTGTGTTGTGGTAATCTAATTGGGATGTAACAAAGGTTTATGTCACTGGGATCAGATCAAATATCTGCAGGAAGAGCTATGGCTGATACATGGGCTTTAACTGTGCAAATGTACACCTAGCCACCACAGAAGCCTGGACGCCCAGGCTCAGATCTGAATCTAGGAGCACACACTAAACTTCAAACCTGTGTCTTCAGAGGGAATGTAGCCCCATAGGCTGGATCCCTATTCCTCATCTGCCTTTTGACTGACTGGGAGCAGCTCTGCCTTCTCTGTATTTAGGTTCCGTTTGTCCACCTCATCCAATCCATACCTGATGTCAGAACTTGGTTTAGAACAGGAACTGGTTCCTTGGATTTAGAAGGAAAGGAAAATTATTGCTGGGCATCTTGGCCATACGGGATATTCAGCTGGGAAGAAACACTTTTGGACAAGTGACAGAAAATGGTCAGTATTTCAAAGTCATTTGTTGCCTTTTGGTCTGCTGTTGCTGCTTTGCTATATCTTTGTGGAGCCATTATCTTTCTTCTTTTTTTCCTCACTGTCTTTGGCTTTATCCACCAATACTGCCATTTAATCCAATTGGCTATGATGAGCCAAGTGATTTTTGTTGCGGAAAGTCTGTGGACATCTATGTCAGACGTGATTGGTATGACATCCTTGGTCAAATTGCATGGGTCATTACAGGAAATGGGATGAAACAGCAGTTTGTACAGAATGGCAACCATAAGGATGTGTTTGCAATCATGACTGAAAATCACCAAAATCAGGATACAGTGTCAGCATTCCTAAATACATAAATAAAATTAGTAAGGAATTTCACCTTAGCCCTAGTATTTTGTGCCCTTCCCAGATTAACCCACAAATATTTAAAAGGTATATATGTAAATATGCTTGACTGATTTCATATATATTTACACACAGAGAGAGAGAGCAGGAGTTTGGTTAGTATGGCATAGAATATTCTTCAGTTTTTTTATTGAAAGCCTAAGCAGAGCTGTAAGGGAAGACAAATTGGTTGATAACAGTTTCATCTATATGGGCCAGCATACACCAGCTCCCCACCAGTGTATCCTGCCCACAGATAAGGCCCATTCTTCTCCCATTACCTCCACGAAACAGGAGGGAGTCTAGCTGGGCATGCCAGATGCAGCCTCCCTTACTTCCAGAGAAGCTAGGAAGCTGGCTCATGTTGCAGGACTCCTTCTTGCTGTGGAAGAGCAATGGCAGACCAGCAGCTGCACTGATGGGCAGGCTTGCTAGAATGGGCTTCTGTGGTCATGCAAGACCCGATCCATTTTTTGCTGGTGGGAACAGATTAAAGCAGGTATTATTTTAAAAACTGTAACAGGATGTCTTTCCCCTGTCTTAGCCCCATCTTTGCCCCTGGGTTTGTGAGGGCTGCCCAGGGCCAAAACAGGGCAAAAGCCCTGCATTGTCAAGACTCCAGGGCTCTAAGAAAGAAGCAAGATGGGGTATATCACCAGTGTAGATAAGCCCAACATCTGTCTATCATCTATCTATTCATTCATACGGACATGCACATAAATACATGTCATTCAGAAGGGGAGCAGCCAAATCCACTGCAAAGTCCGTGTGTGTCATGTCCGGGGCTTCATCCGGATTTTAAAAAAAGCTCCGTATGACATGTGAATGTGCGATTGTCTGAATGCTTGCATTCGCACAAATACGAACAGGCAGTGTAGTCTGATTGGCTAGATGAGCAAGGGGGCAGGGCTAGCAAACAGGGAAAGTACCAGTGGCCGCCATGTTGAATGTTCAGCTACGTGAGGGTCTGGTAAGTCAATAACACAGCGATCTTATACTCTTTCTTTCTTTCTTTCTTTCTTTCTTTTTTGTAAATACTGTACAAACTATTGCTTGTGCACATCATGGGAAACTTTTAATTTTTTTTATTTTTTATTATTATTATTCTTTTTTTTTTTTTTTGGCAGCAGCAGATTTAAAATCGTGAGTAAATCACTCACAGCCACCATCTTGGCTAGGGGATCATGCGGAGTTTAAGGGGGCTCTCTTGACCATGGAGACAGGTTGCATCATTGCAAATGTCTGCTTTTTCAGACATGTTTGTATTCCCCCTCCATATAGACAAAATCTATCTATCTATCTATCTATCTATCTATCTATCTATCTATCTATCTATGCTCTCCTAGTTAAATGAATGGAAGAAGGAAACATATAATATGAAAATGAGGATGGAGCAATCTTGTTTTCTGCTGCTCCAGAGACTAGGACATGGAACAATGGACTCAAATTACAGGAAAAGAGATTCCACCTAAACACTAGGAAGAACTTCCTGGTGAGAAGAGCTGTTTGGCAGTGGAATTCATGGTGTCTGAGTGTGGTGGAGTCTCCTTCTTTGGAGGTTTGTAAACAGAAGCTGGATGGCCATCTGCCAGGAATGCTTTGATTGTGTATTCCTGTAGGGCAGGTGGTTGGACTAGATGGCCCTAGTGGTTTCTTCCAGCTCTATGATTCTATGAATATTGTCAGCAACTTTCTGGATATGCTCCCCCTGGGCAAAAAGGAGATTCTTCATAATTTGATTATCCATTCCTCATTTGCAAATTTATCATGCAAATCCCCCATACCTGGTGATTCAGGACTTTATCAGACCTAACCCCCATTAATGTTCCTGTCCCACCAAAGCTGAAAGCGAACTTGTCCCGACAAAAGAAATACCCCACACACATATCAGACCTACCTTACACAGTGCGAAAAGGCAGCAGTAATGGAGCATGAATGGAGCTCTGTTTACTTCTGGGTTCCAGATCTTGGGGATTCTTGTGAGAAGATGCTTGCACAGCAAACTTGAAAAAAACAAACACAAAGACACAAAAAATTTACACACAATCACAGAAACACACTTTAAAAGTCCCAAGAACACCAGGGAGGTTCATAAAAAGAATGTCCCCTATCTGGCTGTCACAATCTCACCTGGAGGTATTCTGTCATTGACGCTGTATTCACATAAGCGCAATGACTCAAAGTTTCAAACACCAGGAATGCTGGCAACAAAGCACCACGGCAGATCTATTGACAGCTTGGCCCGTCAATGAAAAAGAATGGCTTTTGGACTTGACGTGATCACAAAAGGACAACATTGTCTGGTATGCACACCCTTTCGCGTTCATCAGGCGTCATTATGACACCATATTTGCCACATCTGATAAAGGCCTCAATCTCTCATGTCAGGAAAAAAAACATACATGTGTTGGTTGCATCTCCCACTATAAGAGCCCATGAATCCTAGTTGTTACAACCAAAAATTATTCATAAGAGGAGAATGTGTTGCAACTGGTTAGAGAATGTAGGCAAAGTGATTTCTTCCAACTCTTCAGGAAATGATAAAAGCAATAGCAGTGCACAAGGAGGGTTACTTCCATGTCTGTTAGACTGTTCAGACCATGTAAAAGAGGGGAAGACAAGAACTCAAGCACTTTCATTCAGTGAAATTGATTAATTTTGAAAAGATGTTGATTGATTTTGCTAAAATGCAACCATTTCTTTGCTTTCCCCCACTCCCTCCAATTCTCTGTGGAATTTTCCAAGCTGCATGATGTGGAATTCACCCATGGAACTCACTAGTCTCATGCAGCTGGCAACATTAGGGTGAAATTCTCCCAGCACGCCACAGGGAGGAGCTGATCTTTTCAGCTACATTGGACATTCCTTCTTCTGACACTGCATGATAGTTTAACACTTCAGAGTCTTCACGCCTATTACCAAAGAGGGAAATTCCACTGGCATAGTATTTCCCCACGGTTAATGCGTCTTGAAAGAAGTTCACTGTGACAACTTTTTCTGCAGGGCTGAATCCAGTTCTTCCTCATTGCTGAAACAAATATGGACTTCACCTGTTTGTAAGAAGAGATTTTTGTTGGCTCTGTGCCCTTATTCCACATTAGCATCTGTATGTGGCACTCAGTTTCGGCTGCCATGTGACTAGAAAGTATGAATGATTATGACTCTTTAATATGATGACTTCAGTGACACCAGACACTCATAACTCCATTAATCTGTGCAAGGATAGGATGATTTAGTTACTCAAATATACAGAAAATCCAAACTAGAATAATGGGAAGGAGAAGGGGGGATTCTCTTTGTTTCTTCATCTATGCAAAGTATTCTTACCTCAGTCTTCAGCTGCAAAAGGCTCTCTCAGAGCAGCTAAGAACAAGAAAAGCATCCCCGCCCTCAGGATTCTGATCTCAAAGGCATGACACAAAAAGAAAAGGGGTTAGGAGGGAGGAGTTGGGGGAAGCAATGACAGGTATGAGATGTTGGTTCCCAAGTTGGTTCCCAGTCACCAGTTGGGAATGGAAATAATTCAAGGAAAGGAGGAGCCAAACGTAGGTGGTCTCCTAGCTGTACCAGAGGAGTGCCCTGTTTCCCATCTTTTCCTTTGCTGTAGCCTAATGGGAGGGCTGCTCACAGAGGAGGGAGGGGGTTGGTTAGGTTAGGGTGATGGTAGCCCTACTTCCCTTTTTGCCCTCTGCCCTAGACTGAATTATAACCAAGGAATTCCAGTACTTTTCTTGTCAAATGGCCAACATGGTACAACCACTGTTAACATCATCCTGCAAAGGGGGAAAGTCCCCTTTTAATTATTCTAACCATTTATCCCTGTATTTCTCTTTCTAGGTCCTAGAGCAGGAGTGGACAATACATTGGTCTGATGTGTCCCCTGGCCAGTTTTTCAGGCTCTAGATTATCACCACCACTGAGGAGGAAATTGTTCACAACAAGAAAAAATATATTTCTACAAATCTCCCAGAGAAACAATTCCCCTCTAAAGCGAGATTTGCTTTACCAAACAGGTGCTTTTTAATGATTTTTTTTTTAAGAAAAACCAAGGTGAATTTCTGGTCATTTTGATTTTTTTTTTCTATTTCTATTTTTGTTTTCTATTTTCTTTTTCTTTTTTTAGATTGGGTATATGGTATAATAGCTCCACAGGGAGCATCCTCAGGCCCTTCAAAGTTGCCTACCCCTATAATCTAGAATTACCAATAATCGTGCCCCTTTGCTTTCAGGAGGTCTGTAGAAGAGAAAATTGTAGGAGGAATGAGTCTAAAAATAAAAATGTATTAAAAATTCCAGGGATCTAGCCCTTTTAAAAAGCAATAAAAATATCTTCTTTAAAAAGAAGTTTAAAAAATCATTTACTTTCAAATTCATGCAGAATGGCTTAAGAATGCTGAGACAAGCTCAATTAACATGGAAATGTATATTCAGAGGTCTGTGGTCTGTGATCACCCAGTTAAATTAGACTCATTACAAAAACAAAGGAGTCAGTTTAAAAATGCAAATCAAAAGTTTACTGAAGATATATCAATCTCAATCTACATACTAAAACAAACTTTAAAAAGAGTGTTCCTAACTAACTAGGAGGATTTAGGGTCGAAAGACTCACCCAGCCTTTAGCAGTAGAAGGCTACATGGTGATTTGAAAAGGCAAAGCATCATAGCAGCAGCATGACATCCATGGCTAGACTTCATAAGATGGCAAAGAAAAAGATGGCTACAGCCGCATGGAGACTCTAACTTAAAAGAGTCTCACAAAGAGCAATAAAATTTAAATTAGCTCATGTGTTGAATGACCCAGCACTCCAGTTGGCTGGAAGTGCCCAGTGAAATAAGAGACAGGGAGTTTGGGAGAACAGAAGCATGCAGGGAAAAATCCTAGACTTATCTTAGGATGTGAATGGGGTACACAAGATTGCTTTTACATTACAATAATTATTTCCTCACATACTACAAAAATACTGTAAAAAAAAAATCATTGTCTGTCCAGGTACATTGTCTGTCCAGGTACAAAACGTATCCGTGGGGAATACATTCCAAGACCTCCTGTGGATTCCTGAAACTGTGGATAAAGGGGAACCCTATAATTTTCAATGAGACGAACACTGGATATTGACCATAGAATCACATTGGAGGACCTAGATATGCCTAGAGAGAACTTTTTTTTTCTGCACATGGATAAGTGAAACCATGGATACCCAATCTATAGATACAAGGGTCAACTTGTATTACAAGCAGGGGAGATTTCTCATCCTTGACATCTGATTTTCGTGTCCATCCTCCATCAATAAAATCTGAACAAAACAAAGCAGGGCCAACTGGTGGTGATGCCAGTAGTGTCAATTATCATTGGGCTGCAATCTAAGTGTGAGTCCTGCCTAACCCGAGAAGGAGTATCGAGAGCTAGAGCTTCCCTGAATTTTTTATTTTTTATTTTTATTATTTATTTATTTATTTATTTATTTCGTGTTAGTGCTAGAGAGTACAGCAACTAAATCTGGCAGCTATGGTTGTCAAGTCTCAGTGCACAGACTGAAATTTCAGGGAACTGCTGCATTTCTCTGGGTCTCAAGGCAAGGAAACAAATCCCAGGGCGATCAGCACTGGAGGAAGGGAAGTTTGATTTTTGTGTATGAGGTGCTTTTAAAATTTTTAAAATTTGGTCACTCATCTTTATGACTCTCCAACTGCCCCCAGAGATCACTGGCTCAGCTTGAAGGTGTTTATGTGCACTTTGTGCTTGCACAAAGTTGACACACCAAAAAGCCAGAAGTGAGGGGAGGGGAATGGGGAGAGAGTTGGTGGATGAATGTAGTTGCACTCACTGTGCCATGTAGGGCAAGGCAGAATGCCAGTGTTGTGGCTCATGAGACTTACTGTTAAAGAAGCCCTGGCAAAAGGAACAGGACAAAGTTGGGCAAACTCTCTCCCCATTGGCTGTTGTGATGAGCCTTCCACAAATCCCAGCAGCAGTCTAGGGCCTAGAAAAACTTCCCAAATGTCACATATGCTGTAGGTGAGATATATGGGGTCTGAGGAGCAGGAAGACAACCCCAGAGCTCGCAAACAGAGAATTCTAAGTATCTAACCAAACTATAAATCCCAAGATTCTGTAGGGTGGAGCCATAACAAAGTGGCCTCATGCTACTATAAGTCTAGTGTAGATACCCTCCCGGTCTCATGAATGCTGTTCCAACCAATTCTTCTTTCAGTTCATTTGGTGGCAGTTGGAAACCATAATTCTTATAGTCTGTCACGAATTTTTGATAAAGTGATCAGAGGCTCCAGTGTTACGTAGGAAAAATAAATATGCCTCTATACACCGTTCATTATTTTAATGTCCATAACCTCTGTCTGACTATCATCCATCCATCTGCCCTTTAGTAAAACAGAGAAAAAGCAAAAGGTAGAAATTGTTTCTCCCTTCTACACTTACAAGAGTTTGGAAAAATTGCACACTGGCTGAGATTCTGGGAGCTGCTGTCCAAAAAGCAGCAACTGCTGATTTCCCCCCTCATAGCAATTCACACTCCCTCAGGCTCAGAGGAAGGCAAGGACAACCCCCCCCCCCTGAATAAATCTTGCAAAAAGAAACCAAACCCAATAATAGGTCCACCTTAGGGTCACCATAAGTCAGAAACGACTTGAAGGCAAACAAAAACCACAACAACAACCTGCAATGGTCATGTCAGTGGACAGTGAACACACTCCAGGGTTTAGTCCAGTATTCATAAGAGCTATCCAAAGTGCTGAACATTATCTTCCCAGATGTTCAGCACCATGGATAGCCCGCCTTATAGTTGGCCACCAGTCACCACTGCCTCCCTGAGTCACAGCTCCTGCTCCGTCATTCCTTTTCCTTTGTGTGCTGGGTGTGTGTGTTTGTGTTGATCTCATCCATCCACCCATCAATCAAAGCAGACATCTTAGTTTGTTATAGTTATATATTATCTTTCTTTTAAAGAGTTGAGATACATGGACCACCTCCTCCTCATTTTTATCCTGATTAATAACCTGAGCATAGGACTCCTGTGTAAATCCAAATATTTCCCTTCATTAAACTATGAAGACTACCCAGCTTGCAAAATGAGTGGTTTACATGTACCTATTCTATTTATTTTCTTACCAAACGCACACTCAACAAATGAAAAAATGATGAATTAAAAAGGCCAGAGGGAAAGGCCTGCTGAGTCCTCATGACAAAACAATTTCTCTACATTCTTATTCCATAGGAAAATAGATGAATTGCTTGTGATTGCTTTTTTCTTTAGAACCAAGTACAACTGCAGTGACTGGAACAATGGTCCCACAGCAATGCTAAAGAGCGTGGGGCTGTAATGAATGAGCCTTTCAAATTACATGTAGGTCACACCAGAATATTACAGCCCCTGTTTTAAATATATATAGCATTTATTATCTCAACAGTTCATTACATATTTGGTGGAAGCAGGGGCTTAAATAAAAATCCTCCATATTTCATTGGCACTTCAGCTAAGCTCAATGAAGCCAAAGACTAATGTATAAGTGTAAGATGGAACTGAGGTTGGCAGATCAGCAGACTCTGAAATTTTAGAACCAAACCATAGACCAGCAGGTGGGTCCTTGTGGTGTCACAGGGACAAGGCTGGCAAAGGTTGGGGGCAGGTGGAACTGTTTCTGTTTCGGTTGATATTGAAAAGGGGCACAAGGCAAAATCTGGGTAAAGCATAGTTAAGTATGTAATACAGAACACAGAGTCGCAGATGTGATGTTCCTCCCTATTTGTTCCTAATGACACAATGAGGCTAAGGACATGCAACCATCATCTCTCTCCCCATTATGCCCCCATGGTTCCTGGCTTTTTGGTATACCAGTTTTGCACACATATAAGGCCCTTTCATACCACACAATTATAATGCTATATTCCCCTTGAATCCCCTTGAACTGGAACCCAGGGGTCTATAATTTGGGGAGTTCTTTCTATAGCTCTCTGGCTGAGAATTTTAAATACCCCTCTACAAATTGTGATTGTATAGTATGAAAGGGCCCTGGCCAAAAACAGTTTTTTCATCCTGAGCCAGTGAGCCTTGACACCAGCTGGGAATGGGTGGAGAAGGTACCCAGGCTTTACGGGCACACACCTCTCCTCTCCCAGCAGTGCTCACTCTTAGATTTGCCTCCTGACCTGAAGAAGTGGGGAATACAGCAAATTCCTGAGGCTTCAGAGGCACTCAGTTCCTGAGGCACTCAGAAATTTTAAATACTCATGTCAGGCATGTCATCTTTTTCTTAGCTTGGAATCCTCTGGTCCCTTGGAAAGTGTCCAAGGTGGTCTTTAGAATACTGTATTGTGGACTTCCTTCTCTGGGGCAGGGGCTTCCTCACTGCAGGACAATGTATGACTCCAAAGGCAACTGGAAGGGCAGAACAAGAGAAGCCATGGATTCACAGGATTCCAAGCTCTCCTTTTCCCCTGAGTTGCCCTTAAATGGGATGAAAAAGTAGAGCTTGGAAACATTGTCCTTTTTTGGACTACAGTGCTCAGAATCCTACAGGCAATCCTGGCAGTTGTGGTCAAAAAAAGTATGGTAATATTTCCAAACTCTGCTCCTACCCCATCGGCACTCCCTCAACCTTCCTTTGATGCTGTGATTTGGCAAAGTATGGCCCAACACTATCATCTGCTACCTGTTCAAGGAGGTAGGGGATGATTGTGTTGGGCCATTTTTCTACCAGCTGAGTGGTAGACCAAAATGGGTTCACTCTGAAGCCTCAAAGAAATGCAAGTGGACAAAGGGGCAGTTTGCTTAGATTTTATCTTAGCAATCAAGAAACCCCTTTCTTTTAAAAAAATAATAATAATAATTTTATGGTCCCAAAATTCATATTATGTCAGTAGAAGAACAATAGAACATGTTTTAAAATATGGAAAACATGTTTAGAATAGCCTCTCCCAACCCCGTGCCTTCTGGATTATAACTCACATCTTCCTCAGATGGGCATGAGTATTTCGGACGGCTAGCTTACAGTTTCAAAAGCAATCATATATCACAATATCAATTGTATACTTTTGTTTCTAAAGATCAATAAAACATCAGTAATTTTGATAGTCTCTTTCACCTCCTAGCTTTACACTTCAATTTCAATTATGCTATTTACCATACTCTGCTCTACCAATCCTTTCATGTGGGCATTCTCAAATTATCCATGGAGTTTTTTGTCATTGCAATTAATCTGACTTCTTTTACTGCTGTCAGTACATAAAGGCTCAAACAATCTGGTACATAATATTAATTTACATCCAGATATTTATATATAAAGAAGCATGTCTATCACACACATATATATACAAAAAAATCCTTCTTTGATGGAATAAAAAGTGCTGAATAAGAAAGCAAGTCACAGGTAGGCAATTCAAAGTACTATAAACATGAAGAGGTGATGATAAGTCAAATGCTGTTTTTCTTTCCATGATTCTGTACATGGATTCTCAAATACACATCAGAATTCAATGGAATATATAGTGTTATATTTGTTTTGTTAAATATACAGTGGAATATATCCCATATTTATTTAGGCTGCTGGCAAAGGTGGCCCTACAGGAATGAAAATGAACTTGTCAGTACCAGGGCACCAGTTAGATGGTAGTTTTTGTCACAGGGAGTCCCGGTACTTCTTGATCCTGTATTCATCCCTCCCTGTTTACACAATTTTTGTCTCTGAACTGGATATCCCAGGAGATCCCGGGATCATTGTTTACACGGCATCACATCCTGTGATATGTACCTTCTCCCACTATATACTACCCCAGGTTTTTTTTTTGTTTACACGAGTTTACGGTTCTGGGATTTTTTTTTTTTTAGCTGTCAATCAAGGATGCAATTACTCGCTTTTTCACAACCTCAGTGACGTACTTCCTTTAGAGTTTTGCGCCACGAGTGATGCTATTGGCTGGCTCAAATGTTTGTTAAAGCTTCTGCATTGGGGATAAGGGGATGATTGAGTGTTGCATTGGGGATGAGGTGATGAGAGGATGAGGAGAGGAATGAGCAATCCGTGACCTAACATGGGGAGGAAGGAGCGTGGCTACACCCTTTGCTGTCAGTGGCTACACCCTTTGCTGTCCTTCCAAACTGAAAGAACACAATTTAAAGCCCATTGAAAGTAAGGAAGGAAGGGGTGCCCAGTGGCTATACCCTTTGCTGTCCTTCCGAATTGAAAGAACACCATTTAAAGCCCATTGAAAGTGAGGAAGGAAGTGGTGCTCAGTGGCTATACCCTTTGCTGTCCTTCCGAATTGAAAGAACACCATTTAAAGCCCATTGAAAGTGAGGATGCAAGCGTATGTGTGTGTGTGTGTATGAATGTGCGATCGTCTGCTCAGACAATGGCATTTTTTACTCTGCCTTTAAACAAATGGAGTGGATGCAGGCGGGTGTGTGTGTGTGTGTGTGGATGAATATGCGATCGTCTGCTCAGATGGTGGCATTATTTACTGTGCTTTTACACAAATGGAGTGGATGCAGGCAGGGAGGGATCGTCTGTGATCTCTTTACAATTTGCTTTCTCTTTAAAATTTAAACCAAGCATGCAGGGGAGGGATGGGTTAAAGTAGAAGTGTTCCCAGTGTAGAAATCCATTGAACAGGGTGATTTAATGCAGACACACACAATCTACTTGTAGCTGGAATGGAAGCCTTTGTTTTCATCTGGTGAGGCTGAATCTATTGAGCGGGTGACTGACCCCTCCTCTCTGAGCCTGCCCCGGTCACATATATTTCTGGTCATCACCAAGTACTGAGATATCTTGTCCCAGGGTATTTAGACGTACAATTTTCCAAATCTTCTTGTGACTTTTTTAAAAAAATGGACAAACCACAGGACTGAAAGTCCCGCAGGTTGCATGATAAAAGGTGGCCCCCCTTCCCAAAATCCTGTGCCTGACACAATGTACATGTAATGATGATGTCCCTGTGGTGTTATGCCCCTATGCAGCTTCTGTTACATCTGCTTTCCTTTTTATTGACAGCTTAAGCCATCAACAGATCGCCCATTCCGTTTCTGAAACGGAATCATGGGCGAGTGATAAGGTGCCCCATTCTGCTGGCGCAATGCCAGCCATGGTGGAGGTTCCTGCCAAACACTTCTGGGTGCGATCGGGACATCCGGGTAAGTGACATCCGTTTTTGAACCCTCCCTGGGTTACTTGTTATTTTTAAGTCTGTTTTTGTGCTTGCTGTCACTTTTTAAACTGTATTTTTGTTTTTATTTTTGAATTTCCCACATGCTTGTTCTCTCATGAAAATGGCCCGGGATTTCAAATAAGGAAGTGAATACAGCTCCATTTAAGCTGTACTCATTCTATGGCTGCCAAGGGGAGGGGGAAGACATGGCAAAGGTAGGTGCGATAATTTTTCGTTCTCATGCCTGCTGCCAAGGGGAGGGGGAAGACATGGCAAAGGTAGGTGCGATAATTTTTCGTTCTCAGGCCAATAATTTTTCGTTCTCATTTCGTTTCTCCTCTGTCTATGCCTGAAAATTGCAAGGTTGCTCTAAGTCTGCCAGTACTGTTTTATGTGTCTCTGTGTGAATACTGTCAAACCTCTGTATCCATAGGTTCTGTATCCACAGATTCAACTAACCACGTCTCAAAAATATTTGGGAATGGGGGATTCCAAAAAGCAAACCTTGCTGTTTACCATTTTATACAAGGAATGCCATTTTACTATTGTATATAATGTAACTTGAGCATCCATGGATTTTGGTATCCACAGGGGGTCCTGGAACCAAACCCCGGCAGATACCAAGGGCCCACTGTACCCAGCTTGGGCTCCATCTCCACTAATGCAGGGAGGTTTCATTTGAAAGCATAGGGACAGATAGCAGCCATCTGAGCTAAGCTTCAGGGCTGGTGTTTTAGATCATCCCCATAATTCCATGAAACTATCCCAGGAGTGACTTGAGCACTGCCTTTTTGCAGATAAGATTCAACTGGGAAAACATACAGGAGTCTGACTTGCTGATATTGTAAAATCAATAACTCCCTGTTGGGACTGTCTTTTCCTATGTATACAGACTCCTACATATGCAGATAAGCCTCTTGCTCTCCAAATTATATCTAAATAAACTTTAAGCTCACTGCAGCCTCATAAGACTTTAGAAATAAAAAAAAAGACTTTGTGCAAAAGTAACAATAACCAAATGATGTGTGTCTGATGTGGACTTAAGAGTGACTGCATATTTATGGAGTTCAATCAAACTTTCCATTTTACTAATTTGTTAATAGCACAAATCCCCTCTCTAAGTCTATGCAGAAGTTTTACTCCCTTATTTTTACCGTGATGTTTCATCAATTGTTGATGCTAATACAAAGTAATTGGATATATGTCAGTGGCTGATACCAAACAGCAAATGTTCACTGAATATTTAGAAAATGCACAGAAGACTTGGAGAATATTTTCCATCCACATCTGCAAAGGAGAAATGGACAGAGGGGAGAAAATTTATTTTGGATCTGTTCTTAGGGAAGAGGCACAATTGTTAAACAATTTTAAGCAATAATTTAGATTTTCACTTGACGTTAATGATCTCCCAGGTACAGCAATAAGAAGGTGAGAATGTACAGCTGTCTGTTCTGGAAATGCTGGAGACTTATAAGCAGAAATAAAATATGCAGTCAGATCAGCTGATATCCTCCATTTTAGACCATATTATTTATTATTTTTCTTAGGTTCTTTATATTGCTAATGGAGCTGCAAATGCAATAACCAAGAAGTCTTCACGTCCCCATCACAGGACCTGCTGCAAAAGCTATGTACCGCAAATCATGCCCTCTGAGTTTTCTGGATATTAATAATCCATGGGAAAACTTGGCTGTCCATGTGAGATAAAACAATCCCTTTATCTCATACATCTGGTGAACTTTGTGTTTATTCCACAAGTTGAAAAAAAATCCTAGTGTTGCATAAGAGCTGTGGGCATGAATATTTGATAACTAATCCTCCCATAAGTGTAACAAATCTGATGTGCCGCTGGAAGCCATTAGGCATTCTGTTTACTTCATAAGCATACATTTTTAGAAATCTATGGAGAGCCACAGTCTAAAGAGATTTGAATCTGGGTATTTATAATGCAGCTAAGGTTTAGAATGTAAATGATCTATTTCCCTGGGAGTTTAGCAAATGCTAGCATCCACTTGGTATATTTCTAAACTTAATTAATGATTTTTGCATTTGCATCATACTTGTAGGTGTGTGTGTTTAACAGATTGCTACTGCACACTCTTCACTCCATCACATTTGTGTATTGTAGGAATGTAGTTATTCCGAGTTTAGTACTAGACATCAGTACTAGCCCTGTATCTCTCCCCTCCCCTTAAACATTAATACCCTCAGTCACATGTAGTAAAACAAAATGTGTGGCATCATCACACATTGATTTTTCTCTACTTCACAAATGGCAGCCCATGAAATAGGCAGGAAAATTCTTGGCACAGTCATGTCACATCATGAGTTTTGTTTTACTAAACATTACTGTAGCGGAGGTGGGGGGATGAGATGAGGAACCGTTAATGAGCTTTGTTTCTGGTAGCTGCAAGCCATGGTTTCCATTAACATCTAGTTCTGGCCTGACATGTCAATGGGGGATCATGGTTTGTTTGTTTTTACAACTGAATTGTTGTAAAACAATTCAGGGATGGCCCTACCGTTGGACAGAGTGAGGCAGCCACCTGAGGGAGCAAGCTTTGAGTGTCATGAAAAGGCAGCAAACAGCTGGTTATTTGCTTTGAGGACCATCGCCTCCCAAAAATACTACTCTACGGTGAACTCGCCACGGGTCAGCGTGGGAGGGGCGCTCCAAAAAAGCGATACAAGGACTCCCTGAAACAACATCTCAGGCTTGGCCAGATTGATCACCAACGGTGGTCCGCCCTGGCCTCACATCGGGAGGCATGGAGACGCACTATCCACAATGCTGCAGCCTTATTTGAGAACTCACGACGAACAAGTCTTGAAGAGAAACGACAACGCAGAAAGAATCACAACCCAAAAACATCACCCAAGGAGACCTTCTGCTGCACTTTTTGCAACCGGACTTGTTTATCTCGGATTGGCCTTTTTAGTCATCAGCGCGCTTGCAGAAGGCGCGGGATGAGTCCTTCCTGAATCTTCGTTTGCGAAGAAAAGCCAGAGATTGCATTTTTACTGCTGCATGTAGAGGAAGAACTGTTCTGGAGATTGTCTTGACTCCTGTGCCAAAATACCTTGGGCAGCTGTGGGAAGTAAACACCCACACTGTGGTGACTGGGAAAGGGTGGCAAAACATACTGAGCTTGTCCTATGTTTGTTTGTTTGTTTGTTTGTTTGTTGCATTTGTATGCTGCCTTTCTCTCAGAATGAGACCCAAGGCTGTTCCCAAAGACAATAGTAAAAACAGTAAACCCAGATAAAACTGCATTAAAACATTTTAAAAACAGATACAGATAGATAAAATGTCCCAGTAAAAATCTTTCCTGCTTAGTTCCCCTATTTAGATGTTAAAAGTCTGCTTGAATAAAAATGTGTGTGTTGCTTAAACTGATTTGCCATATTTTAAGTGGCTAGCTTGACAACCCTCCTCCCAGGTTTCCAGACCAATCCAAATCATATTTTAATCTGACTGGCTGGCTGACCTGTTATCACTGTACGGTCTACGGGGTCTCTCACTGGCTTAAATCTCCCTAAGAAGAAGTATCTGGTCAACCAATCAAAACTTTTCTCTCTCCAAAATCTATGGGGTGAATAGTTTAGCCTTAGAAACATCTGGGTTGTACTTATCATATTTTTTAAAAGGAGTCTAGGGGGTTGTCTAGATGGTGGAAATAAGCCTAATAGAATTTGCAGAGAATACCTTTTGTCCCAATAAGATCCAACTAAGATTCACGATTTTCAGGAGGAGAGGGGGCAAAAACTCAGTTTACTGCACGGGAAAAGCCTTTGTGACTTTTCCCAAGGTTTTTTTAATAATGAGTGGAAATGCACATTACTGCTCATTTGGACCTCCAATTCGCATTGCAGTGCATTCTCAGCAAAGGCGGAAATGGAAAGCTGATTGGTCAGACATCATCATCATCATCATCATCATCATCATATTTATTTATACCCTGCCCCTCTGTTAAAACAATCGGGGCGGCTTACAAAAATTAAAATACAAATACAGATTAAAATCCCTAAACACCACCCACACCCACCCTCCCCCATAAAAAGATATTAAACCAATATAAATTAAAAACAACTAACCTAAAATCACATTAACAAAAACAATAAATAGCCAGCAGACTAAAAGAGGCCAGGAGCTCCTGAGGCTGGGATCTAATTAGGAAAGGCCTGCCGAAATAGATCCGTCTTTAGTGCTTTTTTAAAGCACATATGTGAGAGGGCAGGCTTGCGAGCAATTGAGTGGCCCAAAGAGCCATTTTGAAGTTTCACATTATCAATTGTGCACTTTTTTGCTGCTCTGAGGTGACCAAACAGCTTTTTTAAGCTGAAGGTCACACTTCCACACCTTTGATTTACAGTTAAAAACATACTGTGCAGCAGCAACAGCTTGTGGAAAATAATAATGCACAAGTAATTCACTCTCAGCCACCATCTTGATTCTCAGACATGGCTGCCGTGTGCACTTCAAACATGAATACCTTTGCATACCAGCAGTTTTGCCAAAGGACTGTGGAGACAAATAAATGCTGCTGCAAATTCGTGTTAATGCACAGCAATCCACACTATATCTTCTCATCTAGACAAGCCCCTAGTTGTATCCAGTTATTCATTCTGCTGCTTTTATTTAAAAGTTTATTAATGTAAAATATTTTGACATAGTTAGGAACATAATAGCACAGTAAAAACAATAACCAGCAGCTCAACATCATTACAGCAGTGGTGACTGGAATTAGGAATTCCTAAGACACAATCAGTTACCTAATATGCAGCCTCTGCCTGAACCTCCATGATTGCTTCTTCTTTTGTCATTTGACTTACTAGTACTCTGTTGTAAACAGTGGAATATCCAAATATAGAAAAAGATGTTTTAAGACAATACACTTCACTGCACCAGGAACAAGTTGACAGTTTGAATGAGCCCAAAGTGGATGATGCTCAAGTCTGCATCATCTTTTGTAAAAGGGTCTAGATGTCTTAGCAGAAAGCAAGCTAAACATGAGTGAGCAGTGTGATGTGGTTGCCAAAAAAGCCAATGCAGTTCTATCAACAGGATTATAGTATCCAGATCAAGAGAAGTAATATTACTACACTGTTCTGCTTTGGTCAAACCTCACCTGGAATACTGTGTCTATCTCTGAGTACTACAGTTCAAGAGGGATGATGATAAGCTGGACCATATCCAGAAGAGAGAAGATGGTCAAAGATATGGAAACCAAGCCATATATGAAAAGACTTAGGGAGCTGGATATGTTTTACTGGGAAAAGAGAAGACTGAGATGTTACAATGTGTGTGTATGTACCTTCAAGTCACCTGCCAACTTATGGCAAGCCCATGAATTTCATAGGGTTTTCTTAAGTAAGGAATACTTGGGCGCTTTTGCCAGTTCCTTCCTCTAAAATATAGTCTACAGCACCTGGTATTTGTTGGTGGTCTCACATCCAAGTACTAACCAGGACTGACCCTGCTTAGCTTTCAAGATCAGATAGGGGACATTATCAGACATGGCAAAAATCACAGGATTATGATGTCACAGTAGTGCGAATGGGTCCCACTATTGCATTGTGTCTTTGCTTTCGCGTGGTTACAGTGTGCTCCAGCTATGAAAAAGATGTTTCTTCTAAGTCACAGGACAAGCTGTGAATAGATCTTCAGTATCACTTTTTTCGTGGTATTGATTGCATGTGAAAACACATCCCATTGTAATCACGAGATTACAGAGTGAATGCGTGGTCCTCAGCGAGAAAACGTCTAGGTGAGAACATAAAAACAAAGCACAGGATGCTCTTTTTATGAACTGTCCCATTTAGTTTGCACATTTGTAGGTTTGTTTCAGTGCTTGTGTGTTCATTTACTTTGTTAATTAAACTGTTTCTGGAGTTTAAGCATGCTTGTGTCTTCTCGCGAGAACTGCCGAAATCTCACCCATGCTAACTTGCAGAAGCAAACTCCCATTCTTAAAGCGCTAGTGGTTGTCATGCAATAATTCCATGATGGTTCTTTCGTGCAATTACAGCAATGTAAAATAATAAGTATAATAATGCCACAGTGTTTCCGCTATCCTCATTCGCAGAATGAGGATAGCGGAAACACTGTGGCATTATTACACTTATTATTACAGCATTTTTAGACACTAGTCTGATAATGTGAATTACAGCATTTTTAGACACTAGTCTGATAATGTCCAGGATCTGGGGCCTTTTAGTTATTTAGGCCATGTGTTTGTTATGATAACCATCTTTAAATATTTGAATGGATTGCGTGTAGAAAATGCAGCAAGCTTGTTTTCTGATGTTCTAGAAATTAGGGCACAAACCAATAGATTTAAATAACAAGAAAATAGTGGAATAGACTGCCCCAAAGGGTGGTGGACTCTCCTTCTTTGGATGTCTTTTGACAGAGGTTGAATGGCCATCTTTTCAGAGTGCTTTAGTTGGTATTCCTGCATGGCAGGGGGTTGGACTAGATGACCTTGCAGTCTCTTCATATGATTCTATGAAACAGGACATTTCCTTCTTTAGGGGCATAAAGGGGGAGAAGACAAACCAGGTGTGTTTTAAACTTATTGTGACATATTCCCTCCCATCTAGCTGACACCTGATCAATTGAGCAGCGGGGGCAAGTGGCTCTGGGGGCCGCACATGGAATGGGCAAGGGCAACATATGGAAAGCAACTTTAATATACACATTCAATTAAAAAAAAGCCATTAGCTTCTCTTTTTCACATTTACAGCCAGCAGGTGAATACATGTATATTCAATGGAAAAATGCCTTCTGCAACTTGGAAACATTATGTTGCCTTTCTTCTATGGTTGCATAGGAGGGAAATACGTGTGATGCTGTTATTGGCACCAATGACCATTTCCTATGGAGAGAGAGTTTCATAGGCCAGCTCCATTCTTTGTTTGGACAATTCAGTATTTGCTATCAAAATATAAAGAAAAACTACTTCTAGTGCAGCTTTGTCCATTGTTTTTTCTCCCTTTGGTGACTCATTCATAAAGCCGTCTTGGAGAGTATTGAAAGAAGGTATATTGATCTGAATGGTTGTCCCCAGCATCTGTAATGGATAAAGAGTCATTTCAAAATTAATGTACCATCACTACTTTCCTAAAGACAGACATCAGCCTTCTTTCCTTCCCAGTATCTTTGCAATAGTCAGGGCCAAACATGGCTGTCCATATGAGTGAGGAAGTGGTAGTGTCCTCCTAGGAATCCTGCCTCATTTTATTAGTCATTTTTTTCATCATTTCAGGTGGGAAGGTATTGCTGCACATAAAAATAAATGATTAATCTACGAGTTTCACGTAGCAATGATTGGGAAGAAATGTGTGTACCCATCCATATTCAACTAACAGCAGCAGCAAAGGCATGAACTCAGGCTCCTTTTAATTTAAGTCTCACTTAAAATTGTGGATTTTCCCTAAAATTGTAAAAATTCAAAACAAAATCCAACTAATATCTTAAAGTTAATCATTATATTACCAATATTGTAGGAGGCAGGGCTTTGCTGAGATACTATGAGGGCTGCTAGTCCAGAAAAGTACTTTAATGTTTATTTTATTTTATTTTATTAGACTATTTATACCCCACTCTTTAGCCACAAAGGCTCTCAGAGAGGCTTACAAATTGTTTTAACAATAGCACTTACACATCTACACCACTTTATAGAGCACTAGGGACTCTCTAAGAGGTTTCCAATGTGTGTTAGCTAATTGCCCCCACAAGCCGGGTACTTATTTTACTGACCTACATAAGGATGGAAGGCTGAGTGAACCTTGGAGCCCTGCGGGATAGAACTCACAACATTGTGGCTACAGTACTGGCGTTTAACCACTGTGCCACCAAGGGTCCAATTCTGTGAGTGTTGTCTTGAGGGGAATTACAGTGCTTTTGAATAACAAAATGTTTTCATATACAAAATTTGCATCTCCAAAAGAACATTTGTATAGCTTAAAATTAAAGTAAAGGAAAAGTTATGTTATTGTTAATTGGTGGCTAATAACAATATGAAAAAAATAAAATGAACAGTTCAAGCACCTCTAGAACCTCCAGCTTTGTTCATCTTTCTTTCCCTGCCAAAGACACCCACCCTGCTGAACCTATAGCTATTCTTCACAATATGTTAACTAATGATTCCAAGATGAAGGAAATCCTTCTAAAATATGAAGACTCTTTTATTAGAAAGCCTTGTGAAGTTGTGAATGTTATGATAAAGGGGGTATGCGATACATTCTCATACTTTGTTCACCTAAGTTCTTTCCCCCTTTCCCCTCTTCTTAAGGTTTCTTTTTAAAAGATGTTCTTCAGTGAACATAAACTTTAGTCAGAGTTCATGGTGCCTTTTGTATTTTGTGCTAGTGCTGTAAAATTCCAAATTCTGAGGATTCTGTTTTTTAATCACTGAATATGACAGTGAGGATCAAAGCACAACGAAAATGCATAGGTGTGTCGTAGCATATTGCATTAACACACACAAATTATACTCACATACCACTGTGTAGGGTCCCTCTTCCCTGAAAAAAAAAATCCTGTAGACACCTTTGAAGACCAGCCCTAACATTAGAGCAACCTCAGACAGCAAAAATGCTTGGACTTGGTCCCTGTTAACAGACACAGTCTACTGAGTGGTCAGAGATCAGGATTTCAAAATGTGTCAGCTGCTGATTTCCAGGTGTTGTGACTGAGTTTCTGTTATGACTTTACAACCAGTAGTTACTTGCTCCTTGTCACAAACTGTCATTATGAAAGGACCTAGGTCCTTTTCTACGGCATTAGGTACAGACAGGTGCTGGTACTGCAAAATTCCTTAGGCTAGTTTTATACTATAAAAAGACCGCTAGCTGATCCCAATAGTCATTACCAGTAGAGTTGAAAATGTCAAAAAATTTATTGGTCTGCTCATAAGACAATTTACACATCATGGGCACCAGGAATTTCTCCCCTAGCCAAATCAGTCCTCTTTAAGTACATGAACTTTGCAGGCATGCATACAAATATACAAGACAAGGCCAAGCACTGGCCCTGAGCCATAAACTAATGAGGAAACATTTTCCTTCTTTGCAGAGGCTATACCAACGTCACTCTTGGCTACAAGTAAAAGCATGACGAAGCTAACTTAGCACAAACATTTTCAGAAAACCCTGGGGTTTCTTTGTCTGTTTTGTTCCTACACTCATCATATAAAACCTATCTCAGAATGGCTGCTTGCTTTCTGGTCACACACATTCCTCTTTCCTTCATACTTCTGATGTTGGTAAGGTAAGGTATACACTAAAAATAGATTTGATTCACATCCGTTAGTTTACATGCATGCTGATAAAACTTAGGGAGAAAGTTATCGTATGTTTTATTTTAAGAAATAAATATGCTTCTTCACAGTGTTTTTCTAAACCCTCTCAAGATTTTGATTTGCTGTATTGCTGTATTTCCACCATGAATTTCCAGGTTATTTTACTGCCTCTGGTAAAATCTATTCTCTTTGATTCTCCCCGCCACCCTCCAAGGACCTGTGGTGGAAATTGTTTCTTTATCACTTCCCAGATACAGCTTCTAAACAAAACCCGTGAAGTAAATTATGAAGACTCTTCTGTTAAATGCCCTGATATTTTGGAGTTCATTCTCCCACCACTCAGACGGCTGGTAGTGATGGGAGCTGTAGCCCAACATCTCTGGAGGGCACCAAGTTGGACAAGGCTGCTCTAAAGCAAGTATGCTGTTAGCTAAAGGACACACAATGTTAAGCCGTTTGAAATGCCATTGATTTCAGTGGGAATGAGTTAAAACACATACTTAATTTACCCAAATAGAAAATATTTAAAAGTTCTTATCTTCAATTGATACTGTCCATTATTACTGGAATAACTTGTTTTATGAAGATGAAATTGAAACAATTTGTCCCTGAAAAGACAAGTCAGTGAGGACTAGTAACAACACTGCATCGTGTGTGTGTGTGTGTGTGTGTACCTTCAAGTCACCTGTTGACTTATGGCAACCCTATCAATTTAATAGGGTTTTCTTATAAGATTTTCACACTACACTGTTATAGTGTTACTATTCTACTTTAACTGGTCTGACTGCCTCCTGTGGAATTCTGCGATTTGTAGTTTAGTGAGGCCTAAGAGCTCTCTGGCTGAGACTTGTAAATGCCCCTCCCTAAACTGCAAATCCCAGGATTCCACAGGAGACAGCCATAGCAAATAAAGTGGAATAGTAACACTATAACAATGTAGTGTGAAAATCTCCTTAGGCAAGGAATACTCAGAGTTGGTTTTGCCAATTTGTATGCCTGTACATAACCATTAAGACTCCTATAATACAAATAACTTCGCAGATTAAACTAAAAAAAACACAGTCATATTATATTATAAAATACCTGGTTTTTACACACATTTATATGATTAGAAAAAGTAAGAGAAGTACAAGGAATGCTAATCCTAAAGTATTGGGATCCCAGAAAAAGAATTATGGAAACAACAGGAGATTGAAATGTTCCCCGCTTCTGTCTGAAAGCAATGGTAATCTTGGAGCCCTAAAACTCCAACATGTTTTGAGCAAGGTTGCTTGCTTGAATACTTTTGTGTGTGTGAGAGAGAGAGAGAAACAAACTCAGGCTTTCCATTTCCAACTGCTTGTAAGTTTGCTTCACACTCTTTAAGCCCAAGAGGAGGGCAATGACAAATCTTCTCTGAATAAATCTTGTCAAGAAAACCTTGTGATAGGTCCACCTTAGGGATGACATCAATCAGAAGTGACTTGAAGGTACACAACAACAAATGCACACAGACATACACACACACACCATTTACTTCAGTGAGATTTAAGTTGCCAAACATTTCTGCAAATAGAACCCAATCACACATTACCTTGACAGAGGTGATAAAGTCTACCACGTACAGAATTCTGTACCACTTACAATTTCAGGCTGCAGATAAGGTATTAACCTTGGTACATAGTTTTATGCTACATGGGGAGTTTTTACATAGGAAATTGTTGAAAAAATGTGAGCCCCCTCCTACCATCTGAAGTGGTATAATGCAGAAGGCTACTGTCTCATTCTGTGTAATGGGTGGATGGGGTATCCATCTGGAATTCTGCCTTTAAGTCATTTCCAACTTATGGCAACTCTATCGCGGAGTTTCCTTGGCAAGATTTGTTCAGAGGTGGGTTGCCTTTGCCTTCCTCTGAGGCTGAGAGAATGTGACTTGCCCAAAGTCATCCAGTGGGTTTCCATGACCAAGCAGGGATTTGAACCCTGGTCTCCAGAGTCGTAGCCCAATATTCAAACCACCCCACCACATTGGCTCCCCTGTACACCCATTGGAAATTGGGATGGGAAGATTCAATTCACTGGTCATTGCAGACACACTGGTCCCATCTCACACCTTAGCTGTTGGGATAAAGAGATTTACATTGCAACAAAATGGCAGTCAGTTCCAGACAGTTCTGCCTCATTTGTCATTTAAAGGCCTTATAATTTTGCATGTACCCCTGCCTTGCTTCATAGATTCCTGAAGGAGTAGAGTTGGTCAGTGCAATATAGCACTGGCTTTAGTTCAGACATTTGCTTAGTTGTGCCAAAAAGCAACAGCTGTGTAGAGTGAAGCACTGAATCAGACTCGAATGCCTAATGAGTTCACAGACATTTCTGTATCCAATACAATACTTAGTGCATGGCTGTTGTTGTTATGTGCCTTCAAGTTGTTTCTGACGTATGGTTAGCCTAAGGCACATGAGGTTTCCTGTGGCTGAGAGTGTGTGACTTGACCAAAGTCACCCAATGGATTTTCATAGCCCAGCAGGGATTCGAACCCTGCTCTCCAGAATTGTAGTCAAACACTCAAATCACAACTACAGTTACATAAAAAGGGTCTAGTACTAAAACATTTTAAGAAATTAACAATTGTACAGCCAGGATTATAAAAATGACACAAAACAAAATCATATCCTTATAGATCATAAGGTGTGCCTTTCCTTTTTATTGTGCTGAAGACCAGCAAGTAGGTTTACAGTGCAAATGATGGAGAAAGGTACAAACATTCAGCCTCAATCTTTCTAAATGGCATATTACCACTTTCTGACAGACCACAGCAAGACATCCATTTCATGACTTGCATTTTACTTCAGACAGAGAGAAAAAGAGGGCTAGGCTGCAACTCTTTTCATTTCTAACATTTAATTTGGTAACAGGAAACATGTATTTTCCCTGTGTGCTTGACATTTTGTAAGGAGTGTGTTTTACTAAAATTGCTGTCTGTTTTCCATTATCACAACTATGTTAAGTGCCCTTCTAATGAAAATTACTACGGTATTCTAGTTGAAAACTGTAGCTATATTATCTACACCACCATCCTTCTAAATTATTGTCCTGTTTCATATAGAACAAAAATCATTGCACCAAAGAACAAATTTTGATTTTAATGGATTGTTTTGGGCACATGATTGAAGGCTCTATGTTTCCCTGGAATCCACTCTGGTTTTCCATTGAGTTCTTCCCTAATTTTATCTTCAAGCACTTAAACAAGTCTACTTGTTTCAAATATCAGTATGCTATGGTGTAGTGGTTTGGCTGTTGGACTAGGACCCTGGAGACCAGGATTTGAATTCCCACTAGGCCATGGAAACCCACTGGGTGATCTTGGGCAAGTCAGCCTCTCTCAGCCTCAGAGGAAGGCAAAGGCAAACCCCCCTATGAACAAATCTTGCTGAGAGAACCTTGTGATATGATTGCCTTAAGGTCACCATAAGTCAGAAATAACTTGATGGCACATAAAAACAACAAACACTACATTGTTGTAGCACTATACTGTATTCCACTTTAACTGCCATGATAACATTGTAAGGAATCCTGGGATTTCCAGTTTAGGAAGGGGTAATTAGAATGCACAGCCAGAGAGGTCTTGGGCCTCACTAAACTACAAAACACAGAATTTCACAGACTGTTGCCATGACTTAGATGCATCTTCACAGAAACAGATGGGGAAGTTTATCTAAACTGTGTCACTAAATGGTTCTAAGCTTCTTCTCTTATAGCAATCTGTAGATATTCTAATTTTCTTCTTCTAATGCTTTATTATTCTCATAGTACAATCCATCTATAACTAATGCCTCTATATGGACAGCAGATAGCTGGATAAATGCAGGCTTGTTGTTGTGTGTGCCTTCAACTTGTTTCTGACTATGGTGACCCTAAGGCAAACCTATCACAGGGTTTTCTGAGGCTGAGAGTGTGTGACTTGCCCAAGGAGAGTGTGTGACTTGCCCAGTGGGTTTTCATGGCTGAGCGGGGGGATTCGAACCCTGGTCTCCAGAGTCATGGTCTTAACTCAGTAGCATTTCAATGAATGTAAGCTAGATACATTGAAACTCTACAGACCCTGTTGTGGAACTTGTTGACATGGATACTTGGAAAGAAAAGAAAAAACCAAAAACCACCCACCCACTATCAAACAACATTGCTATAAAATACAGCAAAGGGGGCTTAACATTCATATATCATGTACATACTGGAACAGATGTAAGAAAAGATAATTTTTGGAAGAGAGCTAAAGTTAAGAGGAATTTTAGCCTCGTGAAGAGAAATGGATCTCAGAGAGATAAAACAGAAATGAGCAGAAAACAAGAACCTGTTTTCCAGACAGCTGATTAAACATCACTAGAGGAAAATCAGGTTGTGTTAGAATTGTGCAGAAGGCAAATCAGGGTCACTAACAGATCTTCCCTAGTTGATTTACAGAGGCCCCTAAGGGTTTCTGACTCTTGATTTCCAATAATAGTGGCAGCTAAAAAACTTCCCATGCCTTGGACTGTGAAAAGGAACAAAACAATAGTCATGATTTTCATTTTCATGCAGGGGTTAACCAGGTACCTATAGGGAAATTTATACACAGGATATGATTAAGTGCAGCAATACTTTCCTGCTTTGTTCCCCAACAACCAAAACCGAGAAGTAAACTTCCTCTGCTCCTTGAGGTGATATAGAGTAAGTAGTTATTGAGTAGCTTCATCCTCTATAAATTGGTCTAGTCCCACAAGTCTCAATTCTGCCCATCTCTGATGCTGATTTTTAAACAGGCTATGAAAGCAATTCCACTGGTTATTTTAACTAATTTTTTAAATCCCATTTTGCCATTGGGGGACATGGTACTGGGGTCAAGGACAGGCTGATCTGTGTTGTTAAGAACACAGTTTGCTTAGAGGCCTTCAGAACCTGACACATGCTTGTTAGTTCCCATACTCATGTACTCATGTACATCACTTGCTAAGTATAAAATCCACCTGTGATTTCTACATATGATGTACCATCACAGAACTAATGGTACAGTGAGGCATGTAATTATCAACTGATACTACCTGGAATGTGGTAGGTCATCAAGTAGCAATACATGCATGTATGTATATTCAATGGGCCCGACTCAATTTTATCATTAATTTAACCTATTATTGCAGTGTTGATCTTCTCCGTTCTTTGTGTGTTCATGGAATGCTTAGAACACCATGAGACAAAAATTATGTTAGGCTAGTTTCTTAATGTATCATGTTGTTGTTGTTGCTGCTGCTATTGTTATTTGCTGTCGAGTCAATTTTGACTTATGGCAACCCTTTGAAGGAGAGATCTCTTAAGATTCCCGGTCATGAACCACCCTGCAGAGGTCTTGCAAACTCAGGGCTGTGGCTTCCTTGACCAAATCAATCCACCTGTAGTATGGTCTCCCTTTTTTTCCTACTGCCTTCCACTTTGCCAAGCATCATCATCTTTTCCAATGACTCACATTGTCTCATGATATGTCCAAAGTATGACAGCCTCGTTTTAATCATCTTAATGTATTACTTACCCAGAAAGAGAACCACCCCTCTGGACCTTTCCCTAGTGACAGCATTTAGCAGTTTTCTGTCCCCCTCCCAAGATTAAAGGCTTTACATTTTGGACTTTTCCAGATGCTGTTTGCCTTAAATTCTATAACTGTTGTTGTGTGCCTTCAAGTTGTTTCCATTTTACGAATAACCTATCACAGGGTTTTCTGAGGCTGAGTGTGTGACTTGCCCAAGGTCACCCAGAGATTTTCATGGCTGAGTGGGCATTCAAACCCTGATCTCCAGAGTCATAGTCCAACACTCAAACCATCACACCATGCTGGCTCCTCTATAACTGTACCACCAACCATAAGTCTGATTACTAAGAGTGTCCATCACGTGAGGATATGGCTCCTGTAATGTTCCGAATCTGTTGCCTAGGAGGAGATACCATACACTGTTTCACAAAATATGACCTCCTCTGTTCAATTTGGAACCCTCCCAAATATGGAGACAACTTCTGAAACCTTTAGTTATAGCGTGACCTAAAACAACAGCTGGGAAAAAATAGCAGGGGGGAATTAAACAATTTACTTAGAACAATCTTACCTGGAACTCTCCTGAATATAAAAATGACTTATGAGACCTTTATTTATAGTGTGAGCTAAAACAGCCAAAGCGGGGGGAAGAGCGGACGGAACAATTTACAATAATAGCATTTGGCCATTTCCCCTCATAAATTGCAGGAAACCTATGGTTCTGTTTAAATGGTGAAAATAATCCTCCTAGAAATTGCATGGAAGGTGATCATGGCCCCATCTATATGAGGCGGGGGGCATACGATCTTCTCCAAAGAAATAGCAATTTGCAGCACTGGGACCTGTCTTAATGGTTAATAAAGCCTAAACTTTGCATGCCCCCGAGCCAAGATGGCAGCCACGAGTGAATTACTCACGCTTTTAAATCTGCTGCGATATACTTCGTATTTACAAAAGAAAAAAGAGTAAAGGAGAATAAAATATTGCCGTTTTATCAACTTATCAATCTCTCACATAGCTGAAAATTCAACATGGTGGCAGCAGGCACTTGCCCTGTTTGCAAGCCCCACCTCCATGCTCATCTGGGCAATCAGCTTGCACTGCCACGGCTTAATGCACAGTCACATCCTCTATGGAGCTTTTTAAAAACTCTGAAAAAAGCCTTGAAAGCTTCCCTGATGGAGTTTAATGTGGATTTTGGCTTCCCCCCTTCTGTATGAGATATATTGATGTGAATATCCATATAGAGAGATCACCTTCCATTTGAATTCCATTAGGATTATTTTCACCATTTGGACAGCCCCTGTCTAAATGGACATTCGTACCCATGCATCTCATTCAGAAGGAGGGCAAGCAAATCCACCATAAAGCTCCGAAGGGAAGCCTTCAGAGCTTTTCCTGGAGTTTTTAAAAAGCTCCACAGGTGATGTGAATGTCCAATCGTTAAGACAATCGCATTTGTGTTGCTGCGCTGAGGCAGCACAAGTTGATTGGTTTCTGTCCTGGGCCCAGTGCTAGTCAACATCTTTATCAATGACTTGGATGAGGGAATTAGGGGCACACTTATCAAATTTGCAGATGACACCAAATTAGGAGGAGTAGCTAATACCCTAGACGACAGGATCAACATTCAAAATGACCTGGATAGACTGGAGAGCTGGGCCAAAGCTAATAAAATGAAATTCAATACGGAGAAATGTAAGGTACTGCACTTAGGGCGGAAGAATGAAATGCATAGATATAGGATGGGGGAGACCTGGCTGAATGAGACTACGTGCGAAAGGGATCTAGGAGTCCTAGTATACCACAAGTTGAACATGAGTCAACAGTGTGATGCAGCAGCTAAAAAGGCCAATGCGATTTTGGGCTGCATCAATAGAAGTATAGTGTCTAGATCAAGGGAAGTAATAGTGCCACTCTATTCTGCCTTGGTCAGACCTCACCTAGAATACTGTGTCCAGTTCTGGGCACCACAATTCAAAAAGGATATTGACAAATTGGAGCGTGTCCAGAGGAGGGCAACTAAAATGGTGAAAGGTCTGGAAACGATGCCTTATGAGGAGAGACTTAGGGAGCTGGGTATGTTTAGCCTGGAAAAAGGATGGTTAAGAGGCGATATGATAGTCCTGTTTAAGTATTTGAAGGGATGTCACGCTGAGGATGGAGCAGGCTTGTTTTCTGCTGCTCCAGAGACTGGAACACGGAGCAATGGATGCAAGCTCCAGGAACAGAGATTCCACCTCAACATTAGGAGGAACTTTTTGACAGTAAGAGCTGTTCGGCAGTGGAACACACTCCCTCAGAGCGTGGTGGGGTCTCCTTCCTTGGAGGTCTTTAAACAGAGGCTGGATGGCCATCTGTCGGGGATGCTTTGATCGTGATTTCCTGCGTGGCAGGGGGTTGGACTGGATGGCCCTTGTGGTATGACTGGCCAGACAAGCACGGGGGCGGGGCTTGCTGATGGGGCAAGCGCCTGCAGCCGGCATTGTTTTCCACCGGGGACCCGGTAAGCGGGGAGGACTGTCTCATCTTCTTCTCCCTTCCCCAGTTCACCTCTCCATGCCGCTATCATCGTTGTCCCTGGGGACCAGGTAACGGAGGAAGGCTTCTCCCAGCGATTGCTAAGGTGATAAAATGGGGGGTGTCTTTCTCTTTTTTTTTCACTCAGGCAGCCATCTTGTGGCTAGAGGGCATTCAAAGTTTGAGGGGGCTGTAAAAGCGTTAAGACAAGTTTTAGCTGCTGCGACTTGTCTTTATGGTGGGGCACTTCAGTTTCTTGAGGGTCGTATGGACGAGCCCTCTGTTTCATCTTCACACTCTGAAACATGGAAAGAAAGACTGGAAGCCAAGACTGAAGACTTACCATCTGATCCTTCTCCTAGTGTGTCTATTATGAACCCTACACACATGCCATTATAATGATGCCAACCTTAAGAAGAACTGTAGAGCAAGTAATTTCATGGTTTAACACCAGGATTAAAAATACTAGGTACTAAGCAAGGCAGTCGTAGTAGTTTGAGCATTAAACTAGGACTCTGGGAAACCAGGATTTGAACCCTCGCTCCATCATGGAAACCTACTGGGAGGATTATTGCACAAGGGAAGGGAAGCAGCAGTGCACCCCGATAACAGTGCCTCCCGTCTTGCCTTATCACAAGACATCAATGTTCAACAGCTGTACTGTTCCCGTCCCATGGCAGATGGTGGTAAATGTGAGCTTTTTTCTAACTGAAAAAAAATAATAAATTAGAAAAAAGACTTGTGTTTCCCACTGTTCCCCACAGGACTAGAATGGAAGAACTGCTGTTGAACATCAATGTTGGGCAAGTCACACTTTCTCAGCCTCAGAGGAAGGCAGAGGCAAACCCCTTCTGAAGAAACGTTGCCAAGAAAACCCCACAAGTCTCCACAAGTCAGAAATGACATGAAGACATACAAGAAGAACAAAGTAAGGCACCAGGAGTTGTTAGCTTTCTACTAAAAACCTCCACTTCAGAACACCTGTGTCGAGGGCCTAATGTCTTCCAAATCATAGATCACAAACAGAAACCTGTGGTGAAAAATGGGGAACAATTAAGGTTGTATTGAAGAGCACCCCAGAAGACCTTATTATATGTTTTTCCCTTTGAGAAAAAGCCAGTACTTCATAGTGGTAAAAGTGCTGGACTAGCTCTGGGGAGACCTGGGTTCAAATCTCCACTCAACTATGAATCTTTGGCTCACTTTGGGCTCCTTGCATTCTCTCAGCCTAACCTACCTCACAGGGTTATTGTGAGAAAAAAGGGGGAAAGAGGAAAATAGAGGAAAGGCAGGATACACACACACACACACACACACAGAGAGATTTTTTATTTAAAAGAGAGAGAAAGATAGGTTTACTGAGATGGGTAAACTTGTTCATCTAATTTCACTTCTTCCCAAAACATCTCCATTCTTGGAGCAGCTTTCAGACAGTTTAAATTAAAAGTAGCAGGTACCAGGGAACAGATGATGGATAGGGTATGATTAATGTGTTGGTACTTGTGATTTTCTCCTCCTACTTCAAGCCACCATATTTCTCACTCCGTCAATCTGGTATGGTCCCTGCTGCTCCTGACTTCTGTTTCCCAGCAAAGTTTACCCCCCTCACTCTCAAAGTAGTCTAGCACTATGACGTTTACAGTGCAGTAACACTCTGAAAGGTGTGAATGGAAGTATTTTCAAGTAGATGTATATAGAGAAATCCTAGTCCACTTCATTAATGTGAAGAAGGCCTTGTGGAATTTCTCAAGCCTTTTGAACAAATTGAATTGTATTCAGAGCTTGGAAAAGTTACTTTTTTGGACTGTGACTTTTACAACCCCCTAGCCAAGATGGTCATTGGCGATGCTGGCTGGGAAAATTCTGTGAGTTGTAGTCTAAAAAAGGAACTTTTCCAGGATATTCTATCATATTGTGGAAATTATTCTTTTGTGATTATAAAGATAATGATTAATAATGAGTTTTTATGAAGAGGAGGACTGTCAAAAAGGAATAAAAGCAGCAGTCCCTTTATGACTATTAAAACATAGAACAGGTCTTGCAACAGGGCAAGTGTTTGCCTTTATGCAGGGTGAAAAAATGTTTACAGAAGTGTTTGGGCCTGTTTATTCAGAGCAGGAGCCAGCAATAAGTGTTGCAATCCTATGCATACATATCTGGGACTAATTCCTGCTGAACTCAGTAGGACTTACTTATTTCTGAAGAAGTAACTCTCCAGAGTCTCCTCCCCCCACCAAAAAAAAAAAAAAGAAAAGAAAAAGAAAAAGAAAAAGAAAAAGAAAAAGAAAAGAAAAGAAAGAGAACCTGGAGCCATTTAGAGGAATATACACACACTATATACCCTGGATCCAATTCCTCTAAATTGGCTCTAGCATTAGAGGAAAAACTCTGGAAGGTTATGTATTCAGAATTAAGTACATACAGCAAGCGTGTGTTTAAATTTAGATTATGATGTAATTATAAACCTGTTTTAGTCAATAATTAATATTATTGATGTCACTAGAGATGTGTTTATCATGAATACAGTATTGCATTTTTGCATACTATAATAATTTTCCAGTCATGTATTCAATGTAATTCAGTAATTCAATATATATGTATATATAGATGGTGATGATTAAAACCAAAGGGGACATTACAACAGAATGGGGAAGCTTTGGTTTCCCAGATATTTTGGACTACAACTCCCACAATCCCTAACCATTGCTCATGCTGAGTGGAACTGATATAAATGATATGCCAAAACATCTGGAGGGCCAGATGTTCTCAACTCCTGCCTTATGGTGTTAGCCTTCTAAAGCTGGCCTACCTTAAACTAAGCACCTCAGGCTGAGTCCTAACCTAAATATCAGCAGTACCTTCTTTTAAGGAAAAAAGAAGGCGGGCGGGGGGGGGGACAGCAGGGACATAGGTATACATTTAAAGGTTTTTTAAAAATTAAAACACTCAGAATGACTTCCTTGTTGGAGGCTGTGACTAAATTCAGGGGTGACAAGATGAAAGATTCCTCAGTTCTTTTCAGTTGTCTCCTTCCATATGTGCAGCCCATCATGATCAGTTGAAAGGACCCTCTCTCTGTGCCTTTTGTGATAGGCAGAAGTGTGATTGTTGCACATGTAGTAGGCACCTAAAATAGTTGCCTGTGTCACTCCTGCTCTGTGGCCAAATGGCGAATGAAGCTGACGTATCACTTGCAGGGATTTTTTTAAAAATGTGGTGCTGTAGACAAACTGTTGTCAATCACACTGAATATTGACAGAGGCAGGATATAAACCAACAAAAAAATGACGTGAATGCACATTTCCTGGGATGTGTGCAAAACCTTCTAGTTCTGCTTATGAGGGTTGTACCTGATCCAATGACCATTGAATATTGACATATACAGCATTTTAAGATGTATTCTATCCACACAGGACACTCCATAAAATAATCCAAAGTATAGTAAGGATATTCCTTTTTTTAAGTGCAGAATTAAATTAGCCAACTATATTAAAGATTCACATAAAGATTCACAATGAAAACAACTGGACCAAATAATCTTTCATATACTGGAAGCTTTCAGACAAGTTTACATAGCCTTAAAGCAAATGTGTCAGGTCCAATCTTCTGTGGTTAGTTTTCTGGTTGAGACGTTTACACAACCACTTTGAACAGACATAGCTATCTCATTCTTAGTTATATAATACTAGCAGCAAACAAGATGAGTAAATTGTTCACTACAACAACACACTGCAATTTTGTATAATTATTTAAAAATGGATTTTTCAACAGTTGAGATCATGGCTTGTAATACTATGCACAAAGCTGGCAATCATAATATAAATAATTCAACTATCCCATTTGCTGTGTCATGCAAGATGGCAAAGATGGGTGGGTAGGCAGGAAGGTAAGCATTTGAGACTACTGTAACCTGGCCCCAACTGCTGTCTCTTAAAACCAGATTAGAAGTTAAATAGCAAAACCTTAAGCTGGAATTCCTATATGCTTTATCTGGGAATGGACCTTGCTGAACACAATGCAGCTGACTTCTAGGGAAATATAATACATATATTTATTAATTAAAATATTTATATCCTGGCCTCTATCTAAAGATCTGAGGGTGGCATACAATAAAACCAACAGACTAATTTAATCAGTGTAAACATAAACTGATTTTTAAAGACTAAAAACATATTCACCATATAATTCCACCTTCAAACTTCTGTGAAGATGTCTCTGTGTGTGATTTTGAGCAAGTAAATAAAAGATTTTTATCCAGGTATGCAAATTTTAACTAGGAATGAGGTGAGGTATTTCTATCTCCTTTTCTATGCCCATTTTCTTTATATTTACAGTTGTTCCTTCACATTTGCTGGGGTTTGGTTCCAGACACGCCCCCCCCCCGTGAATACCCAAATCCATGAATACTCAAGTCCCATTATATGCAATGGCATAGCAAAATAGTGTCCCTTACATAAAATGGCATAATCAAGGTTTGCTTTTGGATTATTATTTTTAAAGAATATTTTCAAGCCATGAATACAGTACTTACATCTGTGAATGCCAAATCTGTGAATATGGAGGGACAACTGTATGTACTTTTCATATTGAGAGCCAGTGTGGTGTAGTGGTTCGAGCATTGGACTAAGACGCTGGAAACTAGGCTTTGAATCCCTGCTCTGCAATGGAAAGCCACTGGGTAATCTTGGGTAAGTCACACTCTCTCAGCCTCAGGGGAAGGCAAATGCAAACTCCCTCTGAAGAAATCTTGTCAAGAAAAGCTTATGACAGGTTTGCCTTAAGTGACTTGAAGGCATACAACAACAAACTTTTCATTTTAAAATAGTCTCTTGAGTCTAAATGTTACAAATAGACTAAAATGTAACTAGAGCCCATAATATTGATATATAATATTAAAATAAAAGCACATTTTATGGATAGACCCTGAAAGCCCTTCTGTAGCACAATGCAGTGTGCGAGGAGAGTTAAAGTTATAGTGACTGATATTTGCAATGGATAGACAGTACAGTTCAATTCTGCATTATGGAGGAGTTAAGCCTCATTCAGCTCAGTAGGTCTTACTTCCAAGTAACTGAGATGGGATGAAAGTCTTACTGGCTTTGGACCTTTGTTATTTGCCATGGCCATATAAGGAAGAAATGCAATAAATGTGTTTTTTTCAAGTTACATTTAAAATGCACAATGTTGCACTGTACATTCTTTAAATTTGCAAACCTATCTGTATTTTTTTTTTTTTTTTGCATTTAAGAAAAGACAGTATGCTGCTCCTGTGGGGCACTAATTCCAAAAGTAGGGCAACTACCAACACCCTATTACAGTGGTTCTTAACCTGGGGTGTGGGGACCTCCAAGTGTCAGCGATATCCTCACAGGGGGTCCATGAAGGCCAAGGGTCGGCGATAACCTCATAGGGGGTCCGTGAAGGTTGAAAGTTGCTTGGCCCACCTCCTCCCTGCAGTGGAGCAGCCATGCAACAGGAGCCAAAGCAAAGACTGGTTGGCTTGGCCTGTGCATTGCCATTCAACCTGCTCCAGCCACAAACTTGCAGGAAGCTGAAGAAAAGTCTTCCCTCCTCTCCAGTGCCTCTGAGGGAAGGTTTCATGGATGATGTAATGGCATTATTCTTATCAGGTGTTGTTGTTATTATTTTGGTTTTAAATCTTTAAGTCTTGAGAGTCCGCCTCAAGAAAAGATATTTAAAGGGAGTCCCTGGTAAAGAAAAGGGACCTATTAGCATCCCAGCAGCCTATGCAAGGTTTCAGGTACAGGAGAAGAACACCCTGTAAATTTTTTTTTTAAAAAATCCGTATTTTCCAAACAAGGAGACGGCATTCTGCTTCGCAAAGCACTGGTCCTGCTGGGGGAAGGACCCCCTTTCCCACCCCTCTCCGCCTTCAGAGACGACCTTCCAGCCTCCAGCTCTACAAACAGCTGATGGTGTCAAACCCAATCAAAGCCTGAACAGCCAAACCCCGGGCGAGGAGGGCCAAAGAAGGGGAGCCCAGCCTGGAGAAAGGGAGAGCGCAGCCAGCCTTGGGCGCCTCCCCTTCGCCTCTTTCCTTTCACGCCCACTTCCAACCCTGGAGAGGAGGAGGAGGAGGGGGGGGGCTTTTGCTTGGGGCTTTTGTCGCTTTCTCGGAAAACTTCCAGGGGCGAGAGGAGCAGCGCATACGCGGGAGGGGGGGTAAGTTCCCAACAGCTCCCTTGGTGAGGGGGTGGAGTGGGGAGGGCCCCCTTTGCGCGCCCCCCCAAAAGCACACCAGGCTGGGTAGGTGTGTGTGTGTGTGCGGGCGCGCATTTCTGGCGGCGGAGGCTTTCTCGGCATTCTTGCTGGGGAGGAGGAGGAGGAGGAGGAGGAGGGGATTAAGCCTTGAACGGGAAAACCCGGCGAGAGCTCCAGGAAGGGGGAGGAGGCAGCCAGGCAGGCGGGGTGGCGAGGAGCACACACAGCCCGCATGACCCGCCAGCAGCAACAAGGAGGAACCTCCGGGATCTCCGCGTCAGCAAGCAGCAGCCCCAGCCATGTCCATACAGGGGAGGGAGGGTGTGTGTGTGTGTATCTGCTCCAGGGAGGGACGGGCCTCTTCAGGGGGGCGTGCGACGGGCCTCTGGGCTGCCGAAAAACTCCCCTCTCCTTACTGAAGTTTGGTCCCCTCCCTCCCCACCAGGCAAACGTCTTGAAATGCTTTCGACCCCTCTGGTTATATAGGGCTGAAACCTTACCACCTCTCCATAGGGTTGCCAGGTTTTCAAAGCCGCGATCAGGATGGTACAGAAAAGATTTCACTTAACAGGATGTAAGGGAATCGAAGTGGGGAAGGAAATGAAAAAACAACACTTGTGGGGAGCGTAAGCAGGGAAGTCAAAATATGTGATTGAAGAACACTTAATCAGATGTTAAAATAGAACAAGGATTCATGAGATCTATGTGTATGAAGACGAACAACTACGAAAACTTTTATTCATTATTTATTATTATTTGGAATACATAAATAAATGCATTTTTTAGAAAAGCAGCAATAAGGGACAGTTAAGATCCATGACATGCAGGGAAATTGCCATGAATGAGTTTGTGTTCTCCCTGAATACCAAATAAAAGTATTGGTTTTCAGGTCCCCCACCTCTAAAATTGGCATATTGTCCACATTCATCAATTACACGAGGCACATATTTCAGTCTTTATGAAGGGCCCGCATGCCAAAATATAGGATTTTTTTTTTTGGCATCTTGTTCAATTTATATAAATTTATATAAATTCATAAGTTCAATGAATTAAAAAAAAGAAGAAAAGGAAAAAAAACTTACTGTCCTTTAAATAGGGGACAGTACTTATAATTAGGGACAGTACTTATAAGGGGCAAGCTTTCTGGCCCTCAAATAAGGGGCATTGCTTGGGATCCTGGCAACCCTCTCTCGCCAGCTTATTGAGACTATTATGTTGCCAGTTCTGAGAAATGTATGTGCCCTTATGGGCAATCTTTCATGTACTCAGTTGAGAATAAGACCTCTTGAACACATTTTTTAAAAAATGTATACATCCATTGTATTAACCAAAAGTTCTCAGAGCAGGGCATGGTTTGTTAAAAATATAAAAGTACACTATGAAATAAATAGATGTTATGTGCCTTGAAGTCAAGTCGAACTTAGGGTGACCCCATCACAAGAGTTTTCTTGACAAGATTTATTGGGAGGAAGTTGCCATTGTCTTAGGCTGGGATAATGTGACTTGCCCAACAGTAAGGAAGAAAAATATAAAAACCATGATAAAGCTGGCAGGAGATAATAAAACACTTTAGTATGTAAAACCAAATTAAAACCAGTCACAGGATAGATGGCCAAGAGCGTGGAAGCAGTTACAGTTTTAGAAGTCCAGGGAGAACAAAAAGGTCTTTACCAGGTTTGTTGTTGTCTACCTTCAAGTCATTTCCAACTTATGGTGATCCTAAGGTGACCCTATCATGGGGTTTTCTTGGCCAGATTTGTTCAAAAGGGGTTTGCCTTTGCCTTCTTTTGAGGCTGAGAGGATGTGATTTTTCCCGAAGGTCACCTAGTGTGTTTTCATGGCTGAGCAGGGATTCAAACCCTGGTCTTCAGAGTCGTGGTACAAAAAAGGTAACTGGACTTACTTCTGGGTAGATGTGCATACAATTGCACTGGTGAGCAAAGACAGCATTACAATGGCTGCAACAGGAGGGCTTCTACATTTGCAAAAACAGTATCTAATTGGACATTTACCCAGTTGACGTATTCTTTGAGGCAACAGAAAATGAGACACCTGGAAACACCTAGGATTTTAGAACATAGTTATGGCTGAAAAAATATTGAAAATAACAGTAGGGCCTTTCACTTCTCTGAAACCCCCCCCACACCATTTGAAACTCCTTAAACAGGTCCATTGCAGATCATAGAAATGAAAGGGGTTAACTGCATCAAGTGCCGTTAAGTTTTGTGTGGTACAGTAACTCCACTTTTTCCTGTGCCAAACCATCTACTTTTGGCTTGGCATTTCTATCATGGCTTCATACCATGAAGTTGGTTTCTAGGTCAGCTGGCCTGATTTGATCCAGCTTCACAATTTTGTTTATGTTTTTTGGTTCAACTGTTTGGTGCCAGCATTAATGCAAATATAGGCACCACACAGATAACTATCTGCATCTCCTCCCTCTCTATCCTTACTGTTAAACTTCTGATAAGTTGAATGACTTTATACCTGAGGCATTTCCAGGCAAGGTTCTTAGCATGCAATAGCCCTGCCTCATTCATGGAAATTTACAACAGTTGCAGAGAATGTAGGCTTCCTTTTAGAAATCTCCCCCCACCCCCACATCCAGCCACACCAAAATTTTGTTAAAAGAAAAGAAAAAAATGGAATGGTGCTTTTCCATTGGTCATGTTAGTACTTCATTATTTAGATTTGTATTAGACCCAGTCCTAAAGGCTCAAAGTCAGTGGCAATACAGTTTTTCTAATGTTTTAGACAGAGCTAGAATATTTCTTACCTGGGGAATCTCAGTTCCCGTTAGGAACCCCTTCACTAGGCTTTACCACCAGTGAGTGCTTCACTATTTCCCACATTTCCTCTTTGACTTGCATTTCCCCATGTTGTCAGGCTAGTAGTGTGTGTGTGGGGAATCTAGTATGAATTCTCATACATAAAGCCAGTGCTAGACAGAATGAAGATTGGGGTTAAATTAGCGCCTGCTTGTTGGTACCTTTCTTGTAAAGAATGCTGGCGTTTGATGTTACTCTACCAAGGCACTTACTTTCTCTGTAAGCAAGGTTTCACACATGTAAGAAAATACATGGGGCAGACTATGGGAACCCTATAAATAGCCAATGACTTTACCTGTTGGTCGGGGAAGGGCTTAATAATAAGACCAAGTGAGTCAGTTGGTGCTTAGCAAACAAAATGGACTCTCTTGGAACAATCTCTTCCAAGTGCCATTGAGTGCACAGAGGCTACTTGGAAGTCTTCTGGAGTTCCAAATGAGGAGGGCAAGATTTCAGCCTTAAGGAAGGGGAGCTGCCCCTTTGTGCAGGGGCCTGAGGAAAGACCAGCAGGGCTTCCCTCAAAGACAAGACTTCGCCTTCACAGCCTGGGATTAGGATTTTTTTTTTTTAATTGAAATAAGACCATTCTACTGATGACTAAAAAGGCCAATCCGAGATAAACAAGTCCGGTTGCAGAAAGCACAGCAGAAGGTCTCCTTCGGTGATGTTTCCGGGTTGTGATTCTTTCTGCGTTTTCGTTTCTCTTCAAGGCTTGTTTGGCGTGACTTCTCAAATAAGGCTGTAGCATTGTGGATAGTGCGTTTCCATGCCTCCCGATGTGAGGCCAGGGTGGACCATTGTTGGTGATGAATTTGGCCAAGCCTGAGATGTTGTTTCAGGGAATCCTTGTATCGCTTTTTTGGAGCGCCCCTCTTACGCTGACCCGTGGCGAGTTCACCATAGAGTACTATTTTTGGGAGGCGATGGTCCTCCATCCTAGAAATGTGCCCTGCCCAGCGCAGCTGTGTTCTCAGTATCATGGCCTCAGTGCTGGTGATCCTTGCTTGCTCAAGGACAGCAACATTCGTCACATAGTCAGCCCAGTGTGTATTTAGGATAAAAATAAAACTATCCTACCACTAATACATTTCCCCTCTTAATCTAAACACACTATAATCACTCTTTTTTTCTTTTCCAATGAACATTATATTTACACCTTTATACTAAAATTAAGAAGTTACACATTACAATTATGCATATTTGGAAATGAAAAAAAAATAATTAAAAAAATTAATACAAATAACAATACAAAAATAATACACAGCCTGGGTGGGAGTGGTGGCTGGGATCTTTCCGCGGGTGCAAAAGGGGAAGGAAGGAAGAAGAAAAGGGGTAGCGAAGGAATTCCCTCCCGGGGGCTTGGCTTTGCTCCTGGCCCTCCTCTGGCCGAGCTGGTGCGGAAGCAAGGAAACCCCCTTCGTGGCCCCTCCCTCCTCCCTCGGCCAAGCCCCGCCCCTCCTCCCCCGCCTCGGCAGCAGACAGGGGGAAGGGGGCGGGGCCCGGGAGACCCGATGACGTCACCCGGCCCGCTTCCTGCAATAGAAAGTGAGGGAAGGTAATGCAACCCCCCCGCCCGCCTTCCCCCAATTCTCCCCTCGGCTCCCCCCCCCAAGCAAGGCCCAGTCGCTTCCTCGACTCCCCCCCCCCGGTTACTAGAGGGGAAAGGGGCGCCCAGAGGGAGGGAGAGCAAAGGGGGAAGCAAGCAGCAGGGAGAGAAAGACCTGCCCAGCCCCCTTGTCTTCTACCCTCTCCCGGCCCCACTGAGCCCCCCATCCTAAGTTATGCCCCCATATACTCCTTATGCATAGCCGCCTCCTTCCTTTTAAACTCACAGACTCAGACACTACAACTCCCACCCCCCACCCCATGTCTGCCTGCCGCCCGCCCCCCACACTCCAACCCTTCTCTCCCCGACCAGCCCCGCGGGCCCCAAACCTTCTGGGTGGTGCCCACCTGGTGCCCTCCTTCACCGTCCAGTCTCAGCCCTTGGGGGTGGGTGGGTGGGTGAGAAGGTGGGGTTGGATGCTGGGGGAGGGGGGAAGTAGGTGGGTGGGTTTAGGTGGCAGCGTGTGTGTGTGTGTGTGCAAATCTCAAGTCTAAGGCGTGTGGTCCGATGGGAAAGGGTGCCTTGCTTCAGTGGCAGGTTGTGGGGAGAGGCCTCTTCAGAGTTGGCCCATGCATGACCTCTGTGTAGAAAGGGGGGTGGGTATTTGGAGTTGGGTTTAAAGAAGGGGAGGGTGGGGTGTAGCTTTGGGGTGTCCCTGAATGGAAGGGCCTGTGAGTGGGCTTCAGGGAAGTGACTGACTAGGAGTGGGTTTGTAGCTGGGGGAAGATGGGTGACCCGCCCAAGCTCTCTGGGCTGAGGAGGGGGGCTTTTCTTGGGGGGGTGTTTCTGAAGAGGAAGCCAGGCCCTGGATGTTGTTGTTGCTGGAGGAGGAAGGGTGTCCTGGAGCTGATGCCAGCCCCTGTGTGTGGGCAGGCAAGGGAAACTGACGCACATGGTGGTTTGTGGGACTTAAGGGTGGTGGGGGGTGTGGTGCGCGGGAAGGGAACTCCCTGGGTTGGACCGGGGCTGGGAGCGCGGTGGCTCCGAGGGGAGAGCCATGCATTGGTCCCCAAGGCCGCTGGAGCCTTCCCAGCCGGGGAGGGAGCCCAGGGGTGTGTGTGTGTGTTTGTGTGTGCGTGCATGTGGCAGAGCACGTGTCTCGGAGGAAGGCGAAGGGCCTAGGCTTAACCCCCAGCGTCTCCAGGCAGGGTTGGGAAAAAGGCTCTTGCTTGCAACCTTTTGGAGGGCCGCTGCCAGTCCGAAAGAGTTGTCGGTCCTAGTGGGAGCCATGGTCTAATCATTCCATAGACAGCATTGAAGGCGGCTTCCTCTATTCCGGTGGTAAAAAAGAAAACCCTGAAGTTGGCACTGTGGGCGGTGGTGCAGCAGCCCCCGGAGACTGGCACACAACCATGGGGCGCCGGGTTTGCTGGCCATCACAGCCCGGAGCAACCGGGCGGGCTGAGCAGATGTCCCCCCCCCCCCGAGACGGCTCTGGAGGTGAGGGGTCCCATGTGCTTCGGGCAGCCTCTCTGGCACAGCGGGCTTTGGCTGGGATAGGCGAGAGTTGCTCCGAGCGGGCTCTGCGTGGAGACTGTTGGTGTGCAAGTGGGGGTTGGGGGCGCTGCCGTGTTTGTGTGGCGGTGCGGAACCAGGTTGTGCTGCGGAGTCTCTCTTTCTCTCTCTCTCTGTGCATGGGAGAGACTGGGGGAGGCCCTGCTGAGGAAGCGGATTCTGGGGAGGGGGGTTTAGCGCCGGGTCAGGCTTGCGCTGGAGCTTGTCAGCGAAGGAGGATCCCAGACGTCGCCGCCTCTCCCGGCTGCTCCTCCACGCCAGCGCCGCCGCCATCAGCACCGAGCAGGTTGGCTGGAGGGGGGGCGAATCTGGGGGGAGGGCTGGCGGGAGCGCGCCCAGGCAGGCTGTGCAAACATCCCTGCTGGGCGGGAGAGGCGGCTGGAGGCCCCCCAGCCACCCCCCGGGCCGTCCCCGCGATGGGGGCAAGCAGGACCCATCACAAAGTCCCCTTTGAGAAAGCATGCGAGGGAGAGTCGGGGGATGGGTAGCGGCGAGGGGCCCGGAGAAGCCTGCCGGGCTGGGGCTGGGGTTGCTTGCCCTGCAAACCTGGCGAGCTTTTGGCATTGCATGGCATTGCATTGGCGTGCACGCGGCTGTTTACTCCGGCTTGCATGCGTTTGTAGTCTGCAAGGCAGGCAGGCAGGCATTGGCGCCGGGGTTGGGCTGTGGTTGTGGAGGTATCCCGACGGTCCCTCCCTCTCTCCCTCCTTTCTTCCCTCCCTCGGGTCGGTCCCGGTTTGCACTGGCTTCTCCTCCCCCTCCTGGCATGTGTGCTTTGCTTTGTTCGGCGCTGCGTTGCAGAGGGGTTTTCCCAAGCTCCTCCCTCTGTATTCATTCATGTTTTTCCCCTTTGCAACCGAGCTGCTGCTGCTGCTGCTTGGCAGGGGCTGCTCGCCGTCATTGCGTCTTCCTCCTCCCCACCCCACCTTCCCGTGGCGTTGTTTTGTGAACCAGAACCAGGGCTCACCCCCCAGCCCCGGCCCCACTCCTCTCACCCAGACACCCCCTTGCCACACGAACCCAATACACGGGAAAGAGATCCTTGATCTCTTCCTCTTGGAAAGGAGTGTTTGCCCGGCGCGCCTGGTGTGTGCTTTCCTGGAGTCCAAAAAAGAGAAGGGAAATCCTGCTGGTGGCCAACGGAAGTACTACTTTAAAAAGTGTAAATATTATGTAATGTGCTTTTTGTGTGTGGTATGGAAACATCCCTCAAGTATTGGTGTAGGTATGTCAGGTCTGGGGAATCCACACCGGCACAAATACTCCAGTTTGAAACGGGATTCTTTCCATAGCTCCTCTCTATCGAATCCTGGGATGTGTAGTTTTACAAGGTCTTTTGTCTTCTCTGACAGAGTGCTGGTGCCTCACCAAACTACACATCCCAGGATGCCATAGGAAGGAGCCATGCAAATAATCCAGGTTTTAAGGGGAGTATTTCTCTAGTGTCGATGCCCCTAGTTTGTGGCTGAAGAACGGGGTATAAATACCCAAATGAAAATGAATAGACCTAGTGCAAGCCAGTTTGGGGGCTTGCCCTGAAGAGCACTGGTAATTGGGATTTTTTTTGTGTGTGTGGGGGAATTGGGCTGTACTATTTCAGCTAGGTTGTTGTTAAGGTTTGTTCTAGTAGCAAACTTGATGGGCTTATGGTAAAGGGGAGAGCAGACTTACCCACATACAAGGTAGCAGTTACTGTTTTCCTGCATAGTATGGGCTGATCAGAAAATATGACTTTAAAAGAGGGAGAGGGAGAGGAATTTAAGAACCTTCTCCATGAGGGTTTTGTGCAAACCTCACCCAGGGAAGGGGCCATAAGAACAGAGTTAGGAAGCACTTGCACGGGATAAGAGTGGTGGGGGTTGGCCATCCAAAGCTATTTTTTCTCTCCCTTCAGCAAGAGAAGAGGGGGCAGGGTTTTCTGACAGCCTGGGGTGGTGGTGATCCCACCCTCTTTCTTGCTCAAGTTTTGCTCAGCTGCAAAAGCTACCACTTGGAAGAGGGTCTACAATACTTTTCAGAATTTTATTTATTTCACCCTCTGTACATCACTGCTGCACTTGGGAACTGCCCCCTGAGCTCTTGAAGATCTAAGCAAAGCACAAATATTTCATTTAAAATCCTGATATAAGATTTATACATTTGACTGTAAAAAAAGAGTAATTAAAACAAACTAGTATATTTTTAATATTTTGCATGTACGGGTATAACCTCAGTTAATGAAGTAGATGTGTTCCTGGGCATCACTTCTTTAGCAGAAGGTTTGGTACCAGGGACAGAAATAACTTGGAAAGAATAGGGACTGCCAAAAAAGAAAAAAGAGGAAGAGTAGTTTAACATGTTTAAAGAAACTTTTTACTGTATTCAGAACTAATATGCATCTGAAAAATGAAAGTACCAGATCAGTTGAACCTTGCATAAGTGAACAAACACATTTTGAACCTGTTAGAGACCACTCAAAGGCATCTTCCAAAATGCATTCAGGGATGCCCCCCTGCCCCCCCCCCAGCTTCCATGCTTGTTGTTTCCATTTTTGGTGGCCAGACTTACAGAGCTAAGCTTTTTTAACACGCAGGGGCGCTGGGGCAGGCTGATGAGGCAGGCTTATCTACTCTCCCTTTCTCTCTGTTTTGCTATTAACACAAGTTCAGTAAATACATGTGTACAGTACTTTGCCTGGTACAAGCAAGTGTATACAGCTACCATTCCTTCCCAGTTCAAACTTTTATGGCATTATTTGCTGCTGACATGTGGCTACAACCAGACACTGAAAGTCTGTGCTTCTCCAGCCCTCCTTCACCATCATGACAATGCTGATGCTGCTAAAAAAAACCTCCAGCTAGACAGAGAGCAAGGAGGAAAAGTGGGGGGTGGACATAAAAACATTTTGTAAAAACAAAACAAAACAAAAAACAGCAACCCACCATCATTCTCAGAAGCTTTGTTAGCTGCTCTACGCCTGTAGTTCTTTCCCTCTTTCTGAAGATTGGTTGCATAGGGAGGGAGTGGAAGTTAATGACAGTGATACTCTATTTGATCCAGGCATCCCTTATTTCTATCTGGTTATTTTCTTTAAGGTTGTTTGTTCAGATTGACTGTTTATAGCACAAGATAGTTTTAAAACAACAACTGAGAAATTCCTCAGCACTTCTGTCTGCCTAAGAGCTTCCATTTTCAGTTGATTACCTATCAATTGAGCATTGTTAGCTTTTTGCTGCATGGTCCTCAGAACCTAGTACAGCCAGCGCAGTGTGTAACAGAGCTCACACATTTTGTTTGAACCTCTGGTGGATCTTAATTCACTCTTTTTCTAGATTTTTATATAAGATTGATTGCTATGGGAGAAGATGTGTGGGTGAAAGACTGTTCTTTTATTTTCTTTTGCAAAACAATGGATACTTGTTTTAAGCAGGAAAAAGATGTACTACTAAGTAAATGTTTGCCCAGCTCGAAGTTATAAAACAAATGCATTCCCACTTTGTCTCAGTTGTTGGCTCATTTTTTCTAGAATTGCTGATAGGGACTACTGTAGGCAGAAGTTTTGCAGATGTAGCTTCCCTGTTACAAAGATGTGATAGAGAAAATAGCATCAGTTGGATTTCTGCCTCTTTCTGCAGCTGTTAAAGGTATATGATGATGTTCTCAGTGATGCTGGACAAAGTGTTTCCCTTATATCTTTTTTTAAGGTTTTCCTTCATACCCTGCATGAGGGGCATCTAGTTAGCAATTGTTAGGAAGAGAACTATGGATTTGCTAGACCTTTGGTCTGATCCAATAAGGCTATTAATGTTTGTAGCATTACTTGATCACATTTTACTAGTCTGAAATGCTACTTAAAACACAATGAAAATGACTTGCTTGTTCACAGAATTTTATTAGAGGTGGGCTGTGATAGTAGGACTGCTTCAGCTTTCTGTAGAGAAATAATACAATTTATAATTGTTTTGAATACAGTGGGCCCTCAGTATCCACTGGGGTTTGGTTCCAGCCCACCCCCCCATACCAACATCTGTGGATGCTCAATTCCCATTATATACAATGGCATAGTAAAATTGTGTCCCTTATATAAAACAGCCAACAGCAAGGTTTGCTTTTTGGACCCCCCCCCCAATATTTTTGAGCTGTGGTTGGTTGAATCAGTGGATGCAGAACCCGTGGATACAGAGGGCCGACTGTAATTGATTTCAATACGATGGGTTAGTTGGTTTCGTGGTTTTTTAGTTGTAGCCCTTATACAGGAAGGTGACCCAATAATGTATAAAGGAAGCATATGAATTGGTAAACTTGAAATAAGGTCATAGTTCTGTTTTTAAGCTGGTGTTTATGACTTTTCAAAGGACATCTGTGCAGAATGGTGGATGGGGTATTTGTCTTTAAATTATTTTACATGCCACTAATGTTCTGTCTGAATTTGGGAGTATCCAGTCCAGTTGTGACTCCTGGGTTTATAAGAACCCAAACCCAATTTCACATGATTGAATAATAGCAGCCCATGTGGTTCTAATATGATACATTTATTAAATTGAGATAGTAGTACTTTTGTTGCTTGGGAGCTTATTTAATGTATTCTTTTTTTCCCCCTCCCTAGTATGTGGATTAACTGACCCCACTGGCATGTTTATGGAGCTGCTTTTGGCTTGTTCTCCGTTTCTTGGAAACTGTCTATGACTGGATGAGAATGCCTCGAACAAAACAAATAAATCCTAGAAATTTGAGAGGTAAGAGAGAAGTAAGGCTATGGGGAGGAGGAAAAAAACCCGCTGATCAGTTGAAACAACTTTTTTAAAAGGTCACAAGATCATAGGCCTTAGCAAGTTTGATTACATCTTTTGTATTTAAAGCTGTCTGAAATATTACTGCAATGTATTAATTTAGAAGCGATATGCATTCTTTTCTGTTTATTACCAAAACTGATTGCACTGCTCACTTTCGCTTTCTCATATGTGCTCCTGCCTGTTGCATTTTGCTGTTCTCATTTCCTGGTTAGTTTTAAGAAGTCTGAAAGATGACAGCTTTGAAGAAAGGATGCAAGCTTGACATGAAAGTTCATTAAATATGCTCTATTTGGGGGTGATAGTACTGACTATATGGGATAGTTTCTCTGTTTTTTAATAATAAGAGATGTAACTTGAGGAAGCAGGCATGCAGTCATTTGGGCTAACAAGGTATGGTACTCTAAAATTAATCTGAAGATTCACAGTATTCTGACATGATGCAGCAGCATTCATAAATGTTTCTTACCCTTACCTTTAGTGCTTTTAAATGATAATTAGATACATACCAGACTTTGAATCTGTTCATCTTCTGGGAGCACTGCAAGGCCCTCTTATGTCAGCTGGCTGTGAGGCCTGGAGATAAGCAAGCAGTGGAGTAGTCTTCATCTGATTTTTATGTAGCAACTCCATATATTTCTTTGCTCTTTTTATTGTATTGTGCTTGTTAATATGCTGTAACTAAGTCCCCAGGGCTGGAGCAATTTAGAAAGATGCTTACATTGCAAGTTACATATTATAAGGTATACACTGATATTTATTTCTGTTAAAGATTGAAGCAATTTCTTGCATGAACCTGATTGCAAATTCATGGCTAGGAAGTCCACTATCCTTTTTTCAAAGGAAAAAATAAACTGGCCTTGATGGTCTGTGCAAAATTGTCAATACTGCAGTTTGTTTAGTCCTAGATTAGAAATAATGTCAGCCAGAGAATGGGGATGGGGCATTGTCTCCTGAATCAGTGGAGGTTCACAAATACGATATTGTCTTTGGGGCTGAAAAAAAATTCTGTTTAATAGGGTTCAGTGGTTGAACAATTTAGTGCAGGTTGAGTATCCCTTATCCCTTACCTGTTTTTTAGTATTTATTAAGTATTTTTAAATGTTTAATTTTTTAATTGTATTTTAAGGAGGGGTGGAATGGAGGGTTTTATATGTATATTTTAAATGTTGTAAGCTGCCCCGATTGCATTTTGTAGAGGGGCGGGATATAAATAATAATAAAATAATTATTATCTGGCATTCTGAAATATTCCAAAAACTAAAATTTTCCACATGGGTGCTGAGATACTGACTTCTTTGCCTTCTGATGGTTCAGTGTACACAAATTTTGTTTTATGCACAAAAATATTTAAAATATTGTGTATAAAATTACCTTCAGGCTATGTATATAAATAAGGTGTATATGTAACATAAATGAATTTTGTGTTTAGACTTTGAGCTCATTCCAAGATAGCTCATTATGTATATGCAAGTACTATTCCAAAATCCGAAAAATATCCAAAATATGGAACACTTTTGGTTCCAAGCATTTCAGATAAGGGATACTCAACCTGTGCTATTTTGCACAGGTTTGAATAAATATTCCCAGGTGCCCAGTCTGCTGTGCATCTAAGATTTTTGGAAGCCTGAATATGTTTCTATAGTGTAATATTGGGACAAATAACTGAATCAGGAATTTGACAAGTAGATGTACATCAACTTTTACTATCTTTGCTGGCAGTTCACTTCCTTGTTTTCATTATTTATTTTTATTATTTCAGTATTTATACCCCTCACTTCAGCGGCAAAGGCTCTCAGAGCAGCTTACAAATTGTTTAGCAATAGCACTTATACATCTACACTGCTTTTTAAAGCATACTAGGCACTCCCTAAGCGGTTTACAGTGTGTTAATTAATTAATTAATTTTGATTCACATATAAGTTCCTCGTCCTTGAGAGTTTGTTTCTGAAATGTAGATGCCAGTTGAGTAGTAATACCAGTTGAATAGTTAGGGCATTTTTCATAAACAGAATACATCACTGCATCTGTTTACTTGGAAGTAACTCCAGTTGCGTTCTAGAACTTCCTTGTTATTAAATGGGGTTAAGATTGCAGCCTATATAGTCAGTTCACACTTATTGTGTTAATGTTTACTGTGACTAATGGAGCAAGAGGATTGTATTGCAGTATTTCTAAGTAGCAAAGATGAACTGCTAAAAATACATGTTAAATTCACATCATTTTGAACCAGAGTTGTTAAGTGACTCAGAGATGGTAATACTTATTGGTTTTTGTTCCTTTCCAAGTGACAAGATCTTCAGCGTAAGGGTACACTGAAATACTACAAATGAACATTTTAGTACAGTAGGACTCCCTGTATCTGCGGGGGATTGGTTCTGGGGAGCCTCATGGATACTGAAAACCGCAGATAACAGTGAACGCCATTGAAAATAATGAGACTTCAGGTTTAAAATACCATGGAGTTGCCTTGGAGCACTTAGACAATGGCTATAGAGGACACGTTTTCTAGGAAGACTGGTAGGTGTGCTGTTTTGTATCCCGTGGATAATTCAAGCAGTGGATAAGGAATCAGTGGATATGGGCATCCTACTGTATAGAAATTTAGAAATCTTCATAGTAATTTAGGAAGATGGGCTTTATGGACACACTTGCTTCTTGTAAGTATGTTTGAGAAGGAAAAGCGAGGATCAGCTAATTTTTTTTTGTATGAGATTTTTTTTTGGCCAGCACAGACCAAGAAGACCACATCTCTCATCCCCCATTTCAGCTTACCCATTGGAAAATTAGAAAAAATAGTGAAAAAACTAAACATGATGGGAAAGTGTTAAGTCTATCATCTCCATCTCCTGTACTGGTCAGTGTGAACTGGTAGGACTGTGGAAGTGAGAGGTGACTTGCCAACTTTGCATCCTTTCAGATCCCACTCTGTATTGTATTGTAATCTATCATATTTCAAAGGCTCCCTTCCCTGTGTGCCAGTTGTTTCTGAAGCAGCCAAATTTCTCAGGTAAAATACACAAGTGCTCATAAACTCTGATTTCTGGGGAGGGTGTTGGAGGGGGGAGGTTTGGCAGCTGTCTGTGTAGCTTCTGGAAAATTGCTTCTTTTTAGCCTACAATTCCTCACTTACAGAGCAATAGTGTCCTGTCTTTCAATAATGCTACAAAGGTTAGGAAAGAAAACGGCCCTGCAACGTATTAAGACTCAGTTTACCATTTGTCTTCCATATTCTATATGTATGACAGAGATTAGGTATAACATTGATTATAACTGAACCTTTTCTTTTAACAACATGAATATTTTTCTTCAACTTGCTGCAGAAAATACATTATGAATAATAGCATGTAGTATGTAGCTGTTCCAACTGATTTATGTAAATATCCAATTACTCAAAAGATTGAAATGCCCTTTGAATGTTGTGCAAGTATCAACTTGGGACTTATTAGAACAATGTGTATAATAATTCTTATTTGAAAGAGAAGTTAAGGTTTTATGCTGTTGATTTTTCTGCATGATTGGCAGTTTTTTTTCCTTTTAATATGAAAGTACTGGCCCAACTGAAGGAGAGAAAATCTACCACTAATATTTCAGATCTGCTCTCAGATTTTCCATTTGTGATTTGTAGAACACTGCAAAATGTTCTTGTTAATGTCTAAGTCCAATATTTGTTAATGCTCTGATAATTGCAAACCTCGCAGTTTTGTTTTGATGTTTCTTAGGTCTAAGGATTAACTGCTGAGTTAAGAGAATCTAACTACACTAAAAGGTTCTGGTTTTTGAAGTACAGCATTTGTAAAGCAACTAAGCCTTTGGGCTGAACAAATGACCACCTAGTACTTTATTACATTGGGCTACATGGTTTACTATAAAAACAAACAAACAAACAAACATCTCTCTGTATATTGTAGATAGCTTTTTTCCGCTGCATCTTTGATTGTGATGGCTCCACAGCCCTGCAGGGGTCTGGGGTGAGGTGGGGTGTCTCTTTTACTTACTTTTCTCACCTTGACACACAACTGTATCATAACTGCATTTAAAAAGGATTTTTCTTCCATTCATTATATTGCCTTGTGTTTTGATTTTTTAAAACCTTTGTTAGTATTTCAGATGTTGGGATAAAAGCCTAGAGAAACTGTTGAAAACACTTAAACATTGTGTTATGTACATTTGCATGCCATTATTGGTGGATAATTTAGGTTTGAGAGCCAGTGTGGTGTAGTGGTTTGAGTGTTGGACTACAACTCTGGAGACCAGGGTTCAAATCCCCACTCAGCCATGGAAACCCACAGGGTGACCTTGGACAAATCGCTCGCAGCCTGAAAGGAAGGCAAAAGCAAAACCCCTCTGAACAAATCTGTTAAAGAAAACCCCGTAATAGGGTTGCCATAAGTCGGAGATGACTTGAAGGCACACAACAACGGTCTAATCATACTATATCCTGGAAATCTGGCTGCTTACAGGAGAAGCAGCTGGGTGGACAGTGGGCCCTCCCACACCCACTCCACAGCTGTAACATCTCTGTTCTGCAGGGAAGGGGGTAGAAACGTTCTCATTTTGTCACCAGGTTAGAGCCTCAGAGAAGTAGCACGTTGCATACTGCTTTGGTGCCAGAAGGCCTCTGGTTTGTTCTGAGCATGGCTCAGGTACCTCTCTGATGGTTCATATGCACCTGTGTCATCCTGCCATTTTGCACAGTCCTCTCTTAGTCTGCAAGTGAACACTCTGCCTGAACAGATGCTGCTTGCTTGGATGGAACTACTGCCCGTGCTAAAGGCAGCGCAAGGATGGCCATGCCACTTTTAACCTGCACAGTGTGACTTTTTGAACCAAATTAAATGGTGCCTCAGTGTACCTTGTGTAGGGAGTAGAAGTATCTAGAGTAGCGGTGGAAATCATGCAGTTACCTAGATGTTCCTGGACTGCAAGTTCCAGCAACACTAACCAGCATAGCCAGTGGGGAGGACTGCTGGCAGTTGCAGTCCACCAACCCCTGAAGAGTCGCATGTTTCCCATCTGTAGTGTAGAGAAAGTAGTGCATCTGGCCAGAGAAGCATGGTACAGGGAACTACAAAATTGTCTCTTGCATTAGGCATTTTCCTGATTTCTCAGCTGGCCAGCGATGCCTTTTATGTACAGTTGTTCCTCCACATTCGCGGCTTTGACTTTTGCTGATCCGCCTATTTGCAGAAATCCTTGGCTCCCCCCCCCAGGGAACATGTTTAGGGGGTGGAGCGAAACCAAAGGAAAACCGTGCATTTGCTGCAAAGCCGCTGAGCCTCCTAAGTGCTCGGCAGTGGGGGCATGGCAGCAGGGGCATGGCAGAAACAGCGGTGGAGGCCCCAGAGGTATGGTGGCATTCCATTGAGGGGGAGGCCAAGCCTGAGGAATGCCGCACATTCTGCGGCTTTGCCCTGAACCTGCGGCATTCCCCAGGCTTGCCTTCCCCCCATAACTGTACTGAACCCCGAGGAATGGCCACGTTCAGGGTAAAGTCGCCGAACATGGCCGGTCTTCAGGCTTGCCTTTCCCGGCCCAACTGAATTGAAGTCCCAGGAAATGCCGAAAGCGGTTGCTCCTGGAGCTTCAATTTGGTTGGGGTGGGAAAGGCTCGGGTATGCCTTTCCCAGCCCAACCAAATTGAAGTCCCAGGAACCACCAAAAGTGGTGCTCGGCTTCGTCCCTTGACGAAAGCTGATTTAAATCTTTCCATAAATTTTTATTTGCGGTATTTTCACATGGGGGGGGGGCTTGTGTCCCTAATCCCCGTGAATGTGGAGGGACAATGTGGAGGTATTTGTCTGTTGTTTGACTTGTTTAATTATAGTCTTTCCCTTCCCTGACTGACTGGTTACAGGTCAGAGCCTACTTTCTAGATATTAGCTTTTATTCAACACAATCAATATTACACTGAAAGCTTCTTCCATATTGCAAAATGAATTTGAAAAGTGATGGCATAGGAAAGTGTTATCTGTGTATTAGCTTTGCTTTGTTTATTAGCAACCTACATATGCAAGGGCTTTACAAATATTATTGTCTGATATTAAAGCCAAAAAAGCCTCTCTTGACAGTCAGATTCCAGTATAAGCGTATTTTAGTTTTGCAGTGAACATAATGCAGAACATCTTGATGCTTCCCCATCTGTGCTTGCCATGGATCAGGTCTAGGCTGTTGTACAAAATCTGTGCCTCAGTCTGGAGAAAAAATATTTAGCCCCGTTAAGATCAATATTTTTCTTTTTGATAGTGAGATGTGCACACTGTGTATGGAGCTTTTCCAGGCCAGATCTCAGGACCTGGCAGAACAGAGTGGAAGCCAGGGGAAGAGCTGGAAAGAGTAGGATCTCTTTATCAAACAATGTATGAATAATGTGAACATTGTGAGAAGGACAGAACTGAGAGGCAGGGCCAAAGAAAGCCCTATAACGAAGAGTACTTTAGAAATGCAATTCATGGGCTTGATGTGGGCCCAGGAAATATTTTATTCATGTACTTCATATAATTATCTTCAACGTTTTGAGTACTCCATGTATATAACTGGCTACAGATTATTGAGGGGTGTGTATGTGCCTTCAGGTTGCCTGTTGGCTTATGCTGAACCCTTGAAATTCATAGGATTTTCTTAGGCAAGGAATACTCAGAGGTGGTTTGCTAGTCTCTTCCTCTGAAATACAGCCTATAAGCGCCTGGTATTCATTGGCAGTCATCCATACAAGTACTAACCAGGGCTGATCCTGCTTAGTAAGAGCAGGTGGGATTTGGTGCCTTTTAGGTATTTATTCCTTTGAGGAGATAGGCCACTGCTGTTAGTATTCTTGCATTACTGGGCAAGAGGGATGCAAAGCTGCACCTGGGAGCCAGTGACTCTCGGGTCAAGCAGTTTTGTCAGACCCAAGAGATAAACGTTTCAAGTCAGAACTGAAATATATTAATATTCCAGATGGTTCTGGATCATTGACCTGGCTCAATCCACCCCAAGACTAGACTGGAGGCTCAGCCTCCCCTCCAGTAATTTGGCAAAATTGGACCACCAGGACTCCTATGTAGTTCAGCCTCCTCAGGAATTGCTAGTGGTCAAGCATTAAGAAATCTTAAGACTGTGATTGCCATTGAGCCCTTCCAGGAATAATGAAGGGTCCCTGCAGTCTATCCTATGCACCCTTACTTGGGAGTAAGTTACATTGAACACATGGGAGGGATTTAAATGTGCTTGTAAGAGTCTTTGTAATTAAGGTCCTTCCAGTGATAATTGTTGAGGAAAGTAATTTTGCAAGTAGGTAAAATCAATGAGAACCCACCTATCAATATTGAGTCTCCCTACCTTACAAACAGTTCTGGGGTCCCTGTTTTGTGCCAAATTTCACGTGCTTAATGTGTAGCAAGAACAGGGCATTTCAAGGTTTTTGGATTGCAAATTTCAGAATTTTACATCATTGTTGATGTTGTCTAGGGTTAGTGAGAACTGCGGTTCAGTACCATCTGGTGGGCCGCGGTTATATAGTCACTGAAGATTCCACAGAATTTTGTTTTTTAAACTTTTTAATATTTGATGGGATTTTTTTCTTTCTAAAATAGGCTAAGGGTAAATTGGGATTGGAACACAGGTCTAATTTCATTGGTGCTGGATCGATCAAAAGGAATATTATTTTAATCAAATTGCTTGTAAAATGAATTCTAAGGAGTAGCTGTTATAGTTGCTTGGAGCAAAAATAACAAAGGATGTGACAGACTGAAAGACTGTTTTTTCAGTCTGTTTATTCTGGTATAAATTTTTGTGGCATAATGCCCACTTAAGCCAAAAAATGTAATCCACTAAAGTTTATGCCACACTAATGCAAGTCTTTCAGGTATCACAACTCTATCCATGTAGCTGTCCTCCCCCTGTATTGTCTTTGTTTGTGACTTGTGTAATATATATGTAACCTAATGTACAAAATATTCATCAGGATCTTGCATGCACAGTAATACATTGGAAATTGATTTCCAAAATCTTGTAATCCTTATTCCTTATGATTCTGTGTGGATCTGCATGGCTTCACAAGTTGTATGAATTTGAGCACATCTCAAAGCTTTGACTGAAAAAGACTTTTTCCATTTTCCAGTGAAATTTTGTCATTAAGTGAGGCAACATATTAAACAGTCAGTGGTTTTATTAATCAAGAGCACTGGGGAAGGAGTTAAAAATTTTAACAAGGTTGTTTCTCTTTGCGGTTTATGTCTCATGAGAATCATAAAGGCTTTGTTGGTAGTGAAGCAGAAGAAATAATGAGTAACACTTTCCCTGAGAATTGGAAAAGTACATTCTGAGAATAAATTTACATTTCCTAAGTATCTTGCTGACCAGTAGGTTTTAATGCTCTTCTTAAAAACAAACTTGAAAAATTGGAGTTTAGAAAATTACTGAAGTTCAGAGAGCCGACTCTGTTCTTTTTAGTGTTCATTTTGTTGGAGAAAGTTTATAAACATACATCTTAAGGAAGAGTGAGGACAGACACTGGAGAAAAGGTTCAAAAATTACAGTTGTATAACCAGTTTAATGGGAATAGTCGCGTTAAAGTTAGAGAGAGAGAGAGACCTGTTGTGGTGCAGTGGAGAAATGTGTGAGTTGGGAAGTTTCTGCTTCTAATCTTGCCAGGCATGAAATTATTTGGTGGCCACTACTCTCTTAGTCCCCCGTGGGTATCATGGAGATAATACTGGCTCATGTTTGTTGTACAGATTAGATAGATAATGTATGTTGAGCTTTGAAGAGTCAAGAAAGATTCTAAGTGCTAAATATTACTGGAATCTCGCTGCATTGTTTGGCTTGGAGAATTGTAGCACAGTGTTTCTGTTTTGGGAGAGAAGCTCTCTCTGGCTTTTCTTCGCAAAATCTTCAGGAGAGAAGCACCCTACGTGGAGAAGCAGGGAAGAAAAAAAATAAAATCTTTGCATGAGGGTCAGGAAGCCAAAATAACTAGGGCATTCTGCATTTCCATCCTTGCCTTAGTAGGGTGAAAGAATTCTGTGCTGTCACAGTAAAGGTATCAGGGTAGAACTTGAAAGAGCACCAGGTAAGGAGAAAACAAGTTCATGACGTGTCTGTAGCAGGGGGACGAATGTGGTTTTGTGTTAAGGTGATGTTTGTTCCAAAATGTGGTCACAGAATTCTGATCCTTGGCCCTCCAAAAGTTGTTGGATTTTAAGTTCCATCTGTCCTAGCTATCATAGCCAATGGTGAGGCATGGTGGGAGTTGTAGTTCAGGAACACCTGGGGGACCACAGGTTCTTTGTTCTTGTCCTAATGTGTATCTTTCCTGTAAGGATTAACTATTGAACCTCCCTTAGTAACAGTCTGACAGCTGGCTCCTATATTGGCTTTAGCTGCAGCAGTATTAACAGATGTTTGGTCCATTACAGCTTAATAAGCTTTGTAAGGCATGGGAAGTGAGACATGGTCTGTTCTATCCCCTGCCACTCAATGTATGAGAGCAAGCATTTTTCCTGAGGACTCTGGTGAACTCTGGACCTGCTCCAGTTGGGCTGTTCTTGCACAGGAACATCCATGGCCTGGGTCTTGAAATAGATCCAGACAAGTGTCTGGAAAGCAAAATGAACGCCTGTACAAATCCTTGTGTATATGATTCAGTGCTGGTATTCTCCTTTACCAGGTATGTGTAAGTAGGGAAGGTGTCATGTGTGAAATGCTGCTGATTTTGTTACTCTTTAGATCTTCACAATTGACATCCACTCTCTTGTTTTTGAACGACTTACTTGAAAAGCTGTGTATCACTGTTTGGTTCTTTATTGCCCAACAGATAAGGCAGGCTCATCCCCGGTTCTTGGGCAAACTGAATTTGTTCCTGCCTCCTATTCACTGACATTAGCTGCTTTGAATCCCATTTTGGGAGAAAGGTGAAATAATAAATAACAACAGTAGCAACAATAATTATAAATAATTAGTGGTGCAGGTTTGGTTTTGTTGTATTGAAATGGCTTAAATAAGGCATTGTATACAGAATGCAAACTGGTAGTTGACTAGCGCTAAACCTAGAAATACAGGAGGGTGGCCAGGGAATGGGTTCTTCCCAAAGCTGGGAGAAGTTTTCTTTTTTTGACTACAACTTCCCATAACCATGCTCACTAGGGGATTCCAGAGTGTAGTTCTGAGCACTGTGAGGGATCCATTGAGAATGGATTATATGTTCTTTGTGGAAGGTCCTATGTTCAGTTCCTCAGCATCTCTGTTAAAAGGATCCATTAGCAAGTGATCCTTGATACTACATAGAGCTGATGCCAGTCAATAGGCAGTACTGGGCCAGAAGGAGAAGTAGTTTGACGTGGGGCCCTGCCACACTGCATAGTTATAGCGCTATGGTTTCAATTTAACTGCCATGACTCCATCCCATGGAATCTTGGGATTTGCTGTTTAGGGAGGGGAACTTTTAATTCTCAGCCAGAGAACTCTAGTGCCTCACTAAACTATAAATGTTAGGATTCCATAGGACGTTGCCATGACAGTTAAAGTGGAATCAGAACGCTATAATTGTATAGTGCAGATGTCCCCTGTTATAAGCTTCCTAGGCTCATAATTACATGCTTTTGACATAGATGCTTTTCTTGTTAACCTTTGTTATTCTTGTTGTGTTTTCTCTCTCTCTCTCCTCTCCCTCTCTCTCTCTCTCTCTCTCTCTCTCTCTCTCTCTCTCTCTCTGGAGTCTGCTTCTTTCATTTCTTCTCTTCTTTCTGCCTCATTCTCTGCCTCTGCTAGCAATTACTTCTGCCTCCTCCGGGAGGTTCACCTCATACTTTCAAGAAACAGGCAACTAGGTACAGTCATGGGCTTGTACCTGCATGTTAATTTGAATTCTGCGTTTCTAGTAAACATTGCTGTAAATGTGTCTCTTGAGCCCTGTACTATAACGAATCTGTCTTTGCTCCCTCAGGCCTTAGAAACGGGGCTTTGACAACAGTAACAAAGACAATCTGAGGTGCAGGAGGATGGCTTCTAAATGGAAAGCTGTCACCGATTGCCTGACTCTTGTCTCTTTAATCTCTTCTACATTGAAACAGTAGATGTTGTTTTAATATAAATTAAGTGTGAATTCCTAAGGCTTTTTAAAAAAGAAAAGCAGGAAGTATTAAAAATCTAAGTGATGGGAGAAATATATGAAAAATCAGGGCATTTCCCCTCAGTTATGCAGGTGAAAGTGAAACACTGCATGTTAGGGCTCAAAGGGAAACCTTATGCATGGCTGAATGTTGTCCCTAGTTTACACCAGGATGGGGAACCTGTCTCAGCTGTGTCTTTTGAAGCTACAAGAGTGGTGTGACTTATGTGATAAAAATTTCCTTCATTTAAAGAGAGAGAGAGAGAGAGAAAAGAAAGAAATCCCTACATAAAAAAAGATTGCCATGGAGAAGGATTCTGGCACACTGTCTCTCTGACACCTAGTTTTTGTGTGTTTCTTATATGCAACAACATTTAGTTATGGAAAGACCCCACCTACAGTCAAAAGCGGTATAGACCAGAGACAGGTTTACCAACTTGGTGATAATGATGCCCTTCTTTTGTATTGCCTTTGAAAATGTTATCTTTAGTTGGAAGTTGAATTACCGGTAGCTTGAATTTGCTTCACAGAAATGTATTTAATGAAATTATGAGTTCTGAATCATGCTGATTTTCTTTGGTCATATTTTTATTGTTCTTCCTGTGTTTATAGGAAAGCAGGATATTTAGACAATTCTGCTTTACTTCACTGAGACTCCACAAGTATTATATGGAATAAAACAGATGAGTAACTGTGGCCCTCCCAACATTTTTGGCCTACAATTCCTATCAGCTCTAGCCAGGATAGACAACAATGAGGCATTATGGGAGCTAAAGTCCAAAAACATCTTTAGAGCCTCAGTTGCCTACTCTGGAATAAAACCCTAAATGCACCCTAAAACTAGCATGTTTGTTTCCATATGGAAGATTTTAGTCACAGAATCATAGTAGTCCAAAGCCTCAGTGCCCAGATATCCACAAGCATCAAATGCATAGATTGTTTTCCTGGTCTCTCAGTCCAAGTTGACTTGATGTTAGGGCAGTCAGAGCACATCAAGAGTATTTGCAGCCAATATGAATTAATCAGACATGGGTCTGCTTATGTTCCATGATCTGGTTCACACATCTCAGTAAGACCTTACAATTTATGAGCTAGTGTCTTGGTGCATGTTGGCTGATGTTCCATTGCAAGTTGGAGTGCCTAAACATTCTTGTTTAGCATAACATCTGCATCCCACAGGGCCAGTACTTTGGTTTTTTGTTTGTTTGTTTGTTTTCTGTACCAGCAAGCTAGAGAAACAACCAAAGAAGAGACAGTGAGGTCTTTCTTTGGCTTGTTGGGGAGAAATAAGACAGATGCCCACTGTCGCCAGGTTTCAGCATGACACTGAAAAAACCACAAACCATGGCTTGTTTTTTTCCCTTTGTTTATATCCCACCTTTCTCCAATTATGAGACCCACTGCAATGTACTTCTGTTGGGAGTAATTAGCCAGCATTCCCCAGCACACTGGCTTGCACAAAGTACTGTATATTTCTGAAGAATACTGACTTACTGTGGCATGCCCATTGTCTCTTGGTATCTTCATCTTGAGGAAAGTTGGGTTGCATTTAGTTGCAGGATAATTAATCTTGGAAGAGGGGGAGAGACTTAAGGAGCTTTGAAATGCACTGAGAAGTTGAAACTTTTATCATTGGAAGTTCTATTCAGTGCACCGGAACTTGCTTTTCTAAATAGTTCCTCCACATTTATAAGAGTAGAAATAATTGTTTTATAATGAATGTTTTTAACAATTAAACAGGCCTTTGGCTTATAAGCGATGGGGCAGAAGAGGATTTTAAATGAGGTATACAGGTCACTGCAGAGCCAATATCTGTGGTTTCAGTTATTTGACGGACACAAAATAGGGGACACATACCATAGTTGTGCTGGAAAATGCCTCTCTAGGAATCGCTAGGTACTCCAGTGCAACTCTATGCCATGTTTGTACAGGAAGTCCTTTATTTTAATAGAGTTTGCTATTATCTGCAGTTGCACTTATACACGGTAAGTCCAGGAATGTATCCCCTGAAGATATGGGAGGGCACCTGTAGTGTATCTTTTACTGTGTTTTTTGAATTGTTTAAACTTAATGTTTCAGTTGGATTTTTCATTTACTTTTTTAAAAAATGTACAGTAGCACCCCCCCCCCCGGTATCTGCTGACTTGCCAACCGCAGATTTGATTATCTGTGGTTGGCGATGGCGGGAGGGAAGGGAGGAGGGATCTTACCCTCCTGTCCCTTCCCCTGGGAGTGCTTCTGTTGCTGCGGCAGCGATCGGGAGGAGTGAACTGGCCTTGTCCCCTTCCCCCTTTGCCGCTGTGATCACAGCCATGGTGGGCCCATGGCAGGAGCAAAGGGGTGGAGGAGCAAACTGGCCTCGTCCCCTTCCCCTTTGCCCCCGTGATCATAGCTGCAGCGGGGCCATGGCAGGGGGAAGGGGGTGGAGGAGCAAACTTGCCCCCCCTTTCCCCCAGAATGGCATTCACTATTATCCGTGGAATTCGCCATCCACGGGCATCCCCAGAACCAATCCCCCATGGATATGGGGGTGCTACTGTATTATATATATTGTTTTAACTTACATTGTAGGGTGCTTTGGGTTCTGTATGTGAAGAGGAGGGGAGAGGCAGGATATTAAATACATAATAAAATAAATACAGCTGAAGTTGAAGAATCTGAATTTTATGTTGGATAAACCCCGTTTGAAGTTGCCAGTACTATGATTGTGCAGGGTGTATGCACAGTTATTTTTGTTTGACTCTGCATTCTTCAGATGACTTTGGGTGTGTGCATAAGAGGGAGAAGGAGAGTGTATGTGTGCTGTCATACATTTCACATTGGCTTATAAATTGTTCCTCCATCCATGAAGGGTTGGAGGGTGTCTCCTACCCCATTCTGCAGGCTCTCGGTGCTGTTTCCATGAATTTCCCCATCCTTAGAGAAGCAGTTTTGGTGTGTGTGCATGCATGTGTGCTCAGGGAGCTACCAAGACAAGGTACAAAATGCCCATGTGTGTGAACGTGAGGTTTATTCTATATGCAGAAGTAAAGGTATGAGCCAAGCCATAGTGTCTGCTCAAAACAAATACATTTTAAAAAACCCAGCTTGATAGTGTTGTTAGATGTGTAAGAACTATTTGCTCTGCTCTTTAATGTTATCCAGTTTTATGTGTGGTGAGGCTGAAAGCATCATTGTTTTTCCTAGCCTCATGTAAGTGTAGCTGTTTAAATGGTGAGGTTGGGCTGCCACGTAGGTACAGTCATTACAGTTCTCTTTTTTAAGTTATGCTTTGTGGCTCAAGTAGTGGAACTTCCCTGACCTTTTCTTTAGATGCTTTTGCAACAGGAACTTTGGTGCAAAGCAAACTGAGAGGTGGGGGAGGAGGAAGAAATAACATTTAGCTTTCCTCCCCGTATTTTAATGTTTTAATGTTGGTATCCTTCATATATTAATTCAGGGGGGTTCCAAATTGCCTTTTTTGTGTGTATGCCTTTTTTGTGTCTATGTCTTGAGGCCTGCTAGAAGTTCAGGTTTCATGGCTTTTGCAGGGAGATAAAAATCTGCTTGCTATAAGTTTGACAAGTACATTGGCCCAGCAGAGCAATGCTCACTTGGCATCTCAGCCTTCCGTCAGAGCTTCCCAGGTTAGACAGCACTGTGAAGAGAAAACTTGAGATAGCTACAGAGTTAGTCCTTTGTATTCTGGCCATTATCTACAGAGGAAAATATATAATAAAATATAAAAGGTGTTCTGCGGGTTTTTATGCACAGATTACTTCTGTTGTTGTTAAATACTCTTGAACTATATTGTAAAAGATGCATGTAGGATCTTTTTGAGATGATTTTAATGTTTTCTTTGGTGTACTGCCCAGACACCATGTATTCACAATTCACACAGCTGTCTAGGAAGATTCTTCAGTCCATGCTACTGAAAGCTGCTGAGGGGCCCAGGAGAATCCAGGGCTGGGTTGCTTCAACTCTTCTTTTGTTGTCAGCAGGAGTTGGTGAAACAGTTTACTTGGAAAAACCACTGGTGGCCCAATATGGCAGTATGAGGAGGGTTTTTATCACCCTTGATTTCAGGGGATGCAGAAGGCAGCACTTGCAGGCTTACCATTACTAAATGGGTAGCTGTTCTGGTGTAGACAAAGGCTGCTGACATAATTGGAGATATCAAACTGGCCACTAGCCATTTCATCTAGCCAGCCATAACATTGTCTGGCATGAGTGCCCCATGATGGTGCCTGCAGAAGTTTCTGTGGAAGAACCAGGCCTGAAACCAACTGAAATGCAGTAGATAGCCCATGCAATTCTTTCTTTTTATTTTTTTTCTTGCCACACTCAGCTGAAGAAGACAGTATAATAAAGATAAGACACTCTGAGCTTATAGAAGTGTTCATAATAAATTTAATTCAAGTGTTGTGCATAAACAGCTAATACCCAACATCCTTTGCCATTGGCTATACTGGCAAGTGGGAGTTGTAGTCCAATAACATTTGGCGGGAGCACAGTTGTCCTGATGTGGTGGTTCTAAATTATCCCACCAGGAAAAAGGAAAGATGATCTACCTGAAAGATGCCTTTCTGTTGTCTTCTTTTGTCTGGTAATTGTCACCCTCTTGCCTGTTTGTTGTTTAATGTCAACTTCCAACTTACGGTGACCCTGTGAATGGATGAAATCTACAAGTCACCCTGTCCTCAACAGCCCTGCTCAGGTCTTGCAGATTCAGGGTCATGATGTCCTTGATTGAGTCTATCCATCTGGAATGGGGTTGTCCACTTCCTATTGTTTTCTACCTTACCAAGCATTATTGTCTTTTCTAGTGAGTCATGTCTTCTCATGATATATCCAAAGTATGACAATCTCAGTTTAGTCATACTGGCTTCTAGAGAGAATTCAGGCTTGTCTAGAGGCTCTCAAAGCACATTCAGTGGTGATGGTAGTAAATACATACACAGTGTGGGAGAAAGAAAGATCTACTGGCCAGTAATGTCAGAAAAGGTATGCAGCCCTGCCTGTTTGAGCAGCAATGAAATGTCTTTCCCAACTGTAATTCTTTGGAAGATGGGACATTTGACAGACCTTTTCCATGTTATCCAGAGTCTGCTTTTTATATCCCGTTCAGCTTTCTAGCAATAACCCCCTTTTCCCCTGCTAGCAAAACACTAGAAATTATATAGATGGATTTTTAAAGATGATTTATTACTATAGGAATAATAATATCTAAAGTTTTATTAGATAATTGTTTTGGATTAATTATTTATTGTGAGTGGATAAAATTCTTCTCTTTCAATGACAAGTCTGAAAATGTTCCCAAGTGGGACATTTTTCGTATGTGGGTGACTTCAGGCAAAAACAAGCTCTCTGTCTTAAAAAAATGACAGATTAAAACAGGAAATAAAGCACCTCAGGATTATTGTGCTTGTATTTGGGGGTCTGAGGGGCTGTTGCTTGTTTCTTTTACTTTTCAGAATTGCTTGAAGGCTGAGTGGTGTGGAAGCTTGAAAAGATTCTGAATTCATTTACATGCTTTCTTCATAACTGTCATGGACTCTAATACAGAAATTCTGACTTTAATGCATAACCTGGTACTTAGTCTGATTTTTCTCTTTCCTGGCCAGTTGGAAGGCTAAGGCAATACAGTACTGGTTTTAGTAGAACTGAGCCAAAATAGTCTTTCGTTTAAGCTTTGGTGTTAGTTAAAGTATGCTTTTGGCTATTCCTCAAAATACAACCTTGGTTGAGTTTCTCAATATTAGAAGGTGTGCTTCTCCAACCCCCCCTCCCCCAAGTATCTTTTCAGATTCTTCAGGGGCCTCTGTAATTTCTGATATAGCTCACAGGGCCCCTCCAAACTTTTAGGAATAAAGAAATTCTGTGATTCCTGAATATCTGTAACCAAACTGAGGTACATTTCTTGACCTGAATAAACTAAAGAGGCAAAGGGAAAGAGGACCTACCGATAGACAGAAGCCACCCTTGTATGATTTTCTGGTCTTGTTTTGTGTGGTAATTGTCACTCCCTTGTGTAGAGTCTTTCGTGCCTGGCCTCCAGTCCATGTGATTGTGGGCTGGTCTGAGCTGTTACAAGTCTGTCTGGAGGCAGTGACACTGCCAGACTTCAGGAAGCCCTGGGCTTCAGGAAACTCCTGTCCTCAGAGGCAGGAGTTGCATAGGAATCTGCCTTATATTGAATCAGATAATAGACCCATCTGGACCACTATTGTCCATTCTGACTGGTCTTTAGGGCACATATAGGAATAAGGTATAGGAATCTGCCTTATATTGACTCAGATAATTGATCTATCTGGGCCAACATTGTCTACTCTAATCAGGAACAGCTGGATAAAATCAGATAAGATTTCAGGCTGGATTCTTTCCTAGCCCAGTTGGAGATCCCTGGTATTCTCTGCTTAGCTTCTGAAATCAGACAAGATTGGGTATGTTTAGAGTGATATGGTGGGGCACAGTGTAATTGTCTAACAGTCCTGCACCTTGTAGGAAGGGCTTCAGAAAAGGATCAAGTAAGCATCTCCTCCCAATCTATTACAGAGGGGCAGGATTGCAGAGGGGTGGGCGGCCCTGGTGAGGCAATTCTCACCTGACCACTGCCAACAAGAGTAGATGACAGGTCAATGTGATGCTCAAAAGAGCTCCTGCCCATCCCATCTTTCCCATTCTTCTCTTACTTTTTCAGTGCATGTACACTATTGTGAAGTGAAGCTCCACAGTCAGGCCCACCATATTCATTTCTGAATGAGATGTGTGCATGGAATGGTGTTCCATAACAGCATGCACCTGCCAGAAGAATGTGGAAAATACCAGAAGAAAGGAGTCATTGTCATTGTGATCTGGAGACCTACTGGACTTTGAGGAAGCTGGTTTGTGCCTAGAGGTGCAGCCCAACAGTGCCTCTATCTGAAAGGAGAAATTACACGCAGTGGTTCAGCAAAAAATAGTCATTTTCAGATCAGTGGGCTTCCAGACCTATTCCTTGTGGTTTGATTTAGGGACAGTGCAGTTCTCCAGAGCTTTAAAATAAGATGGGGATAGATGGGTGGGTATGAAGATCTCTCTCTGACTGTTGATTAGTTTCCAGGGAGTTTTGTGTGGAGAAGCATACTAACAATAACATACTCTATGGGATTTGATCAGGTGTTTTGGCAAGAATTTCATAAGGAAAACCATTTTTTCAACATGATAATTAAACTTCAGTTTTCCACTCTACTTCTCAGTTTGAAGACCTTTTTTGCCACTGTTTTTCTTTTTACTCTTTAGTTCAGGAACATCTGTAGTTAAGTGATGGTGGCACTGAACATGAATAGGGAATATTGATTCTTGGAAGCTAAGTACAATAGGTTGCTTCAATACAGTTTCTCAGCATCTGAGTATATGTCATCTGTGCTGCCATATACTGAATTTTTATCTAATTTTCAGGCTCACCTGTCATCTTTATTTTGAGAAGCTAGGAACATCCAACCCCTTTTTCTTTGTATGTGCAGAACTGTGACATTCTGAAAATTGTAATATTCTCAAATAAATTTGCAGTCAAATACGCTAATATAATGCATGTATATATTTGTGTAAATTAAGCAAGTTTTGGTTTGCATTTAGATTATTTAAGCCATTATTGGGCCTCATTTTATTAGCTAACTTCCATAATATAGTTACTTCTTCACCTTTAAAACAGATGAGCTGGACTTTCAGGTGTTAAAATAGTGGAGGACCTGTGCTTTTTCCAGACTGGGTGTATTTAAAAAAAAAATGTCTTGGGAATATAACTAAGCACCAATATTCTAAGAAATTGTAAGGGAAGGACAGGATTTCTGGCATTTTAGAAAAGATTGGCAGATAATGGAGCATATTTGATAAACTTACCATTCATTTGAATCTGTTGTTCCCGCAAGGCTGTATGGCAAAACTGAAGTTTGCCATCTCCCAGTCCTCCTCATATATATAAGATATGAGCTATGATTTCCAAACATTTTAAAATTTTATTTATTTATTTATTTATACCCCGCTCTTCAGCCACAAGGTTATCAGATGGATGTGAGCAGTTAGACTTATCCCAGATTTGCCATGGGACAGCTCTGCTGTATGTCACCACATCAGGGCTTCAACAGATCCACCCAGCACATCCATACCACTATGACTTGCATGTCAGGTGCAGATAATTGCAGTGTCCCAAGTAAGGGGATATCAGAAATGCAGCTTCACTCAGCCCCTAGTGGCTAGTTCCTCAGAAAGTACCGTAAATCAACTCAGGGAGAGGAAAACATCACATCATGGGATATTTGGATACAGAAGAACAATGTTGTTCCTACTGGGGTCATGAGTTGCACTAACAGAGTGTCAGCTCTTTCAGCATTGTCTGTGGCTTTGTGTGTGTGGATCTCTGTGTAAAATATAAGTTAAGTCATTAACGATATGAGATACTATGTGGTATAATTTAAAAACTCTCAAAGACTCATTATTGTGCCACTGCAGTCATACCTGGAGGAGACTTTCAAGAGTACAAGAAGCTGCCTTATATGACAACAGACCACTGGTTCCTGTAGCTTAGTGTTTCAGGTCATCCTGTTCTTACTGTTAGAAGTCTTTCAAAGCCCTGTCTGAAAATGCCAGGGTTTTGAACTGAATGCAATGTATCTGCTCTAACACTGTGCTGAAGTCCCTTTCCAACTTAACTTATCCTTCACGTGTGTTTTAATGATGAGCCTGTATTTTCCACCATCGTAACAATTTGGCATAGTATTTTGATTAGACAGACTCTTGCATTTCCAGTGTCTGCTGTCTCTGTGAACCACTTCAAATAACTTTTTGATACATTCCTCTGAATGTGGAGGACATTTCCTTGTTTCTTTATCACTTTCTGCAACATGAATGCCTTTATTCCCCCCACTTTTTTTTTTTTTTTTTGGCAACATGAATATATTCCGGTTCTTTCAAAGCAGTGCATGTTTCATTGAATTATCCTGTTATATCATCCCAAGGGCATTTTGTTGAGATAACTCATGCTAATTTCAGTAGTCAGCAGGAAGTACCTGAACTTTATTGGAATTTTAATTTAATAACCCTCTTGTCTTAACTGCTTCCCATTGCTTTCTTTCCAAGGAATTTAGGACAAAACAAAAACCAAAAACCTTAGAGTATTGTTTACTACTTGCCCAGACAAAGTGAGGAAGGAACACCTGTGGGTATTTTCAGTCTATTAAAATACAGTGTGTTGTCGACATAATCATCTGAAAATTGTAGTGATGAAAGTTGTGGAAGCTATGTGAGCAAAATCTCTGTCCTTTCTAAAGCACTCAAAAGAGTGGTAGTCCCAGTGGAATTTCATTAATTTTTTTCTCCTTGATATAGATCATAGAATCATAGAATTGAAAGCGACCATGAGGACCCCCGCCCTGCCTTGCAGGAATACACAATCGAAGCACTCGTGACAGATGGCCATCCAGCCTCTGTTTAAAACCCTCCAAAAAAGGAGACTCCACCACACTCTGAAGTAGTGTATTCCACTGCCAAACAGCTCTTACTGTCAGGAGTGCCTAAATGCTTAGGTACAATCTCTTTTCCTGTAGTTTACGTACATTGCTCTGTGTCCTAGTCTCTGGAGCAGCAGAAAACAAATTTGCTCCATCCTCAGTATCACATCCCTTCAAATATTTAAACATGACTATCATGTCACTTCTTCACCTTCTCTTCTCCAGGCTAAAGATACCTAGCTTCCTAAGCCGCTCCTCATAGGGCATGGCTTCCAGACTTTTCCCTATTTTGGTCGCCCTCCTCTGGAAACGTTCCAGCTTGTCAGTATCCTTGAATTGTGGTGGCCTGAAATGGACACTATAGTCCAAGTGAGGTCTGACCAAAGCAGAATAGAGTGGTACTATTAAATCCCTTGATCTAGACACTATACTCCTATTGATGCAGCCTAGAGTGGCACTGAATTTTTTAGCTGCCACATCACACTGTTCACACATGTTCAGCTTGTGGTCTACAAGCCAGGTGTCACCCTTCCTATATCTCTGCATTTAATTTTTTCTACATAAATGTAGTACTCTACATTCCTGTTGAAATTCATTTGGTTAATTTTGGCCCAGCTCTTCAGTCTGTTAAGCTCGTTCTGAATTCTCATCCTGTCCTTTGGGGTATGCACTCCCCTTCTAATTTGGTGTCATCTGCAAATTTGATAAGAGGATTATTATTAAGATTATTGCCAATGCTTCTGAGATTACTTCTGTTAGTTCTTTTAATACTCCAGGTCCGTAGTGAGCAATTTATTCCTCTCTTAAGGGATTATTGAAATATATAATTCTTTAAAGCTGAGGTGTGGAAACTGGGCTGAATCTGTTAGTCTTGGGCTCCTAATCCTGAGTATCTTCAGATGGCCATTCCCCCTTCCCCATGATCTCATGACTTGAAGGTCTGCCAGTTTTTGTTATCTTATTCTGCAACTTTGAAATGCTTCTCCTAGAGAGCTAGTATGGTATAGTGGTTTGAGCACTGGACTGTGATTTTGGAGACCAGGATTCAGATCTCTGCTCAGCCATAGAAACCCACTGGGTGACCTTGGGCAAGTCACACTCAGTCCCAGAGAAAGGCAAAAGGCAATGCCCCTCTGAACAAATCTTGCCAAGAAGACCCCATGATAGGTCAGTTTAGGATTGCCGTAAGTCAGAAACAACTTGAAGGCAAACAACAAAGGCATTTAAGCTCTATTTTAAATAGGTACTATTGGCTCCACGCCTTTGACATGAGCCCCACTGAACACTGAAATGTGGCCCCCTGAGAACGTCTATGGAATTGAATTCAGCTTTGTGGCTTAAAAGAGTTCCTTGGCCTTGCTTTAAAGTAGATGTGGGAAACTGTTTGGGGTCTGCATTGCCTCATCCTCACCCGGGGACCTTGAAAGGCCATTTCCCCTTGCCACTTTCCTGAAACTGTTTTTGTAGGGTTGTTTTTGTTTTTTTTTTTGGAAGCGTGTGAGACTTCAGAATTTATATAGGAAAATTTGGAGCCATGGTTAGTGGGCAGGGGTAGGAAAAGTGCCTGGAGATGAAGAAGCAGAATGCTAAGTGTTTGCTAGTTCATGACTGACATTCTGAGAAGTAAAATTGTCAGAGTTAGGAACTAACTAGTTAAAGTGTTATCAGTTAATATGGACATTTTATAACAAAAAAGAAGCAATTTAGTTATGTGGAGAAATTACAATGCAATACAATCTTGTTAAGTTCAGTTTAGGAATTTCCCTGCATGCATGAGTTTTTCCACTCCCCCTTCTTCTTTCCCTAGGCAATTTCAGCCAACTGGAGCAATGGGTCATTCATCACATGACCTCCTAATTTAAATACTCTATTATGCTTTGTTTAAGTTCCCTTTTAAGTTTGTCTCCATGTGGCTGTAGCCATCTTTTAGTCTTGCTTTGACTTTTCACCCTTCACTATGCAGCCTTCATCGCTTAAGGCTGGGTGAGTTTTTCCTACCCTAATCCTCTTAGTTAGTTAAGGACCTTTAAATTTGTTTAAATATGTACCGTAGATTAAGATTGATATACCTTCAGTAAACTTTTGATATGCATTTTTAAACTGACGTCTTTGTTGTTTAATGAGTCTAATTGACTGGGTGATCAGACCACACATTTAAATGTTAATTGAGCTGTGTTGATGCCTTTACTCTGCTTACTTTGAAAAAAAAGGGTTTTTTTTTTTTTTTTAACTTTTTAAGAAGATATTTAAAGCCCTGCATGGTTTGGGTCCAACTTATCTCCGGGACCGCCTCCTTCCGTACGACCCTCCCCGCGCACTTCGGTTCTCTGAGAGGAATCTGTTACAGCCTATGAAAACAAGGCTATCAGTGATGTCCCACAGGGCCTTCTCCGCTGCTGCTCCCAGATTATGGAATGGCCTGCCGGACGAGATCCGTCTTATTAACACCTTAGACAACTTTAAAAAAGCAGTCAAGACGGATCTTTTCCGGCAGGCCTTTCCTGAATAACTATCCCGGTCCAAGACTCGGCTGTCCTCCCTGAGCTATAATCAGATTTTTAAAAAACTATTGTATGTTTTAATCTTTTTCTAATCTATATATTTTTAATTTACTGTATGTTTTTAATCTTTTATAATTTAATATTATTTTAAGGGGGGTGGGCTAGGGTACTGGGACTATGGAGTTTTTATATTGTAAGCTGCCCCGATTGCATTGCAGAGGGGCGGGATAGAAATAAAATTTTATTATTATTATTATTATTATTATTATTATTATATTTTTATTTTTAAAAAAGTGCTAGATCCCTGGAATCTTTAATAAATTTTTAATTTTAGACTAATATCCTCCAACAAGTTATACTTACATTTTGGCTATAGTGATTGACTTACAGTAAGTTGAAATTTCAGCATTAATATACTGTAATTCTAGAATTGTGTTATTTATTAATTGAATGAGAGAACAGTGCTAAAGAGCCAACAAATTTTGTTTTTCCCAAGTTCATAGAATCATTCAGTTGGAAGAGATCTCAAGGGCCAGCCTGTCCAACCCCCTGCCATGCAGGAATACACAATCAAATCATTCTAGACAGATGGCCATACAGCCTCTGTTTAAAAACCTCCAGAGAAGGAGACTCCACCACACTATGAGGCAGTGTATTCCACTGCCTAACAGCTCTTACTGTTAGGAAGTTCTTCCTAATGTTTAGGTGGAATCTCTTTTCCTGTAGTTTGAACCCATTGCTCTGTGTCCTAGTCTCCGGAGCCTGCTCCATCCTCAGTATGACATCCTTTCAAATATTTAAACATGGCTATCATGTCCCCTCTCAACGTGCTCTTCTCCAGACTAAACATGCCCAGCTTCCTAAGCTGCTACACATAGGGTGTGGCTTCCAGACCTCCCACCATCTGGTCGCCCTCCTCTGGACATGTTCCCGCTTCTCAATATCCTTCCTGAAGAACTGGACACAGTATTCCAGGTGAGTGGCCAGAACTGGACACAGTATTCCAGGTGAGGTCTGACCAAAGCAGAATAGAGTGGCACTTTCACTTCCTTTGATCTAGACACTATAATCCTATTAATGCAGCCTAGAATCACATTGGCTTTTTAAGCTACTGCTAAAAAACTACTGGTAGTTGGGGTGTTTTTTTAACCCCAAACCTTGCTCCCCTAGATTTTCAGAAAACTGTTTCTTGGATTTTTTTTAAAAAAATCCTTCAGGGTTGGGGAATTAAACTGTTTAGGTCAATAGATCCAAACAACTTACTTTATTTCATGATCAGAGTATTATCATTCAGTTAACTCGACTTTTTTTTTTAAGCCAACAAATAGTAAGGCAATTTGGAAGGGGGAGGATGGTTGTCTTTGCAACCAGTTGGTCCTCATGTGTTCTACATGGACACCTCGTAGAGGCTCCTCATCTGTCCTAGGAAACTGAACAGGTGTTGAAGCTCTTTACGGAGGGGGGGGCTTTGTTGGGATTTATATGGGTTGGGGGTGGTGAGAAATGGGATTTAAAAAGACATGCACCTGTTTCTTTCTCTCCCAGGCTCAAAACAGGGAAATGGGTGGATGAGTGGGTAGAGAGTAAAATTGTGGATGATATTTTTCAGCTTCATTCTGGTAAGGCTTTTAGTGCAGGCATTTAATACATTTAAATAGCAATTTAACAAACCTAATGGTTACATTACCTTTTTCTAAAATACAGTAAATGCAGTTGAATTAGATCTTTAAAGTATGTTAACTCTTTTCTGTTTCCTTTCTGATCTTTGAAAATTGTGCATACTGAAAATGAATGTAACTTCACATTTAATGAAAACTTTTTGCTACTAGTACTTAGCTTGCCTGAATTGAAATGTAATCCAAAAATTAATGTAGTAATACACATATAAACAAATCAGTTACATGTATGAGGTCTGAGTAGAACATATCATCAATATGTTGTATTATCTATGATCTTCTATGTTTAATAGATTAGCATTTAATGTTTTATATTTTAAATTTTGCTTTGGTTCTTTTTGCTTCTAGTTTTGTTTTCGATTGCTTTTATTTCTTCTTTGTACACTGCTTTGAAGTATCATTTTAGATATGGTTCAGTAGACATTGATAATCAGTTAATATGTAAACTGATTAAATAAAAAAAAATAATCTGCGTTGTCAAATGAATTATCTGAACAAAAAGGAAAAGATAAACAACAATATTTAGTACAACCAGTGATCCATTGGTTCTGTATTTAAGGAAATATCTTCAATGTGGTCTGGAGTGGATTAAGTAAGACGTGTGAATTCAGAAATTTGGATTCTAGAATCTACTTAATGGTAGATAGAAACCAAATCTATATATGGAATTTATATGGAATGATAGAGTCTGACCCCTACATGTTGCTACACTGAGTTTTAAAATGTGTGGAATTCAGTACAGATTGGCCCCTGTATCCACAGATTTGATCTCCATGGTTTCACTTATTTGCATCCAAAAAAAAATAATAATAATTATGTCCTCTAGTGTAATTCTATGGTCAACCTCCGACGTTAGTCTCATTGAAAATAATAGGGTTCCCTATTATCCATGGTTTCAGGCATCCATAAGGCATCTAGGAATGTATTCTCCATGGATACAGGGGTTGACTTGTACACAGTAGCATGGCAGGAGAAGAGAAAGATATGAAGAGACTGAATTATTGGTGCAAGCTTCTCTTCCAGTATTTATATTTGACAGTCATAAAAGATAGTGTTTTGATAAGACTAGAAAGGGGTAAATATTAACACAGAGAGAATTCTGAAGGCAATGAATTGGAAGATTGGATTTATTGATTACAACTTGCTGTGATTTAATCACATTCACTGACAGATTTGTGCTGTGTTTAATTGAAATTCTTGGAATATAAATTGATCATGTATGGTTTACGTTAAAATGGATACAAAAGTTTCAAAAATGGGGGGTCAGGAAGAGTTAGAGTTGTTAAGATAAATTTTGTGAAGACTCTTAGAGTTCGTTTAATGGCTGATTTTCAACCTAAGAGTTGAGAAAGAAAAATTAATTGTGAAAAATAGGATGTTGAGTTGTGAACATAAGATGGAAATTATATGGTCATGATATGTATTGGACTGAGGAAAAAGTAAGCAAGAGAGAACACTCGATCACCTTGTTATAAAAATAAATGATGATTGGATTAGATTTAGTCATACATAGATTAGACCACTTGAAATCAGTTAGGGCTTAGGTTACTGATGACTAATTTACCATAGGGCAAACTGCTATTGATTGGAATGTAATGTAAGTATGACTATACCTGGATCTAGTCTATTCTCCAGAGACATAAAATTAGCAGGGGTAATATTTGGTCTGTGGATTGCTTATTCTTGGTGGATACAGATGGTCATGTACCAGGGTGGGAATCATATGTAACCCCCCAGATGTTGTTGGAGTACAACTCTCAACATTCCTCGCTACTGGCTATGATAACTAGGACTGCTTGGATTTGCAGCATCTGGAGGGCCACATGATTCTCAACCCCTTCATACACCATTGTGGTTACTTACAGTTAGTAGGTCGGTTGTCTGTTATCAGTTCTCAGTGGTAAGGAGAATTCTACTATCCAATTGTTGGAGAAGGGGATTTGATCTATCCACCCTTAGTTGCAATCCTTTGATGGATAGGGGGCTTCTTGGACTAACTCAGCTTGGTAGCAATGGAAAATCAGTGAACTTCCGATGTCTTGCAAATGTTTGTGTGTATGCCCCTTTCCACACACTTACATGTATGGGAGGAGAGGGAATGAATTATTGCAATAAGTTTTGGTGTGGCAATTAAATGTCCAAAATAATACAGAAACTCATCTTGTCCAGGGTCTTTGGGGATCAACCTCCACCCAGGTTTCATGATGCCAAGGAATCTGTTGGCCTCTGCATACTGATAGGGTTTACAGGCTGCTCTGCTAGGTGTATAGCCGGTAATGCAAATTCTCTGGAGAATTTGTAAGCTGGAAGATTTTGCACTGCCTTAAATTGAGATCTGACTTCAGCACAACTGACTTACATTCAGTGAACAAGACTTTAAATGTATGCCATAGTAATTTTATGTACTCAATATTTGCACAAAAAGTTCCTGCAGTAGCCCAAAGTCATTGATCTTAAACATTTGAGTAAGAAAAACATTTCAGTAAAAGATTCTTAGTGTTGCTTTGATGATGTGTTCAAACGAATTTAATGCTTTACTTGGAAGTTAATTTTTATTGGAGTACTTGTAAATATTTTAATACATATGCTTTTTTCAGCTACTTTTAGACTTTGTAAACCTGCTGGGTGAAATTCAGTGTTGCATGAGTGGACTTATATTCACACAGTGGGACATTCCTTCTGTCCTTGCCTACCTTGCAGCTTCCAGTACCTGCGGACTGTGCTCTAGAAGGTTCCCCAACCCAATGCTGTGGATTTTGAGACAGCACAGGGGGCTGTGGCAAGCAAGAACAATATTCTCCCTGTGGGAAGTGTTAATTGGAGGTTTATACACATGCCTTCAAGTTGCCTGTCAACTTATGGTGGCCCCTAAATTGCATATGGTTTTCTTAGGCAAAGAATAATCAGAGGTGGTTTTGCCAGTTCCTTCCTCTGAAATATAGCCTACAGCACCTGGTACTCATTGGCAGTCTCCCATCCAAGTACCTGGCAGTCTCCCATCCAAGCAGTCTCCCATCCAAGGCTGAACCTGCTTAGCTTCCTAGATCACTGCTAATTTTAGAATTTCTGAACAACTATGTTTTTGAATAGATGTGCTTCCTGGGAATAATCACCAGAAACATTATTTACAACTGAGTGGTGGTAATTTTATGGAACTATGCATTGTAAAAAAACGGACGGGGGGGGGAGGGGAATTAGTCTCAAGGAAAAACTAAGCAGTAGAAAAAATGCCACCCACCATCAGTGAACATTTTCAGTTTAATCAGTATGAAAGGAAAAGAAGATCCTTTATCCCTCTTCTCTCATACCATGACTTACTATAGGAGCAAATGTCTGCAGACACCATCAGTAAATATGTGGACTTGCTCTCAAACTTGGCAATGTGAGAAGTAAATTCGTACTTTCTGAATCGTAAGTTCAATTTAAGTGCAATAGTTAGATGGTTTGTAGTCACATTTGGAGCCTGAGGTCTTTGGACTTCTCACTTCAGGTTTGATGGTGCTTTGTAGTAAGGAAACAGAAAGGAAGTCATTATGTATAAGAAAAGTAATAGTAATAGTTCCTAGACCACATTCAGGAAGTTTTCTTTCAGTTGCCTTGTGTTTGCAAAGCTGGCATTGGGTCAGGCAGTAGAGGATATAATGGAAGGATACAAGAGCTGTAGGCTATATTTCAGAGGAAGGAAGTGGCAAAGCCGCCTCTGGGTATTCCTTGCCTAAGAAAACCCTATGGAATTAATCCACACACCATCCCATTTAGACACATGAATTCTTTCTTCTCTTGCAAAAGAAGATACTTAAACGGTTCTGTGAAATGGAAGTGATATCTTTGAATGCCATGTTTTCCTCCATTATAAAAAGATCTTACTAAACATATCTATTCTGGGAAAGTCAGTGTAGCTGCTGGAATGTGATCTGATTTAACTTAATTAAAAATATTTTTATCAAAAAGAGCATACACACTGTAATTAAAATACCAGAACCAATGACATTCTGAAATGCAGGCACTCACCATGACAGTCCACTTAGCCAGGCCCCCAAAGAGAGTCCAAATTATGGGCATATCAACAAGGCAGATCTAACCATTTTCGTGACCAGCAGGAGCAGGTCTTTTGTAAAGGCAGTGGGCTTTCATTGCCCACTCAGGAGCAAGCCACTGCAAAATACTTTGCATAACTGGGGTAGCTGAGTGATATATTATTGCTAAGAAAAGTCATTTCTTTACCCCATTGGTGTCTGTGAGGACTGTAACTGAGCTCAAAGGACATAGCAGATGATGTCATTGCTCCTGCTCATCAGAAAGCTCCTGTGGGTGCACAGTTCTGCTAGCTCTGAATTCTAAAAATGAGGACAGTGTTGTTAACGGCTACATATATGTTGGATTTTCCTAAGTATAATGGGAATTGCAAATCTAGACTATTTCCCACCAAATTAGCAAACCAACCACAAGCATTTTGCCTTGAGAACCGAATGTTTTGAATAGTTTATGGAAAATGTTGCTGTCTTAGTCTTTAGTGTTGTGCTAGTATTAAAATTTCTTGCACAGAACAGTGCTTTTCTCAAAGATTACAGGACAAAGAAATAGCCTGTTACCAAACCTGAGTTCTAAAAGCTAGGCTAGCCTTGGTGAGATTAGAATACTTGGGAAGTTCGGCATATACAAAGTTCTATATATGAACTACTTGGGAAGTTCTGTATATTAAGGCAATATGGTATTTGAGCAAATGTATGCCTAAATTAATTAAATATTCTTTAAAAGGCTCACTTTGGCTGTAAAATATGCAGCTTCTGATTGTTATTCTTGGATTCACACTATAGGAAATGAATGTAAAGAATCCAGTGTTTCTCTCTTTGTTTATTTCTGTTTGTTTCTGTTTTATAACTAGAGAGCACCAGGCATTTGTATCTGAATAACTCACATGCCTTATAGTTAGGTTGAAACTTAGATTTGGTTTTGTGGTAGACATGTTTAATTGCTGGTCTTGTCCACATGTAAAGCAGCGGTATGAGTGAATAGCAAAGCAGTCTGGTGTTTAATGTCAAAAAGGTTGGAGGGGGGATTTGGATCCTCATCCACCTGACTTGTTTATGGGTCGCCGTCTCCCCTCCCCATCCTTTGTCTCTCAGCCTGTTTGAGAAGGACAGAAGGGTGGTCTACCAGCAGGCATTAAGGTAGGGAGGCTGTTCTCACATTTGCAAGACAAAAGTGCAGCTCACACCAACTCTTAAAAAGAAAACAGCAACCCTTTCTGGCTGAGAATTATAAATATCCCTACCTAAACTACAAGTCCCAGGGCTTTTTAGGTCATAATGAGCACTTTGAATTGTGCCACAGAACAGACCAGTAGCCAGGGGAAACTGTTTCAATGTGGGAGTTGTATGTTGTGTGTTAACTGCCATGGCAACATGCTATGGAATCCTTGGGTTTGCTGTGTAGGGAGGGATATTTAGTAATGTCAGGCAGAGAGCTCACTAAATTACAAACCCCAGTATTCCATAGAATGCAGCCGAGGCAATGAAAGTGGAATCCTAGTGCTGTAAATGTGTAGTTGTAAAGGAACCCTGGTTAGCCACTCTAGCTCAGTGTTTTTCAACCAGGGTTGCTAGGGGTTCCTCAAGGGATTAGGATTGTGGGGGGAAACCAATAGCAGTATATAGAATAATGTTTATACAGGGGGTTCCTGAGACCTGAAAATTATTTCAAGGGTTCCTCCAGGATAAAAAGGTTGAGCAAGGCAGTTCTAGCTACAAGATTTTGAACCCTCTGAAGTTTCTGAACAACTTCCAAGGACAGTTCCGTGTGGAGTATATTATAGTAATCCAAATGGGATGCAATCAAGGCATATCCTGACATATGTCACTATAGCCACATCTGATATTGCAGGGAACAGACACAATTGACATATTAGTTTTAACTGTGTTCATGGCCATTGTTGAAACCTGGGCATCCAAAGCTCAAGTCTGAGTTCTGGAGTACACACAAGGCTCAAGATCTTGTATTTTCACCTCTCCAGTATTGCACAAACTGTGGGATACCTGAACTAAAGGGATATGGACTTCCAAGGAAAATGTGTTCTCTGGAACAAGTGGTGACTTATTCCCTCTGTAGCTGGCCTTTAGTGGGCTATATGGCCTTAGAAGAAGATTCCAAAGAGTCCACGTTGAATTGGTAGAGGATATTACCTCTGATTGCACCCATGCTCTTATCATCTCAGTGTTTGATTGAAAAAAAAAGCTAATTCAAAGAGCTGATCTTTTGTTCCGATGATGGTATCTTTACATTGAATAACTCAAACCACTGATTGTTACATGCAGCAACATAATGCATATGTGTTTTGAGCAACTTTTTATGAATACTCAGTGGAACAAATGATTTGTGCTATGTGGGAAGGAAGGCACATGAAACCGAGAGAAGCTTACACAAGTTCTGAAAGCCTGAGAAACTGACCTGTGCAGAAAAAGATTGGGTATACCTTAGATCAGTAGTTCCCAATCTTGGGTCCTCAGGTGCCATTAGACTTCAGTTCCCAAAAGCCACAGCTGATATTGCCAATTGTCAGAGACTCTGGAAGTTGTAATCCAAAAATCTGGGAACCATTAATTTAGGGGCATTCACTGATTTGGAACACTAATAGTCAGTTTGTGGGCATGCCAACATGGGGCTGTTGGGACTGAGGAAGTGACGGGCTGTTTTCCAAACTCTTAATTGACTCTTCTTTTGTTTATGTTCATGGAGACAAACTCAGCCTTGCTCAGGCTAGTATGGTCATACCTCCTAAACCATTATATCATACACTTTTTTTTGCAGTTTTTAAGTTGAGAACATTCTCTGTTAGTTAAAAAAATAAAATAAAGCCTTGAAAGAGATACTACATGCTGTCAATTGCTAGTGTCATTGAAATCTTAACTGCCAACTCACTTTTCTCCCTCTTTACTTTGAGGTAGAGAAAACGTCTATTGGTCTTGGCATCTAGGCTTTTTTGAGCCTTAACCCATAACTACTGTACATCATATCATGAAATAAAATGGATTGCATTAGTAGCTTTGCCTTTTATCTTCTATAGTGGAATAAAGGTGTCCTGTATGTGATGTACGTGACAAACAGAAGCATTTCATACACTCCTCTGCTCTTGAGCTCACTTTTTTCTGTTGCCATGTTGCCATAAAGCCTGATAAAAAGGTAGAACGAAAGGGGATTTGTGAACATCTGGAAAAGACCTTGGGCAGCAGTTTCCCTGTATTACAAGGTCTAGGCTAATGTTAATAGCATTTTGTTTAAGTATAAAATTACTCAAAGGTGACCTCTTCTATCAAAACGAATCAAAAAATGATGTATAAATACTCTCCAAATTAGTAGAGAGTGAAGTCTTGCATTAACCAGTGCATGGCAATCTTAACCTTTTCAACAGCTTACACTCTATTGCTGATTGCTCCAAGTGTGCATACATTGGAGCAGGTAGTTGTCTTGTTTTTGTTTACTTTTTAAAACGAAAGTGTACTAGGAACTAGATACAGTATTTAAATAGTGTATTGGGGAAAGATGTACAGTACTTATTTTCTTCCCATTTCTGCAGTTCAGTAAACATATATGGTTTCAGGGCTATTAGAAAAAGGAAGAAAATTCAGCAGAATTTGTTTGGAAAATCAATACTCCTGGTTTAGAAGAATTTGGATGAAGGTGTAGATAAGGCATAATATTTTAGGATCCATATTTCCTCCTAGGAAAAAGCTATAGTCCTATATACCCTTACCGGAATGAGTCTCAAGGAATAATAGTGAGACTTGCATCCAAGTAAAAATATATTGGGTTGTGTTTCAGAAGTCCTGTGTGTTGAGCAAAACCCATTACAAATTCATTAAAGTATAATTTCTTGCAATAGTTAAGAATCTAGAAACTTGGGAGGGATTTATTTTTTTATCATACTATGCAAATTCTCCAATATTAAAGTACTAGCATATGCAAATAAGTAAACAAGTGTATATGCTTCTAGCCAAAATATATAAAACACTAAAAAAGGGGCAAAAACCCCATGCAGTATTTATCCTCAGCCAAAACTAACCTTACAAATTTTAAAATTCAGATCTTAAAGCTAACCTTATTTCAGTCTAAAATTCAAATTCATACTTAAATTCAGAAACAAATCCAAATTAAAATTCAACCTTTTAAAAATATTTAAAATATATATTGAAATTTAAAGTCACATACCTAGCAGCAGCTTAACATAATTGATGGAGTGACTTCCACTGTCCATTGCCAAAACTTCTTCCAATTTTGTGGAGGCAGTTGTTCTAAATTCATTTGTGTTAGGGTTTGCAAATCTAATATGTTGAGACTCCCAACAAGTATTGTTATTCTGTTTTGCCTTTTGCTTTGTTTTTAAAATGTGCCATGTTTCCTGTCAGTAGCAAGCCAGCCACAGATGCAGGCAAAAGTCAGGAATAAACTCTTCCAGAATACAGCCCACAGAAAAAGCCCACAGAAAACTTACGGATGCCAGCTGTGAAAGCCTTCGACTTCATAATATCGTTATTTTTATTTTTATTTATTTATTTATTTATATCCCGCTCTTCAGCCACAAGGCTATCAGAGCGGCTTACTAATTGTTTTAAGCAATAGCTATTTACACATCTTTATTATATATTTTTTTATATAATAAAAAATAGCCAGTGTTATAAGCTTTTCTGAGAGCTTTGTTGGGCAGTATGAACATTCTTAAGAGTATAAAAGTATTCCAAGGCTCTCTGTTCATCTTTTAGGTTTTCAGGTTTAAATTTGTTTTCTGTATGCCTTGATGTACATGTTGAAAGGAAAACAAAATAAAACTAGAGAGCGGTCTGATAAAACAATTGCTTTCCTGATTCCGTGACACAAGAAGGTTTTAGTGCATACTACAGGATTGAGTCTTCCTCAAACCTGATTAAAATCCCCAGTGTGGCTGCCTCCCTCCCATATCAAAGTTTATTATAGATCAAAATGCAATGCAAAAATTAGCAACAATAGATCCAAACACAAATTGGGTTTTATTACCAGTATAGTGGCAGAAGCTAAGGAGAGAACACTATGTCATTTTATTTATTTAAAGTGAGGTACCTGCTCAGGTAAGGGCCTAAATACTCTAAAGGCTCCAGATCCCATTTGATCTTGGAAGCTAAGTAAGGTCAGCTCTGGTTAGTACTTGGATGAGAGACTGCTAACAAATACCAGGTGCTGTAGGCTATAATTCAGAGGAAGGAACTGCCAGAACCATATCTCAGTATTCCTTCCCTAAGAAAACTAATGAAATTTATGGAGTCACTGTAAGTTGACAGGTGATTTGAAGGCACATAAACACACACATGCATGCGCGCACACACACACACATGGTTGGGGAAATGCAATGCCAGGCAGAAAATGTAAGAGAAAGTAGGAGATGATGAAGAAGCACAAAAGTCTTTAGATGGCTACCTTTGATTGCTTATGTTGTTGAAGGTTAGAGGGCATCAGTCTGTCCCCAGATGATATTTAGCAGCTAAATTGTTTGATTTAATTCTTTGAGCTGAATAATAGGAGTAGGCTATAAAATTTAGAGAAATAACCTACATGAGAACTCCACAACTTAGCTATGGTGGTAGCTTCCAACAGAGTAGAGAATATCAAAGAAAACAATAAGAAATTATAGTGTGATTTTGGCTATGAAAGCTTATAGATATGCCTTTGTTACAATCACAGTAAACTGCGCCCGCCTGCCTCTGATATTTATTGTTCATTTCTTTTGTTATATTTATACCATGCCTTTTAATTAATGAATTCAAGGTGATATGTATGACGTCCTTCCTCCCCAATGTTATCCTCACAACAAAGTAGGTCAGATTGAGAAAGCGTGACTGAGCCGTGATCACCCAGGTAATTTCATGGCTCAATGGGGCTTGAACTTGACTCTATCAAGCCCCAGTCCAACACTCTAATCACCACACCACCCTGGGTCTCCTATTAATGTTTTTTGTTTGTTATTGAACCTCCCCCCCAGTGGAACAGTGTGATGGTTATGTTCTTCATACCTGCCATTTGGCCTTTAATCTTTTACATGCTTGGAGTAAAGAGAGAGATGTGATCAAAGTCATCATGGAAGTGACGGGGAAAATATAGCACTGTTGCAGTGTTGGAGCAAGCTGCGCAGGAGTCAGCTTGAAGCAGGAGAGAGCTGGTAGCTACCAGAGTATGATACAGGTCACACCCACCCACACTATGTGTGGAACTGGAACCCACAGTTTCAATTATCCGATGTCTGGAAAATATGGTCTTACTATACATTTCGTAGGTCCTCCAGCACAATTCTATGGCAATTTCTGCTGGAAGTTACCATAGAGTCACGCTGGAGCTGCCTAGACAGGTGTCCTCTCAAGGCATTTTCTAGATCCTCCAGCGCAGTTCTGTGTGGTTCGTTATTACCTGTGGCTTCAAGTATTTGTGGTAAGTCTGGGAACATATCCCCTGCAGATAATGGCAGGTGACCTGTATTGCACTTCCCATCACAAGTCCCAAGTTCATTTATCTGCACCCCATCTTTTCACTTAAAAGCTAGCTGTGGAAATGAAGCCCTCTGAAGTTGGGAGACAAGAAAGAAAGAGAAAGATGCATTGAGGTTTAAATGGATCAAGGCTTGGAAAGGTATTTAATTGATTTATCTCACAAGTCAAAGTATGAATTCTTCTCTGTGAAAATGGTAGTATAAGGAAAGGTACATACCTATTATCCTCAATTCAGAAGATTAATTGTCTGCAAACTCAGGTTTAAGTATTTGCTTCAGAATACGAGTAGGAGGAATTGAAGGGAATTCAGGCAAATGATTGATTTGCCCAGCAAAGATGCATCCTGCAATTGTCTGCTGACATAATGAAATCAGGCTGTCACAAGACTGTTTACGCTTTTTATTGAGCCTTAGTGGCCTCAGGTAGTCCACTCAGTCACATCCTTCAAACCTGCTTGCCTTTGGACAAGTAGCAGAAGCCTGTCGTAAGGGGGAAAGATCCATGCTTTGGCTGTCCTGGCCCATCGAAGAGATGCCAGTGTCAAGGTGCTGTGGACCTGAACATCGGGGAGGGGCAAGCCACTTCCCAGTTCAGTCCCTGGGCCTGGCAAGATGACTCTGAAGCCATTAGTCAATAACAAGTCACTCCAGTATTCAGCTCCTAGACTTGTCCATCTGTCTCAGAACCCCAGCTTGGCTTGTGCTAGTTGTTCATTGATTTGGGTGTCTGGTTTGTTGAAGTCCTCATAGGTTCTGGCCTGATCAGGTCTTGTTAAGGTGTTGCAGTCCTGGCTCCTTGTGGTAGGTATCAGACCCCAGACTCATCAATGGGTCGTATAGGACTGGATCAGGCCCTAGGGATTGCTCCTGAGAGTCAGGCAGGCAAAGTCCAGGAAGTGGGGCAGGTGCAGGACTGATGGGGGTGAATTTCTGCCCTGATAAGCTGCCCTGGGTTATCAGGGTTATTTCAGACTCCCATGAGATATTGTGTCCTGGTGAGTTGAACACTAAATGCCCAGTCTTTCTCTTGCCCTGTTGGCTCTTGGGAGTGCTGCCTCTCTCCAGCTGAGTCTGGCATCTGTTTTGGGGCACTCCCATGGCAGAAGCCTCTTGTTCTAGTGCTGAGACTCCAGTAGCTCTCTGGCTGCCTCCATTAAGCTTCTTCTCTGTTCTGCTCTCCTGAGGCTTTATGTCTCCCTAACCTCTTCCCTTGAGCAGCTGCACCTGAGGTTTCCAGCCACCTGGCTTCTCCACTAATGCCTTCTCTGAAGACGAAGGAGCTGTAGCCACTCTGGTGATCAAAGCATCACCTTACTACAGAGTGATAGCAGTCACAATTACTTCAATTAAAGTTCAGCTCCACAAAGCAAAATGAAAACTCTGATGCTTGGATTACTCTGTCTTAAATATGCTGACACTCTGTATGTACAAATATGCTTATTAAAATATTGTTTTGAAAATGAGCGCTGTAAAGGTAGTGACTTCACATACAGTGTAGAATATAACTTGTCATGTTTGAATGTACAATGAATTATATTTTAAGGGGCAGGATGCAAATTTGAATCCAATGTGGATTTCCTCTGTTTATGTAGTCACTTGTGGTACAATGCAACTTGCCACATAAAAACTGTTTAAAGCATGTTTAATTCATGAGGTATGTGATTTGTGCATGAGAACCTCTCTTCTGAAACGTCTGGGGGGAAAAATTAAGTAGTTGAAAGCTGCATTTAACAGCTAACTATTTCCTGAAGGAAGAGTTGACTTCAGTTGAATGTTACTGAAGTCGACCTAAACTGATCCTGTTACGTTCCTAATTCTTATGCTCCCATCCCTAATTTAGTTGGCTCGCCAAGCCATCACGTCTCTTGATAGACTTCACACACAAAATACCATGGAGGTTTATGAGGTAAGAAGTACTCCAGTGTTCAGTGAGGCTGAATGCCAAGATCACAGCCTAAACCAATGGAATAGAATATACAGTAGGCAAATCTTTTAAATATTACGATATAGTCTTCCCATATCTACAGTGGCCCTCATCCAGAGGTCCTGACAAGCTTCAACAAGCTGTGCATTCCCAAGATGAGCAAATGCGTCTGGAATACTAGCAAAATTATGTTTGTGGAATGAGCTTTCACAGCCTACATCCATAGTGCATCTGAGGAAGTAGGCTTCTGTATTGACAGGCACATGACCTAGTGCACTGGTCAACCCTTAAGGTATTATAATACTCTTTCTGTGTGATAACAAATGAGTGCCCCTGGTTGAAGCCATAATTTCTTAGACCATTTGTTGAGGCAGCAGGAGGGAGTGTGGTCTGAGTTGATCACAGAGGCTCTAGGCAGCAACAGTTTAATATCCTTGACCCCTATTAAAGGGCCAGTTATTTAAAAAGACATGTATTCTGCTGTTTGCTTATCTGTTAGCCTTCCCTGTGAGCTGTGCTATTTTCTTCTTATTAATCCAAAAGTTTTTATCCTTTTTGCTGCAGTAATCTGTGTTGCTAAGAAATTTTGCAGTACACAAAATAAGGTATTGGATAGTACTGTATTTGGAACATTGTATATAAACAGGAAACAGGGCATGTTCAGATACCATGGGAAGCTAGGGCTCCATGGGCATCCACTGTGAATGAGTCAGGATCACAGCTTCCATGTCTGATTGCTCTTGCTAGGGGAGCAAGTGGTTGGTTTATTGTGATGTCCAAACAGAAGCAAAGTCAGTTCTCTGTTGTTGTTAGGATTAGGACCTTTTTTGAGCAAATCTTGGACCAAAGGACCATAGTCTCCTTCTTTGGAGGTTTTTAAACAGAGGCTGGATGACCATCTGTTGGGAATGATTTGATTGTGCATTCCTGCATGGCAGGGGGTTGGACTGGATGACCGTTGAGGTCTCTTACAACTCTATGATTCTATTATTCTAGGAGAGGGGGAACTATGTCTGCTATAAGAGGAAATATAGGAGATGGCATGTGAGGTCCCTGGCAAACTAGAATTCTATTGAATTCTGACTTGAACATTAAGAAAACAAACATAATGACCACAGATGATTTATATAATGTTGAAGTAGATGATGAAGACATTGAAATAGTTCAAGATTTTCCATGTCTTGACTCAGTCATTAATCAGACTGGAGACTGCAGAGAAATTAGAAGAAGACTAGGACTTGGAATGGCAGACATGAAGGAATTGAACATCATATCGAAGTGTAGAAAGATTTATCCTTGAATACTAAAGCTAGGATTGTCCATGTTGTGGTTTTTCCAATTTCTGTGTATGGTGGTGAAAGTTGGACAGTGCAGAAAGCTGATATGAAGAAAATCAACTCACTTGAAATGTGGTGCTGGAGAAGAGTTCTGTGGATACAAGTCCACATTCTAGATGGATAGACTTAATCAAGGAAGCTACAGCCCTGAGTCTGCAAGACCTGACCAGGGCTGTTAATGATACGGTGACTTGGAGGCCTCTCATTCATAGGGTGTTCGTAGGTTGAAGTCGACTTGATGACAGTTAACACACATGATATGGAAATCTGACCTAAGTATAACATAGTTATATAATTTATTATTTTTTTTAAATCGAAATCATTGCATTATAGCTTGTTTATATACCATATATTCCCGCGTATAAGATGACTGGGCATATAAGACGACCGCCCAAATGTCAAGTAAAAATCTAGAGTTTGGCATATATTCACCATATAAGACCACCACCACCCCAATTTGGCTGGCTGGCTGGCCAGGGGAATCTTGCCAACTGATCCTCTTTGTGAGTTGGGAAAGCTAACAGGATCAGCTGGCAGGGCTCTCCCAGCCAGCCAGCGAAGCCAGCTGCTACATTCGTCCCTCTCTACCACCTTCGGTTGCTCCCCAAAGGGGGTGAAGGCAGAGGAGGCGGCTGAATGAACCTGGTTTGCCACGTCCACCGCCCGTTCCCTCCATCTTCATTCCCTTTGCGAAGGGAATGAAGACGGAGGGGATGGGCGGTGTTTGTGGCAAACCACGGCATTCGCCCCTCTCTTCCACCTTCCAGTCACTTGACTCGAACGTGGAAGAAAGGGGTGAATATACCCGCTTTCCCTCGGCGGCTGCCCATTCCCTCCATCTTCCTTCCTTTTGTGAAGGGAAGGAAGCTGGAGGAAATGGGCAGCTACCAAGGCAAACCGCGATATTCGCACCTCTCTTCCAGCTTCCAGGAAGGTGGACAAAAGGGGCGAAAATACCTGGTTTGCCTCGTCCACCCCACCCTTTCCTCCATCTTCATTCCTTTTGGAAGGGAATGAAGACGCAGGGAATGGGCAGCAGCCGTGCCAAACAGTAAGATTCGCCCCTTTCGTCCACCTTCTAGGAAGGTGGACGAAAGGGGCGAACGTACCTGGTTTGCCTCAGCTGCTGTGAGGGTGGCTCGAGGGGGGGCTTTCCAGCCCACCCACCCCATCCCTGAGGCTGCAATCGGGAGCCTCGGGGAGGGTGGAATGGTGGCTCGAGGGGGGGGCCTTTCCAGCCATCCACCCCCTCCCTGAGGCCGCAATCGGGAGCCCGACTGTGCCTTCAGGGAGGGTGGAAGGGGGGCTCGAAGGGGGGCTTTCCAGCCACCCACCCGCTCCCCAAGGCTGCAATCGGGAGCCCAATCGCACCCTTGGGGAAGGTGGAAGGGTGCCTCAAGATATGAACACGGAAAGAATGGGCAGTGGCCGTTGCAAACCGCGGCATTCCCCCCTCTCTTCCACCTTCCAGGAAGGTGAAGGAAAGGGGCGAAAATGCCCAGTTTGCCTCGTCCACCCCCCTCCCTCTGTCTTCATTCTCTTTGGAAGGGAATGAAGACAGGGGGAAGCGGGGGTGGCTGTTGCAAACCGCTAGATTCACCCCTTTCTTCCATCTTCCATGAACGTTTAAGAAAGGAGCAAACATACCCGGTTTGCCTTGGCTGCTGCTTGATTTCCTGTGTGTTTGTTCCCTTTGAGGAACAAACACACAGGAGATCGAGTGGCGGCCGCAGCAAACCACAACGTTGGCCCCCCTCCTCTGTCTTTGGTTGCTCCCCATGGGGGAGAAGGCAGAGGAGAGGGGGGCGAATGAACCAGTAAACACTTTGCCCCCCCCCACCCGATCTCCTGCCTCTTTGCTCCGTTTGCGAAGGGAGCGAAGAGGCAGGAGATCGGTTGGCGGGTGAAACAAAGTGTATCTGGCGTATAAGACGACTTCCGATTTTGGAGAATATTTTTCCGGGCTCAAAGGTCGTCTTATACGCCAGAATATACGGTATGCAAAGATTTTGCCAGTTCAGTAGGGGAGTAAAGTGAAATAGTTATTCTGACTACATTAAAATAATGTTGATCACTGCCAAACACCTCACATTGCATGAGCAAATGAATTTAGGGGGGAAAACAGTTTCTTAAAACACATTCAAGCAATTCTGTTTCTGTGATGTCTTCAAATAGTCACACATCTACAACATCTTTATGGGGGTTTTTTCCCCATTTTTTACTCTTGTTTGTGCAATTTTGTTGAGATGTAATTTGCGTTCAAGAAAATTCATTGGTTTCCTCCATTTCTTAAGAAGGGATGTCACAGTGCATGTTTAAGATGACACATCATATCATTGTCTGCTTCACTCCTGAAAGGCAGATTTAAACACATTCTGACAGGTTTTTTGTGTGTTTGCTTTTAAACGGAATGGCTTTGACTAAATGTTAAGCTGCATACAGAAAAGTTGGTGCCAAAAATTGTAGATTTGATGGTACAGTTTAAGCTTCAAGACATTCTTAAGAAAAAATGTTTCGTCATATCCAGTTGTCTACAGTAACATGCGGTAGTATCAGGAACATTTTTGGCATAGTATCCCTAAAACTTTTGTTTTCCAGTGCCACTGTCTTCCACAGGATCCAACCACAACAGAATGGTACTTGCCTTAGGGCACAGCATTTTGAGGTAGTAAATACTTAAAGAGTCTTCTATTGATTCTGAATTTTAATGAATGCTTTAAATGTCTTATGAAAAGTCTTGTAAGACTTTTGAGATGCTGAGAGCACCAGATATTTAAAAATCCTGATGTGTGTAAAGTGAACTTCATTTTCAACATTTTCAACAAAGTTCATGATGGTTTGTTGCTCAGTACAAAGAGGTTTACTTTGGATAAGTTGTCCAAACAAGTGGTGTCATCCAACTCCAAGCCCTAATAGATGTACAGTTGGCCCTCCGTATCCATGGATTTGGTATCCATGGATTTAAGTATTCACAGCTTGAAAATATTCTTAAAAATAATAATAATCCAAAAAGCAAACCTTGATTTTGCCATCTTATATAAGGGATACCATTTTGCTATGCCATTGCATATAATGAGACTTGAGTATTCACAGATTTTGGTATCCATGGGTGGTGGTGGTGGTGGTCCTGGAACCAAACCCCAACGAATATGAAGGGACAACTGTATTGTCTCTCGATGCTGGCCTTGACTTTGAACAGAAACTGTCCTCATCAACCTAATTAATGACATAGACAGGGAATAAGATGGGAAATGCAATCTTATTGCTTCTGGTGCATCTCATGGCAGCATTCAGTACCATTAACAGTTATGGCTTCCTGGATAGCTTCTCTGCTGTGGTCAAAAGTACAGTTTGTTAGCTCCAGTTTTGCTTGTAAACCCTATTCCAGAAGGAGTTATTAGAGGGCTCTACCTTACACCTGTATCAGGCCTCTATTGTGTCCCCCTTGTTGAACGTTTTGATTAAGTCTCCAAATGAGGTCTTCAAAGGATGTGGAGCTAGATGTCCATGATATGCTGATAAGCCCAGCTCTCTCTGTCTTTGCAACCAACTCACATGAAGCAAAGTAAATGCTGATCCAATGTTTAAGAATAACAATAATGGACTGGATGGAGGCGAATGCCTTGAAACTCAGTGCTGAAAAAAAGGAGCTGTTGATGGTAGTTGTAGTGTTTAACCAACTCTGGAAGGGATTGTTAGAGACATTGTTAGATGTAGACTTTCCAGTTGGCATCTGGTGTCCCACAGTTAGGGGTGGAAGAGAAAACAGTACCAGAGAACCAATAGGCACTGTTAAGGAGAGTAGTATCAAGCCATGGACGTGCACTGTGAAGCGAAGCACTGGGGGGCCCAGAGGCATTCCATAGACACAAATATTGCAGATGGCTGGAGGTGTGACAGCTATAGCACTTTACAATTTGTTCCATCTGATTTAAAAAAAAAAAAAAGGAAGGAACCAGAATGGCCCTGTTGTCCATGCAGCAAATTGTAAAGCGGGGATGGGAATTATGGGTTGGAACTGCATCTCCTAGCATCATTGGCTATGCTGACTGTGGCTTCTGGGAATTACAGTCAAACAGTATCTCTGTGGGACTGTATGATTCTCACGTCTGCTTTAAAAGCAAACAGAGCATGGAACAGTGACTACAGCAGTGATGAGACGAGCAGCCTAGTCAGTTAGAAGAAACCAATGTGAAAGTGGGGGCACAATGGGAAAAGCATCTTCAGTACCAATGCTTTACTCATATTTTGTATGCATTTTTCATGTTTTAAATATGTTCTCTATACTTGGTCAGTTGATGGATCAAATAATCTATCTCTAAAATTGTTGGAGAAAAACAAGAACATGGGCATTACTGTGAGTATTCTAGGTATGAGGCCTGTCTATTAAATAATGAGACTGTGTTTCTACCTTTCAGACAAACCAGGGAAAACTTATTGTGAACATTTGAGTGGTGACCTTGAACGTGTCTGAACCTGCATGACAAACATCAGCACTCTCAGCCATTCAGTTAATTGTCAGTCATTGTTTAAAGCAACTGTGTTGCCTGTTGTGTGCCGGAAAAATGCTGAATTTAAAGTTGAGCAACACATCAATTTGAATTTTTTAGTAAAATTGAACAAAACACAAACAGCGTCTTTTCAAATGCTTACTGAGGCCTATGGAAAAAAGTACATGTCTCATGCACATGTATTTGAGTGGTGCAAAAGATTCAGAAAAGGACGTGAGAATGTGGAAGATGATGAACGCCCTTGGATGACCTTCCACTTCAAGAACCAAAGAAATTGTGAGAAAAATCAGCCAGATTGTTTGAGGAGATGGAGATTGTTTGAGGAGATGGCCGATTGAGTGTCTGAACAATAGCTGAAGCCGTGAACATTGACAAAGACACTGCATGGGAAATTTTGCTTGAGGATCTCAACAAGAGAAAAGTTTGTGCCAAGATGGTCTCTTGGGTTCTCACACCAGAGCAAAAAGGAAATATGTGCTGATATCCTGCAGCAACTTGAGGCGGAACCAAACCTTTTTAAAAAAATCATCACTTGTAATGAAACCTGGATCTTCCAGTATGATCCTGAGAGAAAACGACAGTCAATGCACTGGAAAACATCATCATCACCAAGAATGAAAAAAGCATGTCAAAGCAAGCTCACATTCAAAGCCATGCTCGTTGTTGTTTTTTACATCAAGGGTGTAATTTTGGCAGAATGGGTTCCAGAAGGCAGAACAGTGAACCAGCATTATTATAAGGAAGTTTTGACAAAGCTGAGAGAAAGAGTAAGAAAAAGAAAAGGCCAGAACTGTGGAAAAATGATTTCATTCTTCATCAAGACAATGCACCTGCTTATACCGCACTTTCTGTGAAGCAATTTTTGGCCAATAAATGCATTACTACACTTGAACGCCTTCCATATTTGCCAGATTTGGCACCATACAACTTTTCCCTAAAGTGAAATTGATACTTAAAGGAACACGTTTTTAGTCAATTGATGCAGTAAAGATGAAAATGGCGGGTGTGTTGAAACAGTTAACAGAAACTGATCTGCTCCTCGCCTTCGACCAGTGGAAAACAAGCATCAGTGTGTGAGTGTGAACAGGGAGTATCTTGAAGGGGACAAGCATTGGAACTGTAATGTATATAAATAAAGATGGGTTATTGTATCAGTCTCATTATTTAATAGACAGACCTCGTACACTGAGTTGGAAGCAAGCTTAGTGATGCTTATGAGTAGACACATTGAAATTAACAGGAATTTTGTACATAATGACTGACTTTTGTCCCCTTGTTTTCAGTGGCTCTACCCTAAGTGTGTCTGATTCCAAACCCTTACGGTACATGTAATAACTGTCCAGATGTTTGTCAAGGGGTAGTGTCATCTTGATGGTGATTTTGTAATTTCTGTTTGCATGCCTATGCAAACAGAAAAAAGTACAGACCAGAGCAGTAAACCTACTGGAGTGATGATAGTTGCATAGTACTGAAGTTGACTTAATATTTGATGGTCTTTAATAAAATGTTATTCACTTAAAAATAAAAAAGTCCCACCTGAATAGACAAGATTTAAAAAAAAATATTATAAACAAATTTTTATAGAGAGAAAAAAAGTATAGATGGATTTTTAAAAATAAATAAATAAATAAATCTGACTTTTGAGCATCTAGTTTGCTTTTTAAAAAAACACCTGGGTAGTAAAACACTGTTTAATTATTTCACGTAAGTCTACAAAAATAAATCAATAGAGTAAGAATTGTCAAAAAGAAAATGTCAATTGTGCTTTGGAATCTTTAAACCTTTAAGCAATCAAGCACCTTTATAATTCTTTAAAACTGTCTCTATACATAGGTTTTTGTTTTTTAAAAAATACTCTTCTTAAAATTTTTCAAATCAAGAGTTTCATTCAGGAGAGAAAGAGGATTGATTTTTGAGTGAGATCTTGAAGCCCAGCCTAGCCTTCTGGTATACTTTCGACTCCCATCCCCTCAAATGCTCCTGTGTTTGTGCGTGCAGACCTGTGTGTGTGTGTGTGTGTGTGTATATATATACCTTTCCAATTTGAGGAAAACAAAAAGAAATGGGCTACTGTCACTTTAAGGAAACAATTAAATAGGGAGGGTTGAGAGTGATGTTTTGACTGCTGGCATTTGTGGCCTCTTGGCAGTGTTTCATATTCATTTGCTTGCGTAAGAGGTGGACTGTCTTTACTGTAGCTACTGTTGCCATGGAGAGATAGCGGGGGAGGATTCCTAGGATCCCTAAGCCTGAGAGAGATTACGTCTTAGAATTGCTCTCTGAATATAGCATGATGTGGCAGGGCAATTCAGGTGTATTGTGGCACTGGTAATGGGGAATGACCTGTCAGCTGTCGGGTAATGTGACTGTTAAAATGCTCTCTAATTACAATAGACTACAGGGAAGAGGAATAAAGCGGGGGATAGGAGTGAGTTATGGAGAAGATTAGGTAATTATTTGTGTTGTGTCTTTTAAAAATGTCTTTTTAAACATTGTCGCATTCTCTCGTTTAATATAAAGGAGAAGTTTGCAACAGTACAAAGGAAAGGAGAATTTATGTATGATAGTTGTGTCTTGCCGTGGCTATAGATTTGGTGATCTCGCGACCAAACTTTAAATATGCAGATTTTGATCAGTATCTTTCAGCCTCGTAAGGAGGCTATCTTTTGCCAAGTGCGTCTAACCAGAGTACTGTGCTGATATGTAACTGCATGTAACCAGAAATGAATCTGTATTTATGTGGTGACTGTTAGTAAACACGGTCTAAGTGCAGGGAGTGTTGTGCCAGCCCAAGAGCTAGTCACCATGGGATATATATATTTAGCATGAATGGAAGAAGTGACAGAAATAGGCTTTGTCTGCTTTGGTAAGTTCTTTTGGCCATTAAAAAAAATGACTAAAAAAATCAGTCATTTACTCTGGTCCTCACTAGAAATCAAAGCAAGAATAGCTCTTACTAATCAGGTCTTTTGAAAGCTCTGGAATCTTTAGTTGTGAATAATTTCCCTGCCTTTGAAATTACCATCAGGTTTGAGGAATGAATTCTTCACCTGTAATCTTTTTTTCTTCAAGTAGCCATCTAAAACAGTACAGTAATGGTTTTTACAAGAACATTGAGCACTGCTATTTGTCGAAAATTAGTTGAGAGAATTTTAAAATTTGTTTTGGCCTTTATCAGGCCTTTATTTTGGTTGTGATCTAGAAACTATATCTGGAAACTATAGTACTGTATAACTAAATGCCAAATAATAAAGAGATGAGAGAAGATGTGGAATACAAGAGGGAGCATCAGGGGGAAACACATTTGCATTCCACTTATAAGGCATTTTACTGTTAGTTAGTTAAAACCCTGTTGTTCCTGTTGGCAGCAGTTAATTGACTTTTTCTTCTGTGGTGTTGAAACTGCAGGTTAAGTGTGTAGGCTCTGAAAGTACTCTGCATGTAGAATGTTATTTGATCCTTTGCTACCAATCTTAAGAGACTATAACTGTCAATATGAATTTGTGGGAATTAAATCACTTTTTTAAATAAATGCTCATTAGTAGGACTTGATTGTACTAAAAATGTTCTGTGTAGTACTTGGTACTTACCATGTTGCTTATTGAGAAACCTTCCTGTGTTGCATTTAAAAAAGAAATACTTGAATCTACATAGTGTATATTGAATACACAAAGTGAAAATAACAAGTATTGACTTCTGAAATACCCTCATTAAAAGAGGTACTTTTTATGAGTAGAGATAAGAGCTAATGAATAAAATCCTCCAAAATAGCAGTTTAGGTACTGGTAATTCAGAGTAACAAAACACAAACAACTTCAATGTTATTTTACTTTTGGACTTGACACTTCAGCTATCTACCTTATGGAGTATTTTTAAAAACAGGAAATAAATGATCACAAAAATGAGCATATGTCCAGTGGCTTACAGACTCTTTGACATATTGCAATAGTGTTATGCAATACTTCATAATCTGGATAGGGTGATAAAGGAGGAAGAAATGATGGAATCTCATCGTAAGATAGGCTGAGTCTATAAACAGATAATAGTACTTATAGCCAAAAGTATGTTGCTGCTTGTAATTGGAAGCAGCAAATTACAAGTTTTCCAAGTTTTGTCTAATAATGTTGATATAACATAATGTGTATGTATGTGTAAGCTGGGCATTACTTTTGCAGGTACTTCTACTGACAATTTAGAAGCATGCTGTTTTTACTGGGGTGGGGTTTTGGTATTCTCTGAGTTGGTGAGAGGAGGAATCCATTACTATTGGGATGCTTCCATTATCACCCAGAGAAGAGGCAGGAAGGAGGAGACTAAGTCTCGCGATAGCTGGAGAGGACTGTTGACTCCTCCCCTCCAGCTCTCCATGAGGCCAGTTTTCTTTCCTGCCTTCACCCAGAGCAGAGCTTCTGTTTCTCACTCTTCAAATCTCTTCTTTCTGCCCATTACTTTCATTCCCTCTGGCAATTTTTCTTCCTCCTGACCCTGCCGCCTCCCTTCCTCCTTTTTTAAAAAAAATGTCCTTTCCTTCCTTTTTCTGCCATCTTTACTCTCCCCCCCCCCCGACCCCAGGATGGCCCGAGCGGATGGCAGAAGAAAATAGCAGCAGGCTCTCAAGAAGGCTGTGCGGGTCCGCTTCTCCAGCGAACCCCTGGCAAAGGCCAAAAAAGCCGCCTCCACCTCTGGAATCTCTCCAGCAGGTGCAGGAGGGTGAGAGGCCACAGACCAGAACTTCCCCGCCGCCAAAGCCTCTTCTGCAGGTATGGCAGGAGCACGGAGGATCGAGTGGAACAGGGCAGCACCAGGGAGTGACCAGGATGGTCTTGACCAGGAAAGTAATTGTGGGGCCCAGCTGATCAAGGGAAGCCAAATGGGGGGAATTTCCCTAGCCCATCCCAGATCATCTACTATGTTGCACTCCACTGTGTTGCAGTTGGCCGTCTTGACAGAGACTCTCTGCAACGTGGTAGCTCATGGACGCGGAGGAGGCAAGCACCTCACACCATTTTCAGCCTCAAAGGGGGAGGAGGTGGAAAAAGCCGACTACGTGGTTGATGCAACTAGCGCCCACCATCTTGAACCCCCCCCACCAGAGCCTTTACTAGAGGCCACAGAGGTCATGGAGGAGACCCTTTTCCCCATACCCACCACAAATTTAAGAGACAGAGCCTCACTTTTATTGCTGCCACTACCTTGGCCATCCCAGACCCGTGGAGACCAGGAGAACACCCCCTCCCCCTACTGCCAGGTGGCTGAGACAACAACGGGGACATAGGCACAGGTGGTACAGCTCTTAGAAGCAAGCCCCCCACACACACTAGTCAAGGGAACTTTTCTGTAACGGCCACTAGAGGGAACCAAGGGGACCTCAGCACCACCACCACTCAGACCAGGCAGGCCAGAAGAAAGGCCATTCCCTCCACCCACTCCTTGGCTGAGTCTTGAGTGTGAAGTGGAGGAGGAACCTCTTCCCCAGGATGTGTCTGGCTTTGAACAGGGGAATGAGGATGCCACCTATGAAAAGGAAGAAGGCGAATGGTCCGACACAGAGACCAATCGCTGTGAGCAGTATGATAGGCTTTTTCATTTAGAGGACTTTGGCCCCTTACTGGCCAAAGTAGCGTCCACATTGGGCCTGACCTCAAGACCAGAGCCCCATGTTCTCCATGGGCAAGCTGGTGCAAAACTGAGTGAAAGGGGAGCCTCAGTCTTGAGAACCCCCAAGGTAGAAGCAAAGGAAGTGCCCTTTCCATCAATTTTCAAGGACATTGTTAGGGCAGAGTGGGAGAAACCACTGCAAGGAAAGTGGGGATCTCTGCTGGCACAGAAATATCACAATCCACTCAAACTGGTCCTTGACACTCTGAAGGTTCCCACAGTGGACCCTCCAGTGGCCTCCCTCGTTTCTGGCTCGCTGGCGTCCAGGGAAGGCAAAGGCTTCCTCAGGGACGCTGAGGAGAAAAGATCCGAGGGAGCCTTAAAAAAGACCCATGAGGCCGCAACTCTAGCCACAAGAGGTTCAGCAATGGGATCCCTGTTCTCCAGAGCAGTACACTTGAGGACATTCTTTGAGGAAAGGAACTTGATCTCTGTGCCTTTCACAGATCCCTGTTCAAGGTGTATAAGATGCTGCAGTTTGTGGCGGATGCCACACAAGATGCCATTGTCTTTTCAGCCCGTTCTATAGGGGCCGCAACCGTAGCAAGATGTTCCACATGGTTAAAGCACTGGGGTGTGGATGTGCCCTCTAGGGCCAACCTCTCTGCCATACCTTTCAAGGGGTCAAGATTATTCAGGGAGGAGGCCCTGAAGGATATTTTGGTAGAAACGAAAGACAAAAAACCAGGCCATGACTACTTTGTTCAGAAAAGGGTATGGGAGGGGTACTAAAAAGTCCTTTCAACTGACCCCCCCCCCTTTCAGGTCATCTAGGGGATTTGGAAGGCAAAGGGATTTTCATCTCTTGTCCTACATGGGCAAGAGCCTCCTTTCCTCCCAGACAGTCCACCCCCTCATAGGGAAAAGCAGGTCATAGAGGAGGGCTCCAGCCCCAGTGGGCAGGAGCCCAACAGCTGTTCTGATGCCCAGCTAACCCCAGTAGGGGGCAGGCTGCAGCTCTTCAGGGCATCCTGGAAAGCGACCACAACAGACAAGTGGGTCTTAACCATTGTCTCCCAGGGCTATAGCCTAGAATTCAACAGGAAGCCCATAAGCCAGTTTCTACTTTCCTTAATCCTGAAAGACCCACTAAAAAGAAGGATCCAGTCCCAAGCAGTGGACCATATTGCGTATCAGGGTGATAGAGGAGGTCTCCTCCTCTTAATGTTTCTCGGGTGTATATTCCTACTTCTTCACCATTCCAAAGAAGCGTGGAGAAGCCTGATTGATCTTGGATCTCAAGCACACCAACTCATTCATCACATATAAGTATTTTCACATGGAGACCCTGTCCTCCATACGAGAAGCACTCCAGAAGGGAGACTTTCTGGTCTCCCTGGACCTAGCAGACACCTACATGCATGTGTTGGTGTCCAGGGATAGATAGAAGGTTCCTACGCTTCACCTTCAGGCAGAAACCCTTCTACTTTGAGCCCTTCCCTTTGTCTGGCATCAGTCCCAAGGGTATTCACAAAGGTCCTAGTAGCATTAGTGGCATGCTTACATCTCCATGGAATACACCTGTATCCTTATCTAGGCAATATGCTTCTGTGAGCACCATCCTACCGACAGGCACACAGGGATCTACAGATCACCGTACAATGTCTCCAAGAGCACGGGTTCCTGATAAATTTCAGAAAGAGCATCCTAACCCCAACTCAGTCCATCGTTCATCTGGGGATCAAGATAGACACAGAAAAAAAGAAATGATTTTTCTTTCACAGAAAAGCTAAGACAACCTCAGGGCAGAAGCACTCAGGGTTCTTTTGCAGTCCTCAACACCCCTCCTGACCTTTTCCAGACTCCTGGGACTCATGATATCCATGATCCAAGTGGTCGTGTGGGCCAGATTCCATGCCAGACCACTCTAGGGGTTCCTGCAACAATACCAACAACAAATATCCCAACACAGATGTATCCTGGTTTGGGTCCTGCCCCCAGGTCAGGGCCTCTGTCTCCTGGAAGTCCAACCTGGCCAAGGGATCTCCCTGGGTCCAGAGACACCAGGTCATAGTGATCTCATATGCCAGCCTCCTAGGCTGGGGAGCACACTGCCTGGGGGACATGGTGCAGGGTACCTGGAACCCTCAGGAAAGGGCACACAGTATAAACTGGCTGGATTTAAGGGCTGCTCTCCTAGCTCTGGTTCACTTTACCCCCAAAATCAGAGGGAAACATGTTCTCCTACTCACAGACAATACCACAGCCCACTCTTACATAGTCAAGCAAGGGGGAACGAGATCTCACTCCCTGCAGGAGGAGGCAAGCCTTCTGTTCCAGTGCTTGGAAGGAACGGTACCTTCACTGTCAGCCCAGTACCTGCACGTCCAACCTGCAGGCAGACTACCTGAGCAGGCACAAAGTCCTCCCAGGTGAGTGGTCCCTCCACCCCCAGGTATTCCACCTGTTTGAAATCAGGTTCAGCCTGATGGAGGCAGACGTGTTCGCCTCCTGGGCCAACAGGAAACTAGACAGGTACTTCATAAGGTTCCCAGAGAGGTCCAATGGCCCAAAGGTCTATTGTATCTCTCCCTCCCCCCCTTTCCACTAATTGGGAAAGCAGTCTGGAACGTGAGGGAGGAAGGAGCTCAGGCAATTCTCATAGCTCTCCACTGGCCCCAGGAAGCTGTGGTTCTGACTTCAGGGACCTGACCCAGAAAGAACCATGGATGCTCCCCCAGAGGGAGGACCTCCGGAGCCAGGGCCCTCTTCGGCACCCCAAGGTGGTTTCATCTAGCCGCTTGGAGGTTTGTACGGGAGGTACTCAGACAATGCGGGTATGAGGAGACAGTAATATCCACCTTACTGTCTTCCCACAGGCAATCAACCACAAGAATTTATGAAACCACCTGGAAAGCCTTTTCCAGGTGGTGCTCTTCCAATCACATCCAACAGTCAGAGGTGTCGGTAAAACACATCTTAGCATTCCTGCAGAGAGGTCTGAACCTAGGCCTTAGGCCAAATACCCTTAAAAGACAGGCAGCTGCCTTGTCCTCGATCCTCTTCTCCATCCAAGGGGGATCGCTGGTCTCGCGCCCCCACATGCGAAGGTTCCTGAGGGGAGCCACCATAATATCACCACCTATTGCACATTGCTTCCCTTCCTGGAACCTCCCTTGAGTTCTGAGACAACTACCAAAAACCCCATTTTGAGCCCCTATGGAAGGTCTCCCTAAGGGTCCTCTCACTGGTATCCATCACCTCCACCAGGAGGGTATCAGAACTGGCGGCCCTTTCAGTCAGGGAGTACCTTTGCTCCTTCAATGAGGATTACGTGACTTTGAGCATGGACCCTTCTTTACCTCCAAGGTTCTTTCTACCTTCCATATCTCTCAGGAACAGATTTTGCCTTCCTTTTGTCCCAACCGCTCTCACCCTAGAGAGAAGCTATGGCACAAGCTAGACATCCACAGCCTCTTAAGATTTACATCAGAAGGATGAAGGCCTTTGGATGCTGTGACTCACTTTTTGTCTCCTTTAACCCATCTTCCATGGGAATTAGGGCTTCTAAGCAGACTATCGCAAACTGGATCAAGGCTTGTATCATAATGGTGTATGATGACATGGCAAGACTGCCAGGTCCCACCGGGGTGCAGGCCCATTCCACCAGGGCAGCGGCCACCTCAGCAGTTTTCTCCACCAATGCCCCAATCTCAGAAATCTGTCGGGCAGCCACGTGGTCCACGCCCTCCTCCTTCATTCGGCACTACAAAATTGACAAATTCAGGTCAGCAGACACGATTTTTGGTAGAAGGGTCCTCCAGGAGGTGGTTAAGGACTTTGTGGTTGGGCAGTCACCCCTCCCTAGACTAAGGTTACTTGGGCATGTCCTAATAGTAATGGATTCCTCCTCTCACCAACCCAGAGAATGCCACATTGGTTCCTTACTATGAAGGTGCATTCTTGGGTTGGTCATGAGGAGGAATCCACCCCGCCCTCAATAACTGCCCCTTTGTCTTAGGGTGGGCGTACCTACTGAATTTCTTTGTCTGTCGTCTTTACTGGGCTTTGCTAGTCAGTGTACTGGCCTTGTGGAGAGCTGGAGGGAAGGAGTCAAAAGTCCTCTCCAGCTATGGCGAGACTTAGTCTCATCCTTCCTGCCTCTTCTCTGGGTGATAATGGAAGCATCCCAATAGTAATGGATTCCTTCTCTCAAACAACCCAAGAATGCACTTTCACAGTAAGTACCCAATATGGCATTTGCTTGCATTATTTTTTTCCAGTTTGTTGCAGGCTAATAACTAGCTAGAATGGGAAATACTGTGCTGTAGTTCTGTGGAAATAGTGTTGCTTTATTTTGATCAACGAGCTTTTTGTTACCACTGTGGAATGCCTTTCTATGTATTTGCAGGCACTTTTTAAGGAATGTTTTATGTTTAAAACTGAATCTTCCAAAAGTAAAATTTTCTGCAGCCCAGATACACAATTTTCTTGCTGTAATGCTTGTTAAGGATGTGGGATTCTATAATATTATCTTTTCTTGGAATGCATTTCTTTGTAAGTATTTTGACTGGATTTTAGCTAGGGTAATGGGAGTTATTTGGCAAATGGATCAAAATCAAGATTGTGTTACTTGACCTTAAAATTATTTTTGGCTGCATTAGGCCGTATACAGCTGAAAGCAAAGAATGAATTGTTTGTTTGACAGCGACCTTTGACAGTGTAGGATTTCAGTAAATACTTCCTGTGGAAAGGAAGCAAAGCATGACACATCTACTGATTTAGTTCCAAAGTTCCTCTGAAGCTTAATGGATTTGTGAAGGGCCTCATCCATAGTATATTATGTGTTCTAAGTGGGTAGCACTGCAAATCTGATTGGGATTGCTTAGTGAATTGTAAGAACATCTAAGAGAACATGTAAGAATTCTAGATTGTTTTGTTGGTTTAAAACGGTTGTAGCTAGGCTAATACCTGTGAAAGATTAACACAGGGAATTTCCTTGCTAACAGCTTGGAACTAAGGAGAATCTGGGTAATTCTTCTAGCACTGTGGGTCTCAGGCTGGACTTCTGTGTGCCACCCAAATCTTCCTTTTCCCTTTGTGCCAGTACATTTCCTGTTCTCTGTCAGTCCTTCAATCTCATGTATCTCAGTCCTTGAAAGAAGCTAGAAATCTATAGTGCATCTCTGGTCCTTGTTTTCCAGTGTGTTTTGTAGCAATCAGAATTTGTATAAGGGCATGTTAAAATAAGTTTTTTGGACATCTTAGGGCTTACTTGAAAGCTATTTGTGGGGTTGAAGGACAATCCTTTTAGCTCCATTGGCCTTTCACATAGTACAGGAATTTGCAGGTTTGTTATGGTGCACATCCCTGAATAAAACACACATACCCACACATTGCTTGACTTTTGCCCACACTACGTCTTTAAGAACTCATTAAGATGACATTTCTGTGTGTGCCCACTGTTATAGTGGCCAGTACTAAGCTAGCCAAAAGAAAAGTCTGGAGAGAATCAAATGGAGATATAGCTTGCACTGTAAGACAAACAAACCAAAAGGTATTTCTTCTATTCCCTCAAACCATGGCTGTCAAACTGATGAGTCAGTGGTACCGATTGGACAATATAGATAAAATTCCATATCTTTTCTTAGTCAAGTTATAGCACAGCCTGGGAAGAGTTGAAGAGCAAGTTACACTTTTACTTGGTATCTATTCATGTCGTCCTACATGAAGTTAAGGTGTTTGTCCAGAGTACCATGTTAACTGGAGGAAACCATTGACCTAATTTTTAGCAGTCAAGGAGCTTGCACATTGACAATGAGAGATCAGCATTATAAATGAGATGGCTCTTCCAGAGATCTCATTTTAATCTACTATGATTTTGACAAATTTGAATAATCTCTAAGCTATAACAAATGAATGGCAAGGCAAGTCTTCCTCCTCCTGGCATGAAATTTGATTGATTTTTCTGTTGCATCTGTTGTCACTTCAGATTTCAGGGTTTGTTTGTTCTTTCCCTTTTCCCATTTTTTCTTTTGCATTTTAAATTTTTTTTGGGGGGGTGATGCTGTTCCTCCTTCATGCATACTTGTTTATCAGTGCAAATTACTGTACATTTCAGGATAGCCAGACACAGATCAATGTGGTTTGTACTCCAGGGACTTTTTCAGATGGGCTAACACCCCCCCGCACAGAGGTCGGGAGGAGGACAGCGCTGTCCTGCTTCCAGCGATCAATTTTGCATGACGCTGTCCTCCTCCCGTCCTTCGTTCGTGCTTCCTCCATGCTGGGGGGACGAGAAAGGTATCACTTTTCACTGACGGAAACTTCTATCAATGAAAAGCAGCACTTTTTTCATCCCTCCAGCACGGAGGAAGGACGGGAGGAGGACAGCGTCGTGCGATATCAATCACTGGAAGGGGGACAGCACCGTCGTCCTCCCAACCACGGGTTTTTTTTAGCCCGCCTGAAAAAGTCCTAGTAGTTTGTTTTCCTCCTTTTCCTGTTTTTCCCCCTTTCCTTTTTTGCCCAAGTATATATATGTGTGTGTGTGCGCACGCACACGTGCATGCGTGTACACACACACCCACTACGCTTTAAACCATGAACCTTTACCATCCTAATATGAAACTACTCTCTGGTAGTCTGTGAAGACGTTGATTAAGCAACACTGTTTTTAGGCTTCACAATGAGGTGCTGAGGAATGCTTATACTTTACATAACTGAGCTGAGGAGTCTTTAAAATTGCAGTAAAAAATAATGTGTACACATTTCTCACACCTTGCCTTCTGTTCCAGTAACTCAAGAGGATACCTAGTATCTTCCTTAAAACACTGTAGTAGCTCTGTCTCATGTTCTTTCCCTTCCGTTTCAGACATCAGTCTAAATGTTTTTGGTCTCCTGCACATCAGAAACCAGTTTGTGAAGAGGTAGATTCAGTTGAAACACTACCTCCTCACTCCCCAGACTAGGACAGTTCGTGAAGTACAGTTTTCCTTTCATATTCGCTGGGATTTGTTTCCAGGACCCCCCATGAATACCAAAATCCACGAAGACTTAAGTCCCATTATATGCAATGGTATAGCAAAATGGTGTCCCTTATATAAGATAGCAAAATCAAGGTTTTCTCTTTGGATTATTATTTTTTTAAGAGTATTTTCAAGCCGTGAATACGTAAACCCGTGGATACGGAGGGACAACTATACATCAGCCCTTTTAGATCATATTGCCCCTCGTCTCCCCTCTTCACCCTTTACCATATTTTAATATTTATTACCTTTAGTTTGCCTAATACACGATTTTAAGTAATTTGCTTGAGTGTGTGATGGCTGGACAACTTCAGGTGTTCTTAGGGGAAACAGATTTTCTGGTCTCATTTCAGTCTGGTTTCTGGCCAGAACTTTGGCACTGAAATGGCCTTAGTTGTACTAATAGATGATCTATTCTGGGGGAGGCTACCCAGTTGATCTTCCTGGGTCTATTGGCTGTGGCTTTTGATACAATTGATCATAGTATCCTACTGGGGTGTAGGGATGAATGTAGCAGGCACTGGGTTACAGTGGTGCTGGTCCTATCTACAAGGCTAGTTCGCCAAAGAATAATATCGGGGTTCCTGTTCTGCCCCATGGCTAATAATCTATGGTATGCTGCAGGGTTCAATCATATCCCTCATTTTCCTCAATATTTATATGAAGCTGCTGGATGAGGTTATTAGTGTCAGGATATTGGGACATACATTAGTTAGATTTATTCTGCAAAGAGCTGAGAAATAGCACACAGATCTACAGAACTAATGGCAATTAGAAATGTATCAGTATTGATGAGCTCTGAGCTGGTGCAGAGCTCACTGGGGGAGGTTCTAGGAACTTAGCAGAGCTAGATTTTTAGTTTTGTCCTGTGGAGTTGAACTGAGCAGTTCTGTTTTGAATCTTGAAGTGTGAAGATAGTTTTCCTTCTGTGGGTGCTGTAATATACTGTAAATAGTCTTTATTATATTTATTTTATTATAAATATTTTTATATATTTATTATATTCAAATAAAGAATAAGAAGATTTTAGACATAAGCCTGTGTCTTTGCTTTTGTTCTGATGCATGAAGGAACAGTACTCCACTACCATTTTATGCTGCCTGGACCTTTTGAAGAGGTTCCCAGTGCACACTATCACCTGACAATTAGGAACTTTGGAGCTGGGTGCCATCAGTATACTGATGACATTCATCTCTATTTCTCCTTGTCATTGGAGTCAACTGGGGATGTGCAAGCACTAATGCCTGGATGCTGTAATGGTTGGATGAGGGCCATTAAAATTAAGCTGATGGTGGGGGGAAGGGAGGAGGCAGGCTAAATCACTCCTCCTCCCCCCCCCCACCATTGCCATCACCCCCCTATGACCAGAGCTTTCTGGGGGGAAGGGAGAGGCAAGAGATCCCTCCCTCTCCCTTCCTCCCCACCATCGTCAACCGGTACAATTGAATCAGCAGTTGAATCAACAGTTGGTGAATCAGCAGAAGCGGGGTGCTACTCTATGTTATAAACATTAAAAACACACCTGTTTGAATAAAGTATTGTTGCTAAAATGTACTTTTTCAGATACAGTAGTCTTAAGATCACTGTGGCATTCTATGTAAGTCAGCAGTTTCTTTGAGCATATTTGATGCCTTCTAACTATTGAATACATGTTTCAAATCATACATATGTGCGCATACACATAAACACACTGTAGCCTTACTGCTTATATACTCTAATGAAAAGGTTATTTTTCTTTTTAAAAAATCCCTGCTTAGCATATATTGCTGACTAAAAGCAGACGTCCTATTCTGTTTGGCTTAGCAATTTTGCTTGGAGCTTTATGTCCTTCCACATTTTTACTCTTTGCTATTTAATTTAAGCTTAAATTTAAATAGTAAAGCCCCTAAGAGTCATGGAAAAATTCTCACTTGAGTACTAAAGAAATCACTCAGAGTAAATCCCATTCTCATGAGGTTCCATCAGGTTTTGAGCAGATTCAGGTATCAGAAGGTACCAGCATCTTCAATCAATTAAACAGTTGTTTATGACTTTATGGAAATATAATCCCAATATACCGTAATTGACCAGGAGTCCCAATTATTTTTTTAGTCTTTTGGAACCAAGAACACAAAGATTTGTTATTCTGCTGTGCTTTTGGCCCCGTTGAGATCCTGATACAAGAGAGCATCCCCCCTCCCTCCCTCAAGTGCTTTCCTAGAAGTTAGGATGTAGGAGCCAAGATTGCTAACCTCTTCCTGACAGGGAGCTCCCAGTAACCAGATTATCAAAGTCTATAGGACTGAGTCCGCTTCTTAATTTGGGCAATCTTAATCCTCAAGGTTGACATTTATTCTTTCCTGTTTCTCCTGGTTAAGGAGGTACATCTCATCTATTTTTGGCATTAGGGCTATTTTTAATTTTGTTTTGATATGTCTTAGTATTGAAAGCTTTCGTTTGATTTTTATCATAGGAAGGCTATAAATGGCCAAATTAATATAAATGCTCTTTCAGAAACTCCTTTACATTGGTTGTTGGATAATATTGCTACAACCAGTTTCTTAAGGAAATACAGTGCAGTTCATCTCCATTTGCCACAGTGTCAAGATTTCTCCTGTCTTACAATTAACATGATCTAGCCGTCTTAAGAATTTATGCCACTTCAGTATTTAGTGGCATGGAGAACTTTGTATAAAAGGCTCTCCACACAGAAGTTTTGAGTATAATAGGGTGAAGTTATATTAAAATAACAAAAGATTTCTGGCAGCATGTAAGATGGACCTTGACTGTGGCATAAGCTTTTGTAGTCTAGTACACTTAATTGACCAGCAGTATTGAAAAACTTAAGTAAAGAGAGAGCTATGGAGCCGCAGGAGAAGGAAACACAGGAAGAAAAGTGTTACAATTTCATTTAAGCATTGTCACCGATTATACAGTGGGCCCTTGGTAAGTGCTGGGGTTTGGTTCCAGGAACCCCTGGGGATACCAAAATCCATGACTGCTCAAGTCCCATTATCTACAATGGTGTAGTAAAATAGTGTCGCTTATATAAAATGGCAAAATCAAAGTTTGCTTTTTAGATTTATTTATTTATTTATTTATTTATTGCAGAGGGGGGTATTTTCAAGCCATGGATGGCTGGATCCATGGATGCAGAATCCATGGATATGGAGGGCTGATTGTACTACTTGGATTTCTTTGTGCGCACACCCTTTGCCTATGATAGACATGTTTAAATATTTGAAGGGATATCATATTGAGGATGGAGCAATCTTGTTTTCTGCTGCTCCAGAGACTAGGACACGTAGCAATGGGTTCAAACTACAGGAAAAGAGATTCCACCTAAACATTAGGAAGAACTTGGTGACAGTAAGAGCTGTTCAGCAGTGGAACACACTGCCTTGGAGTGTGGTAGAGTCTGCTTCTTTGGAGGTTTTTAAACAGAGGCAGGGGGGGCATCTGTCGGGAATGATTTGATTGTGTATTCCTGCATGGCAGGAGGTTGGACTGGATGGCCCTTGTGGTCTTTTCCAACTCTATGATTCTATATCTGCTTATATATGTAGAATACAACCTCGATGGAGTATAATGCAGCACTTGTATCTCATGAAGTAGACTCTTAATTCATGAAAACTTACACCACAGTAAATATGGTGGTTGTTAGAACACTTTGTGTATTCTGTGACAAACTAATGTGGTAACCCATCTAGATCTCTTTCTGAAGAGGCACACATCCAGAAAAAAATAGGAACATGCTTTTGGGGGGGGGGAATAGAGCTAAATTCTAAATATTTCAAATGTAGGCTTTTGAAGAACTTCTTCCCAGAAAAACTGTGTATAGTTAATGAAAATAAAGAGACCTAGACATTTCCCTCCAAGAGATGTTAGTATTTTAGATCTCAGATTGTGTTTTTTCTTTTTCTTTTTTACCCCCCATTATGCAACATTTTGTCACAGTCAGTAAACTTCTGTTTTAGCAGGATGGTGTCATTGTGAAAATCCTGTTGATATTTCATATGATGAGAAAATTATATTTGGGCATTAATTTCTCAACTGATCAGGGCCATCAAACAGCGGAAACAATGATTTGGATGAAACTTTCCTGTTTGCTTACCAACATGACCAAATAATTTCCCATACACTGCTATACCTGTGTCCCTCACTGCAGTCTCAGAAGGGAAGCCTAAAACTACAAAAGTAGCATTATAGCAGTGGCTTCAGTCTTAGAAAACTCCACTTTGGATGTTGAGTAGTTGGTAATAAAGAAAATGAGAACCTCTCAAGACAGTGAACTGAGAGAGCCAGCATGCTGGAGTGGTTTGAGTGCTGGGACTTTATCACATTACACTGTTATAGCGCTATTATTCCACTTTAACTGCTCTGGCTGCCTCCTGTGGAATTCTGGGGTTTGTAGTTTAGGGAGGCCTAAGAGCTCTCTGGTTGAGAATTCTAAATGCCCCTCCCTAAACTGCAAATCACAGGATTGCACTGGGTGACACTGCACAAATCAGAGGAAGGCAATGGCAAACCTCCTCTGCCAAGAAAACCCATAGGTTCATTTTAGGATTGCCATAAATTGGAAACTACTCGAAGGCACATAACAACAGGCAGTGAAGCATGTGAACAGAGTTGACTTTGAAAGACCTGCTACAAGCTTCCAGGTTTTTTGCTTTCCTGATATAATAAAGGTTGTTCCCTGAAGCTTTATCAAAATCGACTGACAAAATTCATGGATAAGATCACTAGTTTTAGTGGAAAGCTTCTGCAAGCTTATGTTTTTCTTTTTAAAAAAAATATCAAGACCAAGAACAAAACAAAACAAAACAACACATTCAGCTACGGTCAATCATGTTTACATGCATTATCCAAAAATGACCATGAGCTCAAGCGACAGTATTTCAGACTTTTTTCCTTTTTTAATCAAATGGTGTAACATTACTGGCAGAGCTTTTTATGTTTACATCACTCAGGTTTGTCCTCACATTGCCTGATATCACGGGGGAATAGCCTGAGGCACTTCTTTCTAAGGAAGTATGAGAGTTTTGCCTATCAACATACATATTGGCTAATATGCACATACACCATTGTTGGAAGTTCTAACCACCTACTCCTGTGTTATGACAGAGCACAAAGATAGCTAGAGAGAAATGTGAAGCCACAGAGCAGGGTGGGAAACCTTTGGCTCTCTAGATCAGGGGTGGGCAACTGTGGAAGACTAAGGGGCCACATTAGGCCCGCGGGAGATCTTGGTGGGCTGCACCTCTCTACCACACCTTCTCCCGCAAAAAAGAAGAAGAAGAAGAGTTTTTTGCCCCCAAACACCCTCTGGGGACATTTTCACCATGTTTTGGGGGATTCCTGGGTCATTTTCTAACAACAGGAAGGAGAAGTAATTTCCTGTTCACTTCCTGTTTCAGAAAAGGCCTCTACTTGGGTCTAAATTGATGTGAGTTTTGGGGTTTTTTTGTTTGTTTTTTGTTTTTGTTTGTTTTTGTTTTTTTTGCAAAATGTAGTAGAAATGGGCCCGTTGCCCACTAAGGCATTTTATGAGGAATTTTATTTTAAAAAATTGCAAAAAATAGTTTTTACTGAGGTGGTGGTCAGGGGACCTCCAGACATGGTGGAAAGGTCCTCCACACCTCCAAGAGTGTGTTTAGTGGCATTCTTGAGCAAAGATTATATATATACAGCCCAAGGCCACATGTTGCCCATTCCTTCCTTAGATGTTGGACTCTGCCTTCAATAAATCCCATCAAGCATGGACAGTGGTCAAGAATTATGGAGATGTTGTCCAGCTTCTGTAAGGGCAAACAGCTGCTGTTTTACCTGTCTTAGTGAAAACAGCAGCTGAGCCTATGGTACTGCTAAAGAGGATGCATAGGGCAACAAACCAAAAATTAGTACAGGGCAACACAGTAGTCCCATTCATTTGTTATGTATCTGTGTTGAATTAAGACATTAATCCCACCCACCCCCGTCTCTAGTTCCATCATTCCCTTTGTGGAAAGTGATGAGTCTGAATAACAGAGGTTCCCCCAAATATAGGTACTCTCCATGTGATTAGAACACACACCTCAGCAGTAACAACAGAATCCCCAACTGTGTGGAGAACATTCCCTCATAGGGGTTGTCACTCTCCATGTGTGGAAATTGAAGGAGGTAGTGGCAGAAGAGGTGAAGCTAACATGTTCCCTCTGCCTTTTGATTTGCCAAACATAATGACTAAATAAGGCTTATTTGTAAAGTCATCAACAGATTTTCAACAACTGGTGCGTAGTGTGTCTTCCTTTGTTATTTATTGCATCCATGGCTGTGCTAGAGCTGTTTAACATGACAGTGCAGTCATCAGGGTTGTTTTGCATCTTTTTTTTTAATTAAGAATTTCCAACCATAAAGTAAACATACCTTATTTACAGTACCTTATGAGATCTGAGTTATGACATATTTATAAAACCAAAATAATTCCAATTTCCAAACATATTTTTCTTATTTCTCATTTAAAAAATCCATTTAATAAATTTTCAAACTATTATTCTCGTAGTCCTATTATCTTTACTGTACATCAGGTTTATGCTTTGGTTTTTTCTTACACAAAAATATTATCTCTAATGAATCTCACACTGTTGAATGTGCAGTCATCAGTTTTAATGCTTATGAAATGGTTTCTCCTGCTGCCAGGCAACTTGTTTTTTTTATCAGTGAGACTGACATTAAGCTGGATTTTAGAATAACATTTTCCACCTAGAGATGAGGCAGCATAAAGAATACTTCAGTTTAGAATAGGTCTAGTGTTTCTTTGAGAGCCACCATGGTGTAGTGCTTTGAGTGTTGGACTAGGACTCTGGAGAACAGGGTTCAAATCCCTGCTTGGCCATGGAAACCCTCTGAGTGACCTTGGGTAAGCCACATACTCTCAGCCTCAGAGGAGAGCAAACCCCCTCTGAATAAACCTTGCCAAGAAAACTCTGTGATAGGGGTGCTGTATATCAGAAATTACTTGAAGTACGCGACAACAGCGAAGTGTTTTCTTCAGTTTGCTGGCCATCACGCCAAAATAGTTACCAAAACAATATAATTCAAAGTTCTTTGACCATAGTTGAGGTACATATCATGTCACCCTTTTCCCTGACCATGCCCGTCTCCTGCCATCACCTGGTTCCACATCCATATTTAGGAGGTCAACAGAGATCTGGAACACTATTTGTGCCAGGAATGCTGGAGTGCGAGGGAAGGAGACAATACAGAATATCTAGCAGGATGAAGTCAAGCATCCCTACCTTTGCTGCAAAACAAAAACAAAAAAAACCCAACCTTCTGTGCAATAGAGGGGGTGAGCCTCTTAGCTTAAACGTGAAGTTTGTACATTCTTCATCAAATAGTTTGCTGGAGATAAAATAACTTGTGGGTTCATATGTCCTTGATTTGAAAAGTAAATTCTGTAAAAAAAAAAAGGGGGGGGTTGAACAGTTGGTTCTTTGAAAATGAGAGCTAGCTCTATTTTAGACTCTTATTTCTCTTATTTGCATTTAGAAATTGTGAGTGATACGTTCTCAGTATTAGTAGCATTTTATTCACTATTTGTTGTACAGTATATTGGATGTCTTGTACTAGCCCTGACCCTATACAAAGCTGACTCCTAGTGGTTAGTCTAAGATGGTACAGTTTTCTTTGTTTCTTTGACCAGGTCAGATTTTGATATCCTCTTTAATCTCTGTGTTGTACAAAATTACAGTCTTGAAATCCTGGTTTTAGGTAAATCTATTGCCAGTTCTTGAGATTGTTAAATGTCTGTTTTTTGTTTTTAAAGTGACTGGTATATTTTATTTAGAATCAATTATGATACTCTGTTTAAAATACAGAACCATCTTTTGTTCCACCTTGAGTGACAATTATTTGTTCAAGGTGTTACATATAACTAGAGAAGTTTATACATACAATTTTTAAACAACATAATAGGATGCTATTAAAGGATACAAGACATTATTTCTAGAAGCATTAGTACACCATTAGAGGAAACTATAACCAGAGAAACAATTAAACATGAAAAAAAGATGTTCAGTGTCTAGACACTCAATGCTCATAGTTTAAGTGCATATACAACTTAATGCCCTTAATGCATTAATTCTAATAAATGGAGTTTCACATTTGCTTATTATTGACATGCTTGATCATTTTAATTTTCTTTGTTCTAAGCATTTTTGGATATATTTGGAATCAGTTGCATGTGCCAGTTAGAATAAATGAGGATAAAAGCAGAGGTTCATTGTACAGGGACTGAGAGAGGATAGAGAGATCTTTCTATTCTTTACTAGACATGGTTTTGGGTTATACCTGATCAGTCAGTCTGTTACTATGGTTATATAGTCTCTTGGCCCTGAATGAAGAAGAAATAACCTGAAAATACATTTAAAAATCCCCTGTGTGTCTTGACAGTCTGGGAGTTTCAAGATATTCTTGAAACACCATCTGTTTGGTCCCATCTGTTTCCTCACATCCCATGAGTTGTCTTATGACAAATAATTAGAAGTATGATGCTAAATACACTGTGTAAATTCTTATGATCACACATGAAAAAAATGTGACCAGTAATGTCAAACCACAGGGCATGACCATGTAACCAGTAATGCTAAGCCAGGCAGCATTTCCCCCATATCCTGTAAACCTTTTGCCTCTGCTTGTTGAATTACAGCTCCTAGCATCCCTTACCATTGGCCAAGCTGGCTGGGGTTACTGAAAGCTGCAGTCCAAAACATCTGGAAGGTCAAACATTTCCCTGCCTCTGGCCTATTTGTAATGAAGATGTCCTTTCAAATGAGAACGCTTGCTGATGCCTGTCAGCTCTTTTCAGTGTTGCAGGTTGCCAGGTAGAGGATCAATTCAGTATCAATACCTCCAAGTATTGCCAAATAAGGGACATATATCTAGTGTATTTTCCCTTCAAAGAAAATTCACTTTAGTGAACATTTATTTCCCACCTCTTTTCAAAACCGTATTCAGGGTAACTCACACAACAATATTGCAGATATTTAGAGGCTGATGTACATTGATGTGCATTGCTTCCTTTATGTACAAATGTGTATTTAGACTGATAGACTAACTATCATACACAGATATTTAACATTTTAGGGAATTGTTGGAAAAAATTGAGAGCGTCACCGAAACAACTTTGTTCTATACATGGTCCAACATGGATATTGCCTTTTGTAACCAATTTACATAGCAGTGGGCAAATTTTGGATAAAATTCTTGCATGGGATTAGTTACACCTTGTCATGATGACTGAGTCATGTCACTCAGGCTTGGCCAGGTAGCTTTTTCGATAAATATGTCAGATATTTATCTCTTAAGAATGTGTTCTCTCAATAGAACTGAAGAATTGTAGAATTAAACAGCTAGAAACCAATAGGTCACCCCAGTAGTAGCTCAAATAAAAACAGCAGTGGTATTTATTTAAAAATGTCTTTCTACCCCATATCTCTACAGTATCTCCAAAGTGTCATACAAAAATTAGAGTAATACAGCAATGTAATAAAACAAAACCAACAGCTGAACAGTAACCATTGAGAATCATAGAACGGCCATCTAGCTGTAAATCAAGCCAAAAGAAGAAGGTAGGACAGAAGAGCCTGTCATACCTTCCAACAGAGTACAGTAGTGACCATGAGGGAGCAAGGCAATGGTTACCTCGCCAGAGAGTTTCAAAGCTGAGAAGGCTCTAGGCCTATTTGCTACTTGCCATTTATCAGTTGGTTACAAAACCCTCAACTGACACACTTCCCTTCAGCAAGGTTGAGGGGATATATGAGTTAAACCATAGCTTTAGTTATCTAAGATCCTGGTCAAAAATTAAAAATTGTACCTAGACCTTTTCCCAGTAGCTTCAGGTGCTTCATATAAAGCAGGATCCCATTCAAATTTGAAAGGTAAGCACTGTTGAGTCATATGGAATCAATGAAAAACTAGTTCAGACATTTTCCTCTTCAGGTAAGTAGTCCCAGAATGTACTGTCTCTTTAGCAGATATCGTGTATGAACTGCGTAAATTATAGTCATTATCTTGGAGCAAGTGCCAGATCTTGAAGGCTGGCAAAAATGCCTCTGAGAATGGAAATTGCTGCTACCGTGCTTTTTGCTAATGAACCCAATTTCTTCCTTCTAAAGGTTGAGTGGGAAGGTTGGAATTCTTTAGTGGGGATTGAGAAGCACTTTGTTTATGCTTAGAGGCACTCTCATTTCTGCTTAAGAATCCTCAGGCAATGTCGTTGATTCAGTGTGCTTCCTCTTACAGTCCCTCTTGTAAAATGGAACTAGCAATCCTATTACATTAATTACAGTACATATGTTCAAATTTTATTAGGCTTATTCCTTCTGTCATATAGAAATTTCTAATCATATGCACTGACTGTCTCCCCCTTTCTGCTAATGTCATGTTTCAGGCCTGGATTACATTGGGCCTGCAGTTATCCATCAGACCACAGCAATTGGTCCTAGCTCCACTTATTCACATACAGGAGTTGGCCTGTTTCAATCTGGAAGCCTACTTGACCTTTTTTACTTGACACTGTCTTGAGTTGTTTCAAGGCAGTGTTAAAGATGTGCTTATGTTGTTCACATGATTATAGCAAGTAGCTGACATAATTTGTACAGTGGACCCTCGGTATCTGCTGGGGTTTGGTTCCAGCCCCTCTCCTTCCCATGGATATCAAAATCTGTGGATGTGCAAGTCCCTTTATATACAAGGGCGTAGTAAAATGGCACCTCTTATATAAAATGGTGAAAAGCAAGGATAGCTTTTGGGAATCCCCCCCCCTTCCAAAATATATTCAAGCCATGGTTGGTTGAATCTGCAGGTGTAGAACCCATGGATATGAAGGGTTGACTGTATTAAAGAAAGAATGGCTCAGGAAACATAGAAACTGAATAGTTAATTACTCTCTTTCAGATCTGTCATTAGATAGACATGAATGCCATCTGAAAGACAGCCCAATCGTAGGGTAGACCCTGGCATTTTATGTAAAACAAAGCAAAAAGTCTAAGTGTATGATTCTATAAGTCCATATGATCCTAGAGCATTGTAAACACAGTTCCACATAAAATTGTGCAGGAAGTAATCATTATTCCTCCATGTCAAAGTGATAATTAAACCTGCCATTGATAGTGAAATCAGAAATCAGCAGTCTTTTCCCTTTGGGTCACTGTCTCCAAGAATTAAGATGGGATGATGCCACAGACATAGATGAGTTATTGTAGACCAGGAATAATACACTGTGCAGTGTTTCTGCTTTTAAAAAACAAGGTTTTGCACAGAGGAGTTTTCCACAAAAAAATCATGGCTAATCATACAGCAGTTGCCTATTTTCTTGATAGGGTGCCTGGATGTGTCAAGATACCTTTTCTTGATGCCAAGACAATTTGTTGGTATTCTTTCCATTCCATCATAATAATATCTACTTAGCTCAATGACATGGCTGTCTTGAGAATTTTAATGTGGAAATGACTATCTTGGGCCTGTGGTTTTATACATGAAAATATGTGACCTGTCACTGAGCTAGAGGCACATTCTCCTGCCTAATTCTAGTGGAATTTATACACCAAGTGGGATGAAGATTTTGAGAATGACTGGAGTATTCTATACATAGTTAACATTTTCAGCAGGGCCTAACGTGTAATAGAAGTGCTGATAAATCTGATAGTATCCTGAAAGAACATAAAGAGGCTCAATCTGACCATACCTTCAGCAACTAGCTTTTCAGCCTAACATCACTGCCAATCCTGGCAATCTTGTTGAGATTTCACTTGCTACCCTACCAGTCAGTAACGTGGAGAATGAAGTAACAGGCTAGCAAGCACAAAGGCCTTTCTGTCTTGAAGAATGTGCATATTGGAATAAGGAAACTTTCAAGAGATCTCTGAATATCTCTGGTGCTATAGAGAAACCCATACCAGAACTCCCGTTGAAGGCATGTGTGTAGCCTGAGAAGCTAGGTTTTGTTTTGAGTTGAAAATATATTAAGATATATTAAACAGGGATTATGCACTTTCTCTTTTTGTTGATGTTTTGCTGATAACAGTCTTTAGTTAATTACATTCTTGAAATAAGATATCAACAAATAACACTTGGCACAGAGAATATCTTAACATTTTACTCAGCTGAAGATGGTAAAAGACTGTTCTGGGAAACAAGTAAGATAGTGTCTCTCGATAACAAAAAGTAAAGCTCTTATGTAATGCTACTTGTGCACTGTAAATGGATGTCTAATCTAATGATTCAGCTAGTGACCGTTGCTCTGCTTTGCTCCCATGTGGTTTCCCTGATGGCTGTTTGTCATTACATTCTTTTTTTAAAAAAATATGACAAACTCACACTCAGATTATTTGGGGGGAAATGCCTTACCCTCCTTTTCTAAGAATGAGTAGTGATCCTCCAAAGAACTTTATTTTCTTCTCAAAGCATTTAAGTACCATATTTGTCTGAAAGGTGGGGTATTAAAATGAATAAAGTAATAATCTGGATAAATCCAATCGCAAGCTCCAACTTTACTTATTACCATTCCACAGTTAATTCAGTAGGTTCACTCTAGTTGGGAACGAGCAGTTGGAAATCTTACCAGCTGCATCTTGCTGCATCAGTAAACTGATGTTTATTGACATCCCTCTAGCAAATCCTTGAGGATATGGGCAGTTTAAGAGCCATTCATTACTATTTCCAGCAAAATCCATATGATGTTAAAATTACTGAGTTTGCTCACTGCATCTTCAGTTACTGATTTTACTGAGTTTGTATTTAGCAACTATATTGTTTATTTCAGATGTCACTTTGATCAGGGGCTTTAATTAGACTGATGATTTAAAAGTATTCTTCCAATAACTTATGGTGTGATGCTTGAATCAGAAAGAATAACTGCTCAAGGCCCTTCTCAGCAGGACTGGGAAACCTTCTAGAGCCAGTTTCCTAATGGCACCAAGGTTTGCCTTAGGAAACAACAATGACAATGTTTAGTTATAATGACTTTCTCACAAAAGAGCAGAACATCAACATATACAACCCACGACAAGGACAATAAAACATAACACTATAAATATACGTGAAGTAAAATGAAACTAAATCCCCAACGCCCTACTAGTCACTACCCGTCTCAGCAACCTTAGGCACAAATCACTTAATCTGGGGAATAAAAAAGGAAGATCTTCAACCCTTTACTAAAACAGGTAAGATCCTGCTGCAGCCAGAGGGCCTTATCTCACTACACTGTTATAGCACTATTATTCCACTTGAACTGTTTTGGCTGCCTCCTGTGGAATCCTGGGATTTGCAGTTTAGGGAGGGGCATTTAGCCTTCTCAGCCAGAGAGCTCTTAGACTTCACTAAACTACAAACCCCAGAATTCCACAGGGGGCAGCCATAGCAGTTAAAGTGGAATAATAATGCTATAACAGTATAGTGTAATAAGGCTTGGCGGTCCAAAGGAAGACCATTCCACAGATGCGGAGGCAGGTTTTGAAAGACTCACAGCCTTGACTGTGCTCATGAGTCGAATAGACAATAATCCTTTGCCTGTGGATTTTAAAATTCCTAGATAATAAGGGGAGGGGAGGGGAAGAAAGTTCCATCATGCCAGCATTGCAGCAACCCTGGCTTTAGGTTCCTAAATAAATTCCTAGAAATGTTTATTGGAGTCAGGGGAGTGGAATACAGAACTATCACAAAGGACAAACCTGTTGAATATAAGTAATGTCACCTGTTGCACTTTAGGCTGGGGCTTAATCATTCACTTCCACTCATGCCATTTGTTTTCATTACTTTGTAAGACTGAATGTTCACTTTCTGGCTTGAGGGCAAAAGCTGGCTTGTGAGAAATTTAGCATATTTGGTTAGCGAAGAGCTTGAGTGTAAATTTAGTTGCTGCTTACATGGGTTATGCTGTGAAAGTGCTGTGTACCTATGTAAGATACTTGAGCTTGTTTGCTATGGACAGTTGGAGAGCAGGTGGTAGAGTCATAAGACTAGAACTAAGAAAATTTTTAATACCACATGTCACTCTCCTTACAGAGTAAGCTACTAGCATAAAGTAGACCAGCAGGAAGAAGCATACCAACCCTTGTAGACAAAAAATATTTTACGGTACTTTCAAAATCAGGTGGGAGGTGCAGTCCCTCCTCGCCCCCAATGCTGTGGAGGTTTTATTTTGGTTTGGTATCTCTGCTGTTTTCTGACTAGGTAAGAACAAGCTATATATTAACTGAGAACACTTGACATGGGTTGGTTTCGCAATCACATTATAAGTCATTTCTGATATATGGGGACTTTTAATCAGATGTATGTAACACTGTTATGTTCATTTACTGTTTGCGCCATCAGTAATATTGAAATGCCGTGGGCATCAATAATTGAAGCATGTTTTCCTTTTGCTGGAGATTTCAGATTGGAGCAGCTAGGTGTGGGGGCGGATTTGATTAACCCATATTGTATTTTAAACATTTGCTCTGTAGGCAGTCTCTGTCTTAGCTGTTCATAAATCTTTTTTTTAAGTATTCATTATTAAAATCAAAACATTCAGTGGTGTTCTTCTATCATACTGTGATATAAAAATATTCTAAATCAGGACTGGGACTCATGCAGCCCTACAATATTGTGGAACTAAATGTCCCAGCAGCCTTCAAGTGGTGAGGAAAACTGGGAAATGTAATCCAGCAACATCTGGAGAGCCACAAGATTCTCAGCCCTGTTTTAAATTTATAAAAATTACACATTTCAATAGAATACAAGAAATGATAAGAATTAGACTATTGATTTTTACTATACATTTTTAATTATTGTATGTTTTTAATTATTGTTTTAAATTATTTTTAATTGTTTTTAATTATTTTAATTATTGTATGTTTTTAATCTTTTATAATTTAATATTATTTTAAGGGGTGGGTGGGCTAGGGTACTGTGACTATGGAGTTTTTATATTGTAAGCCGCCCTGATTGCGTTGCAGAGGGGCGGGATAGAAATAAAATTTTATGATGATGATGATGATGATGATGATTTGGTGTTTATGACATGCAGTTAGATAACACAGGAAAAGGTATTGCGCAAAGTGCATTGGACCTTAGCCTTAAATCAAATGCCATCTCATATCAGAGCAGGATCCATTGAATGGCCTTGAGCAAGTCTGCTTCAGTCTTGGTAAGGTGATAGGAAAATTATAGCAACCTATGTCCATGGTTGTCATGGGGATGACTTGAGTTGAAATAGCAACCATAAAGCAGTTGGGAAATCAAACAATGAGGAATGATATAGCTCCAGTTTCGAAAGTGATTATTAGATACCTTAAACTTTATATGATGAACTGCAGACACTTTGGTTGCTTCATTTAAAGGTTTTTTTAAAGAAGCTGCCACAGCGTTTGTTAATCTTTCAGTAATATCTGAGTGTTTGAGACCTTACCTGTTTTCCTTGGAAGCTACAGCTTTAAAAAAAATGTGACAGGCACATGAAAACTATACATGTGAATACAAGTGAATTTCACTCACTCCTATATGATCAACCTGCAGTCTCCACTGTTTATTGGTTAACCCATATATGCTGCATGCCTTATTAGCTCTGTAGATACCTCTGTGTTCCATTTGAATTCAAGCCTAAGATTCAATGAGAGAAATGCTGCCAGAGAAAAAGTGTCAAATTTGCTTAATATTGATGGTGAACAAATATGTCTGTTTCAAGTTCAGATGTGAGTTCCAGGCATTAGAGGTAGCAGGAAATTAGTAGGATTAATGTGGGAAATTTAAGAGGCTTTTGAGCAGTTGGGGAGGTTGGGGTCAGAAGAGTGAAAGACTTAAAGTGGTGAGAAATGACATGACTATGTTAAAATGGGACAAAACAAAGATGCTGTGAACTATTTTTCTTTTCTCACTTTTGAGTCAAAATTAGCAAAGTATGGGAGTGCATAAATAGGATGAAAACAAACAAAAAACAAATGGACTTTATGGTATATTTATTCAATTACTTTTAGTACTGAATTGGTAAATGGCCAATAGTTGTGGTGCTGCCATATCAGAATATGGGATATATTGTGCCTTTGTAAATGTTTAGATGGAGATGTTTATCCTTTGAAGTTGTTAAGGGTACTGCCACAACAAAAGTAGTTGATAATAATGGTGGAGGGGAGAGAGAAAATGGGAGATGGGAGAGACAAGAGTGGATTTGAGTGTATCTCAGACTGCAGTGAAATATTTGTGTGTGGGTTTAACTCTTAGGCACTGGGAAGGTGTTGGAGTTGTTAAAATCATGACCATAACAATATTCGTTGATATTTCTTCCCCAGCTTGATTTGCATGAGTTTTTTAAGATGAGTTTTGGCTTGTTTTGTTTGGAGTGGGGGGCAGAATCCTAATTTAAACTATGAGTTCATTTAAATTTTCAAAGATACGTAAACAAGAAACATTACATTGTTTAGATTTTCCTTGGGTTTTTTTCTGGGCTGTGAGACCGTGTTCAAGAACATGGTCTCACAGCCTGGAAAAAACCCAAGGAAAATCTATGGATGCCGGCCGTGAAAGCCTTCGACTTCACATTACATTGTTTGTTACTGTTTATACCTTGTTAGCATCTTGCCATGTAATGCAGGACCAGATTGTAAGGACTCTGAAATTCTAATATAATTTATTTTTAGGACAAAGTTTATTCAGCTTTTGCTGCAGTTGTCTCAGAATTGGAACATGAAAACTTAAACTACTTGAAGTCTATTGTACATTTGAAATCACCTCCTTCATTTTGTCACACTGTGATCTTCAACATCCTCTAAAGGCACCCCTTCATTCCCTTTGTATGTGAACAGTACCAGTCTTGGTGACTTTTCTTTAACACAGGACTCCTGCCTTCTGGATTTTCATTGTAGCTTTCCCCCCCAAGGACATTCTAAAGCCCTATTTTTCTGGATTCACATTTGAAGCAACAAATAAAACTAGTAATGGGTTGTCCTGATTTACTGTATTCGTTTTCTGTCTTTTTAGTACTACTACAAGTGTCTGAAATATAACACATGCAATAAGCTTTCAGAATAGGATGGTTTTCCAGTGGGCAGACTTTGCATTATACAGTTGTACTTCCGTATCCACAGATTTGGTATCCACGGATTTAAAGTATTCACGGCTTGAAAATATTCTTTAAAAAATAATAATCCAAAAAGCAAGCCTTGATTTTGCCTTCTTATATAAGGGACACCATTTTGCTATGCCATTGCATATAATGGGACTTGAGTATTCATGGATTTTGGTATCCACGGGAATTCCTGCAACCAAACCCCAGCGAATATGAAGGGACAACTGTATATGAGGAAGTAAAGTGTTCATGAATGTTAAGAGTCTTTTACAAAGAAATATTCAAGAATTGTTAATCAGAGAAAAGCAGTAAGACCTTTTGTGTTAAAAGTAAATTTTGTTTTCTAGTTCTGATATCTTTTGGGTTTTCCTCCTTAGACAAAATTGAAGAAGCACAAAAAGAACTTAATGAAACTGAAGACTCACAAAAAGGTAAAACACCTTTATATTTCTTCTACTTTTCTCCCACCCCGTAACTCTGTACTCATCTGTGCATAAGGCTGTCTTGGTGTTGCAATGTAGTAATGGTATAGGGAATGCTCATTCTTAACTCAAAAGAATGCTAAATGCTTCACCGTTCCACAACCATTAACTAGAGCTGGTTCTCATGTTACTTTTGTGCTTAGGTGCCCAGATCTGAGTATAAAACACCTATGCTTCCCTTCAAGTGTAAAGGTGTTATAGGTATCTGTGGTTGCTTATTCCATCATGATAAGCCTAATTTTGCCTTCTGTAAGCATTTGTTTTGCTTTGAAATGCTGCAGGTTAAAATAGTCAGAGAAGAATGCTGTCCAAATAGACTTGGAGGAAAACATCAGAATATTTTAGGCAGTTGTACATAGCAATATATTGCAGGCAGTTGTACATAGGTGAAGGTTACTAGAGTCTTAAGAGTGGATGGCCAGTGGCAGATGGGGGTTCTTGCCAGACATTATAGGTAGGGGAAGAATATATGTAGAAACAAATTGTAATACATTTGAGTTATGTTGTGTCTTTTGTTTTGTGTGGTTGCGAGAATTATATAGTAATTTCTAACTAGAACTAATCACAAGAGGGGAAAGTTCTCAGGAAGACAGATAAAATTGAATAAACCTGAATCAGTCAGGCTGTGTATATCTTCCTATAAAGCAGTGGCTCTTAACCTTTTCTTTACCAGGGACCCCCTTTGAATATATTTTGTTGCTGTGGACCTCCAAGACTTAACTCAAGATTTAAAACAACAACAATACAATTGCACCATTCATAAAAACCTTCCCTCAGAGGCACTGGAGGAGGTGGGAAGACTTTTCTCCTGCTTCTTCCTGCCAGTTTGTGGCTGGAGTGAATTGAATAGCAATGTGCAGGGCAAGCCAGCCAGCCTTTGCCTTGGCTTCTGTCACGTGGCTGCTTGCCCACCACGCAGGCAGGTGGTGGGCAAGTAGCCTTCACACCTTCGTGGACTTCCTGTGAGGACATCATGGCCCACTGGGGTCCCCAGACCACAGGTTAAGAACCACTGCAAAAAACCAACTCAGCATATCAAACGTACTGAGAGTCTATCCAAGCAAGAGGCATAAGAAGAAGCCTATTGGATCAAACCAAAGATCCATCAGTTCCGAATTCTGTTTTCTACAGTAGCCAACCAGATGACACCTGCAAAGCTCTCAAGCAAGAGGCAGGTACAGGTACAGTCAAATTCTAGTGGCATTAGGCAGATCGGAATAACTTTGGGCATTCAGTTCAGCAGCACTGCCCTCCGTTCAACTCAAGCAAAGGTAACTGAAAGTCCTGAGAAAGGTAGAAACGTTAATGCTGAGGTGGGATAGTGTCCTAAGTAGACAAGTGCTGGGCCATCATAATGGGAATAAAAGGACCAGAAATGTAATTGTGGCAATTAGAGTCTCTCAAGAGGCTGGGTCAAGCCAACATCAGTGGAAAAGGTTCATCATTTGGAGCTCTTTATTATGAAACATGCCAAATTATGTCAAAGATCTTGGTCCTCTTCCCACTACACAATTATACCACTATGATTCCATGACAACATACTTTGGAATTCTGGGATGTGCAGTTTAGAGAGTGGCCATTAGAATTCTGAGGCAGAAAGGTCTAATGCTTCACCGTACCACAAACACCAGGGTTCCATATGGTTACGCCATAGCAGTTAAAGTGGAATTGTAGTCTGTGATTCTGCAGTGTGAAAGAGAGTCTAGCATTCCAGAAGTATAGCCCAAGAAAAGGACACCCTGTCCTCCTCTACTTTCTACAGCAAGGGTCTGCCAGGAGAAAAGAGAGAACATCTCTTCTTTCTGTCATTTTCTTCTCTTTCTGACCTGTAAACCGAGTGTGTTCTCACAAAGTTAGGCAGCTGGAAGGAAGGCCCTTCAAAACTTATTCTATCTGATATCCCCCATGCTAGTTTAAGTTGAGGTGGCTCTCCATCAGCAGATGGAGAGATTAACTATGTCAGGTGTCTTCTCCCTCAGAAATGTCAAGGGTGTTAATCTCCTGGGTAAAGTTATTTTTAGGTAAATAAAGGATTCCAGAACCTTTCTGTGGAAAAATTTATATTGCCTTCCCTGTAGAAACAGAAGAGGCAGTGAGTTTTCTGGGTAGAAACAAGGGAGTTCCTTCCAAGCTGAGAATTCTCAGCTTTTTTTCTGTGAAGCCATTGAAACAGTGAAAATTTCAAAGAGTTAAATCTGTTTCACAATAACAAAAACAAGTGGGTGGAGGGGAATGTTGCAACACTTTTAGGAATAACAGGGCTTTTAAAAGTAATAATAAAGAAGAGATTTGTAACAGAATGAGCAATTCATTCTATTTAGGGAGTTGTCTCTCTCTACAAAGTCTGGGAAGCCGTCCGTTTCCAAAGGCAAGAACAGAAGAGCCTGTTTGCATCTCTGGATAGTTGCAGGTCTAAACTAAATAAATAAGAATTGTCCCATGACTGTAGGAGATTAGCCATTCCTGTAGTTTGATGGCTAATTCCTGACATTATTGTGTGGACAGTGTGAGTGAAACTCATGCTTAACCTGTGCTATAAAGATGATATGGGGCTCTTCCAGACTACTGCAAAGAAAAGAGAGCTGTCACAACAGAAAGCTTCCACTTATTACTGGTTAGTCTGTTCACTTTGCCTCCAGATTCAAACTGATTTTAGTTCTTTAAAAAGGACTACAATGAGCCCTCTGGATCCACAGGGGTTTAGTTCTGGGATCTCCTGCAGATGACAACAAATGGGGATGATTGCATCCCGTATTATTAAATGGTAGTGATGTGTGCACAGACACTTCAGTGCAGCTGCATTGACATGGCTGCCAGTTTAAGTGTAGGACATGATGATCTGTAATCACTCTTAATCGCAGGTCCGGAACCCATGGATCAGGAGGGCCCACTGATCGTTGGCATTGTAGGTACCTTAGCCAATCATCATTCAGCTATCATGAAAGTGTAGGCAACTTGGCCAAGCAGCATGCAAATCTCTTTTTTTCAAGTCTCCAGAAAATTCCAGAAACTTGTACTTCAACAGAACTTAATTCTCGAGGGTTTGAGTATGTTAGTTGAGGTTTCTGCTCAAAATGTTATTTATATGAAATGTTGGCATATTTTGTCTGCCTTCATCCTTGGAAGCAAATACAGTTGGACCCACGTATCTGTGGCACCAATATTCATGCTTTCAGTTGTTTGTGGGACCCAAAACAGAGATGTATACCATATAGTCATCCTAGAAAATGCCTAGAGAACCATCCTCTCTAGGTGTCTTCTAGGTCCTCCAAGGCAACTCTATGGTATTTTTCACTGGAAGTCCATTAACTTTAATAGAGTTCACTGTTTATTTGTGGTTTCCGGTATCCGCAGTAAGTCCAGGAACTGAACCCCTGCAGATATGGAATGGCGGATCCAAGTGTATGATCAAACTACATGTGTGGTTGTAATATAGAGAGTATATTTTACCTAGGTTGATTTGTTTACTCCATTTTTGTTGACAGATGTTTTTTATGGATAGTCATGACAAACAAACAGCTTCATCTTCTGTCCTGTTAATAAGAGAATAGACTTTGGCTACTTAGTTAATTTTAACCCTTAAACACCAGTTTAAGTGGAGGGACTTCCACAGTTTTCTACATGTTGGCAGCATGCTTTCAATTTGATAAACTGTTCAAAGGTTTAACTAGCTGAACAAGTTTTCTTCACAGACAGTGGTTCAGGGTTATTTGATAAACAATGTGGTTTTGATATGAGGTACTTTTCAACCTTACATTCACCTACCTTCCCAAGAGAAATCATTGGATATTTACTTGGTCATCCCAGTGTTATAAGCAAACAGTGTTCCCAGGACAGTTGTGGAACAGTACCCCTCCCCAGAGTCCCTTTGCAGGAGACTTGCAGGGGAAAATCACTACAGCCCCGTTAAGAGTTGTGGGTTCAAGACACAATGAGGGATGAGGAAACTTTTCCATTCTTCAGCATGGTAACTCTACAGATGTCATAAGAATGTATGTTTGGTTTCCCTAATCCAGAAGCTTGGCTGCTAATGAAGTATCTCTACTTGCTAATCGTGCAATGTGTTTCCAAGCCTGTTAATTCATTTATGTCTCCAGGGAATACCTGTTATTGTATATCTTAGTTAACCATTGCATTGGTCTTATTTTCTGCAGGCATGTAGATGACTTGATAAAGTAGTAATTATCATTCCTTTTGAAATATTTGTTGGGTTCCCTGCATTGACAAAAAGATGGTGTTGGATCCAGATTGATTTGGATAGAAATGTAGTATGTATTAATACAAATGTGTGTTATACAGTTAATAGAACCACTTGATAATATATAAGCCTGCATAGCTTCTGTTTTTCCAACTCCAAGGCCACGTGGATTCCAGCACAGTCTCTGCTCTGATCCTAACTATAGTTTAGTCCTCTGCAGTAAGTTAGCCTCATCTCCTGAACCCATAATGGTTTGCTTTATCTCACTAGCCAGTAAGATTATCAGATGTTAATCAGTATGTCCAGATTTAGTGCAAAGGGTAGAGAAGAAATGCTGTTCTTCCTGGCTTTCAGTCTGCAGTTTACCATTTCAGCAATGGGTATGATAGTGGGAGTGCTTTATACAGCTTAAGCGGAGAGGATCCTAAGTAATCATACTGCTCCCCATCCAGACAAGGCAGAGCTGTTATTTGAATCTGGTGTCACTGGCAGAACAGGAATCTTGATTCTTTCCAGCATCGAGGGGCCCATTTATTTATTTATTTATTTATTTGATTTATTTGATTTATATCCCACTTTTCTCCCAAGATGGGATTCAGTAGCTATAGCAGTAGCTATATCCATGAAGATCTAAATTGGTTTCAGTTACATGTTTGATGTTAGATAGTGAAGCTGGAAGTGTAAAATCTATGAAGGTCAGGTCATAGATAGCACTGTAGTTTATTGTGAATCTCCAATTACAGACTGTATGCTACCTGCATGGCCTTTGCTAGATTAGATCTTGTGAAGGTTTGACACCTTCAAAAAGAACAGGAGACACTGACAGTGGACTACCAGAACCTAACCTTTCTGAGGAGCAAGTACTTGACTGGAAGCATGATGGCCAGTAGGAAAGGATTTTCCAAAATAGGAAATGAGGGAAGTCTTCTACAACAGCTCAAAAGGAGATGGGTCCAGAGTCTTAGGACTGTAGGTCCCAACTGGGTACCTATAAACTGTAACAGATGCCGAAAGGTCAGTCCCAGACAGAAGAATTTTACAGTCAATCAGTCTCCAGACAACTCAGAGGCTATTAGGAAAGCTGATATTTGTCTTTCAGAGTATTAGGATGTGGACCCAGACCAGAGCTTGCTGGAGGAAGGGAAGGATGACTATTCTACAGATCATCACAAATGTCCTCATGAATTGGCAGACTCCCAGTTGCCTTCTACCATCTAAATCCAATGTCTTGATAAGTCTCTGTACTGGGGTGAGCATCAGGCAGCCCCCCAGATGTTGTCGAACTGCAGCTCCCAGCAGCCCTAGATACAATAGTCAGTGGCAAGGAATGTTGGGAATTACAGTCCAACAACATCTGGAGGGGCACATAGTTCCAACCCCCATGCTATGCCATACAATACAAGGCTTCTAATTCTAAATTCCAGCTCTTAGCATCTTATTTGAATAGAATTTTTTTCCTTGCTCATCAGTCTTGAAGAAAACGTACCATTTGTAAGTCCATATGCTTTAAATCTTTCACTGCTGAAATCTACTTAATAAAGTCAGTTGCGAGTGCCAGACCCAGCAGAGCTGAGATTGTTTTGACAATAGGGGAGAAACCACACTGTGTGTGCTAATTTAATACTTCATCTTTTAAAGCTGTCCTGACAATTCTGTCTTATGTATGGGGAGAAAAGCATGTGTATAATGATGTTGTGAAATGCCAACAAAAGAGACAGTTACATTCAGATGTTTTTAAAATGAACATTGTAAAGAGCTTGAGGCCAAAAGTTATTTTGCTGGTTGCAGATCTGCTTGTGATATATTGTGTAGAATAGCTTTTATAGATGTGGAAATAATCCATTTGATTTTTAACAGCACGCTTAGAAATAGAACCATTAGCTGAATCCAGATTCTTAGAATCACAGATCTGGATGGGCTCTACTCAGAACCATAGCTGTCACAGAACAAATTGTGCACTCAGATCATGAGTCATAGGCAGAGAATAGTCCCTGTGAAGCCAGCAGCTCCAATTGACTGTAGTCCAATGGACCAAAGATTAACCCAGAATATCCTGTACGTACAACCAACGTAGGCTGCCCATTCCTGCACATGTTCTCATCACCTACACAGAGTTCCCCAAGATTAATTCACTGGATGCAGATACAGGTACTACAGAACTGAAAGGGCAACTGTATTTTTCCTGCGTCTAGCATTGAGGGATGCTTTCCAGGTAAACTTAGTAGTACTGTTTTATCTAGCTCCTTCTGTTATTGAAAAATATTCAGCGATTACAGTAGAAAATTATATTTTGGGAGCATTGTTGAGTTAAATATTAAAAATCATATTAATATTGAATTCTTTTAGCCAAAATAAAGTTTGTAGAGTAACAGTGAATCAAAACATGGCAAAAATGGAAATGCTGATTGTGATAAACCCTTTGTTCAACAACTACATGTTTAAACAAAGCCTAAATAGTATATTCTGGAAACTGAACTTGAGGAGGAGTGGCATAGAAGCTGAAAGCAGATCAACTCTATTCATATCTAACATGGTTTGATGAAATGCTTTGTTGGATTCAAACTGTGCTTAGCTTTGCACAGTTTAGGTGATAATGAACAAGTTACTGTCTTTTAACTCCAGTTCTTAAACTGCAGATGTTGAATGGTCATAAATAGTTACTGTTTGCACCAAGTGGGAGAAAAAAAAATACTGTATGATTATGGAACTCCCTTCCATTAACAGATCCAGGTGTCCTAAAAACCCTGTTTGTATAAATAAGCAAATTTTTCACTTGTCTGTGAAGCCTGTGTGATGAGTGTCTGATGGAATGTTGATGAGTGAATGGGGAGAGAGCCAATCCTGTGGCAGGAAACTGGTATGGGAGGAGTCTCCTAGAGTGAAAAGAGGTGGATGACAGTTGACAGGGAGAGTGTGAGATATGATGAGGAGAGGGCTGGAATGTGTGTATGATTGTGAGCGCAGCTGAGGGATTGTATGTGCAGTGGGGGCCTTGTTGAGAGAAACAGAGGCTAAATGGAATACAGAGTGAGAGGAAAGAAAGAGCCTAATAACTTGTTAATGAGTCTGGCAGATTCTGGAGTTACATGGTCACCACAGAGTGGGACTATCAAACAGTTTGAAGTTAACAAAGTTGGAGACAAAGTTCAAAGCATTTCTGTTATACTGTTTTTGCAATAAACCAATCTTAATGTTTTGTTTCTCAAATCCAGACTCCTCATGAATTATTTCCATTATTAGTATTTATTTGGCATGCTAAACCTGTGAGTAAACACACCCAATACAAGTACTATCCATCGCAAGTCAAACACCAGCCCAAGGAAGGGAGAGAGGGAAGTTTGACATAAAGGTGACAATTGTGGAACTGCGGTTTCCACAGCCTTCTGTTGTTTGTTCATATTGTTTTATATTGTATTTTAGCCGAGATTTGTAGTTTATTATTTTAGATACTTGTAATTTGTGTTTTGAATGGTGTATTTTTATGTAGGTTGCTTTTCATCTTGAATACAGTAGCACCCCTGCATCTGTTGATTCGCCACCCGCGGATTCAATTATCCACGGATGGTGACAGCGAGGGGGGTGGATGGGGGAGGAGGAGAGACCTGCCTCACTCCTTCCTTTGCCCCTGGGATTACTCCTCAGGATTGCTCCCAGGTCGAAATGGCAATGCAGAGGTGAAGGGGGAGGAAGAGAGATCTGCCTTCCTCCTCCCTTTGCCCCCAGGCTCACTCCCCAGGATCGCTCCCGGGATGGAAATGGCGCCGTGGGAGCAAAGGGAGAGGAGGAGAGATCTCCCTCCCACCTCATTTTGCCCTGGAATCACTGCCCAGGATCACTGGGGCAAAAATGGTGACGGAGGCGTTTGTCATTATCTGCGGATTTTGTTATCCATGGGGGGCCCTGGAGCCAATCCCCCGGGGATATGGGGGTCCTACTGTACTTATCGAGAAAGAGCAGGATTTAAATCCCCCCGCCTCCTCTTCTTGCAATGTGAATTATATAATTTCCATGTTCACTATATGACTTTTATTTTATTTTATTTTTTGTATTTGGACAGACATCTCCGAGGCTGTTGCAAGAGGGAGTGGCATAAAGCGTAAAAAGATAATAACTGGGAATCATCATACAAAAATACCGAAATCACCTTTGAGAACCCCTGCTCGAGCAAAATCTAAAGAAAAAGTAGAAGACCCTTCTTCATCTTCAAATATTCTTCCTGATACTTCAGAGCTCCTAAAAGAAGTGCATAGTTTGAGTACACAAAATGGGAAACAAAACAAACAAAGTGAGGGGATGCTTAGCAGTGAGGTAGCTATTAAAACATCCAAATCTGAGACTTCACCACATAGCAAGTTGTCTCTGTTACCTCAATCCTTGGACTTGAATAAATGGCCAGTAGAAGACTACAGTTCAGCCCAACCCATTAAGAAAGGTTCCACTAGCTCTTCAAGTACAGCCAAGGTTGACAATAATGAATGTATTAACTTCGTTGATTGTAGTAATTCATCCTCCTGTACAAATACTGCATTTGATGTCTTACTGAAAGCTATGGAGCCTGAGTTGAATACCTTAGCACAAGAGTGCCATTCTAGTGGGATGCAAATAGAACAACTGAGACCAAATAAAACTGTAAGCGCCTCTTCTTCTCTCACATCCAATACATCGAGCGTCCAAAGCCCTGCTGCTTTGCTGCAGCAAGAATTTGTAGCTGGATCTCATTTTTATCCTTGCACTTCACAGACTGTGCATGTAGCAACATCAGGGAAAACTGAACAAGCACAGATACACTCAATTGCTCCATCACATGAGCAGGCTCTTGCTAAAGTTGGGCAACAAAACCAACAAATTGCAATGGGCCCTAGTTTCACTAAGTCACTGGTACATCAGCCAAATCAGGAAAATCTCAAGCTCCAGCATATATACAGCATAGCAGTAACTTCTTCAATAATCAGTCCCCAATCTTCTGTTACTCAGGCATTTTCTCAAAACCAGCTAGTAGCAAAATCGTCTTCTCCTTTGGCGATTCATCCATCCAGCTCCACCACCCAGTTACCTATAGCTCCCTTGTACAATTCAGCCCAGATAGCTTCAGTTGTCAGCCATGATGCAGAACAAATATGTAACTTTCTGAAAGCCCAGAAGCCTAAAAAACTGGGGAAATATGTCTGTGAGTATTGTAACAGGGCTTGTGCCAAGCCCAGTGTTCTCCTGAAGCACATCCGCTCTCACACAGGAGAACGACCATACCCTTGTGAGACTTGTGGATTTTCTTTTAAGACTAAAAGCAATCTGTACAAGCACAAAAAGTCTCATGCCCATGCCATCAAACTTGGACTTGTCCCCCAGCCAGATTCCAGTGGGTTGTTTATCTCCCATGAATCAGACAAAGCACTTAGCATCCATTCAGATGTGGAAGAAAGTGGTGACAGTGACGATGAAGGCACAGCCGATGAAAGGCAAGATGACCAAGGATCATTAGAACTGGAGACTGCACCAGTAGTGAAAACGTCTTCTAATTCTGCATCATTGCACAAAGGTAGTCCCATCCCACTAAGCAATCCAGAATATATATTGGGTGACTCTTCATTTCAGGACTCAGCTACACAAGCAAAGACAGCTTTGCCTAAAGTGATAGTTTACCCTGTAAATGTTTCCCCTTTAAGATCTGACAGCCCCAAAGTAGCAGACCCAAACACTATAATTTCTACAACACAACAACATGGGGACCTGAAAGTCAAAAGTGTGAAACCAGATTTAACCCATACAGATTTTGTAAGGGAATCTGATACTAAGCAACATCAGAAAACAGAAACTAGTGTTTCTGAGGAACACCTTGTGACATCTGTAGGGACCGCAATACATGCACAGCTACAAAGGCAGCAGGCAACAGATTGTTCTCAGGATCAGCAAGGAAAATGTCTCCTGAGCCCACGAAGTTTAGGTAGTACTGATTCAGGCTACTTTTCACGTTCAGAAAGCTCAGATCAGACCATGAGTCCACCAGCTCCATTTATGAAGGGATTGCCCACATCTGAAAAAGACCCAAGTAAGAGTTGTGTGCCACGTATGAGCAGTACTGTGGCATCTGTTGTTCAGACTATTCAAACTGACAAGACGCTGCTATCATCTGGCCAGATGAGACCACCTCTAGCAACCAAAACTCTTGAAGAACGCATTTCAAAATTAATATCTGATAATGAGGCTGTGGTGGATGACAAACAGTTGGATAGTGTGAAGCCACGGAGAACATCCCTTTCAAGAAGAGGCAGTATTGATTCTCCAAAGTCCTACATTTTTAAAGACTCCTTCCAGTTTGACCTAAAACCAATGGGTAGAAGGACTAGCTCAAGTTCCGATATACCAAAGTCTCCTTTCACACCAACTGAAAAGTCAAAGCAAGTTTTTCTCCTGTCTGTACCAACCCTTGACTGTTTACCGATAACAAGGAGCAATTCTATGCCTACTACCAGTTACTCAGCTGTACCTACAAATGTTATACCTCCCACACACACCCTACGTGGAAGTCAGTCTTTTGATGATAAAATTGGCTCTCTGTATGATGATGTTTTTGTGCCAGGACCTGCTGCTTCTCAAATCCAAGGTGGACACCCCCGCACCCTTGTTCGCCAAACAGCAATAGAAGATTCTTCAGCTACTGAAGGCCATGCTTTTGGACCAGCACGTTCTGTAGATGAAAGCTATGGATGCAACGCATCAAGTGAATTTTTAATAGCAAGAAGCAAGTCTTTTGTACAAGGGTCAAATGTGGATAAAAATAAAAAGTCACATCAAGGCCGAGGAACGATGTTTGAGTGTGAAACTTGCAGAAACAGATACAGAAAACTGGAAAACTTTGAGAATCATAAAAAGTTTTATTGCTCAGAGTTGCATGGACCAAAAACCAAAGCAGCTATTAGAGACTCTGAACATAAGACAGTCTTGAACAGTTCACAACCCCAGATCCTTCACTATAGAGTTGCCACTTCAACGGGTGTCTGGGAACAGACATCTCAGATCAGAAAAAGGCGGAAAATGAAAAGTGTTGGTGATGACGACGATGACCCACCAACACATGATGCTATTAATTTGTCAAAAGGTCTAGCAGAGTCTGAGTGTCAAAATAAACTAGGAAATGTGGCCAGTGTCTCCAAGCATACTTCTGCTATCCTAGATTCACATAGCATTTCACTTCAGAAACTGGCACAAGATGAACTGGAGACCCAAAGCACCAAACAGACCATAGAGCCAAAGACGTTGCAGGGAGCAAAACAGATTGTTCAAGGCACACAGGAAAAAAATGAAATGAAAAGACAAGGTGCTGGAATTTCAGTAATACAGCACACAAACTCCTTAAGCAGACCCAGTTCTTTTGAAAAATCAGATTCTTTTGAAAGAGGATCTCCAGTTTCCTTTCAGGATACTAGCAAAGCTGTCAAGCTCCATTCCTTGAATACCGTTAGAGTTCAAGAGGAAAAGCATTCCCTCCTGAGTGCCTCCCACCCTTCTCAAGTCACAGAGACAACCAGAGTTCTGCTTCATGAACGTCATCTTACTCCTAATGAAAGGAATGCCCCAGTGCAACCACTAAGGCTTGTTCGCCAACATAACATCCAAGTTCCTGAAATACTTGTCACAGAAGAACCAGATAGAGACCAAGAATGCCAATGCAGTGATCAGGAGAAGACAGAAAAATTTAACTGGCCCCAGCGTAGTGAAACACTATCAAAGCTACCCACAGAAAAGCTTCCACCCAAAAAGAAAAGAATTCGCCTGGCTGAAATTGAGCACTCTTCTGCTGAATCGAGCTTTGATTCCACCCTTTCCAGAAGTCTAAGTCGGGAGAGTAGTCTTTCACGGACATCTAGTTTCTCGGCTTCTTTTGATAAAGATGATGTCTCTAAGAATGAGAGTGCTTCCAAAATGGACCCTACTAACAAATCCCTGGAATTCCTTGCAATTCCTACCAGTTCAAATACGCTCAGTGTGCCTGGTCCTCACTACAGAGAGATGCGACGTGCTGCTTCTGAGCAAATTAATTGTACCCAGCCATCTATGGAGATTGCAGATTACAGAAGCAAGTCCTTTGATTGTGGGGGTATAACTCCATCCAAGCCTGCTTCACTTACAGAGATATCTGCTTCCAAACTGGCTTCTGGTAGCAGTGGTGCGGGACATGTCCCTCTGTTAGAAAGGAGGAGAGGGGCCCTTGTAAGACAGATATCATTAAATATTGCTCCAGAAAAGAATCAGCCTGACATCTTGCCAAATTCTTCTTTTCCCATTGCTCCTGCAACAGATATTTCTACAGTGTCCTTTCAGAGGATGCAGAGTTCTGCAAATACTTCTGAAGAATTATCTTCAGGTTCTCAGCACCCCCAGATTTACACCAAGCCTTTGCGTGAGTCAGTGAAAAACAACAGTTCTCTTACCCTGCCTTCTAATGAACAGTCTTTAATCTCTGCTTTGAGTCATCACAACCAGCAAGCTTCGCTCAGTCAGCATTCCCAAGCAACCCATAAAGGACCAGCACTTGGAACTCAGAAAAATAGAAGTGTGGTTGCTAGCCAGCACAGTGTACAAGATGATGGCTTTGCTCCCAAATACCAGCTTCAAGTTAAAGCACTGCAAGTAGGACAGCAATACTCTCTAGGTCTTCCAGGTACAGCTGGCATAGAGCAAACTGAGACTTTATTAGAGGCCCATACAAAGCTAAATGACAACTTGTCCAAGCCATATGTGGCACAACCCTTGCAACAAACCGTCCCTGATAGCTGCAGTGGCCAAATGTATCAGATTGCACCCTTTGTTGTTCCTGTGCGCATTCATAGTAATATTCCATCTTATGGCTTAGCTACAGTTGCCCCACTTCCTCAAATTTTAGTGACCCAGGATCAGTCTCTTTGTAAAGCTAATACTGTATCTGTGCCAACAGTCAAAGATCAAATTCATTTGCCAAAATCCCACAAAGATCATCTGAGGTGTTTGCCAAGTTCACAATCAACATCTGTGTTTGAAAACTTGATTTACGAGGCAGAAAGCAAAAATTCAGCTACATTGGGGTCCTTAAATATGATTCAGAAAGTGCCAGGTGGTGGACTCTTCCCTCAACAGGAAGCCACAGCCTCGAGTAAACGTATGCTCTCCCCAGCCAATAGTTTAGACATTGCCATGGAAAAGCAACAGAAACGTGTAAAAGATGAAAATGGAGCTGCTTGCACAACCGGTGCTATGTCTCTGCATCCACCAAACATCAATGCTAGCGAGCCTAATAAGCAAAAGAAACCACTCCTAGTGCGACAGATCTGCACCACTGAACCCCTTGAAAGTTCCTCATTGGATCAAGAGGATAATAGCAGTGGAGTCAGTAAGTCATCCGATATGCTGTTGCCTGGTTCAACTGAATCTACTCATTCTGGCATTTCTTCATTCATAAATGAACCTTTAGAACACAACCTACCAACCTCAGAAACTGTAGGTTTTGCCATGAGAAAGCCACTTGAACCTGATCCACTGAATAGTCAGAGTCCATTTTTGAAAGTTCTTGGTAACAATCAGGAAAGGATGTCCCCGGGAGTTAATAAGGAAAATAAGCAATCCAGTATCCAGAGCCAAGCAAAATCTGGAGCCACTGGGTCTGTTGTAAATGTGGGAGACGCACAACACCTATCTTTTCCAAGCCTAAATACAGCAACAAATTTTACATGGTGTTTCCTTTTAAAAAGGAAGCCTGTGCATCTGTTACAAAATGAACAAAAGACTTCAGCTTATACTTCGTGGTCTGTTAGTCCTAACAATCCCAATCCACTTGGTTTGCCAACAAAAGTTGCTCTTTCTCTTCTGAATTCAAAGCAGAAAGCTGGAAAATCTTCCTATACTCAAGCAATAAGTACAAACTTTACAGCTGACATACTGGTTTATTCAAGCAAATGGAAGAACAACTTACTTAAGGTACTTGAGATATGCATAACATATATTGGTTTTAAAGGGGGGGAGTCCTATGCTTATGTTAAATTGCTTTAATATAGCAATTCAAATTGTAGCTGACATTTGCATGTGGAGGACTTCATGGTGCTCTGTTGCAGTGCATCTGTAATACTACTCAATTTGTATTGCTGTATAAATGTTGAAAACTTTGATTAGGTAATGGGAAAGCTTCTCTCATGGAAACCAACTTCTGATAACAATTTGCAGAGAAAATTAGGTGTTTATGGGAAAAGTCTTTAAATATTCTTAATCATATATAAAAAAACAGACCTGTTGATTCAGTGGGTACTTGGTAAGTCAATTTGTTCTTGTTATTTGCCATCAAGTAAATGTAAACTTATGGTGACCCTATGAATGAGAGACCTCCAAGATTCCTGGTCATCAGCTGCTCTGCTCAGGTCTTGCAAAATCAGGACCATGGCTTCCTTGATTGAATGAATACCAGTATGTATGTTCCATTGATTTAATGAATGGATATTACATGGTACTAGCAAATGAATTTAGGCCTAAGAGTTTAAAGGAAGATCCTGTACATCTTATTATGGTATTTTACTATGTAATCTTGTGGAAATTACTTTTTTTAAGCAGGAAAGAAAAAAAATTGCAGCATGCATTGGGCATTATGAATACAATTCATTTTTAAAGAGGATTATAAAATGTAAATATACAACTCTCAGCTAACACAATAAGTGAAGGGAGCATCCATCCTTGATCTTAAATATTACAGTTCATTTTCAGACTTTGAAAGTTAGTGAGATGATCCACTATCCTTCTTGATCCATCTGCTTATACTGAGCAGGGATTTCTGCATTCCAAAATCTCCCAGTCCAATTAATGTTTTGTATGTTCAGTATACTAACATATCTTGACTGGATTCTAGAATAATAAAGAAGTCACAGTAGGTCATGTTAATTGTACTTCATTGGTGCTGCTAAGTGGTCTTCTAACATCATACAATACTTTATTTATGTACTTAACAGTATTTATAAATTGTTGTTCTGCCCACCAAGTCCCTTGAAATGATGTGCAATAAAATCCCAATATTAAAAACAGCACAAAAACACATTATCTGAAAAAGACTAAAAATAATTTTAAAGTTAAAGGTCTGGTAGAATAATATTGCCTTTCAGAAGTCAAGTAAGGATGGAGCCAGTGTGACTTCCCTTGGGAGAGAGTTCCACGTTTGAGGTGTTGCTATGGAAAACTGAGCAGAAAATACACCATTTGACTATTTTTTCTACTGATTTGTTTCTCTTTCAGTATTTAGTTCTTATTTATCTAATAAGACTTTTCAAATACAGTATTTAGTTCTTGTTTATGTACTAAATGTTTGCAAATACAGGGTATAAAACTATTTGTGTCTGCAGCTTAGTTTATCACTGTGCTGTTCATAAAATAAAGTGGATAAGCACACTCCTCACCTGAAACTGAGGGAGGGAAGCTATTAACAACTCAAATGCCAGAGCTGCTTTAATCTTTGTAATAATAATAATAATTATTATTATTATTATTGCAAGCAACTTGTTTGTAGTTATGTATGTGTGCATCTATCTATCTATCTATCTATCTAAATATATATGAGAGCTATATATATATATCAGCATGAACAATAAAATAACAATTGTTAACATTCTTCAAGTATAGCCAGTCAGTCAATTAATAGTATCAGTTAAAAAAACACACACCATTCAAACTGCCAAGTCTCAATGGCTGTCATTGATGGTGTGCAGAATTGAAATACTGTGTCCAGTTCTGGGCACCACAGTTAGAAGGATACTGACAAGCTGGAACGTATCCAGAGGAGGACAACCAAAATGGTGGGAGGTCTGGAAGCCATGCCCTATGAGGAGCGGCTTAGGGAGCTGGGCATGTTTAGCCTGGAGAAGAGAAGGTTGAGAGGGGACATGATAGCCATGTTTAAATATTTGAAGGGATGTCATACTGTGGATGGAGCAGGCTTGTTTTCTGCTGCTCCAGAAACAAGGACACAGAGCAATGGACTCAAACTACAGGAAAAGAGATTCCACCTAAACATTAGGAAGACCTTCCTGACAGTAAGAGCTGTTCGCCAGTGGAATGCACTGCCTTGGAGTGTGGTGCAGTCTCCTTCTTTGGAAGTTTTTAAACAGAAGCTGGATGGCCATCAGTTAGGAGTGCTTTGATTGGGCATGGTTTCATGGCAGGAGGTTGGACTAGATGGCCCTTGTGGTCTCTTCCAACTCTATGATTCTATGATGGAATCAGATATAGTTGCTGCGGGTGATAGAGGCCACCATTTAAAAGGACCCCCCTTGTGTACCTGCTAGTTCATTTCAAAAAGCGCATAAACAATACCTATGCTAGGTAGATACCTTTGTATGTGGATTTCTGATGTCCTTTTCTGTTGGGTAAAATTTTAGGAAAAGCATGTCAAAGTTTTCACTACCTACATCTCCCTGTAGCTTGGATGACTTAGTTACTCTTGTACTGTTAATTCCAAATGGTTGATACTATGAGCCGTCAGTTAACAATATGTGGGCTTTGAAATAGGGAAGCACAAAACAAAACATGATTCATTTGTCTGCAGTTTCTGCATTTTCATATTTAACAAAATTTTTAATAAGCCTAAGGATTAAGAAACATTTATTTATAAAGAAGGTATTTTTAAGATTCTAAAAAGGGAAGGATTTCAAGTCAGTTCAACACTAAACTTTTTCTACCCATTTTCAAACAAATGTGTGTGGGTGTATATATTGAACAGCAGATTGTACACGTTTTCCCTTTGTCTAGCTAGAACAATGCTTACTTTTTTTTCAGAATGCAAATAAGAAAGTCTTTATCATTGGAAGCAGCTGTAAGCAATCCTATCTAGGTACTCATTTGATTCTCCTAGCTATATGTTGTATTTCCCTTAAAGCTGATGTATGGCTGATGTATGTAGGAGAGAGTTTTGAAAAATATTCATTTTATTTACATAGCTTATGAAGAAGAAAAAACCCCAGAACTTTACTTAATCTTGATTAAGAAATCAAGCATAGTGACCATGGGATAATGAACTCACTTCCTATCATCTATTGCCTTAACTGTGGTTTTGGGGTACACTAGAATGAACCTTAACTGAGTTAACCATAGCTAAAGGCTAATTAGGTTCCTCACTTAATGAGGATAATCAATTCTTATTAATAAGATATCTTATTAATAATTGAAAACGCACTGTATCTTTTTGTAATTATGTATAGTACCTGTACGGATCTTACAAACAGATGTGTTTCTTGAAGTCTCACAAATTGCTTATCTTGACATAATGCAATACAAAAGATTAAAAATGATGTTGTGCAAGTCTTTATGATGAGATTAAACAAACTTTCAGTTATGTGCAAAACATTATAGAATTTTCCTTTTGTTTTTATAGTCAGTAAAATTTGATGCTTAATGTTTAGTGGGTGCAACCAATCACTGCAAATACATGTTTCCATTCATTTGCTGGGAATGACATATGTACAGTTGTCCCTCCATATCCACGGATTTAAGTATTCACGGCTTGAAAATATTATTAAAAAATAATAATCCGAAAAGCAGCCATCTTATATAAGGGACACCATTTTGCTATGCCATTGCATATAATGAGACTTGAGTATTCACAGATTTTGGTATCCACGGGGGGTCCTGGAGCCAAACCCCAGCAAATATGAAGGGACAACTGTATTAATCTTTTAATAGGACCTGAGTACTGTTTGTGTATGGCAATAGATGATAGAAGTTTATTTGTGTAGCTGAAGCCGTTGTAAAATATCTGGCTTTTCTTTGCAAACCAAGATTCAGGAAGGACTCGTCCTGCGCTTTCTGCAAGCATGCTGATGACTGAAAAGGCCAATTCGAGATAAACATGACAGGTTGCAGAAAGCACAGCAGAAGGTGTATTAGAGCAGAACGACACTCAGGCCGTCCACTATCTGCAGAGTCTTGCATGGTTCTGATATTCCAGCATGCATGCATCAGTTTATTTATACCTTTGGGGGCTGGTGTGTGCCTTTTTTTCTTTGCCCTGGTTTGACTGCATCAGAAGATGCCCATTGGCCGCGGCTAGCCAACCAGGTAGATGGGGATGAGCTTTCGTTAGGCCACCTTTTCTAGACCCCTCTCCATATGGAGCAAGCAGTGCTCTCCTTAAAAAAGGCTGCTTGGTCGTTCTATATTCAAATAAAACAAAATAATCAAATACATAAAATTATATTACAAAACTAAAATCATCCAACAGTATTATTCTATAAACTGTTCAATCACAGCTTAGAACCTGATCATCATCATTACAAAATTTCCTCCTTAAAATTGATGCTTTAAAAGCAAAACAGGCTACTTTTTCAGAAGTGTATGGTGTAGTATCCCCCAATAAAAATTTAATCAAATATGAATCAGACCTATTAGATAAAAGACCTAGCTCTTTAAACAGGGCAATTCTTATATCTTTATAGAGTGGGCAGACAAGCAGGTAACGAGTTAAATCTTCAACTGTATTAGATCCACATGGACAAACTCTTTCCTCCATAGGGATCTGTTGGTAACATCCCTGAACCACTGCCGAGTTCATTGATTGACATCGGAGAGCTATGAAAGCATATCCCCACTTAGAATTAGTTATACTATTTAAGTATTGAGGGTAAGGCATATGAATGGGCAATTTAGCATACCAGGGAGCACATTTCAACAAGCAGGCAGATGCACGGTCAGCTTAGAAGTCATATTTTAGGATATGGGACGTCAGATATTGTGCTGCTTCTGCTTAGCCAGCCACCTCTTGTCTGCATTGACACTTAATATCCCATCTATATCTTTCCACCAGCTTTGGGTGATTGTTGAATAACATTTCTGCTCAGTTGTTTATTTTTTCACAAATATCCCAAAACTTCCTATTCTCCCTTTACTATTCATCTTTCCCTGGGTTGCCTTCTATTTGCCATATTGTATTATCCAAGCTGTAAGAATATTTGGCGAGCACAGAATATGCCAATAGGGAGAAATTCATTCCTTTAATCAACATTTCAGTACAAGTTGAGCCTCTCTTGGGACTAGAAGTGTTTCATATTTTGGATTTTTTTTCACATTATGGAGTACTTGTATTTGCATATAGATATGTGCCCTCTCACAGATACTTGTGTCCCTCTCCAGACTCATGTCTCATTCATTTGCTACTTGTGTTGTCTATGAGAAGGCAGTGGGGGACCACTATGAGGGGCAGCTATAAGGGGCACCATGTGGTGGCAGTCAGCTATGAGGAGGCAGCAGGGGGAGAGTCAGAGGAGAAGAAGGGAGGAGGGAAGAAAAGAAGGAGAGAGAAGGGAAAGGAGGGAGGGAGGATGGAAGAAAGAGAGACAATAGACATGACCTGACGCAGCCACAGCTAGAACAATAAAGAGGAACTAGAAGGGAGGCCTGAGTCCAGTACGTCTCCACCACTCCCCAACCCTATCACAAGGGAAAGAACAAAGAGGAATAGAAAGAATCTCCCAAGGGAAAGGGGGGAGAATGGTGGAGAACAAAGAGGAAGAGGAGGACCCCCCCCCATCCTGCCAGGCCCCACCAAAAGAAAAAGCATGTGAAGGGAGTAGGGAGCAAAGGGGGGATTGAACTTACCTCGCCTGCATCCATACCTCCCACAATTTCACAGATCAGTCTCTACAAATGCACAGGAGTACTGCAGCTGCCTCCTTGAAGGTTGAAGCTGGCTGCTGGCAGCAACCCCCCACCCCCGGTTTTTGGAGGTTTTCAGATTTCCAGAAAAGGAAATCTGTACTCAACCTGTACTGAAGATCCTAGAAATAGAAAGTTATGTGAAAGGTTGCCATGGAATGTCTCAATGGAACTTACTTATGAGTAGGTGCAAAGCCTTGCATTGTGCTTTCTCAACTGGTAAGGGTGTGGAGCTGTCACCATGCAGTTTCTTCTCACTCAGAACAAATTAGGGGGGGCAGAAATATGCAAATTGCTTGATTAACATAATTTGTACAAATTACAGAATTCATGCTTTAGACTTTTATTTTGTTCCTTTTAGTGTGAAGCACAACCTTTCGTACAGTTGAACTATAATTTGAAGTTTCTGTTCACACACAAAGATGCAATAAAAGCTGCACTAAAATGGTTCCCCATCATGATTTGTGAGCCTAACACAGTCAGTCGGGGGAGAGACAGTACAATATCCCCCCCTCAAAAACCTCCCACATTTGACAGCCAGATTAATATTGTCAGGAGGTTGTCTAGTGCCATTGCTTTTCCGGGACCTTTGCTCCTTGTGGATCACATTTTTCTTTTCACTAGATTATTCAAATAATCTAGGTGGATAGTCAGACTGTTAGAATTTAAGTAGTGAATAACTTGTTGTGAGACCTGATAACTACACAATTCCATTGTCATTGACCAAAAAAAAAAAAGAGAGAGAGAGAGAGAAACGCAGCAGAAGAAAGCAAAGTAAAATTGATCAATGAATATTTGTAAAATTTTTGCCCAGTCTAAAGAACTGGGCAAAAGCCCAGGTGCTTTTTTATTGCCTAGCTTTTTTTGTTTTTGTTTTTGTTTTTTGGTGAGTGTAGGAAGTATTTTCATGGAGGTGGGGACTGTGTAGCCCTTCCAGACATTCTGGGACTGCAGCTCCCATCATCTTTTGCCAGCATACCCTATACTGAGGAATATTGGAAATGTCTCACTAAAGTACCTCCACATTTCTCTACTCTGATTCAAGGTCTTTCATGGCCACTTGGTCTGAGCTGAGTATATATCAACCTGGTATCTTTATCCTGAAACTAGTATGGAAGCAGCCAGTAAAGAACAAACCATGGTAGTCTCCAGTCCACGTCACATCTGACATGGACTTCTTGATGAAAGTCTCGGTACAGCTTTGCACATTATAGTATGCAATAGAATAGCAGATACATGAGACATATGGATGTTCTCTTTCTGCTATGTGCAGAAGAACCCTTCATGTTGGGGACTTTGTGCTTCAGACTGCGACTTCCTTAGCTAAGCTACCTGGGGCAGTCTGTGTTTAGGCTTTGCACAAGAGAAGTGAATAGGGATCCAGGCCCAGAGAGAAGTAAGTAAATGCAAACGTTCCTTTGATAGACATCACGGTGCCTCCAGATTGGTTAGACCGGCTATATAAATGAGAAACCTGGCCTCATCAACCCTTAGCCTGGGTCAACATTGTTATAACCCTCATAGCCATTTCCAGCAGGTGAGCTTGAGAACCTTGGGCTTAAGGTGCCTATACTGACACATCACCCAAAAAGAGGAAATATGTAATCAAAAAGATGGTAGAGTGATGCATAGGTGGACATCTAGAACAGGTAACTATATTTAGGTAGATGTGATAGTTAGCTTTAGACCTTGTTACTACAATATAGCTCGCTGTAGTGAGGAAGAAGATGACCAGTCTGCTTGTTTAGTCTGATGTCCAGGAGCTAATTGTCAATGGGCAACCACAAGGTTCCTGCTGCTCTCCTTTGTTTATAGCTTGGAGTGGGCAACTGTTGTCCTCCAAATTTTGTTGGTGTGCAATTCCCAGCATTTCTTACTGTTAGCTATTCAGACTAAAAGAGAAGTAAATACAGTCCAATAACATCTTAAGGGCCACAGTTACCTACCTCTGCAGTGGACCTTTATCTTTCAACCCTAATTAGGCTGGGCAGCCTTTAAATAGAAGACTGTTATCTGTTAAGTGTGACACACAGGGCACCCTACGTGGATTTGAGACCCTGGATTAAGATGTGCCTTTGCACCGCTTCTGCCACATAATGTCCTGTTTCTAAAATTGAAACAATCTTGGCTTCTCTCAAAGGATTGTTATCAGGACAAGTGCAACATACTAAAGGAGAATTCAATAGCACAGAGAAGAACGAATATAATATATTGCCAGATGATCAAAGGATTTTCTTGTGTTTTGCTTTTCCTTGTATTCCTATAGAACAAGCAGAATGACAAATGGGGATTACTTTTATATCCGGACTGATACAAACACATGCTTTCCCCCTCTGCCTCCATTACCTACTTGCTAATTTACGTTTGAGACTTGAATACAAGGTCCAAAAGATTTTAGGATTTTTAGTACAGTAGTCTCATCTTTTAGATATGGTGAAGATGGCTCTTTGGGGTGGCAGATTTGCCAGGTCAGGACTATCCCAGGGCCAAAATTTTGAGACCTGGGAATGAACCCTTGTGATGTCACAGCAGTACAAGCCCTTGTGTCACAAGGAGCAGCCCCTGCTGATGTCATTAAGTATGATGTCTTAAGCATCAACAAGAGTTTCACGGAGGATGCCATTCAAATAAAAAACACGAAGTGTAACAAATGAGGAAAATATACAGTACTGTATACACATTTTTCAAGGCAGTGTTCTCACCCTGAGATTTGTGACCCTTGGCTGAGAACTGTAGAAAGCCATGAGATCTCAGAACCCTAGAAAGTGGGGATGCAAATAACAAGTTAGCATTATTTCACCTGCCTACTTTCAGTACCACTATTGTTCCATTAAGTTATTTTATTAAATTAAACTTTAATAAGTTTGAGCAAGTTTGCTATGAATGCCAGATGAACAATTTATACATATGGCTATAATGTTCATCAATTAGTTTGGAACTTTGCCTATGTTTGGGGCCATTTTATAGTTTTGGAAAGATTTAAAAGATTAGTTTTCAATTAGTAAATGTAGAATTCAGCCTACACACAGGAAAACTGTGCGAAGAGGAAGATCATTAATAATCAGGGGGAAGCTAAAGCATATGTTGCCCTTTCAGACAACTGGTATGCTAATTTTCCCTGGCAGTAGATACATTTGGAAGACGACTGCTTTGAAGATCTCTTTTCTACAGCTAGTAAATCATGCAGACAATTACTTCTGTGCAGAAACCTAAGCATATCAAGTCCTTTCAAATATATAACCACATAAATGTTTTTATAGTACTATATTTTTGTGCTTCCTCTCCCTTTCTGTCCCATAAGCTTTAGTTGGCTGATATGATATATATATATATATATATATATATATGTATAATAAATCTTCATGAAATCATGTACTTTAGGCAGGAGGAGATAAAACCAAGGCATTTTTGAGATATGTTTAACCCATTACAATAAAGCATTTCAGGGTGTCCCAACATTTGCTTATTTGGTACCTTTCATTTTGAAAGGGAGCATCATACTTGATTTCCCCCCCCCCCCTCACTGCCTTCTCTGTTGGGTGCTTTTAAAGTCACAAACTTCCTCATTTCTTTAGCCAACAATCTTTGGTTCTTCCCCTATTCATTGACCTCAATGGTTCTCATACTGCATGCAGAATGAATATGTGGACTTCTGCTAGAGGGGAAAAACATGCTGTTAGGTTTAGTCTCACAGATTCCAGATGAGAGGGGGATGAGACACTTTTTACTGAAATCACAGTGGTCAGCAGATGAAACACATCTTTCTCATGTCATTTCCATACACCATCTCTGCCTAAATCAGGAGTATGCACCCAAGCCCTCCAGTTGTTTGTTGGTCTACAACTCTATTAACCCTAGCACAAATGATGAACAGTAGTGAGGGGAGAAGGGAATTGCAGTTCACCCACTTCTAGAGGGCTATATCTCTGATATAAATCAGACATTACATCAGAAAATGGAGGGTGATGGTTAAAAGGAGAGATGACTTACACTTTTCAGACCAATATGTCTCATAAACATTAATATACTGAATACATATGTTACATATTGATTCATACATTTCCTACTTCTCATTCCACTGTTTGCATGTTTAATTCTCAACTCGGGATAACTTGAATACTGATTACACGCTATCTGAAGGTCCTTCTTTTTTCAAAAGAGGCTGCGCTAGCTTTGGGGTAGCAAGGGTGTTCTAAGTTACCATACACCCCTCACAGAAACGTCAATTGCAAACACAACAGAGAACCTTGTCAGTGGCTGCTCCCAGATTGTGTTACTCCTTTCCTGGGAATGTTAGACTGGCTCTCTCCCTGTTTTACTTCTGTTGGCAGGTGAAGACTTCTGATTCCAACAGGCTTTGGAGAACTCACTGTTTATGAAAAAAGTTTTTTTAAATTAGTGTGCTGTTTTTGTTTTTAATTCTTGCCTTTTTTAATGGATGTTTTAATGGATATTGTTCTTAGTTGTATCAATAACAATAGAATTTGTATATTTTAACTAATACTGTGTTTCTATTTCTATCTGTTTTTATTTTGTAAGCTACCTTGAGTCTCAGTTTTGTTGGGGGAAAGTGGGAGATTGTGGTGATAATAATAATAATAATAATAATCTCTTAACACCACTTTTTTACAAATCAAAACAGCAGTATTCTTTGGCAGTTTAACTTCTAATGCATAGGTGGGGGGTTAGGTTTCTATGTTCTACTTCATCAGATGAATACTGTTATCCTTTAGCAAGTATACAGTATAAGCACATTCTTGTACACATACATGTGTATGGGGGAACAAAATTATGAACAATGAAGCAAAGCAGTCATGCAGAATGTAACATAGAACCTAAATGCATTCAAGATAAGCATAGTGACTACTCATAACAGTGTTAACACACCGTCGTCTTAGGTTTGCTAATTAATCTTTGCGTTGAATCGCTATTTGGCCATACATTTGAAAAACTCTTTGCATATACCTTTGTGTTTATATTTGTATAATAGGAAACTGAGGATGGTTATGATATTTATTTGTATCCTGCCCCTCTAAAAAATGCAATCGGGGCGGCTTACAGCATTAAAATATACATACAAACCCTTCCATCCCACCCACCCACCCCTTAAAATACAATTAAATAATTAAACATTACTTAACAATTAAAATTAAATTAAAAATACTAAAAACAACACAATAAAAAACTGGATGGGATTGGACTAATAAGATTTTTTCTCTCTGATGACCGGGTATCTATTCAGGAAAGGCCATCTGGAAGAGATCCATCTTAAGAGCTTTTCTAAATAAATATCCTGAAAGATTCAGTGAAAGTATCCACTGTAGTAAATGTATTCACTCTTTCAGATGTATGGTAATCTTAATGTTTGCTGCGATAAACTTAACACAACCACCCCACTGAAACTTTCACCAAAGACATTTTATGCTGTATTATTATTTTATTTATTTATATTGGTGTCTCTTTGTGGTAGCCTCATACCCCAGACTTTGCATACCATGAACTAAATAATGAATAAATAAAAGAAATAACATGGTTATGCTCCGCCGGGCGGGGAGCTTAATTCTACTAGCTGTATGAATTTTGCAGTTTATCAATTGTGGACTTATATGTCGTGATTTCTTCTGCCTCTCTTAGCCATAGTGGAGGGCAAGTAATTTTTTAAAGTCCATCCTCTAACTTGTGGGCCCTCTACCCCTTTTCCTTAAAAATCCTAAGACGATCTGTGTTGGTTCATAGGCCTTTCCAGCCCATCATTCTATTCACACAGTGGCCAACTAACTGCCTTTGGTAGTCCTACTTCATCTTACCCCATCTAAAACCAGAAATTTCATGGGCATTGCCCATGCATTCTTTTGAGACTCTTTTCACAGCCTTGAGAACTTCTGACTTTTTAAGCTTTAAAGGTTTAAAACTTGAGGGCAGGACATACGAAAAGGATCTAGGAGTCTTAGTAGACCACAAGCTGAACATGAGTCGGCAGTGTGATGCAGCAGCTAAAAAAGCCAGTGCAATTCTAGGCTGCATTAATAGGAGTATAGTGTCTAGATTAAGTGAAGTAATCGTGCCACTGTATTCTGCTTTGGTCAGACCTCACCTGGAGTACTGTGTCCAGTTCTGGGCACCACAATTCAGGAAGGATATTGAGAAGTTGGAACGTGTCCAAAGAAGGGCGACCAGGATGGTGGGTGTTCTGGAAGCCATGCCCTATGAGGAGTGGCTCAGGGAGCTGGGCATATTTAGTCTGGAGAAGAGAAGGTTGAGAGGGGACATGATAGCCATGTTTAAATATTTGAAGGGATGTCATACTGAGGATGGAGCAAGCTTGTTTTCTACTGCTCCAGAGACTAGGACACGGAGCAATGGGTTCAAACTACAGGAAAAGAGATTCCACCTAAACATTAGGAAGAACTTCCTGACAGTAAGAGCTGTTCGGAAATGGAATGCACTACCTCAGAGTGTGGTGGAGTATCCTTCTTTGGGGTTTTTTAAACAGAGGCTGGATGGCTATCTGTCTGGAATGATTTGATTGTGTATTCCTGCATGGCAGGGGTTGGACTGGATGGCGCTTGAGGTCTCTTCCAACTCTATGATTCTATGATTTTATGATAGTAAAGATTTCCATTATGTTGAATTCTGTACCTGGTGCTTATTTGTGTTCTTGCACAATATGATTGACCCAGCTCTGATTATATTAGCCAGGATATTTATATGGGTCCTCTTTTAAGGTAGAAAACACAAGGCTTTCAGAGCTGAACCTAGATGATCTCTTTCCCTGTCGTAAAACTAATAGCTGGAACACCTGGCTTAGAAGCATCATAGTACATATCCCACAGGTTGCTATTTTATTAGCCATATTTCTAACAGTACTATCCTATATGCTAGAATACTTAGAATTCAGCTCCTCTGAATTCATCAGGGCTTTTCCCTTGGTAAATGCACATAGTTTTAGGTGGCAATCTTATTATTTGAATTCAAAGTAGTTATTTCCCAAGTTACATATGCTTTCATCCTTGTGAAAGTAGAGTGATAGCTGATCTTGCCCTGATTCCAAAGTGACATTTACAATAAAAGATTAAGTAGCTCAGTTGACTGAGCTGCTGTAGTCATGTGCATGCTTTTTTAATCAGGCATAATATGTGCTGCACAAATGAAATTTAATTGTGTTGCCCTGCATAAAAGTAACTATGCCTGCAAATGGTAGCCTTTGAAATTTATATTGCCAGATGTTCATCTGTAATAGTATACTGGTAGATAAATACAAATGTGTTTTCTAGTCTAAAAATCATGAATTTACATCTCTTTCAGCGGGCATTAGTTAAACAAAAGGCAGCAAGGGAATTCAGCAATAAAGAAAACTCTGAAGTTAGCACTGATCAAGAGAATGAGAACTCAGCCAGAAGTGAGCCGAGAAGAGTTAAAATATTTGATGGAGGGTAAGTATTTTGTTTCCTAATATTATGGTGTTTTACTGATTACAGTACTTTGTAGGGAAGCCTCTCCCTCACCTCCCCCACAGATCTCCAGTGAAGTTCTTGTGAATTGTGGGAAACATACATAGGTAGATTGGGAGACTAGCATATTCAAGCAGCCAAAATTATCTAGTAGATCCAGACTCTAGATTTCTTGTTCCTCTGAAGTTTAAGTCAGGAAATCAGTTTAACTTATTAGCCATGGCCTTAAATCTCATCCTTCTGACCCCTTTCCATCTTGGTATCTTAACATGAAATGTTTTAAAGTGAGTTCAAGGTAGACTTGGGATAAAACAACCCAGGTCCAAGCCAGAATTCCAAAAACCTGACCAACTCCCTGCCTACAGATATTTGTCAGATGAATAGTGAGGTAACCAGATAGGTTTGCAGGGGTTTTCGGGGTAATGTCAGAAAGTTTGGCATTTCCTTTACCAAGTATAATCTTTCTTGGAAGAGAAAGGGAAATAAAGGAAATGAAGGGATACATAACAATTGAATTAATAGTACAGTAGGACCCCCATATCCACTGGGGATTGGTTGGGGGGGGGTTGGATACTGAAAACCATGGATAATAGCGAACACCATTGAAAATAATGGGGTTTCTGGTTTAAAATACCATAGAGTTGCCTTGGAGGACCGATAACATGGCTAGAAAGGACACATTTTCTAGGAAAATTCTATGGTAGGTGTGCTGTTTTGTATCCCATTGTTAGCATGGCCCACACCCCACTTCTGGAATGTTAGCATTGGCCTGTACCCCATTTTTGGAGACCTCAGAAATTATGTATTAATATTATTGATTTCGTTCATCAGTGTGACCTTCCACAAGGGAAAAGGTAGAATGGTCTCAAAAGGTCATCTGTGTCTTACCCTGGGAAGCCTAAAGGCTAAAAGCCAAACAGATAATGGGTGGACAAAAACCTTTGCATTTGCTGATAGTGAAATTTCCTTTCCTAAATCCCTAAACCTTAAGACCCTTGCTCAAGCTGTTAAAATCCAATCACTGGACATTAAGAAACACATTAGCATCTTTCCCACCTTTTGTTAAGGCCAGGAAACTCATTGTGCAACTCATAGGCTCGTGGAATCTATTGTTTCAACCCAAGAAGCAGCCATCCCCTCAGGTGTATTTGGAGGTATAAATATCACCCCCAAACTCTCCCTCAGTGTGCACAGTCAGTTATAGGGGGAAACCCTTATCACTCTGTGTTAGCCACCCCAAGTTCTTCCATCCACTCTGCCGGATTGACTACAGGACAGGTCTGTATCACTCCAACAAATCCTCTTACTACTCTCTGTCCAAGTTTTTCCTACTGCTTTTCCTATAGCCTTATGTGAATGCTTTTCTGGGTGAATGTGTGTGTGTGGTATTTTTGAACTCTTTAATAAAAACCATACTTAATTGTACATGTGTGTGTATTCCATCCAGACTAGTACTGGTAGACACAGGTTTGCAAGATTTCCTGGTTATCCCCTTTCACATATCTAAAGTCGAGTTGCTGCTAATTTCCCCAACATATTAGAAACTCGATATTTTCTTGGAATTTTCCAAGCAGCATTTTGGGTAACACCATGGATAATTGAATCAGTAGATAATGCATCAGTGGATACAGGGGTCCTACTATCTATCTGTGATGGTCTCTGGAGAATATTCACACACAAAATGAGAATCATGGGTGACATACAAATATATACAACAGTTTAGAAATCTTCCATAGATTTCATTTTGTTCTTAAAGATGGTTTCAGAGCACCCTTAGGTTTGTTAACTGTAGATAACATTGGCCAAAAGTAATACTTAACTATGGTAAAGAGTGGTAAAATTCACATGAGAAGGGGCTGAAGTTGGCAGGGAAGCCCTGGTGGCACAGTAGGGAGGCCTGGTGGCGCAGCAGTTAAATGCCAGTACTGCAGCCACAACACTGTGAGTTCTGCAGGGCTCCAGGGCTGACTCAGCCTTCCATCTTCCATTGGTTGGTAAAATGAATACCCAGCTGGGGGGGGGGCAATTAGCAAACGCATTGTAAACCACTTAGACAGGGCCGGTTTAACCTGTCTGCCAAATCAGCATTGGCAGGGGGCCCCGAGGTCAAGAGGGGGCCCCGAGGTCAAGAGAGGGCCCCGTGTTGGCCTCCTTAATATGAAAATAATGGGATTTCTGGTTTAAAATACCATAGAGTTGCCTTGGAAGGCCTAGAAAAGGGCTAGGGAAGACACATTTTCTAGGAAGACTCTATGGTAGGTGTGCTGTTTTGTGTCCCATGGATAATGAATCCAGGGATACGGGGGTCCTACTATAATCTGAACATCCTGTACGGTGAATAGGTTAGGTTACATTGATCTGAGATAAACATATGGGGGCCCCAAAGTAAAGCATTGCAGGGGGCCCCAAAATTCCTTAAACCGGTCCTGCACTTAGAGAGTGTCTAGCGCTATAAAGCGGTATAGAAGTGTAAGTGCTATTGCTAATAATTTGTAAGCCACTCTGAGAGCCTTTGTGGCTGAAGAGCAAGGTATAAATACTATACACACACACAGTTGTCCCTTCATATTCACCGGGGTTTAGTTCCAGGACCCCCTGTGGATACCAACATCCGCTGAATACTCAAGTCCCATTATATGCAATGGCATAACAAAATGGTGTCCCTTTTATAAGATGGCAAAATTAAGGTTTGCTTTTTGGATTATTATTTTTTTAAGAATATTTTCAAGCCATGAATAATTAAATCCATGGATATGGAGGGACAACTGTATATATAAGCACGTGTGTGTGTATATACATATACATACATATATATATATATATATATATAAAATCTTATTGTAACATGTACTGATGTTTGTCTTTAACTGCTACTTGTATTTCTAGTTTAGCATCTACACCAGGAGTTTTGTTTTTCATAACAGATTCTTTTTTTAAAATTAGGTACAAATCAAATGAAGAATATGTCTATGTTCGTGGGAGAGGAAGAGGAAAGTATATATGTGAAGAGTGTGGAATACGCTGTAAAAAGCCCAGTATGTTGAAGAAACATATTCGCACCCATACAGATGTCCGCCCTTATCACTGCAACTATTGCAATTTTTCCTTCAAGACTAAAGGTGAGTGAGCTTGCCATAATTCATTACTTTTAGTTTTCCCTGTAGCAACTTTTCTGATAATTATGTTGGAAAGATTATGTAAAGCTATGGGAATCCTAAATGAATTGATGATGTGCCATTACTATTAAGAACTTTAATAGCAATCATTACCTGTTTACCTAATATTAATCTGTTACTTGTCAACTACATACCTTTAAAACTAAACAAAGAGTGAAATAAGTGAAATGCAATTCTATTATAGTCAACATCTAATATAGAACAAGATGGATTTTTATTTATATATATGTATATTTGAAAATGTTGTAAAAGTAGTGTACAACATAACAATTTAAAACATGTATATAACTTCAAATAATGAAAATGCAAAACTATATTTTAAAAACCGCAATGAAAAGTTCTTTGTACAGGAACAATCTTGAGCTGCCTTGGTAGAGAAAGCAGGAGGACAACTCAATATATACATCCCACAGAAGGATGTTTTAACTCTTGCCTCACACTTAGCCTCGTGAATTCAAGTGAGCCCATTTCCTATCATAATGAAAAGATGCCTGCCTTTTTTTTTGGAGAACATATCATATTAACAGTTGGTAGTACTAGCAGCTTTCTGGTATACATACACTAAGAACTAATCCACCCATATACTATTTGCAAGTATAGGACCAGTTTAAAGTTCAGGTTTATTGTGTGCTGATTTTGGCAGTCTTCAGCAAGTCACTCTGTAGTTTCTGTTTCTTTGTTTTCCATCCAATAAGGAACAGTTTTACTAAGACGATTGTAAGAAAAATGGCAGTAAGTCTGTGTAACACTTTGCATACTGGAAGCATTCTACTAACAACATTTTATTTCTGTCCCAAAACACTTTGATTAATCTGTGAGGTGATTTTATGGGTTCTATAATTAATGACATGCTAGTGTATGTTGTCTTTACCATAATCCTAAATATTAAAAAATAATTAAGGTATGACTTTGTGCAAAGGTTGACCAAGGTGTCATTCATTTCAAAGCCTCAATGTAATTATATTTTCATACCAACAAGAATAAGATTTGGAAAGTGTTATATTTGATTGCTTCTTTCAACACAAATTCAACATTAATATAATAAAAAACATATTTTGTATGGTTGTAAATGAATAGGCATTGTATAGTTCTATAAGAACTGTTCTCATAATTAGAATAGTCTTGGTTATGACTCCTGGAGTAATCTAAAGAAACTTTCTGAATAAAAGAGTTATTGCAAAAATAATTTATCAGGAGTAGCAAATTGCACAAGAAACAGTAATTTTTGCTGTTTTCCTTTACCAGCTTTCTGCCTAAATTCTGATTAAGCCCAACCTTATTTGTAATGTTGATAAGCTAATCAAAAATAGATGTTGAAATACTTTCAAACAAAAATTGTTTTCCTGTGGTAGGGGAAGGTGTCCTTCAGGGATTTGCTCCTACCACTGACTCAGGTAGGCTGGCCCCTGCTGGAAAATGTAAGCCCCTTCCAATTTAATTGTGTTAAAAACTTGGTCTGACATTGTGCTTTGTTGTTTACTAGAGTGAGTGGAATGCATTCCATCCATGGTAGAAAATTAATTTATCTCAGTAAAGTCCATAGCACCCAGAACACACACAATATCATCTGATTTTGGAAGCTAGGCAGGGGTGAGCTAGTTAGTAGTTGGATGGGAGACCTCAGGGATTTCCAAGTAGAACCAGGAAAAAATCTTGCCCAAGACCCTAGGGAGCTACTGCCAGTCAGAGCTGATAATACTATGCTAGATGAGCCATTAATCCAATTTAGAATATGAAAACTTCCTATGGTTCTACATCCATTGTTCTTTTCCTACTGCCTACCCCTGCGAGGTAGGGCATCAGTAGTTCTTCCTTCTCTACTTTGTTTTCCTCTTGTTGTATTCCTGATTTGGTCTTCTTCCCTCCCTCATACTCTAGCAAGATAAAGTGCCAGCCAAGCGGATCAATTTTTTAAAAATCTAGTATGATTTTGTAGAGGAATGGAGAGAGGGCCCATAGCTTGTTTTGGATCTCTCAGAATTTCTTGGACATGATCTGGAGCCAGTCAGAGGAGGAAAACATCCCCAAGCTCAGCCTCGTGGAAGAAAATCACATTGAACAGGAAAGTTCATTCTCCAGCCTGACCAAAATCAAAAGGCCAGAGAGTGGGAGAAGAAGTATTAGGCTTGATCCCAACTACAAAGCCTCACTAGGCAGGGAGTGTAATGTAGCAATTGCACAAGGGATACATACCAGATTTCCAGAAGCCCAGGACAAAACATTATCTTCCTCCTTTAGAAGCTGCCTCTGTCAGGGTATCAACGTTAGGACCCACCATTTTGAAGTGTGACACAGGATCTTGTCATAACCAGTTTGGATGGTGTGTCCCCAGACTCACACTGCCCCAAGAAAGCTCTACATAAAGTGAACAGAAGTCACTGACACCTTCTGGCCCTGCTACTTGTGCTCTACAGACATCTGGAGTGATGGGAGGGACAAAAGATAGACCACTTTTGGACATCCTACATGATGATAATTTGTTTCACTCTTCTTTCACTCTAGGGGGAAAAGGTTGGACTTCATGTGATTAGTTCATTTTCTACAGTGGCGGAGGATATCCTGTCCACTTTGTAAACCACTATATTGCCCAGAGAAAGGGAGGCTTTATCACCATTAGTGCCCCCAATCCATTTTGTTACCTTCTCCCCATCCCTAAAAAAGAGTATAACATTCCTTCAAAGTTTTGGTTTACCCCAAAACTTGGAGAATATTACTCCCACAGGCGGCATACCTACAACTCCTTTGTGCCTATCAGAGTGAGCAGGTAGAGCACTCTGCAAAAAAACCTCCATCCATTATGTAAAATGGACTTACATGGTAAGGCCAATGTTCTTTTTACTGACCTCTTATAGTGTGTAATACTGCAATAATTTTTGGTTAAGTGATGAGAGAAGATATCAAATATATCATTATTATTACTTTTACATTGGCTATTGATAGCCATAAGAGACTAAACAAGCCTGAAGTAAAATAGGACCCCTGTATCCACTGATTCGTTATCCACTGATTCAGTTATCCATGGTTTCAGTTTCAGCACAGCTACCATAGAGTCTTCCTAGAAAATATGTCCTCTTTAGCCATTTTCTAGGTCCTCCAAGGGAACTCTATGGTATTTTAAACCAGAAGTCCCATTATTTTAAATGTCGTTCGCTATTATCTACAGATTTTGTTATCCATGGCGGGGCCCAGAACCAGTCACCCACGGATGCGGGGATCCTACTGTATGTCAGTTCTTTCCACATCAATCTCCTCACATTGCAATATGTATTGATTAGAAAACAGTCTGTCAGAGGCTGGGTATCTGTTCAGGTACAAATCATGTCCCACATGGTGATTATTTAACCACAGAGCAATCCATTCTTTTTTTCTCCTTCTTAAGGAAACTTGACAAAACATATGAAGTCCAAGGCGCACAGCAAGAAATGCATGGATCTGGGAGTCTCCGTGGGATTAATAGATGACCAAGATATAGAAGAATATGGTAAACTTTTTGAAATGCTTGTTTGTGCTGTATTTCCTGTGTCTCTCCCGAAATATTTTTTTCTTCTGTCCAAACCTTTTTGTTAGGGTGCTTTTACAGAGCAGCCCTATCCTTTTGTTAAGGTGCTTTTACAGAGCAGCCCTATCCAGATACAATTTCAGTGCAAGAACACTCCTAATCTCACCACTCCTAAAGACTCACATGGGATGAAATTAAAATCTGAATAATCCCTGCATGTATTTCATAATGTTAAGTTATTGTTGTTAGCATAAATTAGCCACAGACCTATAATGAAGGTGTGCATCGCTTTGGCTGTTAATTTCCTTAAATTTATATCCTACCTTTCTTGCCAAAAATTGGTCTTCAAATAGTAAACTAACAGTAGTAAATTTAAATGGAAATATATCCCATTGAAGCATAAAAACAGATCAAAATAGCAATTAAAATGTATCAATAAAAAACAACAGCTCTGAACCAATCAAGCCAATCAACAATAACCCACATCCATTGCCAAAGACCTGTGGAGAGTTATTCTTGGTTATGGGATTCCACAGCCTGGGAACAACCACCAAGAAAGCCCTCTCTCATATCCTCCCTATTTGTGCCTTCTAAGGCTGTGGAATCTTGGGCCTTAACACTAGGTCGGAATACATTCATCTCTAAGAAGTATAAAGAAACCTCAGAGTGATCCATCTATATTGTCCATAATCCACCAGAGAATCGAGCTTGGTCTTGATTTGCTGCAGAATGACATGCGTATAATGACAGAATTCCAAGGTGATAGAATGGAATAGGCTGTACTGCTTTGGGCTAGAGGTTGCACTAACTTGGGATGCTTGTTTGTGTTTTTAACCTTTCCTGCCTGTAGATAACTAGCATAGCAAGACATCTGACTAGAACCTTTCTCAGAGAGGTGCTAGATGTTTTTACTTCTTAGGGGAACATTCAAAACTGTGTTCTTCATCTACAGTTTGAAGCTGAAGAGTCCACTCTACCACCTTTATTCTGCTTCATGGGCAGATCAAGGAATTCTTTCTCTTCAGTTATTTTAATAGGATGTAATCAATGATTGTTCATCACTGCATATTGCATAATTCTTTTATTGTTAGGTACAGAAATTGCACAGTTTCTATCCGTGAAATTAGCAGTTTTCCCACTCATTGTTTGCCTTCAAGTCAATTCCAACTTACGGCGAGCCTTTCACAAGGTTTTCTAGGCAAGATTTATTCAGAGGGGGTTTGTCTTTGCCTTCTTCTGAAACTGAGACAGTGTGACATGCCCAAGGTCACCCAGTGGTTTTGCATTGCTGAGCAGGGATTCAAACCCTGGTTTCCAGAGTTATAGTCAAGCACTCAAACCACTATACCATACTGACTCTCTTTTCCCACTCATAGGAAAACTTTAATAAACCTTTTTTTATTTTTGTTTCAGACGTTTGCAGTGAAACGAGCAGATGGCATAAAGATAAAATAATATGTTGCATTTTGCATTTTGCATTTTGCAACATATTATTAAGCCCATTTTACAATAAGTTTACTAACTAAAGGTTTACTTCTGTAGGATGGTAATTCTGTATTGGATCCAAAGTTATTCATCCAGTACCCTCCTCCCCATGGCAGCTTCCATACTTGGGGGGACCCTCTTGACTGGGGTGGGGTGTTTGGCTCAGGTAGCAGGTTCCTCTGCGTAGCATGGGGTGGGGGGGAGTCCACTGCCATAAAGGAGAGATGAGGAGATTTGCTTCTGCTGGCCCCCACACGCACATGTAACTCTGAGTCCAACCCATTGTTCCTTGAAAAGTTTGAAGGGACTGAATTTCAGTCTGTACAAAATGATGTAAACACTACTTTCTTTGTCATAAATAGTGAGATACCCATATTAAAATACATTTGGCAGTAATACAGGGTCAGAGTTTGAAAAAGTTGCTTTTTTGGATTAGAAGTTGGGATTCTGGAATTTCTACTTTTGAAAAAGGTAACTTTTCCATGTTCTGTGAAAGGTGTCTAGATCCATATTTCCTGTGGACCCAAACATCACATAAAGGAAGCTTGCATTTGAAAGGGTTTGGAACAAATACAGCAAGATGTTGCCAAATTTTAATGAATGAGGTATGCAGGAAACTTATACTTAGTCTTGTATTTTAACCCAGTACAGGTTGAAGGCACAGTATGATGGTGTGTTTGTTATATTTTTATTCTAAGGTGACTTCATTTATTGTATTGTCAAAGGGTGGGCAAGACAAAAGTGGTGATTTGTTTTTAAATAGAAAAAGGCAGAAAGGACAAAAGATTTAAGTGCCTTCCCTTATTTGGCAGCCAATAGCTGTATAAATAAAATTCTCGAAAATGTGTGACTTATCTAAGTTGGTATGACTCTATGGTACACTTCATAATTGTTGTTATTTTACATTTCAAACTGAATTGTGTTTTTATTTTTGTTGTGCGGGGGTTGGTAGAAGACAGAAATAAGAGTAATGCTTTGATAACCCTTTTAATAATTTTGTTGGCCAAGTTAGTGTTTGTGGTATTGACCACATGGAATTTATTTAGGCTTAGAAATGGCAGTTCACAGTAGATGCCCCCTCCTCCATATCTCCCTATTGGTCTTTCAACATATCCAAGTTCTGAAAACAGGGTTTGGTGTGAAAATGCCAGGGAAATGATGGAAGTGCCAGTCAGAATGGCTATCTCCCAAGTTGTTGGGGGCAGGCAGCTTGTTTGCCTTGACTACAGAGTTGCTATGACACTCATGGTTTAAAATAAGTGGAGATAATTTATTTTGGGAGAAATAGGAACAGTGAATTCTTAAGGTGGTCCAAATACTTACCTACTTGCATAACACTCAAGAGGATATCTAGTTAATGGAGATTTAATGAAGGGATGCTGGCCTTCTTCTCCAGTTTGCTCTGTCAGATATTAGATAGGATATATAAATAAATACATTCTATCTTTTTTAAAAAAATATGGATCTGAAATAGCTCCTGAATCTATTCAAATTAATGAGCAAAAATGTTTGTTTTCAGCAAGCTTTTGACTTTCGTTTAGTCTGACAAAGCTGCAAGATGTAGGATAGCTGAACAGAGTGGTCATGATCTGGCGAGTGCGAATCTCATATGTAGCTGGAGGTGTCCTGTTTTAAGCCATGCGGTTACATTTGGCACCTTTGGTGCTTTGCTCACATGTACAGTCATCCCTCCACATTCGCTACTTTGATGTTTGCGGTTTTGAGTATTCACGGTTTCTCCTCCTTCTCCTCCCCAGGAGGGAACTCCATCTACCTTAGGGGCTTCACTACGTTTGGAATGGGGAGCCAAGGCATCCCCCTCCCCGCTCTCCTAGGGCTTGCCTCCATTTGAAATGGAGAGCCAAGCCCTGAGAGAGCAAGGAGGGGGGCGATTTAGACCTGACCTCCCTGCTCCCTCAGGGGTTGGCTCCCCACTCCAAACAGAGCCAAGCCCAGGGAGAGTGGGGAGATGGGGTCTAAACCACCCCCTCCCCACTCTCCTGGGGCTTGCCTCCATTTGAAATGGAGAGCCAAGCCCCGAGAGAGCAAGGAGGAGGGCGATTTAGACCTGATCTCCCCACTCTCCCTGGGCTTGGCTGTTTGGAGTGGAGAACAGCTTTGGGAGGGTGGGGGTGGCGGCTGAGAAGTGGTTACAAGGCTTCAAAAGCCCCATCACCACTTTGGAAGGGCGGGGGGTTGAGGGTGGGCAGGGGGAAGTATATTTTATTCATGGTTTTTTCACATTTGCGGGCTTCTTGCTCCCCTAACCCCCGCAAATGTGGAGGGACGACTGTAGTTCTCCTGGATTGCAACCAGTATTGAATAGAATTGTGGTTCAAAATCTCCTGGAAGCTGCCAGACCTCCTGCAATCTTTCATGAGCAGAGGTGATGAACAGTGGCAGACTGGGTCTAAAAATATTGATTACCAGGAGACAAAGGTGGCCCACTGGAGGGGAGCCCAGTCTACTGGGCCTGCCCAACCCCTCCAGGAAGGAAAGGGCTGCTGCCCTCCTGTGGAAGGCCTAGCCTACCAGCATGTGCCTCTGCCCCACTGGGGTCCAAGTTTACCCGCTGGCCTCCATGTGTGAGAGACAAAGTCCACCCAGGGGTCCTGGTCTACTACCCTGGCCCAGAGAAGATGGACGCCCAGATGCCCTCCACACAGAGAATGCCTCCTGCCTGTTGGCCCATAATACAACGTACATTTTAGTTGCATACAGTAATAATATTGGAACTTCTATTATATTTTCAAGCTACTAAAAGGTCATTAACATTTTTAACATGCTGTCTAATGTTTAAGGAGGCTCACTTCATCAGGGGCCCACAGGACCCACTTGCCATCAGGCAAGCTGATACCCTGGCCAGTCTTCCACTGGTAATGAATCAGTTAATAATAATATCTTAATCTGTTGTGATGAAATAAAGAGTAGATCAGAATATACAGTAGCTAATGCCTGAAAAGAAATTAAAATAGCCATATCAGTTCCTCTCCAATCTAACACCTAAAGCTTATTGTTTGATTTTCATACATCTTCAGGTAGTTGTCCAATAACTTTAATATTAATTTCATGGATTGCCCAGTATTCAAATGTCAAATGAAGAGGTTGGTCAGGAAAGTCTGATTGTATTCATAGAAAGAACTTACTATCTAAAAAAAAAAGTAGAGATTGCACAGCTATGCACATTTTCATTGTTCTGTGCAAGACTTGCACACTCTATGAATGCAGGATTTACAGCACCAGGATTTAGTAGACTGTGGCCGTGTTCTTTGTTTTGGGGGCTTTCATCATTTGGGTATTAGCAAAGACCACTTAGTTTCACCTTTTATGTTCCAAATCATCCTTGCACCTTTCATCTCCTGATCCAAAGAATGCCTTTTCCACATGAAGACAGGACTACTATGTTTGGAATGCTGGCTTCTGAACTAAGCTGTCAGACCAGGTGAACCATTCAGTGTGACATAGTACAACTTGGGGGTATCATTTTTCATGGCTGGCCCACGTTTTCATTGTGCATTCCTCTTAATTAGGTAACTAATGCTCCAATCCTGAGTGCACTCATTCTGAAGAAATAAACCTGTTGATTTGTATGGAATATACTGAGACAAAAGTAGTTTTAGGTACATAGCATAAAGCCTCTCACTGGTGAAAATATTTCATCCCAAATGGTAGAGCTGTCAAACATCTGACCCAGTACTGGGCCCTTTTAGGGTCTCCTCCATAGATTACTGAACCTTTGTTTCAGGGTCAGGAAACTAATCCCCTTGGTACAGTTAAATGTTTGTTTATTTTTATTTATTTTTTTATTTATATCCTGCCTTTCTCCCAGGGTGGGAACCAAGACAGCTTAGAAGAAAAGAAGATGAAAACCTGATAATAAAAATGTTAAAACAAGTTATCATAATGAAATGCTATTAGATTTTTTTAAAAACAGGGAAAAATAATTTAAAAACATAACAATAAAGTTAAAATACACCAGGCCCATACACCTCATAAAATGACCCCCCCACACACACACACAGACACTTAATAACTGAATGCCTGTTTAGATAGAAAGATCTTTGTCTACTGATGAAAAGAAAGCAGGGCAGGGAGGCAGCCTAGCCTCCCATGAAAGAGAATTCCACAGCCTGGGAGGCTCTCACCCATGTCCTCACCAAACAGGCCTGTGAGGTTGGTAGGAGAGAAAGTAATCCCTGAGGATTTTAGGACTGGCAGGTTCATATAGGGGCATACAGTCTTTCAGATAGCCTGGACCTAAACTGCATAGGACTTTATTGGTCATAACCCGCACTTTGAATTGTGGCCAGAAGCAAACCATTAGTGACTGATGCCCTTTCAACAAGGGGCTTATATGTTCCCTGTAACAGGCCTAAGTGAACATTCTGGTTGAAGCATTTTGAACTCACTGAAGTTGCCGAACAGCACCTAAAGGCAGCACCCACCATGCCTCAGCTTTAGCCTCACCTCTCTTATTGCAAGTGTCCCTACAGCTGACAAGGAGTGTGGAAAATGTAGAATGTGCCATTTTATAGCAGTTTGAGCAAGAGGAAGGTTCAGTAGTGGAATGATTTACAGAGGCCTGTGGCCCATGGAGGAGATGGCTTGGATGATAGGGAGGTATTGCTGTAGTTATGGAGGCAGTTGTATTCAGCAAATAAGAGGATTTGAGAAGGCAAGCATTGTCATATGAAAAAGTGGTCAAATGGTGAAAACTACCAAAGAGTGCACAGGCCTGGGAATGGCCTACTGGCACTGTGTACAGTGACAAAAGAATTTTGGCAGTTGTGGTTGTTGTTTTTTTAAAGAAAAAAAATCTAACCGGACATGTGATCAAAATGGACTCTAAAATCAGCTGACCTAATTAAAAAAAATCTTTTAAATTTTGACTCCCGTACATAGTACATGTTAAGTTGCCCTTATCCAGAATTCCGAAATCCAAAATATTCCAAAATCTTAAATTGTCCACATGAGTGGCTGAGATAGTGATAACTTTGCCTTCTGATGGTTCAGTGTACACAAACATTGTTTCATGCACAAAATTATTAAAAATATTGTGTATAAAATTACCTTCAGGCTATCTGTGTAAGGTATATACAAAACATAAATGAATTTTGTGTTTGGATTTGGCTCCAAGTTACCTCATTATATATATGCAATCATTCCAAAATCTGAAATATTCCAAAATTAAAAATGCCTCTGTCCCAAGCATGTCAGATAAGGGAGACTCAACCTGTAATAATTTTACACAGATTTATTCAGGAACACCAACAGGGAACTAGGAATATTTCTTCTTAAATATAGGTAAGTTAGAGCAGCAGCTTGTGAAGTAGTGCATGACGCAGTTCACCACCAAGGGAGATTGCCTGCATTTGCCAGCTGCTGTTCACCATCAGCAGTTGAGAAGAGCTAGGGACCCACTTGCTCAACGCTTGACTAGCTAAAGGCCAATAACACCCAGCAGGGAATTGTTCGAACAAGCCTTTAAACTCCTTTTATGAAAAAGAGTTCAACAACTAGCAAGCCCTTTATTCCCTATCATTTCAAGGCAAACATCAAGCCCTTTTAATTGCTGGGGTTTGTAGATTCTTCCCGTCTGAGCTTCCCCAGCAGATGTCAGTATTAGTCTGTCGTGCAACGAAGAACAGAAACAAAAAAACAGGAATAAATCGAATCTAGTCATCAACATTTAAAAGCAAGCGGAATGCTAAGTAGGGAAATATGTTCATCTATTATGATATGCATGTATGTCTGTTGTGTTGTCAAAGCCTGTGTCTGCCATCGATTACAGATGGTGGTTGTGCAGTTACTGGATACTATCAAACTGAAATGAAATTGAAATTGAAGAACAAATTTGCATAGGAATATCTGTCCATGACAGAAAGTTGCTCAGATGAAGAAACACCACCTTATTTTCATGCAGTTAAATTTGGTGTTACATTGGTCCTTGTATTAAGGTGCCCAAGTGGTTTGAGTGTTGGATTATCAGGGTTCGATCCCCACTTGGTAATGAAAACCCCCTGGGTGACTGTGGGCAAGTCACACACTCTCAGCCTCAGAAAACCCCATGATAGGATCACCTTGGGGCACCATAAGTCAGAAACGACTTGAAAGCACACAACCACCACCAAGGTAAGCAAAGTACAGTTGTGGCTGGTAGATGAGAGTGACCCCATCCAACAGAAGATGAATCCCAGTTCCATGAATTGCCCTTGGACTGATCAGAAGCATCTCTGTCTTACCTGTATCAAGCTTCAGTTTGTTCTCACAAATCTAATCCATCCAATTTTTGCTGTGTCCGGTAGCACTACCTTCCAAACTTGTCTCTCTAGGAAGGAAATAGTCTGATCCTAGACAAGTGATTCAGAAAGATTGTAAAGGTTTTATTTCTTCCATGGCATTTAGAAAAAATAGCATGGGACACAACAGTAGATTGCAAACCTTGAGAAACTCTGTGAAAATAGTGGAAAGCATTCAGTACGTGTATGTATGGTCCTGCAATCCCAGTTGTTTTAATTAATTTCTATACCATTTCTTCAACACAAACACATTGATCACTTTCCACTCACTCGGACAAATCAGTTAATGGTTTGTTTTTTGTTTTCTTTTCCTATTTTGATGATCTTAGAGCGCTTTTAGCTCTGATCTAAGAGATGTTCTGGCCTTGCTAAGGGAAGAAAAGGCTTACAATTCTTCCAGCACTGTTATTGGCAGCTTTTTGTCAACATTTGTGTAAATATCTGCAACAAGACAAGATCTTTGCATATTATTGCTGCCCAGGACTGGTGCAGTTAGTGCAAGAATGGAGGAGTTGGGGACAGCTTTCTGCCCATGGGACCCACCAGGGCCATATACACTTCAATTAAGAACCCTCAAAGTGACCACTTCTGGCTTTTTTAAAAAAGTATTATTTCTTATGTTAAACCATGCAAAGAACCTCTGCAACTTACTTAAAAGACGAATTTCCATTCCATGGTTATGGAGGCTTCCAGGAGAAGCAATTCACCCCTTTTTTGGGCAGCCTGGGAACCCTGGAGAGATTGCCTTTTGCAAAAACAGCCCTGAGGGGCTGCGTGCAGCCTAGAGCCACACTATTCTAACCTCCGATTTAGAGGATTACGTTATTTTCAGCAGTAAGCATTGCTCAGTGATGGCAAATATTGAACAGAATAAGCAAAGAACATTTCAAATGATTCACTGTTTGGTTTGGTGTACAATAAATAGTTCCGTTTCATGGTTTTGTGGGATCCATACATATCCCCTCCCCCTGATTGATCATTTATTGGTACTTAATTTTCCTAACACATTTGAATTAAAATGTTTTATCTGTGCTGTTTGTTCATTTGTTCTGATAATGGAGTGTTGCTGTGCTTGTTTCACCTGGCAGTTTTGTACTTCCCTACCTGAGAGTAAGTCAAGGGAGTTACTTCTACACAGATGTGTGTAGCACCTGCTATTGGTTATAGCCTTTGTTGTTGCGTGCCTTCAAGACATTTCCGACTTACGACGACCCTAAGGTGAAACTATTACGGGGGGTTTCTTCTCAAGATTTGTTCGGAGGGGGGTTGCATTGTCTTTCTCTGGGGCTGAGAGAGTTTGACTTGCCCAAGGTCACCCTGTGGTTTTTCCATGCCCAAGAAGGGATTCGAATCCTGGTCTCCAGAGTCTTAGTCCAGCGCTTAAACCACTACACCATGCTAGTGGTTATAGCCTACAAGTTATGATATATTGTGAATGATAAGCAATTTAGACGGAACTTGTTCAGTTTTGCAACTTACAGCATTTTTAGAAAGTCAATTTTAAAATAACATAGACCTTTCTTGTGCTTTCACGCCTGTATACAGGTGGTGCATGTGTGTGATTTTCATCAAGAGAACAGACTGATGTGTAATTCTGTATGGCATTAGTTAAGCAGCTTAATTATCAGCTGGGACCTATAGTAGAATGTACAGCTTGGATTAAGTTATTAAGATATCTTTTTCTCTCTTACTGAAGTGAAGCTTTAATTTAAAAGCTGCAGAGAAGAAAGATAAAAATACATACTTCCTTAAAACTGTGTAATTGAAAGCTAACATTGTGCAGGCAAGACATGTTGTCATGTTTAATTGCCACAGTGATAAAAGTTCTCTCTGTCCTTCTATACCCTAACAATCCAGCCAAAGCAAATTAATTTTACATATCACTGGTTTCAGTTGAAACATTTTGGGACAGCTTAATTCTCTCCCCACTTGAAATATATAAGGCTTTAAAAGTGTTTAAACATGGCTGGACTCTGCTCAGAGTTATTGGCCTTTTGTTGTGAGAGAGTAAATTAATGGCAGTCTACTGTGTGATCACAAAGTTCAGAGTTTGTCTTCCATAATAACTTTTCGCCTATTAAAAATAATAGATGGTAATTTGGGTGGGGGGGAGATCTACAGTTTCCCTCTATAGCCAATGATACATCATGTAGGATTCGTAATTAAACTATAACACCAAGATAAATCAAATATTTTTTTTAAATCAGATTGCTGTATGTGTATTAGTTCTGCTTCATGTTTAGTTGGGTTCCCTTTTCTACAAAGTAGGGAAATGAACCAAACTGTTTTATGTAGGGGAGGCACTCTTGATATATTTTGGTACAGATGGCAATCATGAAAATTCATTTGCTGAGAATTTATCAGCAAGCATTTTGCTGTAGTAGTAAAACTTATTTTATGTGTTATTCTGGGCAGCATGCAGTTTTGGTTATGGATGTACAGTGGTTGAATAAAATTATCTTAAGTCTGTGAGCATATATAGCATACTTTTTGCTATACTAGTCCTTTGGAAGTCAACGATGCTTTAGTATCCATCCGATTGTTTTCATTGACAGCTTTAATTTTGGTAGTACAGTACTCAGTTTTCTATGTTTACTGAATGAGTGCTCTCTGCATACCATCAGATCCTTTAAGACATAAGGCAACTACCATACAAGTAGACTTGGTGCAATAAATGGCCACATACAGTTTAGAATATTCACGTGTGACATTACTAGGTCCCACCAGTGACGGATAAAGCAGTTGTTAGTAAGCTGAGAGAGGAGCTTTTTCATGATGGTGACCTATGCTCATAATTTCCTTCCCCAAAAAGCTTATCTGACATTGACTTTATTATCTTTTGGGTGCTAGTTCTGGAACCCTCTTACACTATACCATGCTAGAGCCAACATGGCAGAATGGTAGACTATGACTCTGGAGACCAGGGCTGAATCCCCGCTCGGTCATGGAAAGTCACTAGGCAAGTTACACTCTCTCAGCCACAGAGGAAGGCAAAGTAAAAACAAAAAACTTCTGAACAAATCTTGCCAAGAAAACCCCATGATACTTTTGCCTTAGCATTGTCATAAGTCAGACTCGAAGGCACACAACAACAACAATGCTTGAGTTACTCATTCTTGAGGCAGACAACTCATAGAGTAGCCTATTTATCCCCACCCCCATTCCTGTTGACACCAGTGTAGTCTGAATTTCTAGACTGGGATTTAAAGTTTTAACTTCTTACAAAAATAGTATTACTTTAGTAATACACCCCTTTCATAGCTGTTCACATTACATAATTGTAGCACTATATTTCCACTTTAACTGCCATGACTGCAACCTGTGGAATGCTGGGGTCTGTAGTTTGTTGAGATACTAGAGCTCTCTGGCTGAGAATTTTAAAAATCCATCATCAACTTACAAATCCCCAGATTCCATAGGATACAGCAGGTGGCATTACTAAGCCTGGTGTCACCCCTCCTTCTGGCCACTTGCTGCAGTTTGGCTTCTCCCCACCCCCCTAGTGCCACCACTGGGTACAGACATGAAAGTTACAGTGGAGTCGTAGTGCTATAATTGTGTAGTGTGAAAGGGTCCTTGGTGTGGGCAACTTCTGCCAAACTAGGGGCCATTTTCAAGTAGGACATATTTGCCTTGTGTGTGTGTGTGTTGTTGTTGTTGTTGTTGTTGTTGTTGTTAGTTTTTAGCTAAAATTGATACATTAAATAGTCACTTCATTGAAATTCCCCAAACTCAGTAACAGAGAAAATCCTCCAGTCATACTTGATTATATTAGATTTATATTGAGATATAAATGAACCTGAAGCATATTTAAATTGAATTCAGTGAATGTTGACTCTAGTCTTGAACGGAATTAAAAGGAACTCAGTTGACTATTATACTAAAATAATTAAATATCCCATTGACTATATTGCTTTTAGTTCCTTTTGCAACTGATTATAGCACATTTAGCCGTTTGGTTCAAAAATTCTGTGACAAACCAGTGTCAGCCTTTCTTAAAACAAAAATAGTTTGGGGAGATGTATGTAACCTATGGGTCACACTTTGCCTATCCCTGTGCTAGATAAACAACATTTTAATTTGTCCAGTTCTTTGTTTTACTTGTCTTGGTACGTATTTTATTTTACCGGTGTACGAGGCCTGTCTATTAAATAACAAGACTGATAAAATAACCCATCTTTCTTTATATGTATTGCAATTCTAATGCTTACCCCCTTCAGTATACTCCCTGTTCACATTCACACACTGATGCAGTCATGTTTTCCACTGGTTGAAGGCGTGGAGCAGATCAGTTTCTGTCAGTTGTTTCAACACATCTGCCATTTTCTTCTTTACTGCGTCAGTTGACTCAAAACTTGTTTCTTTAAGCACCTATTTCACTTTAGGGAAAAGAAGAAAATTGCATGGTACCAAATCTGACCAATATGGAGGATGTTCAAGTGTAGTACTGTAATGCGTTTATCAGCCAAAAACTGCTTCACAGAAAGTGCTGTGTGAGCAGGTACATGGTCTTTGAATGTGGACTTGCTTTGACGTGCTTTTTTCATTTTTGGTGATGATGGTGTTTTCCAGTGCATTGACTGCCATTTTGTCTCAGGATCCAGGTTTTATCACAAATGATGATTTTGTAAAAAAAGGTTTGGGTCCATCTCAAGCTGCTGCAGAATGTTAGCGCAGATATCCTTGCGGCACTCTTTTTGCTCTGGTGTGAGAACCCTAGGGACCATCTTGGCACAAAAGTTTCTCATGGTTCTCATGTTTCTCGTGCTCCTTGTGCAAAATTTTCCACTCAGTGCTTTGTCAATGTTCACGGCTTCAGCTATCATTCAGACACTGAGTTGGCAGTCTCCTCAAACAATTCAGCTGATTTTTTCCACAGTTTCTTCAGTTCCTGAAGTGGAGGTCGTCCAAGGGCATTCATTGTCTTCCACATTCTCATGTCCCTTTCTGAATCTTTTGTACCACTCAATCACATGCACACAAGACATGCAGTCTTCTCCATAGGCCTCAGTAAGCATTTGAAAAGATTCCATTGGTGTTTTGTTCAATTTTACTAAAAATTTAAAATCAACATGTTGCTTGACTTTCAAACTTAGCAACAGACAACATAGCTGCTTTAAACGATGACTGACAATTAACTGAATGGCCGAGAGTGTTGATGTTTGTAATGCAGGTTCAGGCATATTCAAGGTCACCACTCAAGCATTCACAGTCAGTTCTCCCTGGTTTGTCTGAAAGGTAGAAACACAATCTCGTTATTTAATAGACAAACCTCATAAATACTTTCTTCTTACTTTTTGTTGTAAGGTTTTTTTAAAAGGTGTAATAGTCACCCTTGCTTATGTTCTGTTTTATATTTTAATCTCTGTCTGAACTTGGACGGTACTTTAATATGAGACTGCCAACAAATACCAGGTACATAGGGTATATTTCAGAGGAAGGAATGGGCAAACCCATTTCTGAATATTCCTTGACTAAGAAATCCCTGTGAAATTCATGTGGTCTACAATCGGGAGAATGATATGTACCTTTGTGACTTTAAACTGATGTAATAAAAATATTAATCTAATTCTGTTGTTAATCACTTGTTATTATTCAGTTATTGCTGTAACTTTGTTATATAATTATCATACTAGTACACATATGGCAATGATTCAATACAGATGGTTTTACATGTATATTTTAGATGAACAACTGATTATATTCAGTATTAAACAATGATTACACTCATATAGTGTCACTAATACAATATAACCATTTTAAAACCAGAATGTCTAATATTGGGATTCAAACAATAATTACACTCATATAGTGTCAATATTGCAAAATAACTGGTTCAAACAATAATTGCACTCCTACAGTGTCATTAATACAAAATAGATGTCAAACTGGTAAGTATAAACACTTGAAATATCATACTATAGTACAGAGTACAATGACTATTGGCATTTATTGATCATTGATCATTGTTTGATCATTGATTGGAATGATCAAACAATAATTACACTTATATCATGTAGATGATATAGAATAATTTTTAAGCACAAAGTATCTTAGAATCATTAACTATAATTGTACAAACTTTCTAACAGGCTGGTAAGTATGAACATACAATTATCCTAATGATGTTACAGAGTTATCAATTTACTGTATGTAATAACTGTTTAAATGATACTTGGTAACAGTCGGTATATAGGTAAGTATAACTATCCATTGCTTTTAGCTGTACCTCCAAATGTCTTCTGATAATATCTAGAAGAACTCTAATAACCTCAATAACATCAGCAGATTGAGGGACTTGAATAGCAGCATAAATAACAACAGATGGCAACCCCGGGAAATTTGAAAAAGCCGTTTCAACAATTCTTGTCTTCCTCAGTGCGTGTAACCATCTGTATAGAATCATTGCCATATGTGTACTAGTTTGTTATAAAGTTACAGCAATAACTGAATAATAACAATTGATTAACAACAGAATTAGATTAATTTTTTTTTTATTACAGTTTAAAGTCACAAAGGTACATATCATTCCCCTGATAGGATGGTGCAATTTCTTGAGAACCACAATAATGTATCGGTTAAATTCATGGGGTCACCATAAGTTGACAGGTGACTTGAAGGCACATACACAGACACACATGTACGGTCGTCCCTTCATGTTCGCAGGGGTTAGGGGTGCAAGACCCCCGCAAATGTGAAAAAACCATGAATAACAATTGCCACTGTCCCGGGCCTTCCCTTCCCCCTCAAAGGGAGCAAAAGTCCAGGAGAGGGGCTATCTTAGAGGCTTTGGCTTACCCCCTGCGCTCTCCTGGGTCTTTGTTCCCTTTGGGGGGGAAGTGAAGGTCCAGGAGAGGGGCGGGGTGAGGGAAAACCACTAAAATCGCCCCTCTCCTGGGCTTCGCTCTCCCCCAAAGAGAGCAAAAGCCCAGGAGAGGGGCGATTTTAAAGGCTTTGCCTCACCCCCATGCTTCCCTGGGCTTTCCCTCCCTTTGGGAAGGGAAGAGAAAGCCCAGGAGAGCAGCAGCGGGTGAAGCAAACCCGCTGAAATTGCCCCTCTCCTGGGCTTCGCTTCCCCCCAAAGGGAAAGTGCAGGAGAGAGGCGATTTTAGAGGCTTCTCCTCACACACACACACACCGCACTCTCCTGGGTCTTCGCTCTGTTTGGAGGGGGGAAGTGAAGACCCAAGAGAGGGGCAGGGGGTGAGGCAAACCCGCTAAAATTGCCCTTCTCCTGGGCTTCACTTCCCCCCAAAGGGAGCAAAAGCCCAGGAGAGGGGCGATTTTAAAGGCTTTGCCTCACCCACCCCACCCGCGCTTCACTGGGCCTTTGCTCCCTTTGGGAAGGGAAGAGAAGGCCCAGGAGAGTGGTGGGGGGTGAGGCAAACCTGCTAAAATCGCCCCTCTCCTGGGCTTTGCTTCCCCCAAAAAGGAGCGAAAGCTCAGGAGAGTGGCAATTTTAGAGGCTTCGTCTCTCACACACACCGCCAGGCCAGAGGAGGCATCACTCCTTAGGCAGCTGGAGTTCCCTGGCCACCCAGACCTCCCTCTTCCTGCCTCCACTGCCTCTTCTTCTTCCTCCTCTTCCTCCTCCTTCCCGTCCAGACCACAGCAGCACCGCCAATGCTTCCAAGTGGAAGAGGCAACCAAGGTGGCAGTGGCCGCTCCTCTTGCAGCACCCTCATTGCTGCAGTCCCTGGGGAGGGGAGGAGAGTGAGGAAAAACCGTGAATAATTAAAAACCACAAAAGTCAAAGCCGCGAATGTGAAGAGATGTCTGTAATATGTATAATATATAATATAATATTAAATACAGTATATATTTAATACAGTATTCAGATTTTTTTTCCAAATTGCTGGCTTTATTGTTAGCCCTTAGAAGGAATATTCTAGAAACGCCTTCAAAGTGAGTAAATGTGTATATACCGTAGTTACATCTTAAGTAAATGTGTTTAATGCACTAATTCTCAGAGCGAAAATTAATTTGATTATTTCTGCCTACTCACTACACAAATTCATAACTAGCATGACCCTTCCTTCATTTACTTGCGACTAGTTGATACCAATTAATCACCTACAGTGGTGCCAGGCTGAGTGATTCAGATCCACCTTTGGTTCACCACTACATCTTTTGGAGATCACTAATCTGCCTGCTTTTTAAAGCAAAAGAAAATCCGTTTATAGAATAGGGGTCTTGTTCTTTCCCCCTCAGTACTGCTGTTTGGAATATTCAGACCTTACTGCAAATTAGCCTACAACCTTAAGTTGAACGGACAGGGAAGAGGAAAGAGGTTGGAGATTAACAATTAGTAGGTTGGGGAAGTCTAAAGAATGGTTGGAGGTATTAGAAGGCAGTAATTCAGAGGGGGGATTAAAGAAGTGAATCTTGAGGGAGCTGCTTAGACTGATGGGGGTGGGGGAGAGAGGGTAGTTGCATACTAGAATGCTCACAGATGCAGAAAAGCAAAGCAACCAATAGGTCTAGTGAACAGATGAGCTTCTATAGAATGAGGTGACAAAAAATATAAGTGGGAGCAAGGACATTCTTTCAAACTTTAAAATTCTCTTCACGGCTCTTCCTTTAAGAACTAAAGCTCCTACCTTTCTGTAGTAATTATTTTGATTTACTACCAGGACACTTCATCCATGAATTATTAAAAAGACTAAAGGCTATACATCTGTTTCAGTTTGTAGACCTGTTTTTCCATAAGGCATTACTAGAATCTTACTGAACCTGTCAGCTATTGGTTGATTCAAAAACATGCAAGAGTAGTATATGCCACTGTCACTTCAGGAATGTACCATTTTGTGCTTGGATGGACAGAGGGTTTGCATATATGAGTGCTCTCCCCCCATGAAAAAGACAGCTGCCTACATGTAGCTATCATATGATAGAAAAAGTCTGAACCAAAGCCCTTTTCTTTGGCATAGTAGTGTTCCCCATTTTTATTGGGAATGGAACAGTTTGTTTGGAAGTGTTTAAATTTAAGTGTTTGAACATGCAGTCCCATAAAAAGTACCTCCGTGATGCAGATGCTCAGATTTGTCAAGTAATGCAACAAGAGCTGTCTGGTGACTTTTTTCTTACCTCTGTTCTGTAATACGAACATTTGCAGTTTATCTCACTTTTGAACAAACTGCAGTGGCATCTCAGTGCAAGATCCTCTCTGAATTTTCTCCCTCTTTTCTAGGTGAAAAGCAGCGGCTAGCTTACGATCGGTCTGGATTTGATGCAGAGGATTCAGATGGGCCAGATGACGACGACAATGACAATGAAGATGATGATGAAGACAGCCAAGCTGAATCAGTTTTATCTGCCACTCCCTCTGTGTCAGCCAGCCCACAACATCACCCATCTAGAAGTGTTTCTCAGGAGATCTCAAGTGCTGATGAAGAGATCAGAATTGCAGATTGCTTTGCTGGGGTTCACACAGACTCTATGGATGGCCTGCCTAAAGCACTTCTCACAAAGATGACAGTACTTAGTACCATGCAGTCAGACTGCGGGAGCTCAGGACCACCAGTAGCAGTTGTGCCTGGAGAAGCAAACGAAAACACACAGGACACATCCACAGGGCCTACCACCTCCTCTGAGACTATTCCCAAGTCTCCATGCCATCCAATGTATGTGGACTATCCAGATGCAGAAGAGGCATTAAAATGTTCTGCTACTGTGTCTACTATAACTACTTCAGTAACATCCAAGGTGAGCAGATAACTTTCTTTTGCCTCCAGAATTCATTGTGGGGAACAAATAATGTTGGCATATTCTTGACATAATGATCCCTAGATGTCCTTGGCTGGAAAGATTTCAGTGAAGTATCCACCACTTGAAAATGAGTCACTTTGAAGTACTTGAAACTGAATACATACCATGTCAATTAGATTTCTTCATTGCATTAGCCTTGGTTCCCCAACACAATTAAACTAATAGGTTATATTTTTCAGTAAATACACTAATGTGATTAGTATGTGTGTGTGTTCATATGCGTGGATGGATACCAATACACATACTGTACATATTTTTTTTATTCATTACTTTTAACTGGATTTTAATATTACAGTTTGTTTCATTGTGTTTTAATATACCTTTTCCGTTGTTTTTATTTATATCTGAGTTATTTAAATCTGAGTCCCTGTGGGGAAGCATAGGGTATACAATAAATAGACACACACACAAAGGCCACAGTCCAGCCTAGCTGTCCCCTTCATGCAAGCAGGGTTTCCCCATTGTCAGCAATAGAAGGGAAAGAATCTGAAAAAAAAATGTTGGCCGTGGCTGGCAATGGAAAATATAAGACTGTAGAAATCTATGCCACACAGAACTCTTTTTAACACACATGTCCATATGATCTTTTTGGAGATCAAACACAAATTGAAATATCTCCTGGGGGTTGTCCAGACAATGAAAATGCTTCTTATAGAATTTGCAGAGAATACGATGTGTCCCAACAGGATCCAAATGAGATTCGTGGTATTCAGAAGAAGGAAGGCTAAAAACTCCACAAACTGCACAGTAAAAGGATTCGCGGTTTTCACCAAAGTTTTCTGGAAAATACACATAGATGTGCATTTTCGCATGTGTGGACATCAGAATTTGAATTGCTGTGCATTTTTGCTCTATTGCCCTTTATCAGAGCATGTGGACACTCCATTCAAATGCGAATGGATGCAAATAGGTGAAAAAATGGTGGCAACAAAACAGCATCACAGCAAATGGGTGAAAATGTGCACCCACTCACAGTATACCTTCATGTCTAGACAAGCCCTTGGTTTAATTTGTTCCAACTTTTTAATCCTGACCTTAGGCTGTTAATCTCCCTTGGAGAACACAATCTTGTGCTGTGTTGTGAGAGTGGAAACTGAGAGGATATTTTTAGCTTCTCAAGTATAAATGGAAAGAAAACAAAGAATCAGAAGTTCAACTGGTGGCTCTTTCTCAACAGAGTGAGGGAACCAATTGGGGCTGGTAGAGTCATTGGATGTTTCAAAATCTTCAGAGCAGAAAAAACACAAACTTTAATGTCTAAAACTTTTATGTCTAAAAGTCCTAAGACATAGGACTTTTAGTCAGTCAGGAAAAAAATCAGTATATAGACCTGGGAGGGAAAATTTCTTTTAGCAGATTCTGTTCTCACATTTTAAGAAACACAACTTAAAGAATGTTCAACTGACCACCTTGTTGCCTTCCTCCCTCCCTCCCTCCCTCCCAATTATAGAGCACAACTTCTACAACAAGACTTCCCTCTCTACCCATGGACCGGAGTACCCAAACTACAACAGTTGTTCCTACAGTGGCCTCGTCTTTCCCAGAGATCCAAGAGCAGAAGCATGAGGAGCATCAGCAACAAACCATGAAATCTGCATCTCCCCAGACTCACTTATTTAGCCACCTCCCTTTGCACTCCCAGCAACAAACCAAGACCCCTTATGGGATGATTCCAGTGGGTGGGATCCATGTGGTACCTGCTGGCTTGGCCACCTACTCTACTTTTCTGCCCTTTCAGGCTGGGCCAGTGCAGCTTACTATTCCGGCTGTTAGTGTGATCCACAGAACTACAAGCGCTCTTGGTGATCCAGCCTCTGTGGTCTCTGGCACGGCAAGTCATCTGGGTGTTGCTGAAGTGAACAGTGTTGTCCCCTGTATCCCAATAGGCCAGATTAATGTGCCGGGCATCCACAGTCTGAGTGCATCGACCCTGCAGCCTCTTCCATCCCTGGGCATGGAAGCAGTGAACATCTTAGGCCTGACCAACACCAACATTGCTCCGCAAATGCATGCTTCAGGATTAACGCTAAATGCTGTAGGGCTACAAGTGTTGACTGCTAACCCATCTCCCCAGAGCCCTCAGACACACATTCCAGGTCTGCAAATATTAAACATAGCACTGCCGACCCTGATCCCTTCAGTCAGCCCCGTGACTACAGATGGACAAGGGGTTCCAGAGATACCAGCTTCCAACAACAAGCCCTGCGAAACATGCCCAGATCAGGGTTCTGGGAGTTTTTCCAGCAATGACTCTGCTCAGATCACCAGTGCTCCGTCTCCTCAGGTGGCACCTGCCAAGCAGCGGTACAGCATTGAAAACCTATCAGAACCTGCTCCTTTGAGCGAGTACCAACAACACGAAAGCCTGGGTAAACTGGGCAGTGAAAAGCCTGACTCGGAGAATCATATAAAACCAAAGTGCAATATCAATTCTGTTCAGGTCGAACAGGCTTCTGCATCAGAGCCTCCCATGAAGGTGAATTCTGACATTTTATCCACTTCCCCTAGAGATCAGACTCTCCCTCTAGATAGACAAGTGCAAAGGCGAAAAGGGTTGCCTGAAAGGCAGAATACTGTGGAGTTTAGTGATGGTAGCAGTGATGATGAGGACAGACTTGTAATAGCAACCTAGGGTTTTTGGTTTTATGTTGGGTTGTGTGTGTGTGTGTGTGTGTGTTTTGTTGTATGTGTGTGTGTGTGCGCGTGTGTTTTTTAAGTAACACTTACTAGGTTTCTTTGCAAACCTCCCTTTTACTTAAAGCACATTTTTTTCTGACACAAACTCATTATTAATCTTTGTGCAATCATGAACTCTTGACCAATAATTGTTGTTTCTTGTCAGCTCCGGCCATTTTTTGTACATGTTGTATAGACTATTGTGCCTTTTTTTTCTTTTTTGGAGTTTTATGTTTAGAAAACTGTACAGATTGTCAAAATTATATATTATATGTATATTAAAACCAATTAGTTACTTGTGTTTCATAAGCAAAAACAAAATTTAAAAAATCCTATGTTGAATGAAATAAATGATTAAATTATATGTTGCACTGTTAAATGTAAATTTTTATGGCTGTGGGGCGATGTTTGTGTGTACAGACTGAGTATGTACAACTCCATATTTATTGTATCCATATTAGTCTTGGGGAGAAGGGTCTGTCCATCTTTCTTGTGTATGACAATAGCTTTACACTTAAAAAAAAATCCAGTCTCTGTGTTATTGAATTATTTCAGTAAAATTTTTGTTTACTGACTTTACCACTGTTCAAGTTGTGCCTTCTTCATGTAAAGTGAGCCAACAAGAAAGAGTTATTTCTTTTCCCTTCCACCCCTCCATTAGTTTCTTAAGTGGATTTAGAAAACTAGTAACAAACAGTGGTGTAAAACTTTTCCCATCCTGGTACCCTCCAAATGGATCAGACTGCAGCCCTCAGAAGCCACCCAACAGCTGCAAATTGTAGCCCAACACATCTGAAGGGCACTAGGTTAGGGAAAAGGCTGGCATAAAGAATACTTCTGGTTGTGAGATTTTTTCCCCACCCTTCTTTTCATAGAAGGTGGGTTGTTTGTTTTTTAATTTTCATAAGGAACAAAGTATCATTTTTAGGAGGCATAAGCCTCCTAAATTTCTTACAATATGATCTTTTTTTTTCTTCTTATTTTAAGTAAAATTAAAGCTATTTTTATTGAAGCTGTGTGTCACAAGAATGCTTCTTTACAATTGTGACAAAACAACACGAACTTTAGTTACTGTTACTTTTTCTAAAAAAATAAAATAAAATAAAATGGTCGCATACAAGCATAAAGTCATGTTTTATTAAATTATGGTATGGTTGAGAAAGAAAAAATAGTATTTATGTCTCTGTTTTTATACAAAAGAAAAAGAATTTTTTTAACAGTAGTTGAATATAATGTTGCTAATGCCATTTTTCTTCAATCACTAGCTATCTCAAACTCTCTCTGTAGCTTCCAAAAGGGTGAGTGTTCTAGGCTTGAATGTATCTTCCTTTCAAATGGCTTTATTTCCTTCAGTGCAAGACATTAGAGAATATGTGTACTTCCCATCTTCTTTTCTTTTATCCCCAAAGGACCAACAGTGTTGGGCCATCACATAGTAGACATGTTGGCTGCGGTAAAGGATTGGTGCACCATATGCTGCATAGCTCTTCATGATTTGCAAGAGTCTGGAGATGAAAAGCCAACAGTTTTCAACTGACTGGGCTCTTGATGCTAAAATGTGATAGTTAGTTGGGAGTGGGAGTAGATACAGAAAATCTGCCATCCCTGCCTCATCTTCAGTTGTTTTAGAATGATCTGGAAATACGTGGCCCTCCAGATATTGTGAGACTAGCTCACGTCACCACTAACCACATCAGCTCTGACAAAGGATGGAAGCTATAATGCAACAACATTTGAAGAGCCATTCATTCTGCATCTCTGCCTTAGAAAGTATAATCACAGCCTTATGTAGTGGGACATATGTAGATTCATATGTTAAAAATATATTTCAGAGGAGGTATTTTCCACTTCATTTAAAAAAATACACCACATTTAAAAAGTATATCACATAAACTATACTGTTTAACCATGTAAAGAATGCCAGTGGGTTGTGTAAGCTTTGCCCTACGTAAATTCTGAATTATATACAAATTTGACTAGAAAAATGCAGGACCCTATTACACTGGACAATTATGATGTTATGATTCCAATTTAACTGCCATGGCAACATTTTATGGAATTTTGGGATGTGCAATTTAGGGAGGCGTACTTAGAATTGTCAGCCACAGAGCTCTAGTGCCTCCCCAAACTACAAACCCTAGAATTCCATAGGATGTTGCCATGGCAGTCAAAGTAGAATCATAGCACTATAATTGTTTAATGTGAAAGGCCCTGGCTTATACTATCAGTGTATTAGGAGTATATTATTCAAGTGATACTGGTTTTTATAAACTGTTAACATTTTAAGCCCACCCTAGAAGTTCAGACCACACTGATGCCAACATGGTGAGATGGGGAGTGTAAACAGATTATTCAAGCATGGTATGACTTGTTTTCCTATCATGGTAGTCTTGAATAGAAATCCAGATAACATGAAAGATGTTGTACAGAGTCATTTAACTCCGTTGTCATTGTTTGTTGCACTGAGTCAGGTTTTTTGTGCCATAAGGGAGATCTCCTTTATCAGCATGAAAGGAGGTTTGGATAGCAAAAAGTGGTGGATAGTTATAGTTCATTTGAGTGTACCAAATATTTATTCTAATCCTCAGTGAGACTCCTCTGAAACCCCCAAATGAGAGTGTGCTACATTCCTGAAGTTCATTCAGGAAAGGAAAAACTTGGCTTCAGATGTGTTCATTAGCTAGCCAAGCTTAGCTTTATTTTGTTTGTTGTGGCAATGAAGGTCAAATGTTAAGCCTTGTTTGTTTTCTTTGATTCACCACTGCTACCTAGGTGTTAAGTGACAAAGATTTATATGAAAACATTACATCGCACAAATGTGCTGGTTTTGTCCTAATGTTATAATTGACTTGACTCATCATGTGCAGCAGCTAGTATTTTGAGAAAATGAACATGCAACTTGTATAAGAAATCTTAGTACAGTTGTCCCTCCACATTCACAGATTTGGCATTCACGGTTTTAAGTATTCACAGCTTGAAAATATTATTTAAAAAATAATAATCAAAAAGCAAACCTTGACTTTGCCATCTTATATAAGGGACACCATTTTGCTATGCCATTGCATATCATGGGACTTGAGTATTCACGGATCTGGGTATTCACGGGGGGTCCTGGAACCAAACCCCAAAAAATGTGAAGTGGCAGCTGTAATCTGCCACTGGACACATTGGCATCCTTGCTGAACAGTTAGTATTGGGTTGAGGGGGCAGACACTAGTAAATACTACATGTTGAGTATCCCTTATCTGGAATTCCAAAATCCAAAATACTCCAATATCCAAAATTGCCCACATGGGTGGCTGAAATAGTGACATCTTTGCTTTCTGATGGTTCAATGTACACAAACTTTTATTTCATGCACAAAAAAAGAAAAATAATGTGTATAAAATTACCTTAAGGTTTATGTGTATAAGGTGTATACAAAACCTAAATTAATTTTGTGTTTAGACTTGGGTCCCATCTCCCAGAGCTCTGTGTGTGTGTGTGCGTGTGCATGTGCGCGCACACACACATACATACAGTGAGGTCCAGAAATAATTGGACACCATATTAAAGAGACTACATATTAAAAAGCTGTAATTCCTAAACCCTTCCTCCAATTTGGATGTAAATACTCTCAAATTAAAGCTGAGAGACTGCACTTTAAGCCCATATTCATTATTTAACTGTAACTTGAATTTATTTTGGTAAACAGACAAAATAACAAAACTTGTGTCAGTGTCCAATTACTTCCGGACCTAACTGTGTGTGTGCGCGCGCACACAGAAGTATTCCAAAATCCAAAAAGATGCAAAATATGGACCATTTCTGGTTTCAAGCATTTTGGTTAAGGGATACACCAGCTGTAGTAGCAGATCATATTTGGAGGAACAGGGTCATCAAGGTTTTGTAAGAAATGTTAGATATTCATTAATATCCCTGCTTAAGTTGGTAATGATCAAAAGATTTAACACTGTTGTTACGATTGTACTGGAGGACTCTCCTAGTGTTGAAGTAACATTGAACTGCTAATCTCCCCAGCTTCTGTGCATGGAATGTGGAGGGGTGCCATCTTGTCTTTGACATTAGGCAGCAGAGCATTTTGGTCCTGCCCCAAGCCAATCTTGTAGATATTTACACCACAGTCTTCCTGTAGAGTTCAATTTGCTCACTTCTAAGTGTGCATAGGATTATAGCCTACAGCAGGCAACAACACCATACACTAGATTTATGCTGTATTGTCCAGAAAGAAACATGCATGGAAGACCCACAAGCTCAAGACATATTCAGCTTGCACATGTTCCTCGTAAAACACTCCCTTTTGATGTTACAGTGAAAATGGGAAGCCCTGGACACCTGCGTATTGAGACTAGTATTGTCAGGTTTTCAAAATAGTAATAAGAGACATGTGCAGGGATGGCAATTAGGAAGTAGCTGTTAACAAGTCTGTGTTATACCCAAATACCAAATGAAAATACTGATTGCAGTTAGCCATGTGTTTCTGTGTAAAACTGATACATTGTCCACATTCATCAATTGCATGAGACACATGTTTCTAATCTTTATGAAGACCCACATCCCAAAATATAGGGGGGGGGGTTGGCATCTTGTTCAGTTTATGAAAAGCTTTCCAGCCCTCAAGTAGGGGATGTTCCTTATAAGGAACACCTACCAGCTTATAAGGGACAAGCTTTCTGACCCTCAAATAAGACACATCCTTTAAAATAAGGGGAACCAAACAACTCTTGTTGGTACCTACTCTTAAAATGTAACACCTTCCTCCCTATCTTCTGTCCTTGTTCCGCCTTGTTTTTCAGGGGAGTAGGAGGAAAAGCAAACCACAGAGTCTTAGGAGGAGACAAAGCAAAACAATACATCAAATGATAACTAAATGCCTAATAATTTGAGAGAGATTTCTGTTGGTGTCCTCTGTACTCAGAGAATCTCTGACTGCTTTCTCATTAAGGATTTGAAATCAGATCTTCAGGCCAGATTCTCTGGGGAAATAGACAGTTGGCTTCTTTATAAGACTGAAGGCCAAACCATATCCTAGACCCCTGGTTCTTAATGTCTGGTCTGAGGACCCCCAGGGGTCTGTGATGTCCTCACAGGGGGTCTGCGAAGGCTTGTAGGCTGCTTGGCCCACCTCCACACAGTGGAGCAGCCATGTGACAGGAGCCCAAGTGCTGGCTGGCTGGCTTGGCCTGCACATCGCCTTTCAATCCACACCAGCCACAAACTTGGAGGAAGAAGTAGAAGTTGTTTTCCCTCTCCCTTCAGTTCTTCTGAAGGAAGATGTAATGGATGCTGTAGTATTAATATTAGTATTAGTATTATTAATTTGCTGCGGTTGTTAGGGTTTTAAATTGAGTTAAGTCTTGGGGGTCCACGGCAACAAAAGATACTTAAAGGGGGTCCCTGATAAAGAAAATGTTAAGAACCACTGTAAGCTTGTCTACTAGATATGACTGAGAGATGGAAGAAGCTAATCCCAGGGGCCAACCACATGTTTACCTGGTAATCCAGCTCAGTACTTCAGCCTTGCGTACCTGTTTTAGGTTTTTATGTGGCTCAAACACCAACATGAAATCATGTCTGGAACAGTAGGTGTAATCAAAGCTCTATATACGGTAGCTTTGTCTTGAAGGCTGGTGTCCCAGTCCTGAATGTATCTATCTTTCTCTGAAATGTTGACAAAGTGCAGTTTCAACTTGGTAATCAATATGACCAGTTCTACACATTTGTGAACCTTTATTTTTTCCTATTTTATTATATTTTTATCTTTTGAATGAAAAAAAATGGCTCCCAAGTCACCACAACCCAGACAGTGTTCATTCAAAAATAAGTCCAATTCAAGCAAAGGCCCATTTCAAAATCAAGAATGTGATGAGTTTTTTAAAAACTGTTTAACTCCATGGGTTCAGGTTTTCCTACTTTATTTTAGATATTACATGTTTTAAAATTTGTAAACACTCCTAGGAATTTTGATGGGGGGGGGGTAGAATAATAAACATATAAAGGAAAAATGTGTTGTGTCCAGGTTGTGCCTTTTTGATTGCGTCCTATAGGGTGCAGTTGAGGAATTACTGCACAAGGGGGGGGGGAATACCTTTCGAATCCCACCATTGACCCTATTCATTCACTTTCTTGCTCCTAATTTTAAGTAGACATCTATTTGCAATCCTTCCTGTCTGACAGCTGCTGGTGGCTGGGGGATTAATAACATATTGCCCCCAGTCAAAGTTTCTGCTTCATGTGTGAGGAACATATTTCATGTCTTGTATACCAACTAGGTGCACTGTTGTTAGTGACCTTGGGTGAAAAAGTTATCTTCAGTAATTAATTTGGAGAGCCACTCTGGTTCCTGTGAAGGAGTATTCTACAAGCATGGGTGATAATGGTGATCTTCTGCCCCCCATCTATAGACTCCCCCCCCCCATTCCATGCCTATTGTGATCTGCAGTCTTTTGTCAGCCTGGCAAGTTCAGAGATCTTTTTAAAATACTGCAGTGCATGAAGGGGTAAGTTGTTTGTGACCTTTGTTTTGTGTTCCCCTTTGGAACGCCATGCACCAGAATACAGAAGATACAGCCATTCAGAGGGTGTTGGACTTCAGCTCCTATCATCCCTAGCCAGCATAACTGATGGTCCACAATGGTGGGAGTTGTAGTCTAAAGAAACAGAGGGCCACAGGCTCTCTATCCTTGGCATTAGTTAACTATTAGTAAATTTGCAAAGGAATCGTGTAGCACCTTTGAGATTAACAGAGAAAGAAGTTGATAGCGTATGCAGTTGGTACCAGATGCATCAGAAAAAGCAGATAATGTCTATGAAAGCTTATGCTACCCATTTCTTTCAGTTAGTCTCAAAAGATCCCTTTGCATGCTAATCCAGACTTACACGATTATGTCTTTCAGGTTCTACCATATTAGTAAACTTGTTCTTGTAGGAGGTATGAGTCTAAAAATAAAATGTATTTTAAAAATTCCAGGAATCTAGCCCTTTTAAAAAGAAATAAAAATATCTTCTTTAAAAAAGTAAAAATCACTACACTTTCAAAGTCATGCAGAGTGCCACTTAAGAATGCAGACAAGCTCAATTCACATTTAAAAGTGTATTCTGAGGTCTGTGATCTGATCACCCAGTTAAATTAGACTCATTACAAAAACAAAGGAGTCAGTTTAAAAATGCATATTAGAAGTTTACTGAAGGTATATGAATCTTAATCTACATACTAAAACAAACTTTTAAAAAAGGATTCCTAACTAACTAGGAGGATTTAGGGTAGAATGACTCACCCAGCCTTTAGCGGTAGAGGCTGCATGGTGAACATCATGGCATAGCATCATAGCAAGGCTTCATAGCAGCATGGCTTCAAAGCATGGCTACAGCCGAATGGAGACTCTTAACTTAAAAGAGACTCACACAAAGAGCAATAACGTTTAAATTAGGTCATGTGTTGAATGACCCATCACTCCAGTTGGCTGGAAGTGCCTAGTGAAATAAGAGAAAGGGAGTTTGGGAGAACAGAAGCATGCAGGGAAAATTCCTAGACTTATCTTAGGATGTGAATGGGATATACAAGATTGTTTTACATTACAATAATTATTTCCCCACATACTACAGTTCTCCATGTGCAGCAAGCCAGCTCCATCCATGCACAGGCTGGAAGCATCAGTAGAACTATATGAAAGAGAATGAGTGTGCTTGTATGTAAAAGGCTATCCTGTAAGGGAAGAGGGCATGGCTGGCTGGAACCCTGAACAGTGCAACACCCCCCTCCCCCAGGTTCCTCTTATATTCTGTCAGTTCACATGGACCTGTAACACTCCCCCCTGCAGCTCCTAGAGGGCTGACCACATCCACTGTCAAGCAGATCCAACATAACCATATTATTGGTCCCAGATATTGTGCTTCCCATTTTTATTATAATAGGAATGAACAACAAAATTTCCACATGTATGGAAGAAAGTCAAGGGAGGCACTGGAGTGGAAGGTGGACCTCTTCCCCATGGTGGCCCTAGCTAAGCACGACAGCTGCCATTTGAACAGCACTTTGGTTCTGTCATCTGGTTCTATTAGAATTGTGTGGAATGCTGGAAAGCAAGGGAGTTTGGTGGGAGAAGTTGCAGCTGTAGAATTTCTCTATGGGCATTTGGTACGTGAATCTCTGCAAATGGGGGAGGGATCAATGGGCCTTTTACAAAATGACAGAAGGCCCTGTTGGAAACTCACTGGTGACTGTGGGCCAGGCACTTGCCCTCAGGCCCACCTCATGCAATGGGTGCAGTCTGCATCAGGTGACCCCATCGGGGGGAGGTGACACCTGGTGGGATGATCTCTCACCATCCATCTCAAGATCCCCCCCCCCAGTCTCCCCTCTTCGCTGGCCAGGGCACCTCTCCCATATGTCTGCTATGGCCACTGGTGGGGGTTGGGTGCTGCTGCTACCTGGGGGCCCCTTCTGAGTCTGGCAGGGCTGCTTCCCAGGGCAGAAAAGGGAGGTGGTGGCAGTGGCAGCCACGGGCTCCCCTCCCTTCCTCAGAAGGAAGCATAGGGCAGGCAGTGGGTGGGAGGGATAGGAGGGCAAGGCGGGCAGCTGTGTGCCAGGCAACTGGGCCAGGATGGGGGCAGGGGGTGAGGTGGGCAGGAGGGAGATGACAGGAGGCAAGCACTCCTCCCTCCCTGCTACCACTTCTCCTTTTGGTTCCCCCGCCCTTTCCGCTCTCTCCCCAAGGTTGTGCATCTCAACCATGGGGGAAGGACTTAGCAACTGGCACTGCCTACTATGGGGGCGTCAGGCTGGGTGGAGCTGATGTAGCCCCTCACCTGCATTGCTACTCCCGCCACCACCCTCCAGTTTCCTAGCTTGCTGAAGAGGAGAAGAACCATGTGTCTCTGTGTGCATGCATATATGCGTGTGAAAGAGATCTCCTCACCAGGTCTCCATCATCTCCTGGTAGCAAATACCTTTCCCCCTCTCCAGCCCATCCAACTCATGGCTCTTTACAAACTTGCCTTGTTATGTGTGTTTGCGTGCAACTCTTGCAAGGGGGTGGGGATATTTTCCACTCCCTTTTGAGTTGGTTTTGCAGCTGTGAAAAGGATCTCACCACCCCCACACTGACTGGGAAAGAATCAGGCAAGGTAGCAATGGGTTCTCTTTTATTCCACCAGCCCAGCTCCAGGCTGCTGAGGGCAGAGTCCTGCCAATTGCACTGGTAGTGCACAAGGCAGGATGAAAAATGTGCAGGGAACAAGAGGCAGAAAAAAATCTGGCATGGCCACATGTATGGCAGCCACTGAGCCAGGAAAGAGTTAACAAAGGACCCAACCACCACCACCCCTTTTTCTCCCTTCTTTCACTTTTTTTCTGGGCTCCAATTTTCATGTTGTTGTCAATCTTTGAGCAATATCTCTATCCTTTTGTCCCTACCTTTGATTACTTGAGCTCCTATGGGCAACAGCAGCAGTAGCATCCTCTTCTGTGCCCCTCCCTTCTCCCTTCTGCAGGGGGGGGGAATCCCAGGGGTCCTGTCTTTCTTTTGGTGGCAGGGAAAGGCAAACAACACCGGATCCCTCCCTCCACCAGTGGCTCCCACTCACAGGAGCTGTGGGGTTGCTGCCTGCCAGGGTTGGGGGGGGGACACCATGAGTTACCACACTGACATTGACACCAATCCTAGTGATACCACTGAGTCACCTGCCTCACCAGGTTGGACTAGAGGGTGAGAACAGTATTCATCACCTTGAACTCATTACAAGAAAAACAGAACATAAATATAACAGAAAAGGTGTTCAGGAAAACTATGCTAAGATAATTTCTTCCTGGATGCTTCCCACTCGCCATCACAAGTGAAATACCTCCTTGAAAGACTATGGGCCAGTGCACAGGAAGTAATTGGTAAAGAGAACTCACAAATGTTCCCATCTTGGAGTAGAACTCCCAAAATCCCCCGGCCAGCATGACCACTGATTGTGGCAACTGTGATCCAAAAAAATGAACTTTTCCAACTTCTAGCTGTAAGCAAACATAATATGGATTATTCATACAATGTATGGCCCGTGTATACAAGTGTCACTTAACACCGCCAAAGTTAAGGCCACAGCCTTAACCAATTTCATGGCGTATAGGCTACAAGTGGTATATTCTTGAGTATAACCTCTGATTTTGTTCAAACCTTAAAAGAATTTTGATGCTAGAACATTTATTGGCATAGACAATGAAAGAATACTGCATGATTTAGACCTGGAATAGGCAGAAGTAGGTCTGCAGATTTTTGGACTTCAACTCCCATGATTGCTGGCCATTGACCACGTGGCAGAAGCCTATGAGAGTTTAGGCCCAAACTGTCTTACGGCTATCCATGATTTAGACCCCCATGTATCTAATTCCCCACTAAAAATCCCTGTTCCTTGCAGGGTTTTTTTTTAGATAGCTGAGGGCTTTGTTTTCAATTCATATTTTGCTAGCTCTTATACATGTTGCTATACCAATATGGCATTGCTGTATTGATGAACATATAATGTGACACAGTCAGAGGGTGTTCAGGAGAGAGATGCATATTTCACCAATGTTTCCTTCATTATCTGTTTTCCCTGATTGTGTCTACAGATCACAAATAGCAATAAACAGAGAGTGTAGGCAGGGCATCAGTCTTACTGGAAATTATTGCTTAACCCAAACTGTCCTGATCTATTTGTCACCCAAGTAGCCCAACCTAACCTCCTTGCCAACAAGCATTCATTAAATCTTCAACAGTTAATGGAATGCAACATTAGCAGCTCTTAGAGAAATTTATTCTTTTTAATAGGCTTCTCTGCAGGATTCACAATCAAACTAACAGCGGCTCTGAGACCCAACACTCCCTCCAAAAACATTGAATTGCAGTGCAGTGTGTGCAAACATTTGGGATATAATTTTATTTTTAAAAGCCTTGCAAAGCACAAAGGCTTAGTGTTTGCCCCAACTAAAGTAGACCCATTGAATCAATGGAATTTACATAAGTGTACTTACCAAGTGTTCGCTGATTTAAAGGTTCTGTTCTAGTTGGATGGAATCAGTTAGGCTACAACTTCCAAAGATATCTGATCCAGAAACAATGATGTGACTTAAAGCTGGAAATGCAGTTTCAAAAGCTCTTGGGTGCTAATCTTTCCTTCCCTGGTACAGACAGTAAAACCAGTTGATATGATACTGTAAAAATAGGCATCTCCCATCCTAGGTTGCCCAGAGGTTAATGCCTTTGCCACACTTTTCAGGCAATACATTGTTTCTGTAGACCAAATAAAGGAGACAGGGACATCTGCCCTCTTTTCTTTAATTACTCTATACCTTAGTTCCTTCCACATGCTAGGCTAAACTGGCTAAATTGCAACATTAAAAAAAAGATACAGGTGTGATTCTGAATTGGTAGAAAGGTTGATTCAGGGGTATAGTGTCTTGTTTGCTGTTGCCATTTATATCCTTTCCTTTCCTCCAGGGAAAGGTCACCGGGACAGTCTCTCTAAGCATGATTTGCCTTACAAGGTTGCTGTGAGGATAAAGTGGAATGGAAGCCACCTTGCATACACTAATAACTATGGACTTTATCACATGAGGCCAAAATTTTGCGATGACAACAGGAAAGCAGTATGAATGGGTTTCTGTTATCACATGACATTATGATCCTCCCGTGGTCCATGTGTGCTCACCGTTAATTACATGTAACTTCATTGACAGGCAAAACTCATCAATAGCCCTCAATATCGTTCTTTTCGCAGTATTGATAAACATGAGAAATCATGTTCTGCTGTAATCGCGCAATTCCAGCATGAATTTCCCCCCTCCCCTTTCCCAATGAGAATACATAATTAAACTTTCAGGGGAGAATGTGAAGAGGACCTAGAAGAGGCTCTTTTAATCAACTATCACCTTTTTTCATACCTTTTTAATGTTTGTTTACATGTTTATTAATTTCTTTTGTTATTTCTTTGTTTTTGGTGTGTTTAAGCAATGTCATGTCTTCTCATGAGAAAAACTGAAATCGCCAGGAAGTAAGAGAAAAAAATTCTTAAAGGTGCATGTGCGGGCCAGCCTGAAGTGTTAATACACTGTCATTAGAAGGCAATGTGAAGAGAAGTGTTACTATAGCACAAGCTGAAATCCCATTTTTAAACTGCTAGTGGTGGTTGTGTGATAATTCTGTGGCGGTAGTATCTCGCGATTACAGCAGTGTGCAATAATTACTGTGATCATGCCACTATGTTTCTGCTTTCCTCAACAGTGGAATTACAGCATTTTTAGACACTTGTCTAATAAAGTCCTATATCATAAAGAAAATCTGAAAAGAGCTCTTATCATTAATAGACTCTGATCTGATTTACTTTCATTACTCCTCCTGGACACCATAGTCAATTTTGAGGTCTTGAGCTCCTTTGAAACATTCCAAAAACACAGACAAGTATGAAAATATTGTCTGTGGAACAATCTTGATTCAGAGGCAGTTGGTCATGGTGGAATCCACAATGTATAGACAAGTTGAGTTAAAGGTTCGGTGCTTTTACACTATGCCTTTACCAGCAACTTCATCAATGTACATTTAGCAGGTGCGGGCCTTTACAGAGCAAAGATAAAACGCTAGCCACCCACTGAGTCTAATCTACATCAGATTGTCCATGTTATCAGGGGCCCTGGTCTGAAAAACTGTTTTAAAAGTGCTTGAGGTGATTTCAGAGAAGTGGTCACAAATGGGGAGTGAGGGAGTTAACTGTCCACCCCCTTCATGTTATGATCACAGATGCTCTTGAAAATCAGCCCCTTCCCTCACATAGTAATTAGGTTAGAAAAGGGTCTCCTACAAACTAAGATTCCTGATTGCATGGACAAACCTATGTGAATACTATTTGTATACATGTAGGACATGAAATATGTGAATTCTACTGAGCCCATTCAACAGTTAGTCTTATGCTGGAGAGGGAGTCTTATAGTAATAATCCTTGTCAAACTACATGCAGAAATTTGACTACATATTGCCTTTGTTAATACATGGTAATAAACTTCTCTGTTGAGTTTCATTAGACTTACTACAACTCCCTGTTTATTATTCCTCCTTAATGCGAGTGAGGGAGCCAAGCAAAGGGCTGAAACACCCAGGGCTATTACAGAAGTGGCAGCAAATGTCTTTAAATGCACCGAAATAGAAAAAGCAAACAGATAAAGACATGGGGAAAGGCAGGATTATTTCTGAGGGATTAAAAGGTCAAAGGCCTTTGTGCAGAAAAGCAATCCACAAATACATACAAAGCCTTTACCACAAGATTGACCAAACAGCCAAATCTGAAGGCTCACCTCATGCCAGGCTTGATTGGAAGGGAGTATGGGAGATGTTTGGGCTCCAGTACAGAACGTTCCTTACCAGGCAAACAGATGCTTGTGGTTATTGATTTGCTCTCTGATAGGTCTCTTCAGCACAGAGTGTCCTTTGAGTCTCCTTCAAGGCCTTGCACAAATTGTGACCTCATGGCCCCACAAGGGGCCTGGGATTGGAGGGGGGGCCTGGTGTGATATTATTGTAAGTTTTTATTATGTAAATCCATTTAGTTTATATATATATATATATATATATATATATATATTACTCTGGTGTCATCATTTAAACTGCCTTATTTTAATTTTTATCCTAAATCCTGTAGAGCATCTCACTGGCCTTAACCTTAGCAGTAGGTAGGGGGCTTGCCAAACATCATGGCCTGGGGTCCCGCTTCAGGATGTGGGGGCCATGTGTGACCTACCTAGCCATGTGCTACTTAGACCAATTGCCATGTGTATTGCAGCATGAGTCTCTTCCCACCTCCAGTTTTCTGAGACAACAGCAAAATTGGAAGACTTTTTCAGCCATTGGTGGACCACCATATTTAGACTGATAGGTTATGTTTTATTTGAATGAGCTGTATACCTTGTGCCAGCCTATTCCAGAACAGTTCGCTCCCTTTGGTACTACAGTAGGACCTCCGTATCCACAGGGGATTGGTTCCAGGGGGCCCTGCAGATAATGAATTCCGTGGATAATAGTGAACGCCCCCATCGCCATTGCCACCATGGAAGCCATCCCATTGGGCGAAGGGAGAAGGGAAGTGAGACCTCTCCTCCACTCCCTTCACTCCCCCCCCAGTCACCAGAGCCACCAGAGCCATGGAGGGGGGTGAAGAGAGGCAAGATCTCCTCCCCTCCCTTCACCCTCCCATCACCATTGCCACAACCGAAGCCATTGAAGCCACCAGAGCTGGGGGGGAGAAGGGAGGCAAGACCTCCTCCTCCTTCACACACACCCCGGTCACCATTGCTGCCACAGAAGCCATCCGGAAGCCTCCTCCCCTCCCTCCCTCCCTCCCTCCCCCATCCACCCCCTCGCTGTCATCAATCGCAGATAATTTGAATCAGTGGTTGGCAAATCAGCAGATGCGGTGGTGCTACTGTATATCAATAACTGGATAGTGATGCACATGCACACCCATTTTTTATTGAAGTGGGTAGAGTTTTCTCTGGCACACTTAACACAATCCTAAACACATCAGTGGAGATGTCCACCCCACTTAAGCGCAGTAGGGTTTATCCCATGTAAGGGAGCATAGCACTGCAGCCTTCAAAAATGCTTCAATGCAAGTTGACATTATTTGGCCAATAACTGATGTGAGCCAAATACTTGATAGTGTTTATGCAAATGTAATGACATGCCTGCCAAGGGGGACTGAGCAGGAGATTTATTTATTTATTTATTTATTTACTTATTAGCAACAGGCCATTTTCTTGTTTATCAAGGTAAGTTTGGAAAGCGCCTCCAGCTCCAAAGGCTTGGCACAGATTGCACTTATGGAAGGGGACTCATAACTTTAAAAACTTGGAGGTTTATTCATCAGAGCCAAGGACAAATTTTAGGGGAGAAGGGGCAACTGTGAATATACAGTTTGCAATGCATTGAGTGCTCTTTGTAATAAAGCTTAGATTTTTTTTCCAACTACAACTCCCTGGGTCCCACAGCCATGAGAGCATGTACATATATACATACAAGCTTGCATCAGGTGCTTCTCTCCTTCCACCCATAGACCAAGCCCTTCCTAGTTAAACAGGCCTTTGGTTTTTAATCTGGTTGGGGTAGTACAATGGGGAGCTTTTAATGTGCTTTTTTTAAAATTAAAAATAAATCTTTATTCAGTTAAAAAAAACCCAATGACAATAACAAATGAAACAAACAGAACAAAACAAAAGAAAACCATATGTAATAAAACCTATACAAAACAAATAAAACATTAAACACAATAAAAATATTGGGAAACAGCTGATAGTCCTTCAAGCAAAAACTGGTTTTTAAAAAAAGTATTGGAAGTAGTAGAGATGGATAAAGTAACATATCTGTAAAGGGATAGATTGGAGAAAAAATGTTGAGAGGTGAGAACTTGTTTGCAGAAAATCTGAAAAGTACAGAAGTGGATTTAATGAGAATAGGGTTTGAGGAGTAAAATATTGAGATACTGTACTTGATTACAAGGACTAAGCAGATGTATAGTTATTATATTTTGCTTTGTAAACTGATATAAGTATAAACAGATTGAGACTGAGTTGGTATTTATGGTGGTTATAGAGTTTAGAAATAATTTGGTGATAAAGATGCATTTGTTTAAGTTAGTGGGAGTAACGATCATGTATAGAGTTATTTACTTTTAGTAGGTATAAGCTGGAAGTCTTTTTTAAATGGGTTTAATGTGCTTTTAATTGTTTTAAACTAATCTTTTATTTAAAATGACTGTATTTAATTTTTTAAAAAAATGTATTCCAGATTGATTTTAGCTGTATTGTTGTAAAACATATGGTGTGAACTGCTCTGGGTCATAAGTGGAAGAAAAATGGAATAATGAATGAATGAAACATCCAAGTTACTATAGATCAGGAATCATAACCCAAAACTCAAAATTTTGTAAACAAAGAAAATTGGTTAATACTCCTGTTTTACAGGTGAAGAAACCAAGGCTAAAAGACAAACACTTAGCAAAGGCTACTGACACGCTGTAGAAATAATGCAGTTTGACCCCACTTTAACTATCATGGCTCCATCCTATGGAAACCTGGGATTTATAGTTTGCTGTGGCACCAGAGCGCTCTTCCAGAGAAGGCTAAATATCTCACAAAACTACAAATCCCAGAATTCCACAGCATGGAGCCATGGCAATTAAAGCTGTGTCAGACTGCATTATTTCTGCAGGAGAGAGAAGACTCTGAGGGAGAGATGAGCAGCCAGGCATAGCTCCATTGTGCCTTTTCTCCAGCAGCTGGTGAGAGGTCCTCTCTCCATCCTCCAACTGCCATTGCTCTGGCCCCTGAGGGAGAGAAAAGCAGCCAGCATCTGCTGGATTTAATCCCCTCCCTGACTGCCATCCCCTTTTCCTTGTGTGTCATGTCTTACTTAGATTATGAGCCTGAGGGCAGGGGACTATAAAATTAATGATTTGTAAACTACCCTGGGAGAATTTTTGGCTGAAGGGCCGGGTATAAATAATCTAAATAAATAAGTAAACTGTACAATCAGGGGGAGCCACATAAAAAGCATTCTGAACTATCCTTTTGCAATTTCAAGAGCAACTTCCTCCTAATCTTCAATTGTATTTGCATTGCCACCTTCCTGCAAAAAGGGAATTGGGGGGTATACAGCAATCCAATGAGACAGGTTAGGATGAGAGATAGTGACTTGCTGGCAAGCTTCATATCTCAGTAGGGATTTGAATGCTGGTCTTCGCTCAACACTCTTAACCATGATGCCACTCTGGTTCTCAAAATGCACTTTGCTATGAGTAATTGTCTTCATTCAGTTCATCTATTCCATCAAATTCTGAAGAGTTGCCAGAACAAAAAGTACAATGGGCTCTTGTACTTTTTGATGGTTGTGTAGAATAGGGAATTTCAGCAGGTGTTGCTTGCTACCTGGTTGCGTGACAAGGAACACCTGCTGAAATTTCTTCTTCTACCCACCCATTAAAAGGACAGGAACTGTCTCCAGTTTTCACTCTGGCAACCCTGATTTACTATTATGGGGAAGGGCAAAAGCATTGCAAAGGCATCCTATAGCAAATCATGCACTACCAATGACTAAGGAGATTTTCACACTAAGCTTGCATTAACTCCGATCCTAGTTTTCTAGGATGAAAGTTTAGAGCAAAGCACCACCTTGTGGCCTAATGTATTTACTAAAACAGAGATACTTGGGATTTTGTACCTGTATTTTGTTTCTTCTCCAAGCTGTGACGTGCTGGCAACTGTGGGCCTCCAAGGACCAGCCTTCTTAGACTGTGCATGCTTCAGTGGAACTGCCAAATGACTGGCCTTCCCATCAAAGAATCCCACAGCTCGGGGATGTAGCATCCCTGCCGTCCCATTTGCAAGCCACTTTGAGGGTTGTATCAAGATAATGTGCTATAATAGTGGATAGCAGTGCAGTGGTGCCCAGCTTACTTCCACAGATGATACTGGGCTACAATTCCCACTCCCAGGTTCATGCTGCTCAGGTGCATGATGGGAATTGTAGTCCCACAACAGCTGGAGACTCCAGGCTGAGAAGGACTGGGAGAGTATAATGGAATTTGGACTTGGAAAACCTGCAAATGTGTCCTGCTTAGTTTGTGAAGCCCATGGGGTAACTTGGGGAAACTCATTTTCTCTCAATTTAAACCTTGAGGAAAGCTTCCCTGGAGTTCTTGGAGGAAAGGTGAGGTACAAATTATAAATCACACCACTTTTATTTTTTGAAATAAACCATTTAAAAACAACGCCAGAATTGTGAATGTGCAAAATCATAATCACTTCCAAGAGCTAAATAGATTATCCCCCATTACCGTTGTCACAAAAAGTGTGGTTCCAGTGCTATGAAACTGCCACCCACCTGGGGCCTTTTCAAACAATACAGTTATAGCGTTATGATTCTACTTTAACTGCCATGGCAATGTTCTATAGAATCCTGGGTTTTGTAATTTGTTGAGGCACTAGGGTCCTCTGGCTGAGAATTGTAAACATCCTTCCTATGCTGCCAATCTCAAGATTCTGTAGGATGTAACTATAGCAGTTAAAGTGGAATCATAGTGTTATAACTGTGTAGTGTGAAAGGGTCCTTGTTGAATATGACTGGCACATCATTTTAAGAGTGGGATATTTTCCTTCCATATGTACTTTAAGCATTGATCTAAATCTAAATGTTGGCCTCACCTAAAGCAAAGGAAACTTAATGACTTAATAGTTATGTAAGTTGCATTTATGTAAGTTCCATATATTCAATGAGTCTGGTCCAAATGGGACTAGCATTTTGATATTGGCTTTTGCTTCCAATGAAATCTTGGATCTTTTAAAGCACAGTAACTTTAATTGTCCAGTCTTAACCAGCAGTTGTACCAATTCAACTACAGGTGTAATACAGGAAAGTAAGAATGAGTGAGTGTGTGTAAGATACAGTAAAGTAAGGACTTTTTCGACATTTAAAAAGTAACGCAAGCAGCCTCGTCAGCTTGCGAGGCTGCTGCGCTGCAAAGCGTCAGTTTCGGATGACGCTCGCCCCTGCCGGTACTGTTGTGGTACCGCGGGGAGAGTTGAGCATCATATTTCCTTGATTTTTAATCACGATCAACTTTCGTGAGTAAAAATCAAGGAAATATGACGCTCAACTCTCCCCGCGGTACCGCAACAGTACCGGCAGGGGCGAGCATCATCCGAAACTGACACTTTGCAGTGCAGCAGCCTCGCAAGCTGACGAGGCTGCTTGTGTTATTTTTCAGCGTCCGAAAAAGTCCTAAGAGAGTGTGTGTTGAATAGGTCTGAGCTTGGAATATATGTCAACACTTGGGATGTTACTTTTTGGAAATAAACTTGGTCTTTTAAAAAAAAACTTTCAAAAGTTTATCCTCACTAACAATTTGTTTGTAGTTACTACTTAAATATTACTTTAAAATGTTTACCCCACATACACACACAAATGAAACTTATTCAGACTCCAACTCCAGAGCCCCCCAACTAGCATTACCATTGATTCTGGGAGTTGCAGTCCAAAGAAGTAAACATCTTGAGCTCTGGTCTGTACCAGGAGCAGGGGTTTTCTCTAGCATGGTAACATACAATGGGTAAAACAGCTTCTGTTGAATTTCTACCTATGTCTCACATCTTTAATGCCCCAAGGGTGGGTGGGGAGGGGGAACATTGCAACCTCTCTCTCACACGCACACATATATATATCCACAGGAAATACCAGTACTCTTTGCCTTCTGCTTCTAAAAGCAGATGGGCTTTATTTCTAATCACACACCAGATTTCCCATCCTCTGCATGATAGTTGTGGGTAGAGGAGAGGCTGTATCATTCTTTCATCTGTGGTTCTGAGGAATGCAGTGGCTACTTGAAGGTATCATCCAGGAATGTATGTGTGGGAAGAAACATCCTCACTGGCAAGCAAACACAATGTTATATCTGGATTTTATTTTATTTTTTTAAGGCTGAGCTGGTATCTTCACAACAACAAACAGCTTGATCAGCATATTAACATGAGATAAAACATGATGTCTGAAGCTAACGGGGGTGGGGGAACCCTTCAGAGTGAATGGAAACAGCACTGGGGATTGCATTGTTTTAACCATTTATTTTGAAGTAATCTCTCCCCCACTCCCGCATGACCCCAAGGACAAATGGAATGAGAGATTTCAGCATCATTTCCCAAAATACTTAAACAACATTGTATAGCATAAGATGGGAGAGAGAAAGAGGGCACAAAATCTAAGCTCTCTAGTGTGAACAAGTACCCAACATTTGTGAATTAGGCTTCCCGCCTTTCATCAGGAGGCTTCTTAAATCCTTGTAATTCCATAGTGCCACGGCCTTTGGGTTGTCAGTTTGAATCATCTTTTTTGTTAAGGAAAAAAAGGATGTTCACAGTCTGAAAACTAGACTGGACATCCCAAAATGCAAACTGCAATGCTGCTACTACATAACATCTTTTAAAAAAACAACTCACACCCTTAAAAGCAAACTGCTGTAATTAGCTGTCAAACCCCACGGATGTTTGATGTTTTAAGAGCACTCATTTGGGGGGCTGTAACAAAGGAAGAACCAGGCTGAAGAACCTACTTCAAAGCTCTGCTAATCCTCATAGAGGTGATGCACAGAGACAATGGGTGAGAAGAGTTTCAGTGGAGGGAGGCCTTAGTGATGAAGAAGGCTTGTCTCTGACACCTTCTCTGAGCAATGAGACTTCTAATTATGTGCATAAAAATGTCCTCAGACCTGAAGGAAAAGAAGAATGAGAGAGAGATTAAAAATGCATACATATTATTTCAAGCCTTTTGAGGCAAGATCACCAAAAAGAGAGAGGGATAGGCTGGGGAGAGAAGTTATTTAATTCAAAAGAAATATGGATCTCTCTGGGCTCAGCTAGACAGAAAAATTAATTGTGGAAAACAGTGCATTAACTCACCATCGCAGCAGCGTTCATTTGTCTCCATGATACATTTGCAAGATCACTGGCATGGGAAGTGGCATCCATGTTTGAAGTTCACACGGAGCATGCCCGGGAGTAAAGATGGTGGCTGTTAGTGAATTACATATGTTCTTATTCCCCAAAAGCTCCCTCCACCCCCCATTTTTTGCCTTATTAAATCAGAGACACAGAAGAACAATCTTCTGCTATATATATTTTCTCTGCCAGTCGAAAATAGTACAGTACATGATCGCTCTGTGAATATCAACAATGGCAGCTCCAGCCACTTTGTTGCCAACATGCCCACCCCTGTGCACAACCAACCAATCACATTTTGACTTCCTGGATGTACCCCAATTTGAATTGGTTGTTCAAACAGGCTGGAATGCACATTTTCACATATTTATTTAAAAACTACACAAGGCTGTTATCGCAAAATACTTGGGAGTTTTTGGCTCCCCTCCTTTTGAATATGACGACTTGCTGCCAGAAATCATCTGGACAAAAGGTATTCCCCTCACATTCCAAGAGGACTTTTCTCACCATCTAGATAACACCTCTATATCCAGGATATAGAGATATCTTTAGATATAGTATGTAGATATCCTGGGTATATTTACATTCAGAAAGAGAGAGTTGTAAAATGTTCAAAATCAAGCTGGCCAGCCTATGGGAAATGAGAGGGAGATTTAAAACCTCAAAGGCATCCCAAAACAGAAGTCAGTTGACACAGAGCTAGGCAAGGTACCTTACATTCTGAGCCCTGGTGTCATGGGTTACCTGGACCCAAATGAGAATGCTGAAGAGGAGACTTAGGTAGCTCTCCCAGGCAGGGCCGGTTTAACCTGTCTGCCGAATCAGCATTGGCGGGAGGCCCTGAAGTCAAGAGAGGGCCCCAGTGCTGGTCTCCTTAATCTGACAAGGAGACAGCTGGGGACAGCAGGAAGGAGCTGCTGCTTTGCATCCCCCTCTGACCCTCCTCCTCCAGAACCTCCTGCTGGCTTTTTTAAAAAAACAAGAAAACCAAAGTGTCCGAAAGAGAAAGAGGAAGAAGCAGCAGAAAGAAGCAGCAGCCCTCCTGGCAGAAGCTGGAGGGAGTTTGCTGCTGCAAAATGCAAACCAGCCAGGCACCTTGGAGAGGGTGAGTGTATGTGTGTGTGAGAGAGCGGGAATTTGAGGGTTGTCTTCCTCAGAAAGGGCTTCTTTCTTTCTTTCTTTCTTTCTTTCTTTCTTTCTTTCTTCCCTTTCCTTCCTTCCACATATATCCCCTCCAGCCCATCTTTCCAGCTGCTTTTAACCTGTCTTGGTTCCTCTCCCCTCCCTTTCCTCCTTCGTCTTCTTCAGCTTCCTCCCCTTGCTGCCAACTGAGTTCAGCCTGCAAAAAAGTTTGTGAGTGTTTGCCCATGTGCCTTCAAGTCATTTCTGACTAAGGCAAACCTACCATGGGGTTTTCTAGGCAAGGTTTGTTCAAACGGGGTGTGCCTTTGCCTTCCTTTGAGGCTGAGAGAGTGTGACTTGCCCAAGGTCACCCAGTGGGCATTCATGGCTGAGTAAGGATTCAAACCCTGGTCTCCATAGTCATAGTGCAATGTTGAAACTTCTACAACACTCTAGCTCTTTTAACAGAAGAATATAAAGAATATAAATTAAAATTTGGAGTAATATTACTGGGAACAATGGTTTTATTGTTGTCACTAAGCACACCAGTATCCCATTAGTGTTATGTGAGAGACATTGGCCTAGAGCAGTGGTTCTTAACCTTTTCTTTACCAGGGACCCCCTTTAAATATCTTTTGTTGCCCCAAGACTTAACTTAAGATTTAAAACCCTATTAATAATAGCTAATAATAATAGCTAACAACAACAACCATATAATTACACCATCCATTAAACTTTCCCTCAGAGGCACTCTTGCTTCTTCCTGCAAGTTTGTGGCTGGAGTGGATTGAATGGCAATGTGCATGCCAAGCCAGCCAGCCTTTGCCTTGGTTCCTGTCACATGGCTATTCCACTACAGGAAAGAGGTGGGCCAAGCAGCCTTCAAGCCTTTGTGGACCCCCTGTGAGGACATTGCTGACCCCAAGTTAAGAACCACTGGGCTAGGAAATGCTGGAAAAGGAACAATGCAACCAGACCTTGAGAAGGGTGCTGGCAGGGGGATTCTGGGAGGTGTAATCCAAGAGTAACTTTCCAAGGCTCTGAATGCAGCCTAGAATCATAGGGCTGGAAGGGACCCCAACAGCCATCCCATCCGATCGGCTTCTGCCCTGCAGGAACACACAATCCAACCATTCCTGACAGATGGCCATCCAACCTATATGTAAAAAAAACCAAAGAATGAGACTCCACCACACTCCCAGGCAGCAGTGGATTCCACTGTTGAACAGCTTTTACTATCAGGAAGTTCTTCCTAATGTTTAGGTGGAATCTCTTTTCCTGTAGCTTGAGTCGATTGCTCCATGTCCTAGTCTCTGGAGCAGCAGAAAACAAGCTTGCTCCTTCCTCAGTATGACATCCCTTCAAATATTTAAACATGGCTATCATGTCCCCTCTCAACCTTCTCTTCTCCAGGCTAAGCATACCCAGCTGCCTAAGCCATTCCTCATAGGGCATAATGGCTTCCAGACCTCCCACCATCCTTCTCAGTATCTTTCTTGAATTGTTGTGCCCAGAACTGGAAACAGTATTCCAGGTGAGGTCTGACCAAAGCAGAATGGAGTGATACTATTAGTTCCCTTGATCTAGAGACTACTCCTATTAATGCAGCCTAGAATCACATTGGCATTTTTTGCTGCTGCATCACACTGCTAACTCATGTTCCGCTTGTAGTCCACTCTTTCTTTTCTTTGAGGAAATCTACACCATTATGTTAATTGCTAATAAACAAAAAATATTATGTTCATGCCTATAATATAGTTTTTTAACTAAATTATTGGTGGCAAATTATGTAATACAGTAGGCCCCTCTTATCCACTGGGGATTGGTTCGGCGGGGGCGTGGATTCTGAAAACCATGAATAATAGTGAACGCCATTGAAAATAATGGGACTTCTGGTTTAAAATACCATAGAGTTGCCTTGGCGGGCCTAGAAAATGGCTAGGGAGGACACATTTTCTAGGAAGACTCTATGGTAGGTGTGTTGTTTTGTGTCCCATGGATAATGAATCTGTGGATATGGGGATCCTACTGTACTGTGTACATCCTGTATTGTGAATAGGTTAGGTTACATTGACCCGAGATAAACATATGGGGGCCCCAAAATAAAGCATTGCAGGGGCCCCCAAAATTCCTTACACCGGCCCTGCTCCCAGGTGAACAGCAGCCTCAGCCAGAGGAGGCACAAAGACAAGACTCACCTGCAGCTGATTCAGCAGAAGACACATCTGGGGAGGCAGCATGGGCCCCGAGTCTGCAGACTCGGCACACAGAGTGGAAAGCAGAACGACGATGTTCCATCAGGTTCCTTGCCAAGCAGCAAAGGAGAGGGTTTGATTAGGGCCTGCTGGTACCAGCTCATTTAGGAGCTGAGTCTGCCTGGGGCAAGGGCTGGAAGCAACTCATCTTCCTTCTGGCCAGCATTCCTCAGGGTTCTGATTTCCTGGGTTCTTCAACCCCGGGACTGTTTTGAACATGCTGCTTACTTGTTTTCCTGAACCCAGACTGGCTTTGATGAACAGATTTCTTAAATGGACTCCCACAGGCAAGGACTCTCTCCCGAGTGCTGCTGATTTATTACTTGAACTATGTCAAACTCTTAACTAATTGTTTCCTCTTCTGCACTGCCTCTGTGTGTGTGTGTGTGTGTGTGTTAGCTGAGTCAGGACACCTGGTGAGGTTTTCTTCCAAGGAATTCAGGATAGCATACATGGCTTCCCCTACTCACAACAACCCTATGAGGTCAGTTAAACAGGAAGTACTGAAAGTACTCTGGCCCTCAGTGAATCATCATGCAGTGGGCACAACACACTTCAGCACATGCATTGCTCCCTCAACACACGCAAAGATACCTATGGGAACAGTGGGCAAATGGTGACTGTGCCTTGAATCCTCTGCTAAGGGAAAAGTGAAATATAAATTGAATATTATATCACTTACCTCCAACACCAATGGGGTTTTGGTTGAGGCTAATAGAGTTGTGATCCAACACATCTGCAGAGTTCAGGAAGATGTATTAGAGAGCAGAGGAACCTATCACTCTCCAGATGTTAAATGAATCCAGTTCCTATTGGGCCCAGCCAGCTGGATATTAAAGGATGATGGGAACAGCAGTTCAACAACAAGAAGGCCACATGTTCCCCATCCTTGCTCAGCAGTATAAAACTAACAAAATGCCCTCTGTTTTCACAAGTGTGTTTGTGTGAAGGGATAAGTAATATCTGCACAAATGTGTGTGCCCTGCTGCTCTGAAGGCCACATTTCAATACTGATGTGTGCTTTCAGTACTTTCTGTATAACTGATCCTAGGATGGTTGTGAGGAGGAAAAGAGTGGGTGGCCATATATACTACCATGAATTCTTTGGAAGAAAATGTAATAAAGAAAGAAAGTATAATAACAAAAAGTGGTGGAACTTAGGAGATTTTCACATCGAGGAAATAACCCCTGGGGAGATCGGGAGAGAAACGGGGCTGTTCTGGTTGCAGCGCTCCATTTTGCACACCCTCTTCCTTCTCCCGATCTCCCGTCATCCTCCCTCCGTCCTGTTTCCATTTCCCTCCTGCTATTTTTTGCTAACAAAAGTTCTTCATTAGTAAAAAAAAATTGCAGAACATACCGGGAGGGAAATGGAAGCAGGCCGGAGGGAGGATGACGGGAGATTGGGAGAAGGAAGAGGGTGTGCAAAATGGAGCGCTGCAACTGGAACAGCCCCGTTTCTCTCCCGATCTTCCCAGGGCTTATTTCCCCCATGTGAAAATCTCTTTAGAAACAGGATTTCCTGCAGAGCAGAGGTGGTGAACCTGTGACGTTGCTGAGGTTCTTGGACTTCAATCCCATAAACTCTAGCTAGCATGGCCAAAAGGTCAGAGATGTTGCAGGGGGAGTAGTTCAGCTACAAGCAGTGGGCCCCTGGCTTCCTGTTCCTGTTGCAGAGAGAACAATTTGGATTCCTCCAATAAATATCAGAAAATTTTGGTGGCAGACTTAGGATGCCAGCTTCACTTTTTCTTTTCACTTTCTCTTGTACCTTGAACAAAAGCCTGACTGGGAGAGAAAGCTTTCTGTGGCACAAATGTGACATTTCTGCTTACTTTGGGTCAATCAGGCTGCTGTTCAAAGCACAAGAGTAGAGCAAAGAAAATAAATTGACAACACTAGCCAAGTAAATTTAATACATAGATAGTCATCTGGGGACAGATGGTGGGGAAAATAACTAGTTATATAGTAGGAGGCATTCAGGAGCAATAAGGATTGCGAGCTTTTAAAATAGCTTCTGTAGCTATACCTTTAACAGCTGCTTGCTGTGTAAGAATTAGCAGGTGAAATCTTTCACAGCATGAAGATAAATGTTACTACCAGCTAACTGCTGCCTATCAAGTTCCTAAGAACTTAAGAAGAGTCTTGATGAATGAAGTCCAAGCTAAGATCCACTTAGTCCAGGATTCTGTTTATTCCCACAGTGGGTCAGCCAAATACCTCCAGATAGCCTTCCAGCAATGCGTAGAGCCAATTACCTTATCAAGCCACAGAGCCAAGGGCAGTGAGAAAAGTTGGCAACTCTAGCAAGAATGTCTGCTTTGTAACTTAGTCGCATTAAGATTACATTCTATGAAGTTACTTGGTGCAGTGGCTTTCTAGATCAAAGGTACAAATCTCCGTATCAAAGGCTTACAAGCTTAGCATGCTCTCTGGGTGTTATAGGTACAAGATCTTTTGTTTGTTTAGCAAGTGACAGCGCTAACTGGATTACTTGCCATGGCTCCTTCCTATAGAATCCTGGGATTTGTAGTTTGATGAGGCACTAGCACTCTCTGGCAGAGAAGGCTAAAGACTGTATAAAACTACAATCCCAGGATTCCATAGGAAGGAGCCATGGGAAATAATCCGCTTTCAAACTGGATTATTTGTGTAGTGTGGATTAGGCCATCTTCTCTGCCTTCCATTGCTGTTATGATGCTGCTGTGTATTTTCACATTATACCCAACTTATGGTGATCTTACAGGAAACTGTTCACTAGGTGTTCTTGGCAAGATTTGTTCAGACAAAGTTTGTCATTGCCTTCTGCTTAGGCTGAGAGAGTATAACTTGCCCAAATTAACCTAATGGGTTTCCATGGCTTCATGGGAATTCAAATCCTGGTCTCACAGAGTCTTAGTGCAATACTCAAACCACTACACCACACTGGCTCTCACACTGTCTTCCATACTCTTTACAAACTCCTTGTGCTTATGCTGCACAATCCTAAGTATGCACGTGTCACATGGGCCCTCCCTCTTTTCTCTGTGCATTCCAGACCACACAGAGTTGGGAGGAAAGGCCCATGGGTTTGTACAATCTGAGCCTCACTCTTAGGGATTCTTCTAGCCTTGAAATCCCTTAGAACTAGGTCTCCTTTGGTATCTGCCACCACTCGCTGAGTTTCTCCCCTTCCACACAGCGCAGCAAGAAGCTGTGCAGGTTCTCTGATTAACCAGTGGAACTACTTGCTCTGTTAAAGTATCACCAACCCCACTTTCTCTATCCCAGAGAAGAATCAAGGTAACTTGCCCAAGCAAGGTGCATGTACGAAGGCTTAGTAGGAAAAACAGAAAAATTTTATTTTCTAAGTTCAAGCAACAAAACGTTACAGAAATAGTATCATGGAGAAAAGCATTTCTCTACAGGTCCCAACTTAAGAGTTACATAGAATAACATTCCTCTGACATTCAGTCAGAGGATTAAAATTGTTGGAAAATATAGTTTGCAATCCAGTAAGTGGAAATGTTTTGCTATTGAAGGGTTAACTGAGAAGCCAAACACTATGTGTTGATGTAACTTCCTAATGTTTTCCTATTAGGCTTCTAAGAAAAAGGGAAGTGTCTAAGTTTCCTCTTTGTCTTAGAAGCCAACCAGGAGGGTGTTCCCTCTTTCCCCCTTTTTCTTCCTCATGTTTTTGCTATTGAGAGGACCTCCCTTTCAGGGAGTTCTGCATATTCTTTTGTTATCATGTAGCTATTAGACATTTTTAAGTAGTTTTAGTCTACTTTGATGCTGTACTGAATTTCTGCCACATATAGAGCTCTGAAACTGTGAGTAAATGAAGTTTTGTACTTTTAAATTGCTTTTATGAGTCTTGAGTGCTTATTTTGCTAAACAAATAACTTGGAATAGGATAAGGGTGTTTATCTCTAAGCTGTAGTTTTTACATGTATGCTGAGATTATTACGCTAACACTGCTACGTGCATGTACTCTGCTAATTGGCTGTACTTTCCAGGAGTGAAGTGCAGTGAGGATTGTTTAACAGGGAACATTGGAACCCTGATTTTTAAACACTTCCAATAAAATTTTTAATCTAATGCAATTTTACCTACACACATTTCCCTAACTCTAAGAAACATTCCACTCATGTTTGTGAAGTCCATTGGAATCAAGTTGTGTCTCAAAGCTGGCCTGCTAGTCTCTGATGATGGAATTTCAGATCAATGCAAAGCCTGCTCCTTCAGGCTTCATTATCATGTGGCTCTTTTGATGACCCCTTAGCCATATGTCTGGTCTGCATCCTCAGACCTTCAAGTACCATGTGGCTGCAAACAAAGACTGCAGCTTCTCAAAACTCCATTAGCCAAATCTGATTGGCTCTGCATTGCCCAGTCTGATTGGCTCTCCAGTCAGGGGATGTTATGTCATGCTTAGCAAATGAAGGATCCACCCGTTCACCTTCAGAGTCCCTGCATTGTCTGATGAGTAGGGAATGGCAGTTTACAGATGATGGGAAATGTAGTTCTGGCAGATGTGTTCTGGCTCCATGGAGGAGTTGCAATCACTCCATCATGACAGCATGTTTAAATCCTATTGTGCATATTGGAGCTTACACACAGGAAAGTATGTCTCCTACTATCTTGACTTCTGTTTGCATTCTTCATTTTGGTGTCACGCGTGCACCTACTAAAGGCCAGTTCATATAGTGAAGTTCTTGCCATTTGTATCCAAATCTTTTCCTCTATTTGCATGGTCAAGCATTCATCACTATGGCTGTCAGATGGAATCAACTCAAAATAATGATTTCTACATACTTGAGGAGACTCCCTAGACGTACTACAGCATATATGTTTGAGAATGAAAAGGATAAATAAATGAATAAACAACAGATTGCCAAGGACCAGTAACCTAGATGCTAAATGCTGTTAGATAGATAGATAGATAGATAGGAAGAGGAAATTGTCTTGTTCAAACCTTGAGCCTAGTTCATGTGTTCCTTTTCTGTCCAGTAAATGGAATGAGATTCTCAGCTCCAGAAATTTCTACAGTTAGATTTCATATTGGTACATATAGGCTTCAAGCAGTATACAAAGATTAGAATGATCTCTATGTGTTATTATACAATTATGTGTTGTCTTTTTAATTTTTAACTTATAATTATTTTTATGTTTTTATGTAGCCCCTGAAGAAGGCCATTGAAATATACATAGGCCAAAATGCATTGGGCTTAATAACCATCCTCTGATATCAGCAATGGTGCTGATTAACTGGCAAAAAAAAAAAAAAAGTCTTCCTTTTTTCTTGTGGATGCTATTGGCTGCTCTCCAGTTTTTGTATCTTCTGCTTAAACCTCCTACAAAGTATATTGTGGGTATTAGGGGATACGTTCTGTGAGGTTAAAAGGAAGACAGAAACTGTGCCAGAACCAGGCAGAGGTGTTGTAGGAGAAAGGAAAGGAAAGAAGAGACCGTTCTTCTCATTTTCCAGGAACCACCTCCTGCAATGTAGCTATAAAATAAAGTGTGAGGCCAATAGCCAGCCCTTTTCTTAAGCCCTCTAACGTGATATTGCATAACAGGTGAAAACCATAGAGCGAGAAGTAACGCAAATGTTCTCTTCCCTGATCCTGAAATCTCATCCCCAAAGAGGACTAAATAACTTAACAGCAACATTGCTCCTTTTTTCAGATTGGCTGGAGCAGTGAATAGGAGAATGACTGCATGGTATTGTGAGTTCCACTTGCTCTTACTGGAATTGTAACTGTTCCCAGACTGTACCTCTTGCATGACCTTTTTGTTTCACATTTACAATCCCTCTCTCCACTCACACACCTACCCATAAATATATACCTGCCCATTGTGGATGAGTGGAATCTATCCTATTAAACTGTGAGCCACAATAAATCTGTTAAGGTCAAGGTGTCACAAGATCCTTCATGGTGTCTATTTTACCAGGCATTGCAGATAGAAAACTACCCCCACTCTGCCAATGGTTGTGTGAATCTGCGATGTTGCTGATTAACTAGAAAGAAAGAAAGAGAGAGAGAGAGAGAAAGAGAGAGAGAGAGAGAGAGAGAAAGAAAGAAAGAAAGAAAGAAAGAAAGAAAGAAAGAAAGAAAGGATTGCACTGTCTCACCAGAAACCTGAGGAAGAAACCAAACAATGCTATAGAAGACCAGGGTGTGTTTTTTTCTTGGAAGTTTGGAACAAACCTCCACTGCTGTGTTGCAGAGTTAAACTGGAGTACATTTTAAGACAACAGGGTGCCGTTTACATGATGAAAATGTAGTGGGAAGAATTCGTGTTGAACCCTGGTTGTTTACACGTACATCGGGTTGGGCACATGATTTTCGGAAGGGGGGCCACCTTTTATCCCACAACCTGTGGGACTTCTAGTCCCGTGGTTTGTGGCGATTTTAAAAAAAGTCACTGGAGGATTCAGAAAATCGGAAATGTAAACAGCCTGGGATAAGCTATCTCGGTACTAGGTGATGACCGGAAATGGTGACCGGGGGCGGGCTCAGAAATCAGCGACCAGAAAAGGAGGGGTCAGTCACCCGTTCAACAGATTCAGCCTCACCAGCTGAAAACAAAGGTATCCCTTCCAGCTGCACGAAGGTTTGTGTGTGTGTGCGTGTACTAAATCACCCTGTTCAATGGATTTCTACACTGCAAACTCTTCAGCTTTAACCTGTTCCTCTACTGCTGGGTTTAAATTTTAAAGAGAGAGTAAATTATAAAGAGATCGTGGGCAGAGGATCGGCCATTCATTCCCTGCCTGCATCCCCTCCATGGGTCTGAACGGATAATCAAACATTCATCTACCCCCCCCCCGCAAGGCACAGTAAAAAATGCCAGCATCTGAGCGGATTTTCACACATTCATTCATCCCCCCCACAAGGCACAGTAAAAAATGCCAGCGTCTGGGTCTTTCAAAATGCCTTGTGTGTCTTCCCCTTATGATCCCTGCACTGGCTTGAAACCTTCACTCCACAGCTGCCTCTGCTTAAAGGGTTAGCATTTTAAAGAGACAGGACAACCTCAAGCCTCTGGCCCCCTGCACTCGGCTTCCTGGCTGAAAGCTACTGGCTTGGGCTTGTGTGTGTGCGTGTGTGCCAGGGCTCCAGTCCACTCTGTTTTTGATCTCTCTCACACTCCCAAGCACCAACTGATCACTCCTTCCTCCCCAGTTTAGCTGGCTTTAAATGGTGTTCTTTCATTTCTAAAGGAAAGCACAGGGTTTAGCCACTGATCGCTCCTTCCTCCCCCGGATTCCTCCCCTCATCCCCTCAGCACTTCATCCCCAATGCAACTCATTCATCCCCTCATCCCCAACCAGAAGCCTGAACAAACATTTGAGCCAGCCAATAGCATCGCTTGTGGTGCGGAACTCTAAAGGAAGTATGTCACTGAGGTTGTGAAAAAACGAGTAATCGCATCCTTGATTGGCAGCTAAAAAAACTATCCCGGGATTGTAAACTTGTGTAAACAAACAAACAAAGAAAAAAAACCGGGGTAGTATATAGTGGCAGAAGGTACATATCACGGGATGGAATGCCATGTAAACAATGATCCCGGGATCTCCTGGGATATCCAGTTCAGAGACAAAAATTGTGTAAACAGGGAGGGACAAATACGGGATCAAGAAATCCCAGGATGCCCTGGGACAAAAACTACAGTCTAACTGGCACCCTGTTTCAAGATTACTTTGTGCAACATACAGTTGGGGCAAGTAGTGTTTTTATCCCGGAGGTAATTTGCAGGGACTAGAAAATTTGGGCTGTTACTTAATGAACTAATGTATGTCCATATATTGTGGAAATACAGGTGGTATCTGTGAGATGCTTGCTCAAAGGGAAAACAGCTTATTAATAATATCAGATAACTGGCAAAATAATGTTACCGGTGTCAAGAGAAAGAGTAACCGAAAACATAGATTTAATGTAAACTAGGCTTTATTTCTGAAGTACTGTGTCATCCAATATCAAGACAACTTACATTTTTGTGAAAAAAGTTATTTATGCAGATATCAGAGACCTCCTTATTCCCAAATAATTAAAATGCTGCTGTATTTCCAGCATTCTTGAGTATTTTTACATCTTGGGCTCCAGGGGAAAGGGATTTTGCAGCTTTGTAATTTAGAACAATTGAGAACTTGGCAACCTATACTTGACATGCACAAGGCCAGAAAATATTTTCTGATGTGATAATCTTTGTTTCATGTTCTCCTTGACACTGCATAGAATGAAAGAGTTGGGAGGGGCCTCATGGACTATCAAGTCCAACCACCTGATCAGTGCAGGCTCTCCAGCTAAAGCATCCCTAGCAGATAGCTGTCTAGCCTCTTTTTAAAGCGGTTGAAAGAAGGAGAGCCCATCACCTCGCTAGGCAAGTGGTTCCATTGCCAAATTGCTCTTACTGTCAAGAAGTTCCTTCTAATGTTCAGTTGAAATCTACCCTCCTGAAACTTAAGATCATTAGGCTTAGCCCTACCCTCTGGGGCAGCAGAGAACAAAACTGTTCTCCTCTCTGTGACAGTCCTTGAGGTGTTTAAAATCATGTCACCCCTCAGTCTTCTCTTCACCAAGCTGAATATGCCCAGCTCCCTCAACCATTCCTCATATGTTTTGTTCTCCATACCTCTTATCATCTCTGTTGCCCTTCTCTGAACTTGCTCCAACTTGTCTCTCTCTCTGGCTTTCTTCGCAAACGAAGATTCAGGAAGGACACATCCCGCACATTCTGCAAGCGCGCTGATGACTGAAAAGGCCAATCCGAGATAAACAAGTCTGGTTGCAGAAAGCACAGCAGAAGGTCTCCTTGGGTGATGTTTCCGGGTTGTGATTTTTTTCTGCGTTGTCGTTTCTCTTCAAGACTTGTTTGGCGTGAGTTCTCAAATAAGGCTGCAGCATTGTGGATAGTGTGTCTCCTTGCCTCCCGATGTGAGGCCAGGGCAGACCATTGTTGGTGATCAATTTGGCTGAGCCTGAGATGTTGTTTCAGGGAGTCCTTGTATCGCTTTTTTGGAGCGCCCCTCTTACGCTGACCCATGGCGAGTTCACCATAGAGTACTATTTTTGGGAGGTGATGGTCCTCCATCCTAGAAACGTGCCCTGCCCAGAGCAGCTGTGTTCTCAATATCATGGCCTCAATGCTGGTGATCCCTGATTGCTCAAGGACAGCAACATTCGTCACATAGTCAGTCCAGTGTATATTTAGGATTGTGCGTAGACAGCGCTGATGAAAGTGTTCGAGGAGTTGTAAGTGGTGGCGATAGGTGCCCCATGTTTCAGACCATAAAGGAGAATAGACAACTTGTCTATATCCTTCTTAAAATGAGGCTTTGTTAAAAGAAGCATTTATAACTGTGTTTCTATTGCAATGAATTGTGCATTAACCTATTGGCAATAAAGTATAAAAAGAAAATTGTCATTCTAATTAAAATGCCAGTTTCTTTTCAATGCCAGTTTATAGGGGTTAGAGTGCCTTTGGTGTGTTTCAACCCCAGTAGGTCTTTCTAAGCTGAAAGTGGGGTGTGCACCCTGAAAATACTTTTTACTTTCCCCTTGAACCTAGCACATGCTGCTGGTATAAGGGGCACTCTGCTGGCCTTGGAGACCCTAGCAAATATCCTAACATCACTACTCACTGGTATTTTTAAGAGGTGGTTGTTGTTTTTTAAAAAATCACCTAAATGTGTCCTTTTAACAATAATATATCCTGAAGACCTCTATTCTCCCATTAACTGAAATGTGTATGTTGCTATGTGGGAAAAATATGTCTGCAGCTTGCACTCGCATAGCCTTTCCTCTAGCAATTCCAAAATAATCTAGCATAAAGGTTTTGATAGTCAGGAAGACATACATGGATGAGTCACTTGGATGTTAGATTGCACTTTTAAAGAAGGGGACTTGGAAGCAATCTCCCTTTTTTTATTTAAAAAAAATGACACAGATAAGCATCATTAAGTGACATAGCTGACAAGCTGAAGCATGCTTGTACCACAGAAAACCAATTAAGTTTAAATTCTGGTTTAGAGACACTGTCAGTTTCATTCATGAGCACTATTACTTTTGGGGGACAAAGTTACACTTCTGTAACTTTTGAACAGAAGGTCTGGTCTGTGTAGCAGTGGAATGAGGAAGCAGAGACCTGAGATGACTAGATTACTGAAGAACACATACGGGGATCACAATTTTGAAAGTGTCCCACCACATAAAAGTCCCTGCAATTAGAAAACTAGCACAGAAAGAAGTTTGGGTTTTCTCTCTGTTGTGCTTAGTTTTTCTCTGTGTGTTTAAAGTTAGGGAGAGTGGAAGCTCTGATTTGCAGGGGTGCAGTCCACCCAGTTCCCTCAAGGATTTCTCATTCTGCTGCATAGATCAAACCTAAGGGACATGATCCAGGGTAATTTCAAGTTTAAGAGACTTAAATCCTGTGCTTAGCTCTCCTGTTGGGATCATTTGGCTTTGGTAGGATCAGAGGATCCATCTCTTACCTGATTGGCACAGCCGTATGGGTATAAGGTCATGCTTTGCTGTCTGTGGCAGGAAAGAGGCCATGTAAATGCCATATACAGGAGGGAGAAGGGTGGAGACTATTTAAGGCCTTCTTCTCCTCCCCCCCACCATACTATGACTAGCAGCAATGGATGATTGCCTAGGGTGGTGTCTATTCAATAGGTCAGTTCCCTCCATTTGAGTCTGAAAGAAGGGGGAGAGGTATAGTTCGGGTGAGCACTTACGGCACCAATTTTTGGTGATGGGGGTCTCTGTAACTGCCTCTTTAGGTTATGCAACTAGGACAGTGATGGCAAACCTATGACACGCGTGTCAGCACTGACACGCGTAGCCATTTCTGATGACACGTGGCCGTAGGCCTCCTCCCCCCCCCCACCTGCAACCTCACCACCCTCCCTAAAGTGGTGATCAGAGCTTCAAAACCCCGGTCGCCACTTTCCTCCACCCTCCAACCCTCCCTAAAGTGGTGATCGGGACTTCCAAAGCCCCGGTCACCATTTTCCTCCATCCCCCATCCTCCCTAAGTGGGATCGGGGCTTCCAAAGCCCTGGTCGCCACTTTCCTCCACCCCCACCCTCCCTAAAGTGGCGATCGGGGCTTCCGAACCCCCGGTCCCACTTTCCTCCCCCCTTCCACCCTCCCCAAAGTGGGAATCCTGCACACATACATGTTTTTTCCTCAAAGTGACACACCACCCGAGTTATGCTGTTTTTTGGCAAAGTTTGACACACCAAGCTCAAAACGTTGCCCATCACTGAACTAGGAGGTGGTGAAAGAGACTTACCTTGGGGTTGGCCTGATGGATAAACCCTCTTCTTAAGTCATGTGACTTGGGGGAGGGACTTTTGGGTTGGCCTTCCTGATGCAGGCTGGCTGGTGAGCAACCCAGATGTTGGGGTTTCTCACTGGGGCTCAGGTGTTTCACTCTAGGGAAGCTGGGGAGGCGGTCCAGGTTAGACCTACTGCCCCACCTGTTCCCAAACTAGGTTGCTTCCCCTCCCCCACTGAACTTCTTTGGGAGGGTTGATAAATAGTTAGAGTTAAATAAAGTTCTATTTATTTCATCCCACTTCTTGTGTCTGGTCTCGTTATTCTCCTGGGTTGGTCAGCCATCATAGGTTCCTAGTGCTGGGGGAATGTACAGGTCACCTAATGATCAGTGGTCCTCAACATTTGGCTCTCCGGGTGTTTGGGGATGTCAGTTTCCAGAAGCTTCCCCTTGCATAGCCAATAGTGTGGGATTCTGGGAAATGAAACCCTCCCATTCTAGAATGGTCAAGGTTGAGAAGCACTGATCCGATCCAACTGGTTGCTCAGCATGGGAATCTTGCAACTGCAACATCCCTGATAGCTGCCTGGTCTGATAAAGTCCTAAAAGGGGGTCCCTGGTAAAGAAAAGGTTAAGAACCACTGGGAGACCAGGGTTTGAATCCCTGCTTGGCTATGGAAACCCACTAGGTGACCTTGGGCAAGTCACATGCTCTCAGCCACAGAGGGAGGCAAAGACAAAACCCCAACTTTATCATACATTAAGGAGATCGCTAAAGGGCTTGAATATCAGACGACATGCCCCTGTGCTGCTTCTGTTCCGTCTGTGTTCCTTTTTATTAAGGTCAATAGATCAGCTGTTCCATTCCTGTCATGGAACGATGGGTGAGTGAAAAGAGCCCCGCTATGCTGGTGCGATGCCAGCTGCAGTGGGAGGTCCATGCCAAACACTTTTGGGTGCGATTGGGACCTCCAGGTAAGTGACAGCCTTTTTGTACCCTCCCCGAGTTACTTGGTGTTTTTAAAATGTGTTTCTGCACTTTTTTTCCTCTTTATTTTAAAATTTATTTTTATTTATTTTTCTCTTTATTTTTAATTTTTTTGCGCAACTAACCTCTCACGAGAATGGCCGGGATTTCATTTCTATGAACTGAATTCAGCTCTGTGAAGGCTGCATTCACTCCTGGGCTGCTGGAGGGGAGGGGAGGACTTTTAATCATGTGGCAAGGTAGGTGTCGGAAAATTTTTCATTTAATACGTTATAGGAACGGGAGTGGGGCGGGAGGGGACGTAGCGAGACGGAGACAGTTTTTTTGGTCCCTGTCAGATAATCTCATAAGATTCAAGATAATAATTAACAAAATTTGTAGAATGCCAGATACAACAGTGGTTGAGAGATAAAAAGCTTGGGTTAGAGATGATGATCCCAAAGGATAGCGGAATCGAAGACAAAGGCTGTAAAATTAAAAACTTATAAATTAAGACTCAGCTTCTTGGAAAAGAGAAAACAATTTGCAATAAGTGTTCTGGGAGCAATTCCAAACCAACTGACAGCATTTGTGAATGAAATTGCCATAGACAGGATCACCATGGCAGAATTATAAAAAAGTGAAACATAGAATCATAGAATTGTAGAGTTGGAAGAGACCACGAGGGCCATCCAGTCCAACCCCCTGCCATGCAGGAAATCACGATCAAAGCATCCGCAACAGAATCACGCTATTCAAAGATACCTCACTGATTCCTAAAATCAATCAATCAATCAATCAATCGACTTTCCTTGGGTTTTTTCCGGGCTGTGAGGCCATGTTCTGGAAGAGTTTCTTTCTGATGTTTCGCCTGGATCTGTGGCTGGTATCCTCAATTGTGTAATTGTGTAAATTACACAAATTTACATACACTCCCCTACAGGGGTTCACAGCATATAAACCCCAGGCACACTCCTACCCAACCATTCTCTGAAGATGTCAGCCACAGATGCAGGCGAAACCTCAGAAAGAAACTCTTCCAGAACACAGCCTCACAGCCTGGAAAAAAACCAAGGAAAGTCTATGGATTCTGGCTGTGAAAGCCTTCAACTTCACAAATCAATCAATCAATTAATGGATTGGATTGGATTTTTGATTGGATATGATATGATTTTTTATTTCTCTGCCACCTTTCTCCCAGATTGGACAGAACTGATGGTCCAAACACCTGGCAGACTGTAACACTGAGAAATAATCGGGTCCTTTGGACGGGGAGGTTTCTCATTGTCCCTGAAACCTTAAGGTTGAATTCTTGGGCGAAAGGCATTCACTGCCAGGGCTGGTTTAAGGCACCGGTGGCGTCAGCATCTGCAGGGGGGCCCATCATTGTGGGGGTTCCCGTAGTAACCCTCCTCCTGTAAAAACATTATTAGTGATAATCTGAATATCCTGTACTGTGAATAGCTTAAGTTAGATTACATTGATCTGAGATAAAATATGGGCCCCCCAAAATAAAGCATTGCAGGGCCCCCCAAAATTCCTTAAATCGGTCCTGCCTGCAAAAACATGGTTAGTAATAATCTGAATATCCTGTACTGTGAATAGGTTAGGTTAGGTTACATTGACCTGAGAGAAACGTATGGGCCCCCCAAAATTCGGCCCCAGCAATAACATAAAATGATATTTTAAATAAATATTTTATTATTTTTGTATTATTTTGTATTATTATTTTTAATTAATATTTTATTGGTTTTTTCCCCATTTCCAAATAGGTATAATTATAATGTGTAAATATAATGTGATTATAGTGTGTTTAGATTAAAGGGAAAAATACATTAGTGTTAGGATAGCTTTATTTTTGTATTAGTAAGAAAAGAGGAAAATAATTATTATTTTTCTATTATTGTTATGGCCTTTTGCGGTCGGGTGTATTTTTTAGTAGAATGGTCTTACTCCAATAAAAAATTCCAAAAAAAATAAAAATCCAAAATTCGGCCCTGTTCACCGCCCAGGTAAGAGGAGAGCGAGGGCGCCGGGCGGGAGGGGAGGGAACCCCGGTATTCCCGCAGCAGCGGCTGCTCCGATTCAGTTGGGCGGCGCGCCCCCTGCTGTCCGAGCCCTGGAAGCGCCGCTTGGCCCTGGGGATGCGGGTTTTTTTCTTCCCCCCTTTCTTTCCTTTCCGAAAGGTCTGCGCCGGGTATTTGTTTTCCTGTGTAACCCTGGCCCTGCCTTGCCAGACGGCGTCTGCCTCTCCGAAGCTCGCGCGGTTTCCTTTCCAGCCTCCTCCTTATCTCGCCCTGCACGTTGCCTCTGGGTGACTAAGAACACAATAACATTGTCTCCGGATAAAATAAAGCCGGGGCTGTTTACCCCGCGGTGTATAAAAGGAGCTGCGGAGGAGCCGACGGGAGCCAGAAGCGCGCCCAGCCGAGCCAGCCAGCCAGCCGGGGACTGCCTGCAGCCTGCCGGAGGAGGCGCCCTGCCCGCGCCCCTTGCAGCCCCGCCTGGCCTTGGCACCCTCGGCATGGCTTCCCCGCGCCTGATCCTGCCCCTGCTCGTGGCCATCAGCCAGGGCCTCCCGCCGGCAGGTAAGCCGAAGACGCCCCCAGACCCTTTCTTTTGAGGCGAGGCCTCGGACGGCCCGGCTGCGCGAAGCCTCGGGGTGCATCGGCGCTGTAGAAATAACGCCGTTTGACACCGCTTTAACTGCCGCGCCTCCATCCTCCAGAAGCCTGGGATGTGTCCTTTTTTTTTTTGAGAGAGAGAGAGAGAGGCACCAGCACTCTTTGGGCAGCCAAGGCTGAAGACCTTGTCAAACTACAGATCCCAAGATCTGATATGATTTGAAATAACGCCGTTTGACACCACTTAATAACTGCCGCGCCTCCATCCTCCAGAAGCCTGGGATGTGTCGTTTTTTTTTTTTTTAGAGGCACCAGCTGAAGACCTTGTCAAACTACAGATCCCAAGATTCCATAGGATGGAGCTAGGGCACTTTAAAGGGGTGTCATGCTGCATTCTTTCTACAGTGTCGATGCACCCCAGTCAGGTGCTATTGCTCTGAAATCCTCTCCCGCGGTCCTCTCCGGGACTGCGATCCGCAAGACCGTTAAGCCCGGAATGGTTAGGGTTTAAAACTAAATTCGCCACCCCCACCCCCACCCCCCATTGAGCGTCGCCGCCACCACCTTGGCGGTAGATCTTGAGAGGCGGCAGCCTTTCGGGGATTTTGCTTAACCGGTTTGCGGATCTAGGAGAGAGCTGGCTATCATTAAGGTTTTGTGGAAATGCCCCCCTGGAGCAAATATCCCGGAGCAGCTCTGCCCCGTTTGGAGACCCTACTGGGCATCGATTTCGGGGTCCGGAGGGGGTGACCTGGATGGGGAGGGATGTTCACACGACTCAATGGCACGAGAGCAGCGGGTTGTAAAGGGTGGATGCAAAATCCAGTGTGAGTACATTGGGAGGAAAAAGGTGGATGCACAATCCAGTGTGAGTAAATTGGGAGGAAAAGTTAATTCTTTGGAGTACAACTCTCAGAAAGCGCCAGCCAGCATAAATCGGGGTGCTGCCGTCCAAACAACTAGCTTTCCCCCAAGCTCTTGCCTAAACCTCTTAATGCGGTTTCCAATCGATATAGGCAGCCCATCGGATGGCATGGCAGCAGGAGGGGGCGAGGCGAGGCTGGGGGTGGTGGTCGCTGGGATGCCTCGCCTGCCCACTGGCCTTCGCCCTCCGTCAAAGGATCCTGGTGTCTGGATGCTGGGGTTCTAATGCGTTATTATTATTATTATTATTATTATTTGGCACACACTTTTTATTAAGACAATTATTTCATTACATGCAAGCGTGTATCAGACATGAACTAATTGTCCAACATTTTCATTAATGAAACAAAACACATAAAGAGAAATCCACCTTCTCATAGCTTCATTTCCCTTCCATTTATCACCCTCGATATCCCCCCATGCGTTCTAATGGGTTCTAACGCGTTCTGGGTTCTAATGCATTCTAATGGGTTCTAAGGCGTTGTGAGCGCAGCAAGCGAAGCTGCCTCTGGCCAGCCGAGCGCGGCCCCCGCTTTTGCTGCGTGCGCTCCTAGGGCCGAACTGGGGCGGTGGGGAGGGAAGCGGAGCACCCCCGTGGCCTCTTTCCACGGGCCCGGGCTTCAGCCAGGCAGCCGAGCTTCTTTCCGCTTTTGAACCGCTCTCGAAGCGAGCTGCCCGCCAAAGCACGCCCGAGAAAATGGTCAAATGGAGGAAACCGCGTCCCATGGACTCGCACCTGCTAGACATGAAGGGCTTTGCGGGGGTGTGTGTGGATGAACCCGCAGCCGTCCACTCAGGATGGCAGAGTGGGAGAGACGCATTGGGGCTGGAAATCCACGCGGGGCGTGGAAGAGGGATGCCCTATGCCAGGGAATAAAGAAAGACACGGTGAATGGGGGGAAAGCTTGCTGGGATGGATTTGCTGGGAGCGCCTCCTTGGCCCCGATTGGGGCGGAGGGGGTGGCTGCTTGGGCGGGTGGCCCGTCCCACACCTGCCCCGTGGACCGCGGGCCAGCCCTCGCCTCGCAAGCTGCTGTTCTCCCGATCGATTCGCCGTCTTTCCGGCTCGCCACTCAGCGCTCGCCTCTCTGGCTTCTCCTCCGCAGACGCCGCTGAGCTCAGCCTCACCGGGAGCGCCCCAAAGCGGCCCTCCAGCGCCCTCTCGCCGCCGCCCCGCCGCCGGGCCAAGCGCTGCTCCTGTTCCTCCCTGATGGATAAGGAGTGCGTCTATTTCTGCCACCTGGACATCATCTGGATCAACACCCCCGAGTGAGTCCTGCCTCCTCCGCCGGCCAGCTAAGCCCTTAATGTAGTTTTTATCGCCCTCTGCTTGTCAGGCGAGGTTGCAGCCGTGGGTTCTTGTAGGGTGGGATCCTCCTATCATTCCTTATCTGCTTGGGGCTAGCAAGCTGCCGGGCCTAAAGGGCTGCAAATGGGAGATCTAAGTGTCCCTGAGATTTAGCTCTGTGCCCTTTGAAACTTGTGATCTTAGCTCTATGCACTGGGGGGGGGGTGTTAGAAAAAATATAAATAAAACCTAAGCAGTCCTGTGATAGTGCAATAAAAGGAGACATCAAGGCAGTGGTGTCTGGAAGAATTACTAACAGCGGAATCTCATTGGATTTCCTAGAAAGTAGTAGGACTTACGCCCAAGGAAGCATGTGTGTGTGGCTGTACACACTGTGGCTGCAATCCCTGAACCCCATGTGATTTATTGCAGCCCTAAATATGCAAAGTTGTGGCCCTTGCAAAGAGAAAAGGCTTCTTAGTTTTTGTTTTTGTTTTAAACCAGGATGTGAAAACCTTCCCCACATAGGCTTGTAGTCTTAGTTCAAAAAAGAAAAGAAAAGAAAAAGAGTAAAAGTCCCATTAACTTCAATTTAAGAATTGTTTCTGAGTGAGAATTGGGTTGTAAATATGCTTAACTATTGCAGACTATGGTCCCAAAGTAATTTTAAATGCTTCTGGGCTTCATATAAGGTTGCCTAACACATTAAAATTAAAGCCAGTTCAATTGGTTTGGGCTGTACAACTGTCTGTGAATTATCTTACTTTAACTCACCCATAAACCATGTAATTTGCAGAGATATTTTGAAACTGGCTTATTAATTGTAGTTTTAATGCATTATTTTAAGACTGTATCTGGCCACACTCTTTCTATGGACTCAAACTAGCTTAAAATAATAATGTGAATACTGTGGTTAACCCATCCTACTTGAAAGATAAGCAAAGAAAATCTTAGACCAGGGTGGGAATCATACAGTCTCCAGATGTTGCTGGACTGAGGCTCCTAGCAGCCTTTGCCAGCAAGGCCAGTGGTGAGCAGTGCTAGGAGCTGCAGTCTAATATTATCAGGAAGGACACATAATTCCTACCATTGCACTAAAACGTTTGAATCAGTTGTATTGTGCAATTCAAAGCATGCTGATAAGTGTGCTGAAATACACACATATTTAAAAAGTTATCTGGGACTAGTGTAGTTGTTATTGTTTTGTGTCTTCAAGTCTTCTGATTTATGGTACCTTTAAGGTGAACCTGTCATGGGATTTTCTAAGTAAATTTGTTTAGAGGAGATTTGCCTTTGCCTCCCTCTGAGGCTGAGAGAGTGTGACTTGCCCATGGTCACCCAGTGGGTTTCCATGGCCAATCAGGGAATCAAACCCTGGTCTCCGTAGTCATAGTCCAACACTCAAAATACTACACCACACAGGCTTTCACTAGCATATATCAGTAGTGTTTTAATTAACCAATTTAATAGTGTTGAATACATAGTTGGGATTGGGCTTCATTGCTACATAAATAGGAGCAATGAAAACCTTCTAGCTTTTTGCATTAGGACAGTCTTTCATGGATGCTGCTGAGTATGATCATTGAACTCCATTTAAGTAGATGCAAACCTGAGTCTGAGATCATACTTTCTGACTTTCTGACTGTAATCTGTGTGACAGCCACATTTGGAATGTATGGGTTAGATCTAGGCTTAGTCATGCTAAGGGTAGACCTGTGGAAACCAATGGTATATTACTGATACAACATGGTAGGCATGTGGCTGAATACATCATCTGTATAGTAGCTCTGAGAATTTGCCTAAGTAAGGCTTTTCTCATGTTTGAGTTAGCACTTACCAAAGTGTATCAGCTTACATTTTGTTGCCTTTTCCACCAGCCTATGAACATCTAAATTACAAGTTTTTAGTCAAGATAATTAGTAAATGTGTGATCAGCCTGAGTAATTTTATTCTTGCAAAATAAATTTGAATCCTAGAGCTCTGTTCCTGCAAGTGAAATTAACGTTTCCTTTTCCTCTCCTTCATGACAGGCAGACTGTGCCATATGGGTTGGGAAGTGCTTCTCGAACCAGGCGCTCATTGGAAGACTTCCCTCTTGGAATTCTTCAAGGGTCTCCCAACAGATGCCAGTGTGCTAACCTGAAAGACAAAAAATGTGTCAACTTCTGCCAGGCTGAAAAAGAACACTGGTATGTACTGTCTTGTCCTCTTCTTTCATCTATGCTGTAATGAACTGAGCAATAGATTCCAGTATACTTACTCAGCAGCCTAAGTAGTCTGTCTGTGTGTCTTCAAGTCTCCTTTCAATTTATGGTGACCCCATGAATTTCATAGGGTTTTCTTAGGCAAGGAATACTCAGAGGTGGTTTTGCCAGTTCCTTCCTCTGAAACATAGCCTACAGCACCTGGTATTCATTGGTGGTCTTCCATCCAAATATTAAGCAGGACTGACCCTGCTTAGCTTCCAAGATCAGATGGGATCTGGTGCTTCTGGGATATTTAGGCCCTAGCCTAAGTATTACTGACGTGATTTTAGCAGAGTTTTGGAACCCTTGATGGGATTCTGGGAGTCGGAGTCCAAAGGTAATAGTAATAGCACTTCTATTTCTATACTGCTTATCAGTGCAAAAGCACCTCCTAAGCAGTTTACAACGTGTTAGCTAATTACCACCAACAAGTTGGGTACTCATTTTACCAACTTACGGAAAGATGGAAGGCTGACTGAACCTTAGAGCCCTGTAGGATCGAACTCACAATGTTGTGGTTGCAGTACTGGCATTTAACAATTGCACCACCAGGTCTCCTACTATAAGATAACATTTCCATATTCTAGATTTGAGCCACAATGACCCAAACAAATGCCAATGTCCCTGCTGAAATGAAGGAGTTAGTTACCTGTGTGTGTCAGAGTTTTCAGAAAGCTTAATGTTTAGCTACAAAATCAAAGCAGTATAATGGACAGATTATTAGATTTACACGAGGATTCAAACCTCCATTCAGCCTAAACTACCTGCCAGATGGTTGTGAAGATAAAATCATGGTGGGGAACAGATATGGAGGGAGGGAAGGACTCAGAGATAATTAATAAATACAAGAAAACAGTGCAGTCTTTGTATGGAATGCCAATTTTCTCATAGCTGTACCTCTGTTTTTCTTTCCGATATATACAGGATGCAGTCCACTGTAGAGAAAGAATGGAGACATCTTGCTAAAGACAGAGACTGCAAAGGGCTTGGATGTGCATACAGGCAACTGGCCAACAGCAAGAAAATGAGAAGGTGAGTTGGTCCTTCACATCCATTGATTGAAATAAACATCTTGGAACCTAATTACAAGGCATGTTGAAATGCAGCCCTTTGGTTCAGTAAGGGATGGCTGCCCCCTGTGGGTGGGGTGAGATAGCTACTTCAGTGCCAGATACAAGGGACAGGGATTGGTAGTGAGATGCTATTATACAACACTGTGTGCACCTTGCAGCCTCTCCTATACCCCTCCTAAGCCAGGAATGGAAATCATGCAGCCCTCCAGATGTTGTTAGACTGCAATGCTCAGCAGCCCTAGCCAAAATAGCCAATGGAGAAGAAGGCTAGGAGTTGCAGTCCAAAAACATCTGGAGAGCAATATGATATCTACCCCTGTCCTAAGCTATCCAACTGCCCTTAGCTGTGGTGGAGACCCAGCTCTGTCACCAGTCTTGAAATAAGGCTCAGTGGTCTCAGTTCAGTTGGCTTATGTACATGGAATGGAGGAGACTGCCATCTTGTCCTTAGCAGTAAAATGCCTTGGACCAGCCCTGATGACAATCAAAGCAGGATGGACTCTTCACATCACATCCGTAAAGCTTTTCCCAGCTGCTATCTAGAAAACACATGATGGATCCATGGCACAAACAGCCTGCTGTAACTTTGTTCCGTTTCTCAGAAATGCAGGCATGAGGCATTCGGAATTGGTGCAGATGACAATGGTAGTAACCCCAGAGGGTATTGTAACTTTCTCTGTAGGGTTTGGTAGTTTAGTTGTGGGCATCGTATGAGAGATATAGTTCACCTTACTGTAGTTTATACCATCTGTAGGAAGCTTGTGCCACTGCTTCTGCCTTTGATGGCTTCAGGAGAAAGAAATTTTCTCTTCTGGAGAAAACTCTCCAATGCAGTCTTTAGAATAAACAGTTGGATACATGTGAATTTAGTGAGCAAGTCTTTTACCATCTCTTATCTCCGTACCAGGACAAGATGGCAACTCTGTAAGATTCTATTCAACCAGTTTGTATGTAGGAATATAGGAACATCTGTTTTTCACATACACGCTCAAGAGTGGCATGGAAAAGTAACTGTTTTATAGGCTTCTATGCCTAACAATTTAGAATATTCTGATTTAACATTTTGCAGTACTGAAATCTTGATTAGATGAATATACAGTGAAGCAGAATAGAATGCAAGATGCCTATGTCTATAAATGCATACCTATACAGACACATGATCTCTTAATTTATTTGATTTCTTGTTTCTGCAGGTTAGATACCATCAGTAACAGTATCAAAGCATCTTTCAGTATTGCCAAACTGAAGAGCAGGCTTCACAAACCAAAGCAGCTGAAGCATAACCAAACATATAAAAAGCAAAATGTTTGGGAAAGCCTGAAGACAACATCTTAGTGGAAAGATCACCAACCCTAATCCTCGAGTCATCAAGAATTACTGACAAAGCATTGCTGAAGCTCTGTTTTGACTTCTTAACATTCCACTCCAGGAAGAGATCAAGGAGTGTTGTTCTAAATATTAACTCTCCAAAGGTAAAGGAGGGCCCAAATAAATCTTCCATTTGGACAGATGACAAAGCAGTTACATACTGCTATCCTCTTGGAATTCAGCTGAATGGGTTGAATCAAAGAGTAGTCCTTCAATGGCCTTTTTGGTGGGCTGTCAGAAGAAGAAGGAGTGGTAAATTTGGGGCCCAGTTGTGACAAGAGGGGAAAACTGAAGCAGTGTGAGTTTGAAGGCTGCAGACAGAGCAGTTCAAAATGCAATGCACAGCTGAACCCTGTATTGTGATCAAGAAGATCAGAAATGGAGAAGTCAAGCTTTGAAAGAAAAGACTTCTGTAGCTTTGACTCTTAATTAAGTGCAAATTGACTTTGTGACTTTGATCAGACCCCACCTCCTATGTAACAAGTCTACCTCGCACACTCTTGCACTCTTGCCAAAGTGTTGTTCTAACTTTTTGTGACCTTCAAACGTCACCTGAAGCCTCTTATTTATAAAAATGGCTCATGAACACCAGTAGCTCACCATTTAGTTCCTTTTGAATTTTCAGGGCTGTGGATCAAAACTATGTGTGCTCTAAAAATTGATGGGGAAAAACATTACAGTCCTCTATTCTAGACCTAACACAATTTTAGCAGAAGTAGGCCTCACTATGTTCCAGTGGGGCATACGTTCAAACAAGTGTGCTTAGGATGGAGGTGTAAAAGGTTTTCAATAAATGGGAGTTTGAGCATATTTTAAGAAATTGCACAGACACTTACCACCAGAGAAGATCTTACTGTGTTTAGTGTAATGTGGAGACTTAGATAATCAATATTCTGGTAAGAGGCTCTGCTGCCTGGACCTTCTCTCAACAAAATGAGGGATTTCTAGAATAATTCTAGAAAGCAAGAGATATTTTAGAAAATCTTTAGGAACAGGAGAAAGTGGAAAGTAACTATTGTTTTAAAAATAAGGTCAAAGTTTAATATTCAGTGAATGTTGGTAGCAGTGAATTTCTCTGTTTGGCTGAACTTGCTGAGTAAGGTCTAAACCGGATTTTGTATGATGTGTTTTTTTTAAATATATATATAATATATTTATATTCATGGAGCAGTCATTATATTTACCATGTTGAATATACATTGAAACAGGCCATATTGGTCTATGCATGTATTACATATTTCTGTATGAAATTTGGGAAATGCCTTATGTCTGTTAAGGTAAATATATTAGAAATAAATATTTTTAAGTACTGTGTTAATCTATTTCATTGGTGGAAATTTAGTTGCCTTGGGTAAAAAACCCAGAAGTTTAAGGGTGGGAGAGAACATCTTACACACCGGTTGAAGAAACTCCCCACTTTTAATGACTAAATCCTCTGAGTCCTGTCTGGGAGATCTTGCAACGGACAATTAAAAATGGTCTGAGCTTCTCTTATTGAGCAGCTGCTTGAGCTATAGAAGGCAGCTGGTGGCACTTTTTACAACATGTGATAACAAAAGCATCGGCAGCTTATTTTTCTGCAGATCAGGCTGCTAATTGTAATTGTAAAATTACAGGTGTAGTAAAGATAAAATGTGGCCATGCTATTAGGCTGCTGAGCACACAAGACGGCTTTGTGTCCTCTATTTTGAAGGCACAACTCCATATCAAAGGCTGCCCCATCCAGTCTAAAGATCCATTAGAAGGGAAAGCAGGGGACTTTAACTTACCACTGGAGGTCAAGCACCTGTAGACTAAGGAGGCACACAGGTTACCTGGGCAGAGTCTGTAAACATAATCACTAGTCAATGTGAGAGTTTCTCAGGGCTGAAGGGCTTCCCAGTCACTTGTGCATTAAGTGAGCTGTGGAATAGTTTCTGACTCCTACTGAGAATTCCAGTGTATTGAAGGTTAGGGTTAGGTGTTATGTACGCTTGTATGTATCCAATGAAAATTCCAATCCCCTTGCCCAGTGAATGGGGCCAACCTACTGTCAATCAGTGTACATTGCTTTGTTTTGCCACAGCATGGTTCACAACCAACCCCGTGTCCTTGTGTGTTGCATTGGCTAGGACCGAAAAAATGGGCTGGGTCCCTGGCTGATTTGTTTGTTCATTTGATTTTAAACTGTACATGGGCAGCAGCTGAAACTTTGCAGAAATGACTTACTGTGCAGGTGACTTTGCTGCTAAATACTACTTCATATGTCTATTTCTGTGTGGATTCCACCAACAATACATGATTCCATGGGACTGAAATGTCTTGTCCTGGTGCATGAGGGTTGACAGACTATAAACTGCAGGACAGAAGTCCAGATCACAAAAGAGAACAGGTACTATTAAATTGTACGCATATGACGCATTGGCCTGCAAGGCTACACTAAAATGCACCTGCCCACAAGGCTCGTTTCTAGGGTACTTCAATCGCTCACCATACTCCAGCCACCAGCATGGAATATAATTACTGAACAAGGATGGCTCTCTTCAACCAAACTGTAGATCAGGAATAGTGAGAACTGCCAGGTGTAGCTGGACAGCATCTCCAAGCAGCCCTAGCCAACACAGATAATGGGGAGGAATGCTGTTCATTCAAATCTCGAGGGGTGGACAATTCTCTTTTTGTTGCTGTTCTTTTTCTATGCCTTCAGGATAGATGGACTACTGGATTATTTCCCTATTTTGGTCTTCACAGTAGTCTTATGAAGCCCTTTAGGAGGAAAGTTGGACCTCTGAAACAGAATAAGAATGTAGATTTTCCTTGTTTTTTTTCTGGGCTGTGAGGCCGTGTTCTGGAAGAGTTTCTTTCTGACATTTCACCTGCATCTGTGGCTGGCATCTTCAGAAAATGGTTGGGTAGGGGTGTGTGTGTGTGTGGGTGTTTTATATACTGTGAGCCTCTGTTGGGGAGGCTATGTAAATTTGTGTATTTGAATGGCTAGTTTCTTTGTGGAGATATGCAAAAAAATAAGAATGCTTTAGTAGAGATGGGGAAGTTCAAGGATTGCAGGCACCCAACTCCCACATGTCTATAATGAACTCTGGGAAATGTCCACATGTGCACAACTGTATTCATTTAGGGCTTATTCATGAGATTGGTACCACTGCAACCACAAGACTGTCCTGCAACAACTTTACAGACTACACTATGAATATGTGTTAGGCAGACAATCTACTTTCCACATTCATTAATTCAAACATACAGATAAGGCCTGAATGGAGCCAAAGTGCATAATGAGGCTGGTTCAACCCCATAAACTTCATGGCAAAGTGGAGAGACTCAAGTCTTCCATCTTCCTTTTGTTGTTATTCTATGCAGTAAAGTTGACTCCAGCTTATGGTGACCCTATCCTAGGGTTTTCTTGGCAAGATTTATTTGTTGTCTAAGGCTGAGAGAGTGTGACTTTCTGAAGGTGGGAGTTTCCATGTCAGGGTGGGATTTGAGTCCTAGCCTAACAGTCAAACCACTGTACCATAGTGGCTCTCACAGTTCCCACTAGGTATCCTGAAAAGACAATGCTGGTGCAATCATCAAGGAGAAGCAAGATTTAAACCTCTCTAGTCTGCTCAGCCTAGGACAAAGCCTTGATGATGGCTCAGATAGACCTTTCTGGAATTTAAGGTAGTGAGGGATTCAAAAGCCTTGGTACAGCAAAACTGAAGCTGAGTGTGGCCATTTTCTTCTTGCTTTCTCTGTTGCTTAATTTTCACTTGTACCTATTTTGATCTTCTTGGGAAAGAGTCTTCTTTCCACTCATGTAGCTAAAACGAATGCTTAAAATAATTTGTAACTTGATGTGAACTTGACAAAAGTTGGGTGTGTGCTATATTTGGATACAGAGAGTCAGGAATGCATTCATAAAGGTCTGCATAAGATGGTGTGGAAGTGAAAGTATCCCCAAGGCTTACAGTAAAACAGTGGTGTCCAACCTTTGGCCCTCCAGGTTTTTTGGACTACAGTTCCCAGAATTCCTGACCATTGGACCAGTTGGGTCAGGCATCTGGGAGTTGGAGTCCAAAACACCTGGAGGTTTCTGCATTCCCTATGATTGTCCTCATCCCCAACAGATGTTTGCTCCCATTCAGCATACATCCTTTTTTCATTGTAGTTGTTGCCACTTTGTGCGGCCTTTTTCTCCTTCAAAAAGTATGTCAGCATCTGATTAAATTCATACATATAAATACTTCTTTTTATGAGTTGGATTTCTAAGTATTATTTTTTATCAAAGGCAAATGAAAGCCTGTTGATCTACCCAGATGAAAAGGACAAGCTGCAAAGGAGGAGCAGAGTTCTTAATTAGAGCATCAATGCCTTTGGTCTTTCCCACTATGATAAGATACAATTCTGTTTAAATTATAGTGATAATTTCTAAATATGCATTAATAACTATATGGAAATTTTGCACAAATCAGTACTTTCTTTTTAGGGGTAACCTGTTTCTTCTTTTTATGTGCAATGTCAGTGGTCACCCTATTATCACAGTGTGTTACACTTGCTGCAGCAGTTGGACTAGCCTGTAGCATCCATACTGCAGCCCTGGTGGCACAGTGGTTAAATGCCAGTACTGCAGCCACAATGTTGTGATTTCTATCCTGCAGGAGTCCAGGTTGACTCAGCCTTCCATCCTTCCAAGGTCAGTAAATGAGTACCCAGCTTGTTAGGGGCAATTAACTAACACATTGTAAACGGCTTAGAGTGCTTAGCACTATAAAGCAGTATAGAAACGTAAGTACTATTGCTGTTTCTTCAAATAAGACAAGAGGACTTGCATTTAAGCAATACATTGGGAATTTTACATGGTTACATGTATTAGCCCAGTAACTGGGTGAGTAACTGAGAAAGAGCCAAGGGCCAGTTTTCTACTCCCACAGGCTACACTTCCCACTAGATACCATCATACTTCATTCTCTCTGTTTCTCCTTCAAAATGGTGACAGGAAGTAGCACAACATCCCTTCCTGTCACCATGTTAGAGAGGGAACAGAGGGAAAGAAAGGATTTTTTTGGGGAGGGGGTTGAGAGTCTCATGTGATAAGGCTTGAAGTTTCTGGTTGGTTCACAATTCTTTAAATAATGAGATCACAGCCTGCTGTGAATAGTTTGCATGATGCTCTGCAGATAAAATTGCTTGGATTTGCTCTAGCTTGAATGATGCAGTTGATACAGGTCCAGAGAATGTAATCTTGGCTCCTGCTTGTCCCAGGTTAATGGATACATTTCAATTTGTGAAGCCTGAGGATGTGGGCAGGATCCTTGGAGAGGTAAGAAGATGTACAGTGGGTCCTTGGTATCCATTGGGGTTTGGTTCCAGGACCCTGTGCAGATACCAACAATCCATGGATGCTAAAGTACCATTATATACAATGGCATAGTAAAATGGTGTCCCCTATATAAAATGACAAACAGCAAGGTTTGCTTTTGGGGGAAAAATTTTAAAGAATATTTTTAAGCCATGGATGGTTGAATCCATGGATAATGAATCAATGGATATGGAGGGCTGAATGTATACTGGACCCTTGCCCTTCTTGGGTTATAAAAACAGCCAGAGGGGATTGGCTGAGTAGATAATGGGAGTAGTGAATACTTAATTGCAGCAAGACAGAGCTCCATCTTGTCTAAAAGAAGCTGTAGTCAGGATCCTACTTAAAAAAAAAACTTGAACCCAACTACATTGGATAACTACCAGCCAGTCTCCAATATTCCTTTTCTGGATAAGGTTCTGGAGTGTGTGATGGCCTCTCAGCTCCTGGGGTTCCTGGACGAAATGGATTTATTTTGATCCATTTCAATCTGGCTTCAAGCCTAGCTATGGGACAGAAACAGGTTTGGCTGCCTTGGTAGATGATTTACATAGGGACCAGGACAGATGGAGTGTGTCCCTGTTGATTCTTCTGGACCTTTCAGTGGCTTTCAGTACCATCAGCCATGGTTTCCTTCTGAGATTCCTCTCTAGGATGGGACTTGGAAGCACTGTTCTGCAGTGGTTCCAGTCATTCTTGGAGCAGCTTTTTGGAGGGACAAACTCAGAAGGCTTTCTCTCAGCCCCACCACCATCCCAGGCCTGTCTGGTGAGGACACAAGAGAGGCCCTTCCCAGGGGCTGCTCCCAAATTGTGGGATTTCCTTCCCCAGGAAGTCCTGTTGGCCCTCTCCCTGTTGTTTTTCTGCTGGTAGGTAAACACCTTTTTATTTTATTCAGTTTTTAGTATGTCGCAGCAGATAGAGCTTTGAATGGGAGGGGGGTGTAGTATTATTTCATTCTGTTTTAATGCTGTTTTAACTTTTCTTTTGAGCATCAAATTTAGTTTGTGTTTTAACTTTTGTATTAACAACTTTTAAAATTATACTGTGTTTATTTAGAGGCTGTATACCACTTTTAATCCCACAATGGGAGAAAGGTGGGATATAAATCAAATAAATAAATAAATGTAAGGGGGGTGATTACATGAACCATTGGCTGTGGGATGTAGGAATTGCTAGAAGTTGCACAATTACTGATGCTCCATTTTCAGGTGCCACAATAGCCGAAATCGTAGCACCTATGTTTATATATCCTCCACATGTCTGAGCCAATTTATACTGTCAGTGCTTCCATAGGGAGTTCCACCAAATTGCAAACTTCAAATGTTCAGACATCACAGGGACTACTGACCCCATGTTATATGCATGCATATGTGAACCAAGCCTTAAATCTAGTAATTCAAAGAAAAGTCTGGAATAAATTAGGAAATTCCTGGCAGTAGACCTGGGTTTGAATCCCTGCTTGGCCATGAAAATCCACCGGCTAACCTTGGGCAAGGCACATACTCTCAGCCTCAGAAAACCCTGTGACAGGTTTGCCTTAGGGTCATCATAAGACAGAAATGACTTGAACACAACAACAACAATTGTATAGCTGCCAGGGTGAGGTTGGGGGCAAAATAATAAATATTCATCATCATCATCATCAATTATTTATTGAAATCCATAGATCCATCAAAAGAAGAACTCAAGCATAAGACAGAAAACAGACAAAATATCAGAAAAATCAGAACAATAAGACAATTATAATAGACTTTTATCTAATATACAATGAGCTCTAATCCTGGCTGCCTTTGTAAGACAATTAGCAACAACCAGGGTCACTTTTGGGGACTTGTCTTCCAACAGGAACCTGATATAAAATTGATCTGAATTTCCAGGAAGTTTACTCAACAACGGAGTAATTATAGAGTAACAGACCTGATTATAAACACTACAAGACAAAAGAATATTCTTCATCGACTCAACTTCCATATTACTGCAAGGGCACTGTCTTTCTAGATATGGGACACCAGCAAATCTGCCTCGAAGTAATTCATTAGAATACATTGAACATCTGGCCTGAGAAAAAAATCTGCAGCACTTGACCACTGACAGATTTTTTAAATAGTCAGCTAATTGAAAAGGCCTGATATACTGGACATTCATTGCACTAGGAGAGCAGGGTACATATGAGTGGGAGCACAGATCACAAAAAAACCATGTCCCACAATCTTTCTTTAACAAATTTAAGGGAAATATTCAAACCCAGATTGGAAAGAAAGGAGGAAGAAAGACCGATTGAAGCTGCTTTTTTGGCAAGAAGCTTGGACCAGCTGCTTACATAGTCATCCTGGGACAAGTATAAAAGCAAACCTGAGCCCACCCCAAAAACACTGACTTTGATAAATATTCTGTCCCTCCATGAAATTTTCCTTCAGTCCCCAATTTCAAATGGTTGGGATGTTCATCATCTCTAACAACAAGAAACAAGGGAGGGTCTCACAACAAGTTAAAAAACACCAACTGGGAACCAGACAGGTAAGAAAAGACTCCAAACAGATTTTTTTTAAAAAAAGTTACTATGATAATAAATAATATTGTGAGTAACATAAAGGATACAGAACTACAAAAGCCTATAGGCATTACAACATAACTGATATCAAACTATGTAATACAATACAGAATAATACAGAACAATAGAAATGTATATGTATACGTGAGACAAGGGCAGCTGACACACACACCAACTGAAGCCTATAGGCAATACAATGTACCTGAATATCATACAGTATGCTACAGTATAATGTAGTACCATGCAATATAAATGGATATGCAAAGCAAGGGCAGCGGCATTGAGAAAAATGGTTCAGACCTCCAAATTTGGGTCTGAACCATGGAACTGCCCTTGTTACTGTGTGTTTGTGTCCTCATTTTGTCCTTCCCTATAGCTATGCCCCTGGGTGAAGGGCATCTGTATCATTATGCATTTGTAGAACAAGACAATGTCACCAGGGCTCCTTTCATACTTATAGTCATCCCTCCACATTTGCTGGTTATGCATTCATGGACTTGATTATTGCAGATTACTTTATTTGCTGCTGCCTCTGCTGTTGCCCTGCACACAACTGAAAAAATATGTTATCTCTAGGCATTTCTTGATCCTCTAGCACAATTCTATGGTTAACTTCCACCGGAGGTTGACCATAAAACCATGCTGGAGGTCCTAGAAGTGCCCTGAGAAGTGTTCTTTCAGGCAAATAAAAATAAAAATAGTGTCCAATATTCATGTTGTTTCCACTTTTGTGGGGATCCTGAACCTCTAACTCCTGTGAAAGTTGAGGGTCGACTGTATACAAAATATAGCACTATGATTCCCCTTTAAAGGCCATGGCTGCATCCCATAGAATCCTGGGTTTTATAGTTAGGGCAGAGGCATTAGAGGAGCACTCTAACTCAGTGGTTCTTAACCTGTGGTCCGTGGATTCCCAGGGGGCCACGAAGTACTCACAGGCTTGAAGGCTGCTCAGCCCACACGACAGGAGCCAAGACAAAGGCTGACTGGCTTGGCCTGTGCATTGCTGTTCAATCTGCTCTAGCCATAAATTTGCAGGAAGAAGCAGGAGAAAGATCTTTCCTCCAGTGCCTCTGAGGGAAGGGTTAATGGATGGTGTAATGCTGCTGCTGCTGTTGTTAGGTTTTAAATCGAGTTAAGTCTTGAGGGGTCCACCGTAACAAAAGATATTTAAAGGGGGTCCTTGGTAAAGAAAAGGTTAAGAGCCACTGCTCTAACTGAGAACTCTAAATGCCCCCCCCAAACCTGCAAACCCCAGGATTCCATAGGAAGGAACCATGACAAAGTGGAATCATAGTACAGTACTGCCAAGGGCTGCAAGTGTGGCTCTTCTCACCCCAGAGCTGCAATTACTGGAGAAGCTGCACCTACCTCACCTTTTTCTTCCATTTCCGGGCCCTGCCATACTCTCATGAATGTAAGTCTTGAGAGTCAGGGGAGGTTTTGAATGTATTTCTTTGACTGTGTTTAATCCACCATATTTATAGAATTATTTTCATCTTTTTGACAGCATTCTGGCTTAATTTTCCCAGACATGACTGGAATCCTAACTATGCTGCCTTATCGAGAGCTGCGTGATAACATGACACATAAGATATTTCCCAGTGGTGAGGACTTCAGAGCATCCAGCTTGCTTGGGTAGTTCCTCCCCATTTGCTCCTAGTAGGCAGGGAACAACTTTTTTAGGACTGCCTACCGGTGAGGTCATCTGGGAGGGACGACCCCCGGCTAGCCAGTCTGTTTCCTGCCTAGCTCCTGGTAGGACATGTGGTTTTGTTTCTCCTGACCTCCCTCCCTCCACATGGCCAGAGCCATCTTGGATCCCTTTTTTGTCTCTTTAAAAAAAAAAAAAAAAAAAGGGAAATCCAATAATAATAATAATAATAATAATAATAATAATAATAGCAACAACAACATTTGTGGCCATGGAAGGGAGGGAGGCAGTATGAGCAACAGCAGCAGCAATAGTACAGCAGCAAAGCCAGCAGCGGCAAGAACAGAGGCAGTAAGAAGAAGCCGAAAAAGGGTGAGAAGACACCCGCCTCGGCAGCCACCGTCAGCACCCCAGTCCTGCTCCACCTGATGGGCTAGGAGCCGACTGAGAGGAGGCCACCACGCGGCCCCTCCAGGAGGAGGCGGCGCGGAACGCCCCCAGGAGTGGGGAGCCATCCGCCGCGTTGGTGTTGCCGGGCTAACCCCCCCCCCCAAACACTGAAGGACCTGAGCCCCAACTGCCGCCAGGGAGGCGGCCACAGTGAGTGACAACGGGCCCTGGGGAATGGGGCAGTGGGGGGGAGCATCACCAGCCAATCTGCCAGAGCCGCTCTTGGAGCGAGCCAGTGCAGTCAGAGGCACCAAGAGAGTCCAGCGCCGCTCAGAGAGCGTGCCACGGGCATTCAGCATGGTGTTGGCGGCAACGCTGGGAAGCGTTCAGGAGAACCCTGCAGGAACTGGGGTCGAGCCCGCCACAATTGGCACCGCGGCCGAAACAACCATCCCCCCTGCTCATAGAGGCACTGCAGGGGAGATGGGGGACTCGAGGAAGGGTAGAGGACTCCCCATGGAGCTGGTACTGGGGCGATGGCGTGGGGGCAGGGGAGGTTGAATCCATACCCCACCAGCCACAGGCTGGGTGCCTTACTCCCCCTCCCTCTGTACTTGGAGCAAATGCTCCCACTGAGCTCTCTTTGCCACTGAGCCTCATTCCCCCCCTTCCTTTTTTCAGGGGTGAGGCGAACAGCATGCGATAACTCTTGTTGTGTTTTCATATTAAAAACAAGAAAGAAAGAAAGAAAGAAAGAAAGAAAGAAAGAAAGAAAGAAAGAAAGAAAGAAAGCAATAAGGAGAGGCTTTTTTCCTCCGCCTGCTGTTCTGCTCTGCATACCATACCAGTGGCAACAGAGCTTGGGTGGGAGTTCATTTTCCTTCCCGGGAATATATGGAGGGAAGGATTGCTCCCTCAATCTCCAGGTCGCTCCTAGATCGCTCTACCCTGCTGTGTTAGGAGCGAGCCAGGTGCAGCCATGATTCCTTCCCCCCAGGAGGAGGAGGCGCGGAGTACCCCCTTTTATGGGGGGGATCTCTCCAGTGCTATCGCGGCTGCCCTCCAAGGAGGAGGATCCATGGGGCGAATGAGGAGGACAAGCTCTCCATTTCGAATTCTGACCCCAGCTTACCTGGCTTCGCTCCCCCTTGCCAGGTTAGGAGCCAGCCAGCTATAGCTGCGAACCCTTCCCTCCAGGAGGAGGAGATACAGAGTGCTCCCTTAAACAGGGGACCTCTCTGCCGTTAATCGCAGCTGCTCCCGGTCATCCCAACGACTCCTGAGATGGAGGCTGCAGTGAGTGTGCCAGGGCCCCCAGGTTCAGCAACCAAGGGGAGGCAATGGGTGCATGACTCGGTGACCAGGGAAAGGGTGGGGCTTGCCGGTGGTCAGCCTAGTCCAGCCCACCCCCCGGGGAATCACAAGGGGATCACTAGCCTCCCGGGAGCCACCAATCTTCCTTTTCCCCTCCTACCACCTGCACCACCTGCTGTGCTGCCCTGCGTGGTATACAACACAAAGGAGTCCCCGATCTCATCCCCCCCGCCCTCCCCCCCCAAAGTCCGCACCGCACCAATCACCAGGGATACCCGCAGCAGCCTTGGCTATCCCCCCCCCCTGCGCTGAACCTACGTGAGCCTCTCTGCAGCGGAACTTAGTTCCACAGGCAGGGGAAGAGGACACTAGGGATGGCGACCAGTCCGCCAAGGCGGCTGGGCAGACCACGGAGAGGCGCAGCGCGACCAACACCCGACTGGGAAGCAGTCGCTGCTGCATCCCATTCAGGGAGCTCGGGGGCTCGATTCCAGCAGGAAGCGCTGACTTGTTCATGAGCAATCCTCCAATTTTGGAGGCGTCTCGTTGAGGAGGCCGAGATCACAGATAAGGGGGAATCTGTGGGCAGTCACATGACCGAGGCCCACATGGTCGGGGGGGACAGTGTTTGCGAACGCAGTTCCCTCTTACCCTCTCTGGATTCCCACGGGAGGGCTTTAGTCCTGCAGCGATAAGGCTGGTCTTTTCAGGCCTTGACGAACCTCTTTAGGACTGGGACCCCTTTGAATGGGCTAAACCCTATATCAATCCTATTTTTCCCAGCAGAGATGGGGGATACCCCCCCTCAGGCAGGACTCTCCACATGGGGGGTCCACTCGCCTTTCCGCATTCATGGGGGGGGGCGTCAGCACCTTTTATTCTTCGGGTACTGTACCCCCTGGAGACCAGGGCCTTTTTCAGGTGGAACCAGGGAGTGGTGCAGGTCCCAGCAGCAGTGGGACAAGCCACCAGATTAAGAGGAAGACTGTGTCCTGTCTGAGTCCTGGCATGATGAGTACTCAGCTTGTGAGTGCAATTAACTGACACACATTGAAAACTGCTTTATGCAGTGTTAAGTGTAAACTGCAATGGCTTAAAATGGTTTGGGGGCTGCTCTGTTGGCCTGGTGGCTGAGGAGCAAGGTGTGGTCCCCCCTGGGGGACTACTCTACCTTCCAGAATACATGTATTCTCGTCTGGATATTCCTGGGGCACCGACTTTGTCTGTGCTTGGTGTACAGCAACCGTCACTCCAATTACAAGTATTTCCATTGGTCTCTCTTCAGTTCCCAGGGTGTTTTTGCCAAGATTAGGGCGACCTTTGTAACACAATGTAGGGGTTCAGGTCTGCATAGTCATCATTACTTGGACAGCCTGCTAATCTGCTCTCCATCCAGGCTGAGGACAGAGAGGGATTTGCTTCGGGTTCTCAACTCACTTAAAGCCCACAGGATCCAAGCGTGTCTTGCAAAGAGCTCGCTGTTCTCAAGGTAATAGATGCAACAGCTCAGCGCTACCCTGGGCCCAGTGGGGATTCTGATCTCTCCCCTTTAGGAGAGAATCGATTCCTTACAGGCCAATTCAGGAAGTGAGACACATCCCGACCGGCTATTATGCAGCTGATGGGGTTGCAGAGTCGCAAAACGGCCGCAAGAGACTCTCTGCTGTGGGCGAGATCTCACCCCAGGACGTTGCAGTGGATTCTTGCCTCCAGTCCAAGAAGACTGACCTTTTCGACGGCACAGGCACCTCAGAGTGCCTAGGGAACTCTCACAGTGACTCCAGTGGGGGTCCTCATCAGTTCTTCACAGAAGTCCTCTTTCGGTAGACGGATGAGATACAGATCACCCCAGGTGCAGCCCTACAAGGCTGGGGAGCAGACTACGGCCCCAGCTGGCGCAGGGCAGATGGGCGCTGGTGGGATGCGAGCGCAATAGCAGCTGGCATGAACTTTTGGGGGGGCCAGTCTGGCCCTGGTAGAGTCTCAGAACCTGGTTTGTCACACAGCGGTCCTACACTGCCCGGGCCTTGTCTCGATGGAGGCTTAAATAGATTGACAGGAAGGTACGAGGTCCTGCACAATCATGGCAGAAGCAACTCATAGGCGGAGGGATACCTCACATCCCTGAAGTTGGAACATCTACAGGGATCCCTCAAACTCAAGGCCGATTCGCTCAGCTACACTGACATGGACCAGAGGGGCATTGGGCCACTCCCGGACTGATCCACACCTTCAATGACCACCAAGTTTCCCCAGTTCCTTTCCCCGTTCTTTCTGACGGAGGGAGCAGAGGCCATAAATGTGCTGTCGGGACCTTGGCCACGAAGTCTGGTATGCCCTTCCAACAAATCAGCAGATTTCTAAAGTCCCTGCTGGAACCAGGTCCGAAAGGGCAGATCTGATTCTACTGACCCCGGCGTGAGCCAGGCGGCAGTGGTTCTCAGACATCCCTTGACTTGGCGATGGACCTAATCCAAGTCCTGGACTTTTCGGAACTTCTTGTCCCAGGCCAAGTTCAGCGTCCGGTCCTGAATTGGATGCAGCTCCACACCTGGAGGTTAAGCGGAGGATGCTAAGTTCAAGGGGATATGCTCAGACAGTTGTGCTTACCATCCTGGTGTCCTGGTGAGAGTTAGCACAGAGCATCTACGAATCCACAGTCAAAATGCCTTGGAGATGGTGTAAATGCAGAGGCTGTGTTTTTTCTGGGGGTCACCCTTCTGTCTCCTTCGTTATTTCCCTGCAGGATAGTGTGAAGGTGGGTCTACGACCCAAAGCCATTAGGAGTGTCGCAGGCGGTCGCTCACCCACACGTACCAAGAGCTCTGTGGGGGTTGGGTGATTCTGCATCCCCACCAGGGCATAGAACCCTCCTTTGGGACCGTCATACAATCCTGAAGGCTTTGACAGGGGCACCATTTGAACCTCTCAGTGGTCCCTCTAAAATTTTTTATCTTGGAAAGCCGTTTTCTTGGTGGTGAGTGCACCTCCTAGTAGGAGGTCAGAAATAGCAGCAGTACCTGTTCGGAGGGATCTCTGTATTAGTAGACCTGATTCAGTAAGTCCTCATCTGTGTCCGGATTTTAGTCTGAAGGCCAATCCCCTGTGCTGCTGGAAGAGACATGATCCGGATATAACTTTTTGAAAAATGAACAAGTTCGAGCAGGTGCTCAGAGGCGTTGGCCATTGGAGGCCATGTCAAGCCCCTAGGCCGGAGGTTTTCGCCACCAACACTGGGGCGTTGGATCCGAGCATGTATTGTGGCGTACTACAAGCACGTGGGCATGCTAGTGCCAGATCTTATTGTGGCACACTCTACATGAACTGCGGCACTAACGGCGACCTGGAATAAGGACGCCTTCTTAGAGGAAATTTGCAGGGCCATCTCCTGAAATCTTCATCAATTTTTCATCAGACACTGTAAACTTGACAAGTTGCAGTCTGCTTGAGCAGCGTTTTGGTGGAAGACTCCTCTAGCATGCCGTCAGTCCCTGAGGGATTAAGCCACCGCCAGGCCCACCCACAGGGTCGTTGCTTTTGTATGTCCCAAGCAAGCTGGATGCTCTGAAGTCCTCACCACTGGGAAAAGGAACGTTGGTCTTACCTGTGATACGTTCTTTTCCAGTGGAGAGACGAAGAGCATCCAGACCCACCCGAGGCGTTGGCGATAGTGGAACAGGCTGTGGGTCATTTGAACAGAGACTCAGTTTCATTTCTTTGAGTGGAACTTTAACTTTTCAAAATGTTTGTTGTCTCCTCCTGTTTTTTCTCCCACGACAGAGGGCAGGTAGCGAGGCTGTGACATTGACTGGCTAGCCGGGGGTCGTCCCTCCCAGATGACCTCACCGGTAGGCAGTCCTAAAAAAGTTGTTCCCTGCCTACTAGGAGCAAATGGGGAGGAACTACCCAAGCAAGCTGGATGCTCTTCGTCTCTCCACTGGAAAAGAACGTATCACAGGTAAGACCAACGTTCCTTTCTCCTCACATCTGTAATTTACAATTGGTTCAACCATGCAAAATTTTTGTTTTTTAAAAAAATTCCTTACAATAGGTAAAGAAAATCTCTTAACACTAAGTTTATGTATTCAGTTTCACCAGTATTATTGAATGACTATCTTGTTTATCTCAGAGGTGACTGTAAGCACAGTACTTACCAAAAACGATAGTTTGATTGATATTGGCCAAATTGTTTGATATTGGCCAAATTCACTTTAAGCCACATTACACATACAATATATTCCTATTACTATGGTCTAAGGAACCTGAGCGAAGTGCCGCTTCCATCATGCTGTTGTGGGGCATGCTGGGCCTTGTAGTCCATGAGGGGGCTGGTTCTTAGAGGACCGAAAGTTGCTTTCCTGGGAGCCCTGGATGTGGCCAGAGAGGAGGAAAGCAACTGCCATGGCGTGACCAGCATGGACAAATCTCTGCAGTAGGCCGCCAAACTCCCCCAAATTACCATTTAATTATTGATGGCCAATTCACAAATAGTCTGATCTGCACTGTAGTGTTAATCAGGTGGCCATTGCTATCATGGCTATTGTACAACTAAATTAGTTCCTTACCAAATTGCAGAGCTGCCAGGGAAAGAAAACCTGTTGCCTATCTGATGTCTTCCCATCAACCACACACAACATGGCCTATGGTCAGAAATTGTTCCAGCTATAGCCAAAACATCTGGAGGGACTAGGTGGCCTGTGTCTTAACTATTGAGTTAGAGGTCCACTTATTAATAGTATTTTGCATAGGATATTTTGTTATAATAGCAGAACCTTCCAATATGGATTTTTCACCCTCAAAGTACAATCTACACAGCATGAAATGCTTGTTATTTACAGTGACTACTTTCTTGTTAAATTACTGCAATACAGAAATGAATACTGTACATGTGTGAAAGGGGACAATAGGAAAAAAAGAAACCAGGAAAAGGAACATATAAATAAGAGATCTGATAGTTCAACAGATCTTATTTATCTCATACTGGTGCATGAGAATACTGCAAACTGTGTTGATTACACAACTACATTTGTGGAGCCTTCCTCACACAGACCATTAGTCCCCGTGACAATCTGTACATGGACACCTGGAAGAAAGTAAAGCCTGTTGGATGAAAAGTAAGAAATGAGGCAGATCAGTGGAAATGTATTTACTTGACTCACATTCTACTTTTCTTCTCTGAATGCGACTCAATAATACAAATACATAAAATGAACACTCATATTAAAAAAAGAAGAAGACAGTGTAACACGAGACTTAAAAACTTGAGACTATTCCAGCAAAAGAGAAATAGAGCATTCATCCAAGCCAGTGTGGTATAACAGTTTGAGTTGGGAAGACCAGGGTTCAAATCCCAGTTCAGCCATGGAACCCTATTGAGTGACTTTGGCCAACTCACACTTTCTCAGACCAAGAAGAATGCAATGGCAAACCTCCTCTGCCTAAATCTTACTTAAAAAACCCCTCATGATAGGGTTGCCATAAGTCTGACTTGACTCGAAAGCCCTTTGCCTGCCCAAAGGTAAAGATACAGTACTCCACTTTCAAGTTTTCCATTCTTTATTGCCACATTAATGGTGTTGAACAGCCTATTTGGCAGGCCAAATTAGACAAATTGGTTTTGGTATTGAAAAATGGAGAGTAATCTCTTGGATTATTTGGAAGCATCTCTATGTATCCAATTTCTGCATGTAGTGTAGACAGAGGACATTTTCAGATGCCTCTTGCCGCGCAAGCAGCCTCCGGAGCAGTAACGAGGGAAGTTGTCCGTGAGTAAAAAATAGCGCGGCCGCCTTCAATGCTAGCCGCAACAGTCACGGACGATGCCGAGAGAGAAACGGCGTCATCCAAAATGGACCCCTTGCCACGCAGCAGCCTCGTTACTGCTCTGGAGGCTGCTTGCGTGGCAAGAGGTGTCTGAAAATGTCCCGAGACAGAAGACAGAAGTGAAATATTTTCCCTCCCATGACTTCTGTTGCCCAGATTACCTCACTTTAGCATGCCATGGCCTACAGGTTAGTATATGAATGCAAAGCTTGCAAAGGCTGAAATACAAAATATTTTGGAACCAATGGGAAAGAAGAAAATAGGAATGAGAATGAACAAGAACCCCGCAGAGGTTTTTGTGATATTTTCTAATTATCTGAAGAACTGGTTTGCTAGCTACATTTCTTGTAATCTGAAGCCCTGGAAAAACTGTGGCTCAGTCTAAAACAATAAACATGTGTTTTTTTTCCAGTTTAAAATCTACTGCTTTTTTTTAAAGTGATAATAAGGGCTAAACGCTTGCCATATTGTGGATTAAGATAAGCGTAGCTTTTCTCCCATTATGTCTTCAAGTCTTCAGTTCAGACAGCTACTCAGGGCTTGATCCATAGGCTGCTAAGCAGGAGGGGAAGGAGGGGGAGTGGTTAATATAATTTTGACAAATCATCACATTAAATATGTGATGTCAAGATTGACACATGCAATCTACTTTGTTAATGGGTCAGCCTCCTCCTCCTCCTCCTCCTCCTCCTCTTCCTCCTCCTCCTCCCCTCAGGGCCGGTTTAAGGCACCGTGGCATCAGCATTTGTGGTGGGCCCCGTCATGTGGGGCCCCCCGTTGTGTAGAGTCCCAACTTGTGCTGGCGGCAGCGACTCTGGGCTCTGTGAGTGCCAGCAAGTGGACCGATGTGCCTCCCCACCGCCACCATGATGAAGGGAGGGGAAAGGAGGAGGAGGATGGGGCACCGCCCATGAGGTGTCTCCTCTCTGGCACCCGCAAGCTCCAGCCCTCCTCCGTGGCCTCCTCCACAGCTCCTCTCTGCAGCCAGGCAGGAAGGGGGGTGCCTAGTGCTGCCACTGCCACTACCTCCACCACCTCCTCTTCCTCCTCTTCCTCACCTCTCCTGCCCACCCAGGCCACGGTGGCCAATTCAGGAGGTGCCCGTGGCCACCCTCCCCAACACTGCCAATGCTGCTGCAAAGCCAAGCCAAGCCAAAGGGGCGTCCGCGTGTCCTGGCACACCGGCTCCTCGCTGCCTCCATAGGGCTACTGGACCATCTTCTTCCCTTTATAATATCCTGGCCACACGCCCTCCCCTTCTTCTTCCCCCCATGCCCATGTTGTGAGATCATGCCTGGTGTGGCTTCCCAAAAACAACCGCCTCTGGAAAGAGAAGCAGAGGCCCAGTCCTCACTCTCAGGCACACTTGAAAACACCACAATCATGCTGAAGGCATTCACAACACCCAACAACAACAACAGAAAGTGCAATGCAGTGAATCCCTGATAGCAGTGTTAGGGGTGGGGGGGTGCTCGCCAAGGCCGGGCCCCAAACTTTGGGGAAAGTTTCTTCCTAACTTTTCCCACAGTCTGTGAGGCCTTCCTGCCGTCCCTCATTTACCCTCCTCGGCCACAGGGTTTAGTCCTCTCTGCGCCCAGAGCTTTTGAGAGGAGGAGGAGGAGAGAAGGAGTGGTGACAAAGTCCGTCCTTAATCCCGAATCCATCTGGGTGATTCCAAAGCACCCCCCAACCCCGAGCCCCCCCTTCCCTCACTCTGGATTGGGGGCAGGAGAGAGTTGGGCTGGGGGGGGAGAAAAAAGGAGACCTCGCTTGCCCGTACAAGAAACAGCACTTACTCCCCTCCCGTGGCAGGCATGGTGGCTGCTTGGCGGGGCCCCTTTCTCCTGGCGCCTGGGCTGCTGCTACCGCCCCCTATCAGGTGGTTCCCATCTTGGGCTGCTGCAGGGCCGCGTCCCCTCACCCCTCCCTGCGGCCACCTAGGACACACTGCCTGCCGACCCACTCTCTGGTCGGCCTCCCCTGCCTGTTCTCTCGCTTGCTGGCTGGCTTTCAGGGTCGGTTTAAGGGCCCTGCAGCCCTTGCAACTGCAGTCCCCCCCCAACACTGTGGGGTAACCCTCCTCCTGCAAAAAAATAAAAATAAAAAAAAATTAGTAATACTCTGAATACCCTGTACTGTGAATAGGTTAGGTTAGGTTAGGTTAGGTTGACCTGAGATCAACAGATGGGCCCCCCAAACTGTGTTGCAGGGGGGCCAGAATCTCTGAAACCGGTCCTGCTCCCCCCCACTATGCAATTGCTCTGTCACCTTCTCATACTGTCTGAAATAATCTCAAAAGAAAGATGGCCAGTCTAGGACACATATTGGTTTGTTAATTTCCTATATTTATATATCTGGCCTGGTTCAATCCAGATGGTTTTTTGTAAAGAAATTAACTAATTAACATTGAATTACATGAGTATTCAGGTTGGGATTCTCTCAGCACAGTATGGAACATACAGTCTCTTTTAGTACAGGAATTAAGAGGTCCTTTTTTATTTCCTTTTCCTTTTGGCAAGGAAATATTTGTATATCAGAGTATTTAGAATTCCATGGGCATAATAAAACAATATCCCATAGCTTACTGAATACACTGATTGGCATATTCCAGGAATAAAACTTTTAATTCCAAGAGAAGTACTTACTTGTATAACTAATATTCTGCTCAGGAGGAAATGGTGGATGTGTTTCAGAAAGGCAAATTCATTTTAATCAACCGTAGGAACAAAATTAATGTTAAATAAATCCTGCATGCATTTCATGCTGTTTTCAACAAAAGACAGAATGAGTGAGGAGTGGCCTCTGGGTCTTTGAAAATGGTTGGGTAGAGAAGGAACATCAGTATTTCTCCTACAGCACAAAAAAGGCCAGTGGAATAGCTAAGGGCAATTTGGAAGGCTAAAGCCCTCACACCTTGGCAAATTGAGTCCTCTTAAGGATCAAAGGTTGTCTCCTCCCCCCCCCACCCTGCCCAGCCTACCATGAATTTGCTCACCTAAATCTGCTGCTGCCCTAGGGGAAGAGCAATAATGCATGATACGGTATACAAAGAGCAGTGGCACTATCCACAAAAATATACCTTAGTGACTGAGAGAACCTTTCCTGATGCCCATGTGCCTCATTAATAAGAGGCACTTTCACCACAGATCAGTCTATTTTGAGAAACAATTGGCAAGAAGGAGTTGTACGAGTATTATTATTATTATTATTATTATTATTATTATTGCTTTGATTTTCATCATCACCACCACCGCCACAAGCACTGCCAGCACTACCCACTTCATACATACAAGTGGTTCATATTCATTGGCTGCAATACAACATGCCCTCAACATTAAAATCTGCATTCAGAGACATGCCACACCAGCACTATGCAATCTCCAGGCAGAGTAGCAACATTGCACAATGCATGTCAATGATTGGGTGTCATTATGCAATGTGCAGCAGTGATGCTCAGCCACAACATGCAACTGCAGTGCACATTTGCAACACACAATATTGCCCTATGTGCAAGTCTGTTTCTGCCACTGTCAACATAATACATCTGTTTCTCTATGATGAATAGTTCACATGTAGCATGACTTAGGCATGCATATGCCACTAACAGGTTGCTGCTGGTCATTATTTCAGTAATCCTCACAACAACCCTGAAAGCTAGGAGGAATATTATTAACCTGATATTTTAGGTGGGAAAAAAATGAGCTTGTCTAACTCACGGACTGATGCATTCATACAATCTTATCTCTACTTAGTAAAGCCAAGAGAGATTCTTCTTGCTTATGCTTTTAGCCCTTTCTCTCCTCCCTTCCTAAGCGAAAGAAAGAAGTCTCTGATACTCCATGGTGGTCTTTTTTTTTTTTTATGGTCCACCTTTGGAAGATGTCAAGAGCATAAACATGGTTTGAAATGAATTAAAGATCTTGCCTTGCTTTGAAACTGCTAGCCATTGTTTCCCTTGGATAAAACAGGCCTCAGTCCACTGAGCCCTGGTGGTGCAGTGGTTAAATGCCAGTACTGCAAGCCACCACGTTGCAAGTTCAATTCCAGCAGGCTCCAAGGTTCACTCAGCCTTCCATCCTTTCGTAGGTTGGTAAATTGAGTACCCAGCTTGTGGGGGCAATTAGCTAACACACATTGGAAACTGTTTAATGCAGTGTAGATGTGTAAATAGCTATTGCTTAAAACAATTTGTAAGCCGCTCTGATAGCCTTGTGGCTGAAGAGCAGGGTATAACTAACTAACTAACTAACTAACTAAAAATATTAGTACTTCCAACTAACATCAGCTCATTGAATCAATGGGATTTACTTTATGTTGACTCACCATCACATAGTGATTCAATGGAGTCTACTCTAATTGAGAATAACCTGCAGGATCTGGCCAATGATGGCTAATTTATTACAAACTTCCACCTGCCATTGAGGTATGTTGAGGAGAGAAAGGGTTGAATGCATAGGGGGGAAATGTGTGTATTATTGTTTTTATTAAGCCAGGATTCAATAGTCAAAATGCAGCAGCTTGCAGCTGAGGCACAGGGTCTGTGGGATGCAGAACATCCACGTTTTAGAGGAAAGAACCCCCAGGCCTATAACAGCTTGGGGAGGAGGTAACAAAATTGCTCCCCATACTGGAATGGACAGCAATTTTGTTATAATTATGAGATGTTTTTCCAGTTAAAAAAGGAGAGCAATGGAGAGTTTCTGGGAGCCACATGCAGTCTGCACAGCGCCCACTCCTGGTGTATACACCCTACACCAGATACGTGGAAGTACCGGTAACTAAGTCATGAAAGAGAAAGCAAAATGACTCTTCATTTAAAGTGAGTGCACAAATAAGTAATGCAATAAAGACAGGGGCTGGAATCCTGTCAGTTAGTCCCAATTAGTGTAGACAGGGGTTATCGCATGAATGAAGGGAAGCAGAAGTGAAACCCGAGAGTAGTGCATCCTTATTGCACAGCATTGGTGTGTTTCAGCTGTTCTCCTGTTCTGGTCCCATGGGAGAAGGTGGTAAAGGTGGGTCTTTTTGCTAAAGAATTTTTCAAGTTAGCAATAAGACCTGCCTCAATCACTGTCTCCCACGGGACTGGAATGGGAGAACTGCTGAAACATGCTGATGTCATGTGATAAGGCAAGGCAGAAGGCACTATTATCTGGGTGCACTGTCACTTCCTTTCCTTGTACAGTAAGCCCCCCCACTCAATGAATTGTTAAATAGTAAGTAAAAAAGGGCCCAAATACCCTAAGGCACCAGATCTCACCTGCTCTTGGAAGCTAAGCAGGGTCAGTGCTGGTAAGTACTTGGATGGGAGACAACCAACGAATGTCAGGTGCTATAGGCTATTTTCAGAGGAAAGAATGGACAAAACTACCTTTGACTATTTCTTGCCTAAGAAAACCCTGTGAAATTCATGGGCTCTCCATAAGTTGACAGGCGACTTGAAGGCTCGCTCTCTCTCACACACAAGTCAACACATAGGTAAATGCATTGATTCCATAGGTCTCCCTTAGGAAGGACTAGGAACAGGTCATGCTTTATTCATCTGGATATATAGTATATGTATTAGCATATGTAATAGAGCCAGCATAGTGTACTGGTTAGAGTGCTTGGCTAGGACACTGAGAAAACAGAGTTTGAATCCCTGCTCAGCCATGGAAACCCATTGGGTGACCTTGGGCAAGTCACACTCTCTCAGTTTCAGAGGAAGGCAAGGGTAATTCCCCCCCCCAACAAATTCTGCCAAGAAAAACCCATAATAGGATCACCTTAGGGTTGCCATAAGTCAGAAATTACTTGAAGGCACACAACAACAACAACATACTGATTATGTTCAGATACAAAGGGAATTGCATCTCCTGTAGATTTAATAGCTGCACAGAACAGTAAATCACAGCAGGGATAGCATCTTTCATACTTGCATAAGTAACTTTACCTGTCAAAGTCCCATCTTATTCCTACTTCTTCTCAACAATATACGGACACTTCTCACCGAAAATTAGGAAAATCCCAGATCTTGGTTCCTGCAACTGGTTGGACAAGTTAGTTGGCCAGAAGTTACTTAACCACATTCCCCAACATGCCAGGAATAGTTTCTTGAAAGTGAAATGACGTGAGTTAAATATGGGGGAAACTGAAGGAAAAAAAATGTTTGTTTAGCCACAGCAAGAATTTCCTCTTTTGTAATTCTGGATGTTGAATTGGTTAAGATACAAAACACTTTGTGAAAGGTGATCATAAAAGCCCGCTCTTTCTGGTAGCTTCACATGTTGTTAACAGATATTTCACTGCTGGGCTTTACAGATTATAAATTAAGAGGTCACTAACTGTTGACCTCACCACCACTGATGTTAAGGGTATCTTTCCAGTTCTAACTTGCAGGCAGCATGGACAGTGGTTGGTGTGAGAAAGGTTGTGAATATGGGAAACAGCACTACACAAAGGTATATTCAGGTCACAGTCACACTAGCTTCTGCTTTGCAGTCTCTGTTATAAGACAAGCCTATTGCACTTATATTTGCAGTAGAACAGGATCAGTATTCCCTGGCTTTACATGTTGAAATCGGCCAGTTCCAAGGAAGCCATTTTGGTAATAAACTGGTATCTGTAGTTAGCAATGGACTGGGTGATGATGAACAAATTAAAGGTCAGTCCAGACAAATAAGCTTCTGGTTAGTCAAAAGGAAGATTCAGCCTATTCTGGATGGAATTACATTTCCCCTGAAGGCTCAATTTCTCAGCTTGGGTATACTCTTGGGAGATTTTCACACAGGCTATATATCCCATGGCAGGAACAGAACAGGGCCGGGAAAGGTTTTCCCCTTCAGATGACGTTGACCCCATTCTGTCCTGCATCCATCCTGCTCCCGTGACTGTTCTGCAACAATGTAATCATGATTTCTCATCGTGAATAGACCTCCCGTTCCGTCGCTATCACTCAATCATGGGTGTGCGAACAGGAGCCCTGTTCCTGTTCTGAAATGACAGCCGCAGAGGGGAGGTCTGTTCCGAGCACTTCCTGGTACGATCTGGACATCCAGGTAAGTGGCACCCTTTATTTTACCCTCCCTGTTTTGATTGTGTGATTTAAAGTGTGTTTATGTGCTTCGTGAACTGATTTTATGTTTGGGGGAGTTTTATTTTTTAAATTTACCACCCGCCGTTATCATGTGATAATGTGATAATGTTTCAGATGGCTGGTCGTAAAAGCAGCCTTACGACGGCTACATTTATGGCCGGCCAGCGAGGGGAGGGGGAGCCCGTTCCTGCTGCGGAATTAAGGTAAGTGTGTGAAATATTTACGTTATTCCATGGCAGGAACGGGAGAGGAGGTAGCGGGGCAGTAATGGGGCATTTTGACCCCGTGTGAAAATCTCCTTGGACTCAGCCCTGAATCTGGATGTGCAGGTTTCAGCTGTGACCAGGAGTACATTTGCACAGTTAAAGCTTGTGTGCCAGTGGTTAAAGCTTGTGTGCCAGTGACACATATTGTTGTAAAACACTCTATGCATATCTGTCTTTGGAAACTGTTTGGAAACTTCAGCAGGTCCAAAATTCTACAGAGAAACTGCTTATTGGGACTAGCTACATGCAACATATAATTCCCTTGTTGGAGCAGCATCGCTCACTAGCAGTTTATTTCCAGGCAGAATTCAAAGTGCAGGTTATGACCTATAGAGCTCTATGTGGCTTGAGTCCAGCTTATTTGTAAGATAAGAGCCTGCCCAAGTTTTCAGATCCTCAGGCAAGGGCTTTCTTTTGCTCCCACTGCTGTCACAGGCATATTGGTGAGATTATGTGAGAAGGCCTTCTTGGTAGCTGCTCCCAAGCTGTGGAACTCCTTCCCATAGCAGGCCAGGCTGGCTCCCTCTCAGCTCTCTTTCCACCATCAGGAAAAGACTGTTGGCTGTCAACTGGCTGTTGCAGAAGAGTCTTTCAATGGAAAGTTGCTGTATTTCATCCTAATTTTTATGTTTTAAAACTTTTAAGTTATGGTTTTAACAGGATTGCTTATTTACATGTTTTTAACTTTTTAAAAATTATAAATTGTTTTAGCTGCATTTTGTTTTAACCTGTGCTGTAAGCTGTAGTGAGATGAAAGTGGAATATAAATAAGATAAAATAAAAACAAAATAAATATTGCCCTTAATAGATTTACTCTAGTTGTGGTAGTGGGAAGAAGTGAGTGGGATGTGGGCTGAAACCTTGATTATACATGACAAGCACACTTGTCAAAGAGTGTTCTTCCTATATATGTCTATTCAGAAGTAAGTCCCACAGAGTCCAGTAGGACTTAATCTTAGGTGAGTATGTGTAGCAAGGATGGAAAATATCTGACCAGTGAGCCAAATCTGACCTATCAGGCCAGCCCGTTTTGCCCGTGGGGCCTCAGGTTAAGCTTTTTCCCATCCTCCAAACTCTTCCTAAAGTACTCATTCCTTAGAAGAACCCACATGAACCACAAGTTGTCTTCATCCTCCCCTTCCTTATCCAGGGAATGAGAAGGGGGAGAAGAGCCTGCTCTGGATTCAGCCATAGCCTTAAGGAGGCTATCCTTACAATTATGGCTGAACCTGCTCCATTCCTCCCTTGCCTTCCCCAGTCAGAGAAGCTGCATATGTGATGGAAGCCAGTGCCTGGAAGAGTCTCCTTGTCTGCTGCTTCTTATCCCAAAGCTAGTGTGTGACTCAGATGTCACCTGGAAGAACAGCAGCAACTCCAAGCACTAGCTGCGCTTTCTTTTAACAGCTTGCTCTCCTGCTTAAAACAAGGAGTGGTAGGCAATGGCAGCTCAGTTAATGCCTTGAAAAGCCATTCCTGCAAGTGGAAGCCAAATTCCTTTCTAGATGCCTCTTTCTGCACAGAAAAAAGGGAAATGGGACAGATGATGCCAGGGGATGAAGCTCTGGGAGAGGGGTGGGGTCCTGCAACCGGACATCCAGGTTGTAGGATTAGTCCAGGGAAGGGGACAGCCCAGCTCCTGAGATCAGTTCTGTCCCCCACCTCTGGCAAGGCGGTATGGAGCAATTCTATATAAGTGTGCTCAGAAGATGTGACTCCCTCCAAGCTGCACTCCTCATTAGCATGTATAGCAGAGAAGGTGGGGGAAGGAATCATTTTGCCCTTCGTATGTTCCTGGGTTGCAGCTCCCAGCATTCTTCAACATTAGACATAGAAGAATCTAGTGAGATTGGAAATGTTCTTAATAAATCAACACAAATTTCCTAGCAAGGATATTGCAATTTGCAATACACATCATTCAGGCTGTAGAACTGAACATTCCCATAATTTTTAAAAAAAAAAATAGCAAAAAATTTTTTTCTAATGCTTGTTGCCCCTTCCCTGGTATGTATTTGTGCAAGTCCTGCTTCCCAGGGCTGAAACATCAGCTATTTAAATTTTGTTCTGATCTCGTGAACTTCAATACAGTTATTTTAATAATATCTGAAAAATGAAGCTAGTTGGACAAAATATACAAATACTGTATATTCAAATCTCATGAGTTAATGTCATTTTTAAATATTTTAACTAACAAGACTCTCTTTCCTTTTTAGCCATACTGAAGATGTTTAGATTTTCATTTTTGTTATCACATAGTAAACTGTGTTGAAAATCTTCAGCTACACTTGTGCAATCTGTTCCTGTTGTACACAGTTTAATATGTTTGAAAATAAAGTTGTTTTACTTATGGTACTACAGCATTATGTAATAATCCATAATGAGTACCCGGCTTGTGGGGACAATTAGCTAACACACATTGGAAACCACTTAATGTGGTGTAGATGTTAAAGTGCTATTGCTTAACAATTTGTAAGCTGCTCTGAGAGCCCTTGTGGATGAAGAGCAGGTTATAAATACCTAAATAAATAATTTACATTCAGATTTTGAGATGCACAATTAAATTTGTTAATGAACACCGATTCGACAGACCTCTGACATAATTATGCTCTGAAATAGTTCTGTTTGTGTGTGCTGTCTCATCACCAAAGATGAGATGGTGCCCCAAGGGAACTTTTTATTTTTCCCCCCTTACTGGTTTATGTATGTTGCATGTCATTAATCTAATTTACATCTTTTGGTTTGCAGAGCTTATCCCTCTGCCTTGCTGAAATAAAAGTTCATGGGACATTGCCAGCAGGTATGTATATTTCTGCATTTGTCTGTGTATCTGGGTGAATGTGAAGAATGAGTGTGGATGATTTCTGAAGGAAAACAGGAGTGTTGGATTGCAGAACTGAAATTCATAAAGAGCTTGTCTTGCAACAACAATAACAGCCAAAGCAAGAAAGGTGTTGTCCTAAACAAAAAACAAAAAAACAAAAAACCATACAGCAAACAAAAAGGTCTAGGAAGAGAAGTAGGAAAATTTACATAAGAAAATTTAATTAACTATAAAATTCTCCAATAACATACACAATGTAGGTATGTTAAATATTTGAACATACAAATATATACAAACATGCAAAATAGAAATAAAACCAAACACATTTTGACTAAAAACTCTTCCTCAGTTGAGTATAAAGCTGTTATAACAGCTCAATAAATTGTCTTTTTACATGGAGTCATCCAGTATAAGTAAGGATTATATCAGGCAATAAATTCTATACCCTGGATACTCCAATAGATTGGAGCATCCAGGGTATAGAATTTATTGCCTGATATAATCCTTACTTATGAATTTTATGGTTAATTAAATTTTCTTATGTAATTTTTCCTGCTTCTCTTCCTAGACCTTTTTGTTTGCTATACAACAATAACAGCAACAAAAATGGTCTTCTATTTGAATGTACATAGTATTTGTGATTTATTTATTTAAGAATTTCAATAAGCAAAGGATGTATTGTTTTTGTTTCTTTTTTCCCCAAAATTTGTTCTCCTGTCTACTTTCCTCCTCCTCCTCCTCTCTCTCTCTTCTCTATCATTGTCATTATGATCATCATCATCCCAACATTTTCATTCATCCTCCCCATATACCTGAAGCCAAGCATGTGGACATGCTTATTCTTCTCCTTAGCTCACTTCAAAAACCTGATAAAGTATGCTATTGCCTACAAAAGCCCATGCCACAATGAAGCATCAATTCTAATCACATTTACCTGTGGATAAATATCACTGAAGACAAGATTTCTCAGTAAACATGCAAAGGATTGCACTGTGAACCAATTAACCCTATAAAGGATGCACTACTTTCTGCTTCAAATTGCAAAATGAGGTCCATTTAAAAAATTTGTGGGTTTTTTTTGTTTTGTTTTGGTCTAAACCAGTTTCCAAGTTGGACCAATCCGAGGAGGATATAGCATTTTGTGTATAGTGATAGATTCAGGTAACATCTAGGCCATACCTTCAACAGTGACTTATGCCCTCAGCTGCCCTACCATCCAATGGTGGGGCATCAAGTAATCTACCTGCATGCATTAACTGGGATTAAGACAAGTCCTCAGAGAGCATATTGCTGTCTGTAATGCAGGATGAACAACAGTAACATTTCCTATAACCTTTGAATCTGACCTGAAACAACCTTTTAGTACCTTTTGCCAAGTCAGGAAGCTTGAGATGGAGGGCAAGTTTTCAAAAACTTAAGCACAGTTTTATCTGATTTGGATCTTCATAGCTAACTACTTAACACCGCTGTCAAATATAATCAAAAATTATAAACATAATAAGACAAAGACAGGAACAAAACCCAAACACAAATTGGGAAAGGCAGGGATCCCATATGCCTGCAAATTCCACAAGATTCTTCTTGTAGCAGAACATGTTTCTGGTAATCTCACTATATTCTCACCAGAGGCTCTTACATTCAGTGTTAAACTAATTTCTTCTTCCATGTCTGCATTTTTTCAGTCTGAATCACATTAATTTCACTGTACGAATTAGGCAAACACCCTCTGAATAAATCTTGCCAAGAAAACCCTATGATAGGATTGCCATAAGTCACAGTTGACTTGAAGGTACATGACAACAAAGGAGTAGATGTGTGTCTGGCCTTCCATCTCATAGACACTCATGCTTGAGTTAGAAAATAGGGTTTCTAACTTATTAAACAGAAAAGTAACATTCATTTAATATATATACTGTACTACAAATGGGACTTAGCCTCATACAAGGGGTGTATCCTAGCACAAATCCTCCCCCACACACTTTGAATACCTGACCTTCTAGATGTTTTGATCATCCCATTATGAACCATCAGATGTTTGCCTCTGGTGGCAGAGTATAAAATGTGGCAAATTCACCCACCGCAAGACAAGGAGAGGGCCCCTACCACCACTCTGAACAGTTGAGCAGGCTACTAGCAGGCTTCTCAGAGAGGTCCTCAGAGCACAGCATTATGTGCAAAGTGCCCTCAGAGACTGCATTTTTGTTGTTGCTGCTGCTGCTGCTGTGTACCTTTAGGTTGTTTACGACTTATGTCAACCATAAGATGGACCTGTCACAGGGTTTTCTGAGGACTGAGAGTGTGTGACTTGCTTAAGGTCACCTGGACTGCATACCATCCAATATTTCACAGATGAAAACTGAGACACATGTGGCCAAGCAACATCAGAGTGTGGTCAAGATGTCCAAAGTAGTAGTAATAGTAGTGGTGGTGGTAGTAGTAGTAGTAGTAGTAGAAATAATATTTCTTATCTGCCTCTCCCTATGGATTGAGGTGAGGAACAACAAATTAACACATAAATATAACATTGGTTAAAAACACATATCAGTTAAAAACACATATCAGTTTAAAAGAACAAGTAAAACCAAGATTTTTAAAACAGTCAACACACAATTTAAAATTCAGGAGATTTTCAGATGGGGCCAAAAAGCCCCATTGCTGCCCCACCACCTCCTCTCCTGTTCCTGCAGCGGAATGGAGGTAAATGTTCAGACACTTACCTCCATTTCACTCCAGGAGCGTGCTCCCTCCCTGCTTGATGGCCGACTGTAAATGCAGCCACCGTAAGGCTGCTTTTATGACAGGCTGGGGGAAATCCCACTCGTTTTCGTGAGAGCATGAGCGGGAGGGAAATTCAAAAAGAAAAAAAAACCCAGCTGTCAAAGGAGGAAAACAAATATAAAAACACATTTAAAGTAAAAAAAAGGAACCCGAGGAGGGGGTGGGGGAGAAGGGTGGCACTTACCTGCCTGTCCCGATCATGGCAGGAAGTGCCTGTCATGGAGCTCCTCCCCCGTGCCTATCATCACAGAACATCTGTTTCCCATGTCCCTGATTCCATGGCAGGCATGGAAGGGATGTTCTATTCACAATTTTTCCTCATGAATAGAATATCCCGGGAGCAGCACGGGGCGAGATGGGAGCAGGACGGAAGGGGTCAATGCTGTCCAAATGACTGCCCCTTTCTCGACCCTGTTCCATGCCTGCTCTACAATATTAGCCCCATCTGAAAATCTCCTCACACTTTAAAATAATTTGAATAGGCCTGCTAGAAGAGGCTAGTCTTTAATGCTGATTTGAATTCTCACAGCGTATTCTGCTGTCTTATCTCTTCCAGCAGGCTGTTCCAGAGTCTAGGGACAGCTGAAGAAAAAGTCCTCTGGGTGAAAATTGCCAACCTAGTCCTGGCTGACTGGAGCAAGTGTCCCCCTGAGGACCTAAGTGTACGGGGCAGATTATATGAGACAAGGCAATCCCGTAGGTAACCTGGACCATGTAGGGCTTTAAAGGTAATAACCAACGTTTTGTACCTTGCCCAGAAACTAATTGGCAGCCAGTGGAGTGATTTTAATATTGCTATGATATGATCACTCCTGGATGTGCTAGTGACTAATCTGGCCACTGTGTTTTGAACCAATTGAAGTTTCTGAAGTTGGTACAGAGGTAACCCTATATACAGCACATTACAAAAGTCCACCCTTGAGGTTAACAGCATGTGCACTACCACCTTTAGGTCCTCCAGCTCTAGGAAGGGGCACAGCTGGTGCATCAGCTGAAGCTGTTAGTAAATCCTCCTGTCTGTATCGATCTGAGATGTCATTTGGAGTGAGAGATCCAGAAGCAACTCCAAGCTGTGAACACAATCTTTCAGGGAGAATGTAACCACACCCAGAACTGGTTGACACACCTCCAAACCCAGGTTATGACCCTTAACACTTCCATCTTGTTTGGATTCAACTTCAGTTTATTTTTCCTCATCCAGCCCATTACCTCTTTCAGGCATTCATTCAGAAGAGACAAACTATCCTGAGCTGAGGCTGTTTTTGAAGACATGGAGAAATATATTTGGGTGACATCAGCATACTGATGGCACCCTGCCCCATGCCTTTGGATGATCTCTCCCAGCAGTTTAATGTAGATATTGAATTGCATTGGGGAACAGAATGGCACCTTGTGGTATGCCATATAGTAGCTCCTTTTTCGAAGAACAGCTATCCTCAAGCACTACCATCTGGAACCTGCCTGGAGATAGGTCTGGAACCATAGTGCCTCCACTTCCCAAATCCCACATAAGCTAATGAAAGGATGCAGCAGTTTGCTTTTTCTTGCATCTATAAGGCAGGGCAAGCTCCTGCCCCTCCTCTCCCTTTCCCCTGCTGAATTAATTGAGTACAAACAACTTTTGCATTTTTAACTCTGTTTGCAACAACTGAAGTGAGCTATGGACAAAAGGGAAAGGTGGGAGTAGGCGAAAGAATCTGGTACAATTGTAAAGCATCTGAAAAACCGGGATGACAGGGGATTAATTGGGATTGTCCCTGCCAAATCAGGACAGTTGGAGGGTATAAGGTTGCCTGTGCTGTGCCACTCTAGCCCTGATGTCTGGCTTTGAAGAAGGACCTCATAGAGTCAAACATTTGGGCTTCTCAGGCTCCTTAGAGAGCAGCATTGGCTATTTCATGTTTTCCACTGAGCCCATCTGCATGTTGCCATTTTGAGAGTGAGACAGAGGGCAGTCAGTACTGGTGGTGAAGTGGTGGTGAATGCTTCTCCTCCTGCCTCCCCTAGCTGAGAGCCTGGGCTTCTACAAACTGCTATTAAAATTCTCTTCATTTTCATCATTGGTTAGTGTTGCAGTGGTAGGATTCACATTTGAGCAAAACTAGTCTGAAGCCCTCTTGTACACATAGAAATCATTTTATCTTTCTTTGGATTTTGGCCACCTTAATAATATTTTTTTTCTTTTTAAGAAATAGTTAATGTATTAGGTAATGAACATTATACAACCAATATGTTTTACTGGGAAGCAAGGCCCATTGAACTCAGCGGGATTTACTTCCAAATAGACATGCACATTGAATTTCACTGTAAAAGTATTTGGTTACAACTGGATTGTATAAACTTGCCTAAGTAACAAGAGACTGAAATAGATAATCTGTTTAATGCCCCATGAAAATGTCTTTCAACTTAATGATTTTTCTGTATGTAGGTGTATGTGTATGTAAGAGAGAGAGAGTGCAGTGAAGTAAAATTCATAAGAATTCTTTGTCAGTGGTGCTTTCTCATATAAGGATTCCATATGAGGGGGAAATACATGTAAGAAAAATGTTTTGTCATTACCTGTAATTGCTTTAGGGCAAGATTAGAGCAACCTGACAAAACCTGCCATTGTCGTATTGTTTTGTTAGAAGGATGAATGACAGGATGCTTATGGAAGAATATTTTTTCAGTACAAAAGTCTTCTTTAAAGAAGATGAAAAAATCATTGCTATTACAATTTGGATATAAATCTTTAAAAAAAGAAAGAAAGATGGGAAGCCTTTCTGCAAATAAATGTCTGTGGCTGTGCAGGTAGGCTGTTTAAATCCCACTGAAGTCAATGGGATTTAAGTGACCTATGTGAGCCATTAAGATGAATGCTGATTATCTATCTATCTATCTATTATACCTCTGTGACAACAGATCAGTGATTATTGGGGTGAGGGGGATGAGGTGTGGTTGTTTTAAAAATATTATCATCATCTAAAAGGGAGGTTTAAAAGAAAAAAATATGAAGGCATAATTGAAGGACAAGTTGACTACCATTACTCTGTGAACCTGCTGATGTTTACAATAGGGTGGGAATCATGCAGTACCCCAGATGTTGTTGAACTGCAAATCCCAGTAGCCCTATCCAGCATAACCAGTGGTGGAGTTGCTGGGAACTGCAGCCTAACAGCATCTAGGGGTCCACATCATTCAACTGCTTTACACAAGTGGGTACTGTGAAGATCAGAGCCCCCAAACAATCCAATATGTTTCTTTTAAAAGGTGACCCATGTGCTGTGTCTAGAGAGCCAGTGTGGTATAGTGGTTTGCAATGAATCTGAAGAGCAGGATTCAGCCATGGAAACCAGCTGGGTGACCGTGTGGGCAAGTCACACTCTGTCAGTCTCAGAGGAAGGCAAAGGCAAACCCTCTCTGCCAAGAAAACCCTGTGATAGGTTTTTCGCCTTAGAGTTACCATAAGTCGGAAATGACTTGAAGGCACACAAGATGTTCTGTGTCTACATGCCACTGCACACGCTTCAGATCTGCTTTGGAGGGTTCTGCAATAGTCCAAAACAGATTGGTGTGTGTGTGTGTGCACATGTGCATGCATGCATGGGTGTGTGCATGGACTGTCTTAAGAATGGAAACTCATGTATGTTTGTGTCAAGGTAACAGAACCAATCGGAACCTGATGGATCCTTTAGTGCTTTATATATTTTTTCTTTTAACAAGTAACGGGGTGGTACTGGTGCCTAGTTAGATTATGGCATTCAGAGATCCCCATTCCCTTTAATATTATGGATTGAATAAGAATTCCCACTTTTTTCATAATAGTTACTGGGCAGAAACAGACAAACATGAACGGGTCAGTCATATGATTAATGTTGCATCTACTTTGACCAACAGTTACCAGCCCAATACTAGGCACCTCTACTTAGAACTAAGTCCCACTGGATTAATTTATTTGCAGGTAGTTCTCACTGAAATCAGCAGCTCTTAGGTCATGACTTAACTGCCCCATTGGTTTCAAAGTTCAACTAACTAAACTCCAACCCAATGCACTTACCCTCATGTAAAATGTGAATAGGACTCCATCCTTAGACACATACCTGACATGCCATCAGTTCACAGCGAGGTGTCAGTGATTGCTACTATGTATTTGATAACAATGTAGAGAACTGAAGGAAGTGCAAGTACAGTTAATCTTTCCTGTCAGCAATGTCACTCCTTGTGTTTTGCACTGGCCTTTCAACCATGTCTTGTCCTCAGATCCCTTTCCTGAATCCATGTGATTATCAGTTGAACATCTTGTTGGATGGTGCAAAACTCTCATGGGAGGGCCTGACTGTGGTATGGATCTGCAGGGTGGCAGTATCACATTCTTGAATGCTGAGCAAATTGTACATGAAAACACAGACAACCTCATGCAAGAAGGCAATTCCTTTTTACAAGTTTCACATCCAAATTGGTCATGCACTTATTTATCACCATGAGGAATACTTGGCTTTGGTGATGTCTATCAAGGCACATTTCCATTGGGTCTTACTGCCAGCCACATTGTTCAAGAATCTGGACTCCTGTAGAATTCTGTTCCACTTTCTCCACCACCTGTATAACACTTCATTAAAAAAATTAACAGGAATGGTAGGACCCACAGCTCAGAGGTACAGCACAGGTCCTGGAAACCAGGGCACACTGGAAACTACAATTCCAGGAATCTCACATGTTAACAAAGCTACTAACCAATGCTGGGTGAGGGATTCTCAGACTTGTAGTCCAAAGGGTAACCTTTCTGAACTTTGCTATAGCATACGCCTTGCAGGCAGAAGTCCACAACTTCAGTTCCAGGCAGCCCCAGCTAAAAGTTCTCAAGTGGCAGGGCTAGGAAAGGTCTCTGTCTCAGATCCTGGAGAAGCATTGCCAGAAAAAAGCAGGGTGACAACAACAACTGACCCCCATGAGCTAGCATGGTGTTGTGGTTTGAGCATTGGACTATAACTGATGTCCAGGGTTCAAATCCTCAGTTGGCCATGGAAACTCATTGGGTGACCTTGGGCAAATCACATTCTCTCAGCCTCAGAGGAAGGAAAAGGCAAACCCCCTCTGAACAAATCTTGTCAAGAAACGTCTTTGATAGGGTTGCCTTAGGGTCACCATAAGTTGGAAGTGACTTAAAGGCCCACAACAACATCTGATCCTATATTTCAGGTGTGTGTGTGTTTATGTGCCTTATGATGACTCCATGGAATTTTCTTAGATGAGGAACAGTCCAAGGTGGTTTTGGCATTTCCTTCTTCTGAAATATAACCTGGTATTCATTTGGTGGTCTCCCATTTAAGTACTAACAGGGCTGACCTTACTTTGCTTCCAAGATCAGATGGGATCTCCTGCCTTTAGGGTCTTTAGGCCCTATTTCAGGTAGATGAGTGTAAAAACTATATGATTGTGCTTTGTTTCCACTTATTTTGGCTTCAATTAAATCAATAAATAAAGCAAACCACTTAGCTAGCTAGCTTTTTATGTGTTAAATTACAAGCCAACAAAAAACGAACTGGAAGTTCCCTCAGAATGAGATTGTACTATTTTCACCACAGGTAGTCGTACTTTGGATACATCATGAGCAGACATGACTCAGCTAGAAAAGATAATAATGCTTGGTGAGTTAGAAGGCAGTAGGAAAAGAGGAAGACTACATTCCAGATGGATAGACTCAATTAAGGAAGCAATAGCCCTGAATCTGCAGGGTGGTTGATGATAGTGTGACTCTGAGGTCTCTCATTAATGGAGCTGCCATACATTGAAGTAGACTTGATGGCAGTTAACAACAGAAATAAAAAGTACTGTTGTTGCCTGTTAGATCCTCTTTAAAACTGAAGAGGATCCATGCAACCAAGCTGTGCCTTTGGTAGTGCAGTACTTATTGTAAACTATGATGTGATCACCTTCTTAAATTCAGGTTAAGATTTACAATGTGATGTAAATCTGACAGGTTTGTGCAATCCATAGGAAGCCAGTGCAAGTCAGTGTGGTGTAATGGGTAGAACATTGGATTGGAATTGATAGACCTCTGGGTTCCAATTCCCTGAAAGGCATCAGTTTCCCAATATTTGGGATCAAATGGGAGGACAACCACCAATACAGTAGTGTGACTAGGTTATAGAAGGTACATATAGTTTTTATTCCTGTAATGCTAACTGGTGAGTAGGCGCAACTAGTGGCTTGCATGTCAATAGGGTGGTGAACCTGCTCTGAGTTTTCTTCTGTGCATTCAAGGGGCTATCCAAGGTGCTAAACTCTATCCCCAAAATAGGTTAAGCACCTTGGCCAGATCCTTTCAAGTTCAGACTAAAACCCAGACTCACTACTGCACTGATATGGCCACCAGCCACTTTTGCTGGTGAGAAAAAAATATGGCAGGCTGGGGAAGCCAAGAGTTATAAACATCATTTACATCATTTATATCAAGGAGGTTAATTTTGGATATTTGGTCACTGGTCTCTAGCATATATTTTACATTCAAAGTAATCACAGAATGATTTAGTGTGTGCATATACATTTATACATACACGCATCAGCTTTCGCTACCACAGCATACTAAAAACCACCAATGTATTCATTTTAAAATAAAATTATTTCAACACAAATATAAAATTAGTAATTATTTTTTACATGAGTATAAAATCTAATATTGAGGTATTGGAGAAGACTGTGATGGAATGGATATCAAAGTTGTTGAGAAAGAAATAACATGCTTAAGCCAAGGGAAGCTATAAGTTCCAGTACCACAATGCCATCCTTTAGGCCAGGGGTGAACATACTTAGAGGTTAAGGGACCAGCTTGATTTTTTGGTACTAAAACCCGCAGGTTCATTAATAAGAACAAGATGCAAAATTGGCAGGAGAGGGTAAAATGATTTATTGCATTCGTTGAGTACAGCAGGATTCCCGTATCACTGGGGATTGGTTCCAGGGGCCCCCGTGGATACCAAAAACTGTGGATAACAGTAAACACCATTGAAATGGGACTTCTAGTTTAAAATACCATAGAGTTGCCTTGGAGGACCTAGAAAATGGCTAGAGAGGATGCATTTTCTAGGAAGACTATGCTAGGTATGCTGTTTTGTGTCCTGTAGATAACTGAATCAGTGGATAATGAATCAGCGGATACGGGAGTCCTACTGTAAAGCATTGTATAGACAAATACTGATCTATTGCAGTGAATAACTATAGATCAGGGACTCTAATACTACATTCTCCA